>VDFB02000017.1:531700154-531846480 GCA_007258455.2 Sequoia sempervirens
TGTCGCACTCCATATGGGACGGTTGGGGTACTTCCCAACGCGGAAAACAACATTGACCCCTATGGGTTCGGCCCTTACCATCAATAAAATAATCTTTAAAACATTAAAAACTGTGCCAACTTACATAGGTTTGGCCCAAGTATAGAACCAACATGACATATATATTTATATATATATATATATATATTTTTAACAAATCCAATAATAAATATGTATATATATATTCATCCGTACGGCCATATATATATAGATTTATATATTTAAACAAAAGAAATATTTTCTTTTAACATAGTATAAATGTATATACACATATATATAAAAAGGCAATTAATACAAATCTATTTTAATTAAAAAGATTGATCTTTTCCACAACAAAATGGTAAAGAAATTGGACATTTTCAACGAAATTTGACATCATTTCCTTTTGTTTGTTTGCAACTTAGATGATTTCAAATTTCTAAAAGAATTTTCTTTCAAAGAAGGCCTATTTATTTATTTATTTTCTTTTGAAACAAAAAGCTGAAGGAGAAAACAAGTGGAACCTAGAGTCTTGCGTTATTGAATTTTTTTGAAGTTCCACTTGATTCCGATAGCCTCTTCGAAGGGCTCCCGTTCCTTCTTCAGAATCTCCTCTCCAGAATACCGTGCTCAATTTCAAAACTAATATTCTATTTAGAAGAACCTTCCCAGAATAATGAAGCAATAGAATAAAAGATCCCTTTTCAGAAAACTTCAAAAGATCTCATAATTCAAAGACCTTATTTTATTTTTTTGCCACTTTTGTCCAAATCTTCCTGACTATGAATCCTCACAAATTTGCAATTAAATAAAAGATATTACTCTTCTTTTTCAAAAGCTCTAAAAATACAACTTAAAAGAAATTTTCTATTTTAATTCAATCTTTTCAGCCAACACTTAATTCTCATTCGTCCTTTTATCTTTTCTGTTCTTTTATTTATTTATTTTTCCATTTATCAATACTTTTTGTTTTAATTCTAATTTTACCAGCTTTACTTGCAATGCACATAATTTAATTTATTTATTTCATAATTATCCTCAACAAGATAATTTAATTAAATTACAAAATACTAATCTTTAAATATTTAATTAATTCTAAAATAAAAACACGACTTTTAAAAATAAAACTTCTAAATATTTTAATACAACTTAATCTAACACTATAATAAAAATTTATTACCACCATTTAATTAAATAAATCACAACATATAAAATACCAACATAAAATACATACGAACAAGACACTACACAAAACACAGTAATAAATTACTGAAACGACAACCACAAGGATGCATAATACCATTCAATCAGGACGGTTTGACAACATGGGACGGGGTGACTTCCTTGTCATCTCTGTTTCAACATCATACCGTTGGGTCATTTGATGCTCACCCTGTCCTGCCAAAGCAGGTGCAATCGAGACACTGTACCTGCAATCCTTGCATACAAACAAGGTCGTGTACATGTACATATATATATATATAATCAAAGCATTACATTGTGAGAAGAACTTGTAGTGTAGCAGGGCACTCGTAAACGAGTGGTGCTACACTATCCTCTCACCAAACTATTCTATCCATTGAAAAAACAAATATGAAATAGCATTTCTAAACTAACAGATCATATCATAATATAATTTACTAAATCAAGTTGCATCACTATTTGTTACTGAAATCTACTAATATCACCAAACCACAATGTCATAAGAATTATCCATGTCCTCAAATGTATAAGCATAATCACCAAATAGTCTACCAACCAAACCACCAAACCAAACAATAATAGTACCATCACAGTATAAAAGTATCAAACCAAAGCATAGAAAAGTAATGAGTCCAACTAGTAACATGGTAGGTATTACATCCTCCCCCCCCATGAATCTAGCTTACTCCTAGAAGCCAGAAAACAAGTAAGGGTAGGATTCCTTGATATGGGAAGCATCCTCCCATGTGGCTGAAGTCTCATCATTGGGATCCCACTGGACCCGCACTTACTCAATATCCCTGCCTCTGAGAATGAGTCTCATGTGCTGCACCATAGCCATGGGCTCTAGAGCTATCTGCCCATCCTCAACCTGTAGAGCATTCCAATCAATTATGTGAGTAACATCAGGGAAATATGGTCTAAGGACTGAAACATGAAAAACATCTTGAATCTGTGATAGACTAGGTGGCAAGACCAGGTGGTAGGCAATAGGACCAATATGCTCTAACACCTCGAACAGACCCACAAAATGGGGCACAAGCTTAAAACCCTTTCCATAACGAATATGGCTCTTTTGAGGATGAACTTTGAGAAACATTCGATCGCCAACTGCAAACTGTCGATCAACTTTGTGTGCATCAACATACTTCTTCAGTCTGTCTTGAGCTGCTACCAGATGCTCTCGGATGCAAGACACTTGCTGCTCCATGTCTCGAAGCATCTTGGGTCCAAGAAGAACCCTGTCCTCTAATTGATCCCAGCTCAAAGGGGTATGACAAGGACGACCATATAAAGCCTGAAATGGAGCCATGCCAATAAAACTATGATAGGTGTTGTTATAGGCACACTAGACCAAATGCAGATAACCTTCCCAACGAGATTGCTGGTCCATGACGCACATGCGGAGCATATCTTCAAGCACCTGATTGAATCTCTTAGTCTAACCATCTGTCTCAGGATGGTAGGCAGAACTAAAATTCAAACTAGTCCCTAAGGACTGCTGCAAAGATGTCCATAACACAAATGTGAATATCGGGTCTCTATCAAAAATGATTATGTGCGGTATCCCATGCAATCGAACAATGTCTTCCATGAACACCCTAGCCACCATAGAAACAGTATAGGAAGATTGGATAGCTGAGAAATGGGCTACCTTGGTCAACCTATCAACAGTGACCATGATAGCGTCGTGCCGCCTGGAAGACATAGGCAAGCCGACAATAAAATATATAGAGATAATGTCCCACTTGCACTCTGGAACAAGATGAGGCTACAACAAGCCTGCAGAATGATGATGCTCGGCCTTAACTCTCTGAAATTCTAGACACCTAGCTACAAAATCAGCGATGTCATGCTTCAATCCTGCCCAAAAATATAGTGAGCGAAGATCAGCGTACATTTTCTTAACTCTAGGATGTGTTGAATAAGGATCCCTATGAGCTTCAGTCAAGATTAGGGTATGAAGACCCTCTGCAGAAGGTACATACATTCAGCCTGCATAGCGCAAAACACCATCTGAGTCCAAAGAGTACCAAGAAAATTTACCTTCCAATGCTCTTCCTGACTCAATCTCTGATTTCACCACTTGATACCAATCATCTAAAGAAAGAGCTACGAGAATCTAACTCTTCAAATTAACCTCAAGAGCCACAACAAAAATCTCATGCCTACGTCGACTCAATGCATCTGCCACCACATTCTCTTTGCCCTAAATATATTTCACTTCAAAATCATATTCACAAAAGAATTCCATCCACCTTTTATGTCTCACATTCAAGTTTGGTTGTGTGAAGATGTATTGCAAACTACGATGATCTATATGCAACTCAAACCGATGCCCTAGGAGAAAGTGTTGCCACCTTACCAAGGCATGAACAACTATGGCTAACTCCAAATCATGAGTGGGGTAATTAATTTCATGGTCCTTAAGTTTCCATGATTCATAAGCAATCACTCGCCCTTCCTGCATCAACACAACCCCCAAGCCTTCCAAGGAAGCATCTGTACAAACAACAAAGTCACCTATCGGATCTGGTACTGCTAAGATTGGAGCACTAGTCAACTTTTCCTTAAGGGTTTGGAAAGCTAACTGACATTGATTGGACCATAAAAACTTCTTTCCCTTCCTCTATAAGGAGGTGATAGGATGCACCAACCTAGAAAACCCTTGGACAAACTACCTATAATAGCCTACAAGTCCCATGAAACTGTGAATTTATGAGACATTTGTGGGTGCAGGCCAATCCACAATGGCCTAAATCTTTGCAGGATCAACTGAAATTCCCTCACCTAAAATCACATGGCCCAAATACTGAACTTCAGTCTTGTAAAATTCACACTTTTCCAAGTTGGAAAACAACTGATTACCCCTTAAGCACTACAATACCTATTTTAGATGTTCCTCATGTTCCTCCATAGACCTAGAATATATCATAATGTCATTGAGAAACACAAGAAAAAATCTATCCAAGTATGTTCAAAACACTCCATTCATTAAGCTCGTGAAGACTGAAGGTGCATTCGTTAACCCCAAACAACATCACAGTGAACTTGTAATGTCTGTACCAAGTACGAAATGTTGTTTTATGAATATCTGCATCCACAATCTGCAACTAATGATATCCCAATTTGAGATCAATCTTAGAGAACACTTTCGCCCCTTTCATTTGATCGAAAAGATCATCAATTATGGGTAAAGGATATCGGTTCTTCACTGTTACTTTGTTTAACTGCCTGTAGTCAATACACAAGTGAAGAGAACCATCCTTCTTCTTTATGAATATGATAGGTTCTCCCTAAGGGGATACACTTGGGTGAATAAATCCCTTAGCCAACAACTCTTCCAACTACATACGAAGTTCCTAGAGTTCCTGCGTTATCATCCGATATGGAGCTCAAGATATAGGCTCAGCTCTTGGGTACTAGATCAGTCCTGAAATCTATATCTCACTTTGGCGGCATACCAGGTATCTCTTCTAGAAACACATAAAAAACTCCTTAAGGAGTGAGTAATCATCCAATGAAAACCCTCGACTATCCTTTGATTCCAAGTCACTCATAGATATTGCAAAGAGCTGACAACCCTATCAGAAGTACCTTTTAAGCTGCATGGCAAAGATCATTCGTAATTAAATGGGCCTTTGAACACCCACGATCTCCACCTCCTTTCCAGAGTCATCAATGCACCGCACTACTTTATGGTGACAGTCATCATAGCACAGTGTGCACTCAACCAATCCATGCCTAAGACGACATCATATGAGCCGAGTGGTAAGATTTTGATGTCCACTTTAGTTGAAAATTCTCCTATACTCAAACTACAACCCCGCACAAACTTCTCTACAGCAACCTTTGACCCTGAGGCCAATTCAACTTGCCATTTTATGCCTTGACTAGATGCCACCAGTCCACATTGCTCAACTACTAAAGGAGATAAAAGAATCAGATGCACCAGAATCAAAAAGAATAGAAATGCTAGTGTTATGCAACACACTTGATGTCTCTACTACGGTGCTCTGATGATCTACTTATCGATTGTCCACTACAACAAAGACATGATGAGATCTCCTTGCATCACCTACTGTTGGCTCCGATCTAGCTGGCCTCTGATTAAATCCTGAGGTGTTCTTCTGAGGACACAATCTAGCAATATGCCCTTGCTGTCCACATGAGTAACACCCAGTACCTCTGCCAAATCCTTTACCCCCTGATGGAGCATTTGATTGCTGAAAGCTTCCTCAACTTGGCACTGACTGAAAACTAGGTGTAGGCTACAAAAAATGCTCCTGATGAGCTTGATTCCTATTCCGATCCCTATGAAACTAAGAATTGCCACCCTATTGAGATTGAGAGTTCTTCTGCCTTGACTACTATTGTTGAGGCTGCTGCTGCTGCTACTAACTCCCTTTAGAGGGTGGATACCTATTCCTAGAAGATCCTGCACCCTGTGACTAACCTCTGTGAGTGCTAAAACTAGGTGTACGTGCACTACCAATCTATACTCCATTGTGACCACCCAAGGCCATGGTCAAATTTTCCTCTACTAACTGAGCCATCTCAACCACCATTTCCATTGTCTTTAGTTCGAAGACTCATACGCCACCACTGATACGGGCATTTAAGCCCCAAACAAAATGTTGCACCAACATGCCTTCATCATGGCTAATCCCAGCATACTACTTCAACTCATAGAAGCACCTCTCATACTGTTCTACTAACATAGACAACTGCTTGAGATCGTGAAACTCATCAGCCTTGCGTTGCCTCCAATGATCTGAGAGGAAGCGTGCCCTGGACCTATCTAGAAACAACTCCCATGTGACCATACTGAGATCAAGATGTAACTTTTGTTCCTGAAGATGCCACCAAGTAGATGTGAAACCTCACAAATGCATAACTATGCACCGAGCCTTGGTATTGCTACCATAGGGGTGCATCATGAAGCAACAATCTAAGTCAATCAACCATGTCTCAGCTTCCAAACCTCCTCCAGAACCATCAAAAGTGGGAGGGTGTTCCCTCATCAGATCTCTCATATGGCCTGCTATCACTGAATCTTGATCCGTAGTTGTATCCCTTCGCCTTGGCGACCTTTCTCTCTCTCTCTCTACCTTTTGCACCTCCTCTAGCCTGGGTCCCAATCAGTCAAGAATCTCTCCAAGAATGTGCTATAACTGACCGTCTAATCTAGGTTGTCCTGAGTTTTGACCACTTGATGGATTACTGTGAAGACTTTTCTGTTTCTCATGCTCAGAACCAAGGGAACTAGGAACTTAGGGGCTTTGCTAGTTTTCTCTACGACCAACACCACGACCTCTTGCTCAGCCACATCCTCTACCTTGAGGCATATTTCTGTGCAACAAGATAAAGGTACAAGTGAGCTCAAGAGTCAAACACAATGTTTCCTAATGGACTTAACTACCCAGAGACCCCATGGTTTGCAAACCTTGGCTCTGATACAAAGTTGTAATGCCCGTCGTGCAAACTCCAAAGAACAAACATTGCAACCAGTTTTTTTTTTTTAAATAATACAAAGTAAACATGCAATTAAACATTAAACATATTCACATTGCACATTACATTATCACACCTAGTTCTTTGAGGCACGCAAGGTTACATCGCATAACAAAATCATATCGAAAAGATAAAAGATGAAACCAAATAACTTAGTTAATTTCCAATCATCATAATATTGCAATATCCATTTATAGAAATACAACCATAAACCAAAAGTAAAAGTATTATTACATTCTTAATGAATCTCTTACAATAATGTGTACAAAGGTTCCTAAATAATACAACATCGTTTAAATATTACATTACATGATCTTGATAATTGAATTAATATAAATCTCCCATACATGTGGGATAATACATAGTACAGATAATGAATGAAGTACAAGGTGAACACTGGTACAAGCTCAACTGAAGAATGCTATGAAGACAAACATTAATGGGGAACCCAATGGGTGTGAAGCAGGTTCCACTTGGCCATGTGGGTTATGAATAACCCACCCTCGTGCTCAGAGGTGACAAGGAAGTAATCACGACCATGAATGCCAAAACTGACTCCAATAGAACAACATAGTGCAAAACTCAATTACAACCTCCAGGATTACAATGACATAAACAACAACATCCAAGAGACAACATTATAACACAAAGCCATAAAACTCATCACAATCATCCAAGGCAATATCCATTAACCAAGTAACCAACGAATGATCATAAATCATTTCCAAAAGAATCTAAAACAATAATAAGAATGCAATTCCAGAGGCCAATAAGAAACAAGACACAAGGGTGTCTAGTGGAGAGTGTCATCACATAGCCTACATGGGTATCCTGGCCCTTCCTCCAAATTGAGGCGTCGACCCCATCTATGGTTATCCTGGCCCTTCCTCCTTCTTAAGGCACCGACCCCATAGGGTAGCTCATGCGAAGCCAATAACCTCTCATGAGGACAACATTACAACTTTGTTGACCAAGGCCTTCTCAGTCTATCATTAGTCTACAATAGCCCTAATGCATAGACGAGGTATCCAATATTATTATCTTATGTGTTTTACTACCCATGCCCCTAAGTTCTATTATTAGGTTTTCACTTGTTACACCTTACGTGGGTTATCCTGAGCTCTTCCTCCTTTCGAGGCACCAGCCCCCATGAAGAGCCACTCTCCCTAAAACCCTGGAACAATAAAAAACTCAACAAGGCAAGGGTTGTACCATAACGAATAAAGCATAAAACTCAAAACAAGGACATGTGAGGCATTACCCATCTCGCAATAACTCATAATCAAAATCTCATCAATCTCGTACAATCCCTTCCAAAATAATAACACTAATAAATTTCAATTTCAAGAGTACCACCAAAACAAGGATAACATTTAATGATTAAATCATGCCTCTGGAACTAAGGTTCACAGTAACTAAAATTGGGCTCACAATTACAATAGGGTTCCCACCTCGAAATAAAAAACAAAACAAAACCATAATCCACAGAAACTAATCAGACTTAAACTCATAATATATCACAATATTACGCGACATTAAACAATTTGCTTATTCCATTTACTAATCTTTGTTTCCCTTGAATTAATTTTGAATTACCAATCAAAAGTTACTCTAACAAACATAAATCATTTTTCCCCTTTTACAATTTACTAATACTATTAAATTTCATAATTTCACATTCATATGTACAAGAACTCAATATATCATTTACAATTATATATACATATAAATATTCCTCTATATTTATAAATATACACCATATTTATACAATTAATATTCTGTTAAAAAAAACATTATGTTGTAATTATGCAATTAATAAACAAATATATATATACATATATAATTAAAATTAAATTTAAAATTAAAAAAAAAAATTAAAAAAATGAATTAAAATAAGTCTTTTACATTGCATGGGGAAAACCCCATAAGGTACGAGCTGTGCACAGTCCAAGGACTACTGTGACAGTCCTTTGGACTATCGTACTCCATATGGGATGGCTGGGGTACTTCCCAGCGTGGAAAACAATGCCAACCCCTATGGGTTCGACCCCTACCATCAATAAAATAATCTTTAAAACATTAAGAAAAAAACATTAAAAACTATGCCGACTTCCATAAGTTCGGCCCAAGTATAGAGCTAGCATGACATATTATATATATATATATTTAACAAATTCAATAATAAATATGTATATATATATTCGTCCGTACAACCATATATATATATATATATATATATATAGATTTATATATTTAAACATATACAATTATCCAGAAGAAATATTTTCTTTTAACATAGTATAAATGTATATACACATATATATATAAAGGCAATTAGTACAAATCTATTTTAATTAAAAAGATTGATCTTTTCCACAACAAAATGATAAAGAAATTGGATATTTTCAACGAAATTCAACAACATTTCCTTCTGTTTGTTTGTAACTTAGACGATTTCAAATTTCTAAAAGAATTTTCTTTCAAAGAAGGCTTATTTATTTATTTATTTTCTTTTGAAACAAAAAGTTGAAGGAGAAAACAAGTTGAACTTGGAGTCCTACGTTATTGAATTTTTTTGATGAAGTTTCACTTGATCCCGATAGCCTCTTCGAAGGGCTTCCGTTCCTTTTTCAGAACCTCCTCTCTAGAATACCGTGCTCAATTTCAAAACTAATATTCTATTCAGAAGAAACTTCCCAGAATAATGAAGCAATAGAATGAAAGATCCCTTTTCAGAAAAATTCAGAAGATCTCATAATTCAAAGACCTTAGTTTATTTTTTTGCCACTTCTGTCAAAATCTTCTTGACTATGAATCCTCACAAATTTGCAATTAAATAAAAGATATTACTCCTCTTTTTCAAAAGCTCTAAAAATCCAACTTAAAAGAAATTTTCTATTTTAATTCAAGCTTTTCAGCCAACACTTAATTCTCATTCGTCCTTTTATCTTTTTTGTTCTTTTATTTATTTATTTTTCCATTTATCAATACTTTTTATTTTAATTATGATTTTACCAGATTTTTATCATAAAAGAGGGGTAAAAATTTATTAAAACACAAGAAAATTACAAAGCAGAGTCATTACAAAGCCTTATCCAACTCCACCAAATGGTCCAACTGTTGAGACAAATCAGGGGGTAATTGACCCCGATCAACCAAATTCCAATCATGAACATGATCAGAAGCCCATTTAGCCAAACAATCAGCAACACCATTCCACTCCCTAGGAATATGAGTGAAAGTAACAAACTCAAGAGAACCACAAAGATCAAGAATTTGTTCAATAATCAAAGCTAGGTGCCAACTGACATCATCTATCCTACGCCTGTTTAGCAAGTTCACCACAACTTGGGAGTCTGATTCACACATAATCCTGCTCCACCCCAACTGGCTGCCCCGCTCCATAGCCAGTAAAATTGCCTGAGCCTCCATAAGATTATTAGTATGAAGACCCTTGTAAATAGAGAAAATGAATTGAACATCCCCAGAACTATCCCGACCAACACCACCAATACCAGCATGACCAGGGTTCCCACGAGAAGAGCCATCCGTGTTAATTTTTAGAGTGCCTTGAGGAGGAGGAGACCATCTTCCCACCCTATTCACCTTCGGTGTTGGATGCCTACCCCTGTTGCACATAGGCGGCCAATGCAAAGGAGGAAGATGAAGGCGGTTGAAACAACCAACATCAGAAGGAGCAATCGGAACAGACATATCACACTTAGCCGCGATCGTTTCTCCCACAAAATGCAGAATTTTCTACCACAAGTGAGGGGCTCCCATCAACACATCCTGAAAAATCCGCCGATTCCTCTCCAACCAAATATTCCAAATAATGAGGGAAGGGCCAATCGCCCAAGCAGCTTGAAGAAAGGAAGTAGAAACAGGGGCCCTACTCCCTCGATCCACAAACTCAGCCATAGAGGAAACATGCGTACAAGGCACATTCCAAACCCGCCACCAACGATGCCAAATTTCTCGAGCATAGGAGCATTGGAAGAAGAGATGAGAAGCACACTCCTCAGCCTCCCGACACAACACACAACAAGAGGGCCCCTGGAAACCCCGCTTGCATAAGTTATCCCAAGTAAGGCACCGGTTTTGAGCCACCAACCACATGAAGAAATTGCACTTGGGCCAGGACCACTTATACCAAACATACTTCCACCAAGGAACCTCAGTAGCCCCAAACAACTGACGACCCAAATGCCTGTAGCCAGAAGACACAGAATACTTCCCAGACTTATCAGAGCCATCCCATGCTAAAATATCAGGTCCCCTCAGCGAGTTACAAGCCCGGGACTCCAAAAGTTGAGCAAGCTCCTGCCTATCCCGCTCAGATCCCCCAGGAGGCCACTCAGAAGGGTGCTTCCAGCGAAAAGAGACGACAGAGCCACGATGCTCAGCAGTCTTGTAATGTTGAACCGTGTCCCAACTAGCAGCAGTAAAAACATCACAGAGGGATTGAAGATGAGGAAAAGCAGAAAGAATAGGTGGGTGACCATCCCAAGAATCCCACCAAAATAGAGCCTGTGATCCCGAGTGACATATCCAAAAAAGTGCCCGCTTAATCAACTGAGCTCCTACTTTCAGAGTAGACCAAATCATAGACCCACTCCCCTCCAGAGGATAGCGAGGAACCTCATAAGAAGCAACACCACAAAGATACTTATAGTTAAGAACACATGCCCACAACTAGTGTTGATTAGTACACCAGCGCCAGTAGAGCTTCGCTGCAAGAACTTGCCCGTTCAGAATAGAAGAGCGTAAACCGAGGCCACTCTCCTGTTTTGGTCTACACATAGAATCCCATTTAACAAGGCTCCACTTAGAAGTCATCAAGTTACCACTCCAAAGGAATTGCCGAGAGAGAGCATCAAATTCTCGAAGGAAATACATAGGGGCCGATTGAACAAAACACCTGTAGATGGGAAGGGCTTGGATAACAAACTAAAGGAGGGTAACTCTAGCAGCAGTAGACAACCATCTATGAGTCCAATGTGTTATCTTCTTCCTCAACTTATCAAGCAACAACTGCCAAGAAGATCTGGGTTGACACTCAACGGCAAGAGGAATCCCCAGATAGACAAAGGGGAGAGATCCAATTTGAAACCTCAAAATAGCAGTAATCCTCCTCTGGATGGCCAAAGGAGTATTAAAGAAAAAAATAGAAGACTTCTGCTCATTAACTTTCTGACCTGAAGCAGCAAGGTAGATGTCCAAAACTTTCCTAAAGGAGTTGGCTTCACGAAGACGAGCTAACCCCATAAGAGAGGTGTCATCCACAAACTGGAGGTGAGAAAGAGAAGGCAGACCCATCCCCCACTGCCAGCCATGAATCTCACCCTGAGAGACACGATATTTAAGAAAGCGCCCAAGCCCTTCAGCCATAAGAATAAAGAGATAGGGAGAAAGAGGATCCCCTTGACGAAGACCCCTGGAAGCACCAAAAGGCTCAGAAGGTTCCCCATTCACAATAACTGAGAAGGAAGAGGAAGTCACACAACTCATAGTCCAACTGACCCAGTCAGAAGAAAACCCAAAGGCCAACAAAATCTTCTGAAGGAAACTCCATTTAACTCTATCATAAGCTTTAGCCATATCCAGCTTGATGAACATAGATCTTTCCTTAGAGATCGCCATGGAATGAATGGCCTCCGAGGCGATCACCACTCCATCAAGAATCTGACGACTAGCCACAAAACTCCCTTGTTCCTCTGAGATAAAAACAGGCAAGCAGGATTTAAGCCGCTCTGCAATCAGCTTCGTAATAATCTTATACACCACATTACAGAGCGCAATAGGACGGAAGAAATCCAACCTATCAGCACCCTCCTTCTTAGGAATAAGGACAAGAAAAGTAGCATTCAAGGCCCGAAGCATCTTCTTGTTATGAAAAGATTCCCGGACAACCTCCACCAGATCGAACTTCACAATTTCCCAAAACTCTTGGAAAAATTCTATAGGGAACCCATTTGGGCCAGGAGCTTTCCCCTTATTCATCCCAAAAACAACCTCCTCCACTTCAAACAGAGCAATCGGGCGCATAAGAGAAGCATTCAACTCATTAGAGACCAAAGAAGGAATACAAGAAAGAATCATATTATCCTCAACATCAGAAGGAGGAGAATCCTCAGTAAACAGAGAGGAGTAGAATTGGCAAGCTTCTCTAGATATAGCCTGTTGTGAGGATAAAACTAAGCCATCAGAATTAACAAGAGAAGAAATATAACACTTATTCTGACGGGCCTGCACAGAATGATGGAAGAAGGCGGTATTCCTATCTCCCTCTCGAAGCCAGTCAACCCGAGCCTTCTGTTTCCAGAATCTCTCCTCACGAAGTTCCCACTCCTCCACCACTTTAAGAGCCTGGGACTCAGCCTGCCCAAGAGCCTCTGAAAAACCCAAATCTCTAATCTGGCGAGTAACAACAGTAAGACGCTCCTGAGCTTCCCTTTTCTTGGCTCGAAAATTGCCAAAACAAAGCCAATTCCAACGCTTAAGGTGATACTTGACACTTTGCAGCTTCTTAACAAAAGAGTACATAGCTGAGCCATAGGCCGGGGCACCATCCGACCACCACTGCTCAATAAGATTATACAAAGAAGAATCACGGAGCCACATAAGCTGAAATTTGAAAGGAGGATTCTTTGGGTTAGGAAAAGGGGAAGCTGAAAACTTAATTGGCCAATGATCAGAGCCACACCAGTCCAGAATCTCAGAGCTGATAACCAAACTACCCCCAACCCAATAACAAGAAACAAGAAACCTGTCCAACCGCTCGGAAATCGCCTCTGGCCCACTCCGCCTATTATTCCAAGTAAATAAGCCATTAGCAGGTTTAACATCAACAAGAGCAAGAGAGTCCACATTAGTCCGGAACAAATCAGAAGCAGGACCCAGTCTCGGCAACCCCCCTCTTTTCTCCTCCAGACACAAAACAGCATTGAAATCACCAGCTAGGATCCAAGGCAAGTAAGGAGCACAGGACCTAACATACCTGATATGGGCCCAAAGCTGGCCTTTACCCCGGAAATCAACTGGAGCATAAACATTGCTAACCAAAATAGTCTCACCCGAGTCCAAAACTGAAGCCACCATCGAGATAGAGGAATGGCTAGAAATCCACCAGTGAGGAACAACCTTACGAGGATCCCAAAAAAGAGCCAAACCTCCAGAGCTTCCCTTAGATCCAATGCACTGACACTGACCAGGGAACCAAATACGAGGGGCACACTGAAGCATGAAGTCCACCTGAAGCTTGGTTTCCTGAACACAAAAAATATCTGGAGAATGAACCCCAATCATAGCCTGAATAGCTTTCTGACGGGAGGCGCTATTCAGCCCCCTTGCATTCCATGAAAGAATAATCATGAGGAAGGTTGAGAAAAGTGGGTACCAATGGTCTTAACAGACCCAGACTCAACCAACAAATCCCCAGTAGATTTAATCTTATATGCATCCTTTTTACGGCCAACTTTAGAGGAGTGCTCAAAATGTCCCTTCTTGAGAGGGCGTTGAAGTACCCCTAGATAAGAAACTCCCCGACCTTTACCAGAGGACAGAGCCTCCTTAGCTAAATCAGCTAAAATGATATCATCCTGAGGGCCAGCAACTACAACTGAAAGCCCATAATTCTCCTTATCTGAAGGAAGAGAAGGGTTCTCAACAGGAACTGCCTGCTCCAGCCCTGTATCCATACTGATAGCCCCAGGTACCATCTCAACAGGAATCCCCTCCTCCAAGGCCTGGTTATCCAAGACCTCAAAATGATTAAACCCTTGATCAGTTTGTTTGTCCTTAAAGGGCCGCTTTTGACCTCTCCCCTTAGCTTTTGGCTTGACCGGAGTGAAACCATCCTTATCCTGCTCTCCTTCAGCCACAGGCACCAGAGGCACCTTACTTTTAGCTCCCTTATCCACTGAAAGCCCTGAAGGAGGAGGAGGAGAAGCTCCATCCGATCTAGAGACCCGAGGGCATTGGCGATGAAGGTGTCCATATTCATGACAAAATCGGCAACGAAAGGGGAGAGACTCATAATCAATCTGTTGAATCCATGAAGCCGAGCCAATACAGATTTCTAAAGAATCTGGAAAAGGATTATTTAGGTCAATTTCAACACAAATGCGAGCATAAGAAAATACCTTCTTAACCAAAGTAGTCTGAGCAATGGCAACTGGCTTCCCCAGTAGAGCAGCAATTTGTTGCAAAATGTCTTCTCTCCAGAATTCCAAGGGCAACCATGGTAAGCGAACCCACACTGGAACCCGAGAAGGTAAATCCTCTGTCGCATTAAAACCCCCATGCCAGGGTTTCATGAATAATCCCACCTGATTGAAAAAATATGGGCCTCCCTCAAAAACTCGATTCCGATCCGAAATGCAAGAAAAATCAACCAGGAAGAAGCCATTCCCAGCCACCAAAATATTAAAATCACCCTCAACCTGCCAGGTACGACGCATCCAAGACTCCAAAGCCGAGAGGGAGACACAGATTCCCAAAAATTTATAGATCAAAACATGTTGAGTCTAATAAGAAAAGTCATCATGCACCGATTCTGGAGAAATAACCAGAACAGGACGATCAAGACTCCTCGGTAAACACCCATTCACTTTCTTGAGCTTAGAGCTCTCACCCACAAAAGAGGCTGCAATACCTTGCGCATGCACACCCTCAGCCTTTCCCAGAGACGATTTCCCACCTGCCACCACCAGACTCTTGGGAGCCCCATCCATACCCCCACACACAAAACCCGCCACCGCCCAACAAATAAAAACCCACAACCCCCTGCACACCACGCAGCAAACTCCAACACCAAGCCAACAGATAGGCCGCAGCCTGCAGCCAGCAGGGCGCCTGCACCAGCAAGCGGCGAACTCACCAAACTCTCGCCCCAGCCAGCCGCGCGCCCGCTTTTCTCATCCCCCTGCCGACGGTAGAAATCTTCCTGAATTTTCACTTCAACCTTCAATCATGATTTTACCAGATTTACTTGCAATGCACATAATTTAATTTATTTATTTCATAATTATCCTCAACAAGATAATTTAATTAAATTACAAAATACTAATCTTTAAATATTTAATTAATTCTAAAATAAAAACACATGAATTTTAAAAATAAAACTTCTAAATATTTTAATACAACTTAATCTAACACTATAATAAACATTTATTACCACCATTTAATTAAATAAATCACAACATATAAAATACCAACATAAAATACATACGAACAAGACACTACACAAAACACAGTAATAAATTACTGAAACGACAACCACAAGGACACACAATACCATTCAATCGGGACAGTTTGACAACATGGGATGAGGTGACTTCCTTGTCATCTTTGTTTCAACATCATACCATTGGGTCATTTGATGCTTGCCCTGTCCTGCCGAAGCAAGTGGAATCAAGACTTTGTACCTACAATCCCTGCATACAAACAAGGTCGTGTACATGTACATATATATATAAAATCAAAGCATTACTATGTGACTACATGAGAATAGTCAATAACATTTTTTTTCCATATTTGAGCCTCTCGTGGAGTAGTTGGTGATGTTCCTGGAATTAGTGCATTCAAATTGGGCCAATAAAAACCTATTGCACTCAAAGAGAAGAATATTGTAGGAGAGCCTATTTGACTAAGCATGTCAATCAATTTTGCACGACATTGTGTCCAATATGACTGTGTACACCTCAATGTTTTTCTAAATCACATTAACCTATTAGCTAGATGGGATTGTGGCATGTTTTCCATATGTTGATGTAACTCATTGATGGTGATTGGCATGTCTTGAAAGCTTCTTTTGACAAATACAACTGAAGAATTTTGTGCACGGCGTCTCATTATCATGTTCATCATAAAATATCAAAATATTGGATGTCAACCAAAATAATGGTCCCTATAACACAATAAATGCTTAACAAATTCATGCAAATGCACTCTCCTCATTTTTTGTTCTAACCAATCACATTTATTGTAACACCCCTCCATTTTGTTCTTTTGATCGAGCAATGTTCGTTATATATATGTTTTTCTTTGTCAGCACGTTGGTTATAAACTTGATTTCTTTGACCGCTAATTGTTAAGCGATGTAAACATTATGTTTTGATGTGATGGTACTTTAATCAGATGATATTATTATTTCATGTTGTGGATTAAATTATCATGTATGTGAATTATTGATTATTTATGCTTTGATTGTACCATTGATGATTAAAGGCGTCAGTTAGCGATATTGTATTGGTGAAGGGGACGGGATCACATCACTCACATGCGAGTGCCCTGTGATTTCGTGATTTCCTCTTCACGGTGTGTTTTAATATTTATATATATATATGCATGTTTTACACTCGGGTTGTGTGTAGGATGCAGGTACAGGACATTGACTCCACCTGATTCAACAGGTTTGAGCATGTCCCTTGTTCAACGGAAAACGATTGGGAGATAGTAGCTTGGGTTTCTGTCTCGTGACATCATCCTAGCCATAGTGGGTCGTCGGGTTGTCAGTTGGGATAAGTTATTTTCCTTGTCATTTCGTCTCTCCTTGCTTGTGTGATTAAATTTCCTAGTGAAATGGTGTTTTCTCTATTTAAATTTATTGCCAAAATTCATAAAAGAGTGCTTATTAATTAATTAGTTAATTTAATCCAATTGATAAAATAATCTAATCATGAATTAGATTTATTGTTGATTAATTAAATTAGTCCAATTGTTTTAGCATAATTTGTAATGCCCCGCCGTGCGAACCCCAAAGGAACTAATAACAACGGAACAATTTTTTTTAAAAAGAACATAATAACTTACTTAAGTATTCCAATATAACAATGTATTAAGTTACACGACTAGTTCCATTGGGGTACACGAGGTGACATTACTATACTAACCCCTAACAACGAAAACAAGATAACAATAATTAAACAATTACGTAAATCTATTCATTCCCATTTCATCATTTAAAATATTCATTAACTATATCCATATTAATAACATATATACATATGACAACGAAAGATACTACAAAGATATGAAGCAATTATATTACCACAGAAATAACACAACTTAACACAACTATTACAAATGATCGTTCCTGAATAAATACATGGCCTGAATATACATTACATCCGAATGATAGTAAAATACAATTGACTGAAGATACATCTCAATAACTACATATACCAATTACAACAAGGTCATCCCAACACACATGGGAGACAATACATCAATGAATACATTACATCTGAAGTATAATATACATTTGGTACAAAGAATTACTAGATCATCAACATCTGCCAAAACCTTGCAATAAAAGATATATCTGCAACAGAAAGGGAAACCCAACGGGGTGCGAAGCACGTTCCACCCAGCTGCCCCCATGCTGGGAGTAGACAAGGAAGGGTCCCCAACCAAGCACGTCTAACAATAACACAAAACTAACTCCAAACAGACAACTTAACATCAAAGACCACTTAGAAACTTAACAACGACAAATCCAAAAGGCACAACAACAAACCACTGAAGAACAAAACAACCAATCATAATCACAACATCAATGAAACTCAAGACATAATATCAAATACTACTTCCAACAATGACTAAAGACAAAACAATAAATCACTTCCAGAGGATTTCAGTAAATCAACACAAATAGAATGTTAGACGAGAGTGTCATCGCATGGTTTCACATGGATTATCCTGACATCCTAACACAAGGTGCCACCTCCATCTCTACATGCATTCTCCAGACAACCAAGTTAAGGTTCCGCCTCCATCTATGGTTCTCCTGACAGCCTATCTCAAGGCGTCACTCCATAGGGTTACTCATGCGGAGTCATTAACCTTTCGTGAAGACAAGGCAATGACCTTGCCAACCACGGCCTTCTCAGTCCCCTTTAGTCTGTGATAGCACTAACAGGCGGACGAGGCTTCACAATTATCTTATTAGTGTTTAATCCCCACCCGTGGTTTATTACTTAAGTTATCACTGATTAATCTAACTCTATGTGGGTTACCCTGACAGCCCCTTTGTGCGCCGGCCCCCACTAGAGCCACCCTCTCTAGACACTCAAGCACAAGATTATCCAACTGAACAGGATTGTATCAATAAGGAAAACTGAACCAACAATGGATCAACCGTGAGGCATAAAACCATCTCGCCAACACATATGAAACATATCCACAAACGGTACAATCCAAGAGCAATCTATATCATAACTAGGGTCAAAACATGGACCAAGCATCAAAATTATGAGATCACAATTACACACAAGTAACTCCGCCTCTAGAAACTCCTAAACCATAACTTAAATTCTTATAACTTGATGCATTGACTCAAGGGTTTCCCCACATGACAAGAACCCAAAAAGAAGAAAAATCGACATTAATTAAATGAGTGACCTCGAGAATAACCTATACATTCACAATGCCACAAAACCATTTCAAAACACAATAAATCTCACCAACTTCCTAAATCAATAACTCGAGAAAGTTCGATTAAATTCAAAGCACATATTTTATTTTTTATTTTTTTTATTTCGCACAATTACACTACAATAAAACAACTTTTAAATTTAGCTAACTGATTTAATTACAATTGCATAGCTTAATTTCAATTTACCCAATTAAACTATAATTTTATGATTTGTAAAAATTGTCTCAAATAAAATCCATAATCACCACATATAAAAACCTTAATATATATATACACTTTTAAATGTATATACATATATAAATATAGATATATATATATATAAAATAACCAATACATAAAAATCAATTTATAAACACATTACTAAATTAATAAACTATCATACTTTAAATATACAGTGTATATATAAACACATACATATATTAACATTAATATTAATATAATGTTAATATATATATATATATATGTATATATATATATATATATATGTATATATATATATATATGTATATATATATATATATGTATATATATATATACATGAAAATAAACAATCGAAATCACCCATAAACAAAAAAGCATTAATGAAATCGAGTGAAATTCGAAATCATACAACATAATTTCGAATTAGTAAAGCCAAGTCAAAGGAAAACTTCAATGCGCACGATACAAGGTGGAGGCCTCTATACCTATGAAGGGATTGTTGTACGCAGTCCCCACCGGACTGCGCTCAGCAGCCTTGGCTGTTGTGCGCAGCCGGTGGTGGCTGCGTACAGCTAGCCACCGGGCCCGTGGGTGGTACGACCACCCAGCCCCAAATAAAAACAAAGTTTTAAATTTAAATTTATTCATTTCTTTCTTTTTTTAAATATCAAAACATATGCGCCTAACAGCAAACACCCAGGTACATTAAAATTATATTATTTCATTTCGTAAATTTAATTAAAAGAATTTCAAATGCAGATTTCAAACTTCAAATATGAAAATAAATATAAATATTTTTATATATATATATATATATATTCTGAAGGTTTTCCAATCACGGAAAACGAGAAACATACAAAACATTTACTCCTCTATTTAATTTAATTTATATTAAAAAAAGAACAAGAATTTCAATAAGAAGGTAAACAATTATTTGTATATAAACCTATATATACATATATATTATTTTATTTTATTTTAACAATAGAATATGCAGCACATACAAAGAGTACACAGGTCTGGAATTAAAAATAAGACACATTATATAGATCTAAACATATATTTATTAATTTATTCTATATAAACATATATTTAAATCTATAAATATATACATATATATTTAAACAAAATTTATGACAAAGAAATAAGAACCTTCAGATCTTCATACGAGATAGAAAATAGAACAGACAATCAATTCAATCAGTAATACGCATAATTTTATTCCAGCATTAAGTTTCACAATTATATGGAAGAATTATTGAAGATTCTACTATAGTCTTGCTACCACGTAATCCAAGGGTTTTAATCTGAGCAAGTTTTTGAATCACAAAACTTCATTCAATCAAATTTCAAAAACCTAGCAACCAGATTTGTTACAGAACAATGAAATATTAATAACTTAAAAGGAGAATACCTGGAGTCCTTTGTCTGAAGAAGAATCCCTTCTGTAACCTCCTCTCGAATTCCTCCTGCAGTTCCTTCTCCATCGCCTCCTGTAGCTCTCTTTTCGAATCTATCTATCTTCAAACCAATTATTTTCCCAGAAGTTTTCCCAACCAAAAATTCTTTTCCTTTTTTTTTTTAAATTTTCTTTTCCCAGATCAAAACACATAGAAAAAACTTCTCTGAATAATCTCCTCATAAAAACAATAAATCAAAATAAAGATCAATAAAGCTTTTCTCCTTTCTTTTCTCAAAAAGTCTCTCTCTTATTGGTCCTTTTCCAGTTTTTAAAAGCACACTTATCTACAATTTTAATTGACATAATTTATTTAATCGAGATATTATCTCCACATGATTTTCTAATTTAATATTAATAAAAAGATAATATTTAATTATCCTTATTATATTCATTTAATTTAATTATTATCAACAATATTAATTTAAAATAATTATTTACTCTTTTAATAAATTAAATCACTTTTTTTTAATTTACTATATATTTAAATTTAACATTCTACTAACTCACAATTAAATAAAAACAACTAGACAACTTTAATCAATTATCTTATAAAATAAGGTTAATTAAATAAACTTGAACCATAAATAAAATGAATACCTCAACAATCAAACTACACAATCAACGAGAACAAAAACTTCAATCACGACACAACAACGTACAACAGGACGACGGACTTGGGACGGGGACACTTCCAAACCTACTCCCTTTTTCAACATTTTTTACCCGTTGGGTTAATTTATTGCTCGCCCTGTCCTGCCGAAGCAGGTGGAATTGAGACTTAATCCTGCAATCCTGCATCCAAATAAACATCAAGTAGCACATGTATATATATACAATCAAACATCCTATCGTGAGAAGGAATTGCAGTGTAGCAGGGCACTCGTGAACGAGTGATGCTACACTGTCCTCTCACCTAATCTATTCTAACAATTACAATATCAATGACAAACTAACATTTCTAACCAAATTGCTCATAAGATAACATGATACTTAACTACTGCATCATAACTAGTTTTTTAACCATTTCATTATAAAATAATACTGAATTCAAATAACATGATCACCATAGGATTATCACATCGACATATAAAACATTATAGAGAAAGCATTACATAATAAAATAATCCAAACCCTACATACAGAGTATCATAAATCATAATAATACTATCAATCATAGAAATTAACTAAACTACGCATCCGCACACACCAAATCGATGAATCAATCACCATCACAATTTAGTATCACACTAACATATAAAAGCAGACAATAGTAGTAAATAGTATCATAAACATGGGGGTATTACATTATTAAATAGTGCAACCAAAAAAATAAAATAAAATAGAAGTTGCCTTGCATTCCTCTTGAAATAAAATTAAAAATGATCTTTGTTAAATGTAATTAGTAAATTCAATTTTGTGGATAAAAGGGAATTTAATTGTCTTTTGGGGTGCAAATAGAAATTTGTTTTAAATAAATATTATGCATTTGAAAAGGGAAATAGATTTGTTTTATAAATTTTCAAAAATGAAAATTATCCAAAATATCCAAAATAGCAATAACTATGGTGGGTGACTAAAATTAGGGGTTTGACAATTTGGAGAAGGGCATAAGGAAAATGGATTTTCTTTTTGAATTATCTTTTTCTAGAATTGGGTAATTTTTGAAGAGCAACAAGAAACTTGAAAGAGCTTGGAGAAATTCTTGGAAGAGGTTTTTGAAAGATTTGTTGAAGCAAAACTTGAAGGAGATCAACCTCCATTGAAGGATTCAAGAAAAGCTTGGAGAAAAACAAAAGGTTCCATGTTTTCCCCTCTTTATGCAATTTTATTTTAGCAATTTTGTTTGAAATGGCTCAAATTAGATTTGGAATTCAAACTTTGAATTCAAAACCCATGTTGGAATCACCATTCAAACTTGGATAAAATAGTTTTTCAAATTTTTTGACAAAACCACGTGAACCTTAAACTATCGTCAAACTTTCATGTGGGAAAATTGAAACAAACTTGAAAAGATTCAAATGGTTATTATGGAAATTTATGGGTTGGGAAAATTTCTTTTTAACTTGTGAGAAATCATGAAATTATTGTGTAAAACTATGGAGTTTCAATGGAAATTCATTTGGTTTCTCAGATTGAGAGTTTGCCCAATTTGGGTAATTTAAGAAATGTAGTTTTTCAAACAAGTTATGAAGCTGTGTTATGTGTATTATATATATATATATATATGTATATATATAAATACCTGTTGATATGTATTTACATATATATATGCATATATATAAAAATACATGTATTTATTACATTCAAAAATTTTCATTTGAAATTCTAGGAGGTCATATTTTTATGACTGTGTTTTTTTTACCAGTTATTTTGTTTATTTTTTTCCACCGTTTTTGTTTGAGGTGGAGCCGTTTTATGTTGCCACGTGGGGTATGTGGCAGGGGTTTTAACCCTCGCGTAGCCCCCATGGCTGGGGATGGTGGCCTGCAAAGGCAGCGCCGTCCCTGCCTCACAGGCCGCAGCCCCCAGCAATGGAGGCTGCATCCCCTGTTGCTACAGGGCGCGGTCGAGCTTTAGCGTTGACCTCTCTTTTAGGGTTCAGACTTTTGTTATAACATATATTATATTATATGTAATATATATAATATAATATAATATATATATATTATATTATATATATTACATTTAATATATATATTTGTATTTTGTTTTTATATATAAACTTTATTTATTATATTTATTAAATATAAAGTTTATAATATATTTAATATTTAATATTTATAATATATGAGATTTTTGAATTTAAAGTTTTATTTTATGAATTAAAATATAATTTTTATATGTATATATTTTAATATATATGTTATATATAATAATATTATTTATATATATAATATATATATTATACTATGTATATATTATATTTTAATTAAGGGTAAGTAATTATCATTTGAATTTAAATATTAATTATATATATATTTTAAAGATATATATGTGATTAGATATGTGTAGGTATATTTAAAAGGTGAATTATTTCCTTAAAAGAGAATAAGTATTTAATTCATATATGTGATATTTGTAAAGGAATAGACGAAAATTAAATATAGGAAATTATGGTTTAGCAAAGATTGATTAATTTAATTTATCGTATGTATTGTGTCAACAAGAATCAACGAACCTTCAAACCCTTATGTGATTGTGCAAGAGCATAGTTTATTTAAATTGTTTAAATGCACTAATGCGATGATTGATTGGATTTACGAAATCCGAAGGTAGATTTCCTTATATTGTTTGCAAGCTTCTTTCGTAATGGGGTGCTTATTCTTGTTGGGTTTTGGGTCGGATCTCGTAAGTCTTCTAGATTTAATCGTCTTCATGTGTTTTGGGGTTGTAAGCATGTCAATCAACCTTGTGTGCCATGGGTAGCGCTTACGTGCATCTAGTGTTATATCTGATTATTTTGGGCAGGTTTTATCTACTTCATGTCATGGTTAGGGATTCATTATCCCTAGGTCGTACTTGAGTACCTTTGGTGGTGGCATAGTTCCACGTGTTGTCTTAGAGAAGTGGCTTGCATTGAGGGCCGACACACAAAGTGGTGCCAGGAGATCTCAATGTAAGTTGGTTAATTCAGTGACAACTTAAACCAATTAATTAGCATAGGTGGTACCAACATTTAAAAAGATTAATTTTGCCTCGCTCATGGACGCAAGTGCTTGTATAGACTTGGGATGAGACGAGAAGGCCTGGAATGGCAAGATCATTATCTTGTCCCTTCGAAAGATAACTGATTCTGCATTGGTTTGCATGTGGGGCCGGGAATCGTTAGAGGTTACCAGGATATCTCGAGATGGGGTCCGAGACCTAGGAAGACTTGCCAGGATATCCCTTTCGACATTGTGATGACACATCTCCTAAGTCAGCATTATGTTTGTATTCGTGGTGTGTTCATGTATTTGAAATCTGGAAGCATTGTAACCTTTGTGTCATGTGATGTCAGTTTTGGATTCTTTTCCAGTTGAGTCATGTTGCTTATGTTTAGAGTTTGTTGGTCTTGACCCGAAATCCTTGTTACTATCTCCTAGCACGAGGGGTGAGCCTTCAGGTATCACTTGGTTGGGTGGAATGTGCACCTTACTCCATTGTTTTGGCATTGGCATATGTGGACGATATTTTCGGGTTGGAGAGCTCGTGGGATCCAGTTGCTACTTGGGTTCATTTATGTTAGTTGCTCTTGTATTTTATTTACCCCTCATTTATATCGAGGTGGAAATTGTAATAAACAATCATGTTATTGATTTGCCTCATTCTGGGAATGAGAGATGTAATTGTAATTATATAACTTATGTCTTTGGTAACCATGAAGGAATCTCATGGTCTTAATGAAAATCTCATGTATGGAATGTATGTGCTTTAATTAGTTAAGTGAATGATATTATGTTTCATTTCATGCATGTTGTTATAATTGGTGAATTAATTAATCTTTGTCTCGTGACCTTAGGGGATTGTTGGCTTTTCATTGTAATTATTCATGTAATTGTATTTTTTTTTTTCAAATTATTGTGAAATTGTTGTAGTTTGCAAATTCCCCTAGGGTTGTGTGGCAGGGCATTACACATGGTATCAGAGCCTAGGTTTAAACACTGGGTACTCTGGGATTATGATGAGCCCATTAAGCTTTTAGTTGTGTGGATTTTATTTGTGTGTTGTGCTTAATGCCTTTTTGTGTCTATATAGGATAATGCCTCCCAGGCGTGGAAGAGGAGGGGGTCGTAGATGTGGCCGTTTAGGCGGTCGCATTGAGGAATAGCAAGACCCACCTCCACATGATCCACTTGTTTCTGACCATGAGGAGCAACAGACTTCTCAGAATATTCAGGGAGATGGCAATCAGAATCTGGATCCACCTAGGATCGAGGATGCTCAGTTGCGTCAGTTGTTAGAGGAGACCCTTGTCCGCCTTGGGCCTAGGTAGGAGGTAGAGCCAGTGGTGGTTGGAGAGAGAGAGGTACCAGTTCACTTTGATTCAGAGGTAGAAGCCCACATGAGGGACTTGCTTAGAGCATGACCACCCACTTTCGATGGATCAGGCAGTGGTTTGGAGGTAGAGACATGGCTCATTAACTTGATTAGGTGTTTTGCTATGCACCCATATGGGAGCAACACTCGAGCTAGGTGTGCTATCATGCACTTGAGGGGATTTTCCTCCACTTGGTGGAGATTAGAGGAGCAGAAGCTCCATCTAGATATTGGTACAATTTCTTGGGAGTTGTTCCTAGAGCGGTTTCGGGCTAGATTTCTTTCCGAGCATTGGAGGCAGCATCGAGGGGATGAGTTCCACACCCTTCGACAGATGACTATGTCAATAGAGATGTATGAGCGTCATTTCTATGAGCTCAAACAGTATGCGAGCATAGGTGATGACGAGGGCATGTTGGTATAACATTTTCTTAGGGGCTTAAACGCCCGTATCAGTGGTGGAGTGCGGGTTTTCAAACCCAAGACCATGGAGGTGGCGGTCGACAAGGCCAGGCTCATTGAGGAGAACCTAGCGATGGCCTTAGGTGGTCATGTAGGAGTGCAGGTGGGTAGTGATTCAGCAGCTGGGACTAGTGCTCGAGGGGGTCAACCTCAGGGAGGTGCACCTTCTAGAGCTCAGCAAGGTCCGTCTCAGGGTAGTCAGCAGCAGCAGGGTTCCCAGGGAAAACGAAAGGGTTTCCAGCAGAGGCAAGGGGACAGGAGTTGGAGGTGCATGAGACGCTTCAACTCTGAGCAGCCAGGGCAGAGTTCTCATTCTTCTTTCAGGGGTAGTGCGCAGCAGTCTAGTGCACCACCTCCAGGTAGGGGCTTTGGTAGAGGCACTGGATGTTTTGTGTGTGGCCAACAGGGTCACATAGCGAGGATGTGTCCCAATAAGGGCGCATCGAGTTATTCTCAGGGACCAGCAGCGTCAGAGCCGACTGTAGGTGATGTAGGCCATGGGTATCAAGTATTCGCAACGATTGACAACCGCCAGGCAGAGCACCAGGGTACAGTCGTTGAGGCTTATGGTATGTTGGGGGGTAACCCAGTTTCTATTCTATTTGATTCTGGAGCATCTGATTCCTTTGTTTCTTCATCAGTCGTGACACAATGTAGACTGGATGCGATAAAGCAGGTCGATAGGTGGCATGTAGAGTTAGCTTTGGGTGCAAAATTGGCATCCCTTTCCCTTGTGCCAGAGTGTAGGTTAGAGGTTGGACCTCTCCAGACTACCTTGGACCTTCGTGTTATTCCATTGGGTTCTTATGACGTTGTCATAGGAATGGATTGGATAGAGGCTCATAGTGCCATCATTGATTGTCGATGTAAGTCGATTAGATGCATTGGGACATCTGGTAGAGAGATAGAAGTAGTGGGAGTTCAGAGGTCGATCTCCTTGAGGATCATCTCAGCTATGCAGTTGAGAAGGTGTATGCAGTAGGGTTGCCAATTGTTCACTGTTACCGTGGATGATTTGGGTCTAGGAGGTGGAGAAGAGAAGGTTTCTCTTGATAGTCACCCCATCCTTCAGGAGTTTTCTGATGTCTTTCTAGACGAGATTCCAAGGATGCCTCCTCAGAGGGACATTGACTTCCAGATAGACTTGGTACCTGGATCAGAGCCCATTTCATGATCTCCCTATTGTATGACTACCCAGGAGCTGAAAGAGTTTCGGTTGCAGCTTGAGGAATTGCTAGAGAAGGGTTTTGTTTGCCCTAGTGTTTCTCTATGGGGAGCACCTATCATCTTCGTGAAGAAGAAGGACAGTTCACTTCAGTTATGTATTGATTACCAACAGTTGAACAAAGTGACCATCAGAAATCGGTATCCTCTTCCTAGGATTGACGATCTATTCGATCAGATCAAGGGTGCTACCATCTTTTCGAAGATTGATCTCACGTCAGGATATCATCAGCTTCAAATCTTCGAGTCAGATATTCATAAGAACACATTCTGAACATGGTATGGTCACTATGAATTCACAGTTGTGCCATTTGGTTTGACGAATGCACCCTCAGTGTTCATGAGTCTTATGAATGGGGTATTTCGTACATACCTGGACAGGTTTGTTCTTTTGTTCCTAGATGATATTTTGGTATACTCTAGAACAATGGAGGAACATGAGGAGCATTTACGACAGGTACTGTAGTGTTTGCGAGATAATCAGCTATATGCTAACTTGTCGAAGTTTGAATTCTTTAGGACTGAGGTTCAATACCTTGGTCATGTGATCTCTGGGGAGGGTATTTTAGTGGATCCTACAAAGATCCAAGTGATCTTAGATTGGCCTGTGCCCATGAATGTGGCAGAGATATGTAGCTTCATGGGGCTAGCGGTTTATTACAGGCGATTTGTGCAGGACTTTTCGAGGATAGGTCATCCTATCACCTCCCTTCAGAGGAAAGGAAAGAGGTTTGAGTGGTCTGAGAAGTGTGAGACGGCCTTTCAGTGTCTTAAGGGGAAGTTGACCAGTGCACCTATACTTGCGATACCAGATCATATTGGGGACTTTATAGTTTGTACAGATGCATCCTTGGAGGGATTAGGAGCAGTATTGATGCAAGAGGGTCATGTCATTGCATATGAGTCACGGAAGCTCAAGGATCATGAGCTAAACTATCCTACCCACGATCTTGAGTTGGTGGCAATGGTTCATGCATTAATGAGATGGAGGCACTTCCTTCTGGGGCATAGGTTTGAGCTGCATAGTAATTATTGGCTTTTGAATTGTAATTAATCTTTGGGTATAGTAATTAATCTTTGTCTCGTGACCTTAGGGGATTGTTGGCTTTGCGTTGTAATTATTCATGTAATTGTATTTTTTTTAAAAAAAATTATTGTGAAATTGTTGTAGTTTGCAACTTCCCCTAGGGTTGCGTGGTGGGGCATTACATTTATCATCAGGGAACAATGTTGGGAATGTCATATCAAGTAATCCTAGAGTGACATATTTATTGATAGGATATGAACCAATTCCTATCCAATCAATCAATGTTGCTGAATTTGCATAAAGGTTATTAACCCATGCCTGAATCAATTCCATTTCTCTTTGAGCATTAGGTGGCATAGAATCCATTGATGTAGTGTGCTCAATTATATTTCCTTGATCCATTTCCATGATTGGACCCACAATACAATTTCATTTGAATCAAAATCAAATTCCATATGCACTATTTGTAATTTGTTGAATATATTTTCATCAAAATTTCCTATGAGATCATTTAGAGAATTTTCAATGATTCTGACATCTGAATAAAACTTGTCATGCTCTACTTTGTATTTTAATGCCTTATACACATGATCCCTATTCACTGTGAAGTTTTAATTTGTGCCACATTGATCCCTTCTTTGAATAATGATGATTGGAAACTCTCTTATTGAATGTGGAAAAACATTTGAAACATATTCCATATTTTTTGGAAATCTTATTGTGTGTCCTCTATATTTATATTGACCACCGACTACATGGGTAACTTGTAATATTGGGCTAACACATGCAATTAACATTTCTTCTACTTGAGTCAATTTTGCAAGCTCTTCTGGTTGTGGCCCTAGATCCATATTATTTAAAGCTAAAAATCTATGATTCCCTTTCTCTTGGTGACATCTATTACAAAAAACACCTTCAGAGGTGTGAAATACTTTCATTCCTAGGTAGCATTCTTGACAGATATAACACATGCCTGGTGTTTTCAAGTTATCTATTTTATGTTGAAATTGTATTTGATTTTTTTTTAAATCATCGTGAAGCATTCCATTCCAAGGGTTTTGTATGTTTCCTTGTACACCTACATTTATCCCATCTTGTATTGTGACTTCTACCCTTTTTCTAACATAGCTTTCTCTTTTAACTTCATTGTGTCTTTTTCTTTGTTCTTCCCTTTCAACATTTGTCATTTGTTCCCATCATCATCTTCTATATTCTCTTTAATTTTTTTTTTTGCTCCTCTGATTCAAAATTCAATCTCAGTCACACCATATCTAGAAAACAATTGAATTTGGATTTGTAAAATTGATGTTTTTCAATGGTAAATCCACTTTTCTTTTGAATGGATTTCATTTAATATCAAAGACTATTGCAATCAAAAGGTTCTAAATAGAATACAAATTTACACAACTATTACATAAGAAGTATAGTTGAAGCATAATTAGATGAAGAAATTTCATCACAAAGAAGAAAAATGAAACCTTTATTGTGTTTTGGATATTGGTCCTTAAATAAATGCACTAATTATTGTGATCTTGTGACTATTTATATATCAAGTAGGGCATGTACATCCAAAATATATGAGCAATCTTTTGCAAAAGTAGACATCAAAGTCTATATGAAAATATTGTTCATAAGACTAAGTCAATCATGGTTGCCACCTACATACAACACATATGAACAATTTTTTTACAAAATAGATATGAAAGTCTACATCAAAATTTTGTCCATAAGAGTGAACCAACCATGGAACAACCCTCTATATGCTTCACATGTGTCTACCCTAATTATCATACAAGTACAAAATAAATTCTTCTATAGTGCTTTTTGAAACTCTTGGTTCCTCGTATTACTCGACATAATAAAGTTCTCTTAAAAAAACTAGAGAATCCTACAAATTTCTTGCATGTTGTACATGTAATTTGTGGGAAATGTCTTCCATGTCATTAATCTCTTGTCATTCTACTCCATGTGCAAGCAGTGCAACATCATGGAGTTCTCTATTGATTTGTTTTGAATGGGATTCAATTGATGTGTACAACTTGTCTATCGGACTTGGCACATGTGTGTTTGAATTTTTTGACTCCTCATGGGATTCTAGCTATTGGACTAATGGTTCGCTGGAAGGAGATTCATTGTGGGTAGCCATTATCTAAACGATAAATAAAACTCATAAATAAGTAATAGGTTATAAAGATATGTATGATTCTAAGTTGTAGAATTTGTTTGTATGATTTTCAACTGAATTTTCAAAGATTACAAGACTACAAAGAGAACTGTAAGCAAGTTGTTGGTATCAAATTTCTTTTAATGTAGGAGTTTGGTGAGTTATAGATAGAGATGGTAGCAGTGGTACTAATGTTCAGAAAGCTTCATAAGATAATTAATAGTCATAGAAATTTTGAACAAAATTGCAATGTCAAAAATTTTGATAGCAATATTTAAAAAATAGTCAAATTTAGTGTCGTAGGAGTACATGTAGTGTAATTGCAGACCTGGAACCAAAGGTTGACCAACCTCACGTCTTGTACTAGAGTTACAATTACACATAAGTACTTTATTTATCAATAACCTTTGCAAAAATATTTTCTTTATTGTCAACATTTGCATAAGGGTTTTCTTTAGGGTGTTACAGATGTCTAATCCTTAGATTTGTTGAAAATTATTACAATTATTTTAGGAGGATATTGCACACGTAGGTTCTCCTCATCATTCTTTCATCTCTTTATTGGAATATTACTGATGAGGGTGCAACCCGAGACTTAGAAAATAACCCACAAACAAGAGAATAATTTTATTATTCAGAAAATGGAGCTTCTTACATGCAGAGGATCTCAAATCCCCAAATTCTACAGCACATGCAAGTTACAAAAAGTTATAGAATAACCCTTTCGCAATATGTGAGCTTGTCCCCCAATTTTTTTTTTAACTAAAACTGCAATATCTTTCAACCCAGGAATAGAAAATAAAAACCGTAAATTGGGAATTTCATTATGACGAAAAAGGTATCCAAAAATGTAAAAACATCTAAAAACTGAGAAACTTGAAATTTAACTATTTTTGGGTGATGCAAAATTGTGCTTACACCACTGGATGCTCCTGCATCAGACACCCAGGTAATTTGAAGTGACTGTCACGTCTCACATGGTGGAGGAAAACCCAAATGGTCAACCTCTACCTTAGGAAACTAGGATGAATCTTCAACAGGCCTTCCTTTCCATTTCACCAGATATTCTTCATACTACCTATTCCTGGTACTCCTTCCCACACGACTATCCGGGATTTCTTCAATCTCCTCCTTTTTTGAAGTAGGTGTTGGAATCCCACTTGTTCCATTGTTGGTACTCCCTCTATGCCACCTTCATGATACTCTGTCAAATCAGAAATGTTGAACACAGGGGAAATGTTGAATCCATCTGGCAACTCTACCTCATATGCATTCCCTGAATCATGCCTCTTCAAAATTTTACAGGGGCCAAACTTCTTCATCTTCAATTTTTTATATGTTCCCAGAAACTTTCTTTCCTCAAGTGGACCATCACTTCATCCAATCTAAAACTTGTTATACCTCCTCTTTTGATCTGCCTTAGTATATCTTTGCATATTCATCTTGTTAATATGTTCTCTTACCTTCTCATGTATATCCTTGATGTGTTCTGCAAAATCTTATTTCAACACTTATTTTCTTCTCTTGGTCCATCTTCCTCAATTCTGGGGCTGTTGCTGGGCTACCTCCATACCAATCTGGAATGGTGATCTACTAGTGCTTATGTTGACAAAATTGTTGTAAGAAAATTATGCTTGGGGTAAGATCAAGTCCCATCCCTTGGGTTTATCTCCTACCAAACACATCAGTAGGTTACCCAAACTCTTGTTAACAACTGCTTTATACCCATCTATTTGTGGATGGTGTGTGTGTAGAACTAAACTTCAACTTTGTCTTCAACTTCTTCCACAAGGTCCTCCAAAAGTACCCACAAATTTGGTGTACGATCTAAAACAATACTCTTTGGTAGACAATGTAGAATCACCACCTCTTTGAAGAACAAGTCAGCAATGTGGACTGCATCATGGGTCTTCTGACATGGAATGAAATGTGCCATCTTCGAAAACCTATCAACCACCACAAAAACTGAATCATTCCCTCGTTGCGTCCTTGGCAAACCAAGAACAAAGTCCATACTTATATCCTCCCATGGCCTCTCTGGTACAGGTAAGGGCTGATATAAGCCTATATTCTGGCTCACTCCTTTAGCCATCTAACATACCTTGCAGCTTTGTACAAACTTCTTCACATCTTGTGACAACTGAGGCCAATAATAATGCTCACTAATAATGGCCATGGTCTTATCCTGACCAAAATGTCTTAGCATTCCTCCACTATACTTCTCCTTTATCAGGTTCTCTCTCATGGAACTCCTTTGGATACACAATTGACTTCCCTTAAATAACATGCCATCCTGGATTATGAAATCCAACCACCTTGTCCTGTCCACTGTAATAGGTTCCTTGCAAGCTTTCGAAGCCTCTGCAAAATCAAGATCTTCTGCATATAGTGTCTTGATTTCATTGAATCCAACCACTTCAATTTGCATCTTTGTCATCAATGTATGCCTCCTACTTAAGGCATTTGCAACCCTATTTGACTTCCCACTCCTATGTTTCAAAATAAAGGTATAACTCTGCAAAAACTTTACCCATTTCATATGCCTTTGATTTAATTTTCCCTGACTATTTAGGTACTACAAGACCTGATGATCAGTATATAGAACAAATTCCTTCGGCAACAAATAATGTCTCCATTTCTTTAATGCTTGTACTATTGCATAAAATTCCTGATCATATACAGAATACTTTCTCTTAGCATCATTTAACTTTTCACTGAAATAGGCAATGGGCTTACCTTCTTGGCTCAACACTACTCCAATGGCACAACCACTGGCATCACAATCCACCTGAAACACCTTGTTGAAATCTGGGAGGGCTAGAACAGGTTGCTCAGTTACCTTATGCTTCAACAGTTCAAAACTCTTTGCCGCTCCAGTGCTCCACTTGAATTCTTTTCTATCCCCTCTCATTGTTTCAGTCAGGGGTCCATAAATACTACTGAAGTTTCTATTGAAATTTCTATAAAAACTAGCCAAACTATGGAAAGATCTCACCTTGGTCACAGTTGTTGGGGTAGGCCATTCCAGAATAGCCTTTACCTTCTCTGGGTCCATCTTGAGACCTTCTGCTGAGACAACAAACTCCAAGTACACTAACTCCCTCTTCACAAAACTGCACTTCTTCAAATTAATCAATAGTTTCTCTTCTCTTAACTTCTCAAAGGCTCTCCGAATATGTATTAGATGCTCATCCAATGTTTTACTAAAAATCAAAATATCATCTAAGTACACAATAACAAAACTTCCTAGAAATTCTTTATTACCTCGTTCATGAGCTGCATGAATGTGCTCGGTGCATTGGTTAGCCCAAAAGGCATGACTAACCACTCGTATAGGCCCTCTTTGGTCTTGAAGGCAATCTTCCATTCATCTCCCTCTCGAATCCGGATTTGGTGATATCCACTCTTTAGATCAATCTTTGTGAAGTACTGAGCTCCACTCAAATAGTCCATCAGGTCATCCATCCTTGGCAGGGGAAATTTGTACTTGATTGTTATCTTGTTTATGGCTCGAGAATCTGTACACATCCTCCACTCCCCATCCTTCTTTGGTGCTAGTACTGTAGGTATTGCACATGGACTCAAACTCTCCCATATCAAACCCTTTCTCAACAACTCTTGAACTTATCTGTTCAACTCCTCATTTCTTGGAGTCATTCTATGAGGCCTTATTTGGCAACTCGGGAATCAAGTCAATCGATGGTACGATCTTCCTTATTGGTGGTAAACCCTCAGGTACATTATCAGAAACAATATCCTGAAACTCATCCAACATCCCAGAAACTTCTTTCGGAACCTTCTCACTATCCTCCTTACTCACTCTAGGAATCAATGCATAACACACATGCTCATGCTTCATACCTTCAAGAATTTTCTTCCATCTACATAACAAATTCTAGCACTCTGCATACCTTTTTCTTTGGTCTCCTTTTAGGAACTTCAACTTGTAGCCGAACCCATCCTTTGTAGCGAGAATAAGTGTTTGCATGGCCATCATGTATAGCTCGCCTATCAAACTGCCACAGCCTCCCCAACAACATGTGACAGCATCCATGGGGATGATATCACAGAGTACCTCATCATGGTAGCTCCCGATCTTGAACTTTACTAGGCACTTCTCATTGACCAAAACTTTGTAGTCTTTCTACAATTAGGCAATCCGATACGGATGCGGGTGCCTTTCCCTCTTCGGCTTCAACTTTGTGACCATCTTGACTTTTGGTTATCGATTGCTCCACTTTGTCAATAATGACATCACAACATTTTTCCTTCACACTTGCCTTGTGTGTAGATAGATTCTTTCTGCGATTACGGTTCTTTATCCTCATCGCGGGGGCTCTCCTAATCACTAGGGCTTCTCCCTTTCAGCATCATCTAAATATTTAGATTGGACTCCTCACCTACATGTGCAACCCTTCCATGACCTTTTGGCCTCTTGTTTTCCCTTCCTTGGTGTTGTGGACATTCATAAGCTGATGCCCTTTTCACCACACTAAAAGCACGTTCCTTTGAAACCACCTCTTCAGGATCCTTGTCCATATCTCCCTCGTCCTCTACCTCTTTGATCCTGCTTGTTTTGATCCGGTGATTGAAGTTATTGTCATTCTTTTGGCCGGTGGTACCCACATCTTCACTTTTCTTTTTCATCATCATTTCGGCTTCTGAAGGTCTTCCACTTCCCCTTCCACTTTGACCTCCTCATCCTTTTTGCTTGCCATCAAAATTTTTTTCAGCTTCTCTTCCACCTTCAGAGCAAACTGATACACATCCTCAATGGTGGTCATTCTGACTAGGCTTAACTCCTCCTGAATGCTCGTCGTAACCCATTAAGATATTAGGCTACCTTCTCCTTATTAGCCTCTATGTGGCCCGTTCTGATGATTATCTTGTAAAAATCTTCAGTATATTCTTTCACAGATCTGCTTCCTTGCTTCAACCCTTGCAATTTATTCAACAGATCTAACTCATAGTCCACTGGTATGAACTGCTTCTTCAGTTTCTCTACCATGCGATCCCATTTGGTGATATTTCCTTTTCCTCTTCAATTTCTTTCCAACTGGACCTCTTTCCACCAAATATTGGCATGGCCCTTCAGCTTCATTTTCGCAAACTTAACCCAATTTGGTTCCTCTATTCCCTCATACTCAAAATATTCTTCTAGCTTATTGATCCAGTCGATCAACTCTTCTGGGTTCAGACTTCCAAAATAACTGGGGACTTCTGCTCTGGGTCTTTTCCCGATCTTCGACATGGCCCTTATTAGCCGTATTTGGTCTTGATCAATTGCTTCTTCTTCCTCTTCTGCATTTGAACCTTCTTCCTCTCCTTCATTCTCACTTTCCTCTCTCAGGTTTAACTCTCTTCTCAACTGCTCTTGCAACGCATCAACCTGTCTTTGGAGGGCTGCCAGTGGATCTCTTCCACTCCTCGACCACCTCTGGCACCACCACGCTTGCCAGGCATCACTCTTGGAGGAATATTTCTTGACCTCGATCCACAACCATAGTCCTGGTGCGAACTACCTCATGATCGGCGATCTATCCACATGCTCAAGAAAACCCACTCTGATACCACTTGATGAGGGTGCAACCCGAGACTTAGAAAATAACCCACAAACAAGAGAATAATTTTATTATTCAGAAAATGGAGCTTCTTACATGCAGAGGATCTCAAATCCCCAAGTTCTACAACACATGCAAGTTACAGAAAGCTACAGAATAACCCTTTCGCAATATGCGAGCTTGTCCCCCAAATTTTATTTTTATTTTTTTAACTAAAACTGCAATATCTTTAAACCCAGGAATAGAAAATAAAAACTGTAAATTGGGAATTTCATTATGACGAAAAGGGTATCCAAAAATGTAAAAACATCTAAAAACTGAGAAACTTGAAATTTAACTATTTTTGGGTGATGCAAGATTGCCCTTACACCACTGTATGCTCCTGCATCAATTACTACTGCCTCACTCGACATTTGATGGGTTTGAGGAAGTTTCCTATCCAAGTATGCTTGTATGCTAGCAACTGCTTTCTCAAACCACTTGATTTCCGCCTTCATGTCACGAATCCTTTGCATAGCATGGGAAAAGGTCTCATTGTCCTTCAACTAGGCTTCACCATCCACGTTCATCCCCTCTACAGACTTGGCCAATGCTTCTCACTCCTTACATTGTAAATAGCAGACATTCCCTACTATCAACTTATGGGAAGTTTGTTTAGTTCATACCATGTCTGGCATAGAAGGTTTGACATTAGTATTAAAAGTGTCAAAAATCCTTTCTAATTCAATGTATGTAGACAATTAACATGATCATTTGGTCTTAACAATGATGAAAGAAAATGAACATGATCATTTCATGTATCTCCTTTTTCAGTATTGTCTTTGTAACCACCACCCACCAAAATGGCGGTTACAAAGACAATATGGATAATGGAGATGTCAAAGGTTGGCTCCTTTCTTCTTTATGTACAACATTAACAATTCTAAAGATAGGATTTTAGTGGCTGCAAAGGATACTCCATCACCTCAATAAATCATTATAGACACTAGATACCAAGTACTAACTCCATATCACAACTTTGGCAATAAATAAAACTTCAAGATTCAAGAGCTTTCACAATAACTAAAACATCAAGATTCAAGACCTTTGTGAAGAAGAAGACAAAAATCTTGGCATGATAGGAATCTAAGGGTTGAAGGCATGATCTAACCACCTCTTAGGCAATGGGAGAATTATAGTAGGGGAGAAAAGTATTAAAGGTGAATACATGTGTTAACTATCTGAGTTAACTTATTCAAAAAGACCAATACGAATATGGAGATAATCTCAATAGGGATGCCAACACAAGAATACCATACATGCAAGTAATTGAAATTAGAATGTCTTGAATTGGGCTAGAAGCATTTTTACTTTTAAATAAAGTTGAGTCCTTCTAGTGAGACTTAATAGCTTCTTGTCAACAAATTATGAAGAAGACCAAAAGGAAAAATGAAAATAGTTGAAGAAACCAAGCAGGCTTATAAAAATTAAATTTGTTTGAAAAAACGTAACATCAAATTGCACATTTACAAGGAAAAACAATAAGTTCCAAAAAAAAATCTCTAATTGGTTTATTGTGTAATGTCAAGGGGTGTCTTAATGGTTCAACAAAAATTAAGATTCCTATGCGAACATTGAAAATCATGTTACAACCCTAATTGAACCCTAACCCTAATTGAATTTTAATCCTAACCTTAAACTTGAACCTAACTGTAATTCTTCTTCTAACCTTAATCATAAGTTTCTAACTTTATTCATAATAATAATTTTAATAATGACCCTAATTCTAATGACAACCCTATCTAACTATAATATTAATTAAACTTTAAGCCTAATTAAAACCTAACTCTACTTGAACCATTACCCTAACCTAACATTAACCCTAATCCTAATTGTATTGAGCTCCCTAATTAAATTGTGACCCTAACCCTAAGATTTACCCCAATCTTTATCCTATCACCCAAACCTTAACCTTAACCCTAGGTAATTGAACCATGTCCTAACCCTAAACATAATTGAACTATAAACCTAATTAAACACAAACTACATCTCAAAATCTAATTGAACCCTAACCCTAATATTTATCCCAAGATTTATTTTAAAATTCTAACCCTAATTTAACCCTAACCCTAACACCAACCTTCAACCTAATATTGGCCTCAAGATTCATCTTAGAACCGTAATTGAACCTTAATTCTAATTGAATCATAACCCTACTTGACTTTTAATCTTAGCCTCAAATCTAACCCTAATTATAATTCTAACCCTAGCCTTAATTCTAACTCTATTCATGATTATAATTTTAATACTAACCTTAATTCTAATGATGACCCTAATTCTAACTGTAATACTAATTGAATCCTACCCCTAACCCTTATTAGAACCCAACCCTTATTGAACCCTTATAATATCCTAGAATTAATCCTATCCCTAATCCTAATTGTGTCTAACCCTAATTGAAACCTAGCCCTAACTCTAGTTGTGTCCTAACCCTAACCCTAACCCTAACCCTAATCCTAACCTTTACGCAAAGCTTTATCCTCTAACCCTAATCTTAACCTATCCTTAATCTTAATTGAATTCTACTCCTAATTGAACCCTAACCCTAATTGTAATCTTGATCTAACCCCATTCTAACTCTTACTCCAAGCTTTATCTTAGAATTCTAATTGAACCCTAATCCTAACTAAGCCATAACCATAATCATAACCCAATTATAATCATAATCCTAACTAAGTCATAATCATAATCATAATAGTAAATAATAATGTTATATAATTTTTTTCATATGATAAACTTATGTGTAAATGTAATTCTTAATCACTTTTTTTTTTCAAAACAGTAAAATTTTCTAAGTTTTTTCATTTAACATGCAAAATGAGAAGGAAAAGAATCATAATATGAAGATTGAAGAAGATGCTTATGGATAAACTTCTATGATCCCGACACCATCAAGGCTTCCTAAAAAAGTTAATATTGATTTATTCATGTGTATATGTAATAGAATAATATATATATATTCAATTTAATTACCTAAAAAAGTTTGGAATGATAAAAACTTGTTTCTAAACAGTTTTTTAGTCAATTATACTTATATATTTAGTTAATTTAAGTATTTATAAATATAATATTTTTCATATTACTTAACTATTTTTTTAGTAAAATTTTGAATTTATTATTTGAATCAATATTGCATATTTTATTATTGAAATAATAAAAAATTATATATAATATTTTACATAATTTATTATAACTAATTTTTTAAAATATACAAATAGATTGTATTTAAAATATAAAATATAGATTCAAATATCATTTATATAATTAATTTTGAGAATGATTTTTATAAATATTTTTAAAAAATTATTCACAACTCAATAAAAAATATCTTTGAATCTTAATTAATATTATATTATCTTTCATTTATTCTTCTTTCCACTTGTGAGTACCTTGAATTTTTTTTAATTAACGGGAGTAAGAGAAACACACAGCTTTCAGTAATAAGAATACTCTCATTATTTTTTTAATAATAGATCTATTTAAAATTAAGATATCAATAGATCTATCTAAAAAATGAATGTTAATTTTTAAGTTAAAAACATTTTACAACATACAACAAGAAATAAATTAAAATGAGATAATTATGTATTTGTTAAAATATTCATATTCAAAATAAATATAAAAAATACAAATAACACCATTTTTTATTTTTATTCACTCTAATATAATTTGATATTTAAAATAATTAAACACATAATAGATTATAATTATAAATAAAAAAAATATCTTTAAAACATGTACCACTAAAGATTGTTAACTACTACTATAAACCCTCCAATGCAAGTTAAGTGAATAGCGACACAATTTACTAAGTACACAAATAATTTAAACATAGTAAATTGTTTCACTATTCACTATTCACTTAACTTGCATTGGACGATTTACATTAGTAGTTAAATATTGGTTAATATATAATATATTATAAATGAATATATAAACCATTCTATATAATTATTTAAAATACTTAAAATAAAATAATCATGAAATTGATATTTCTTATTTTAAAAGTATATATATAAAATAAGAGTTGGAGAGAAGTAAAGTTCCTTCAAAATGTTCAAGAATAGTCTTGTTTTTATTTGTTGTGTCTGCTATGTTTTAACAACAATATTGATAATATAATAATTTAATAATAATCTTGAAATATGTCAATTTCTTAAATTATGTTACACTTGATATTCATAATTCTCAATCACTAATAGAAATAGTCAAGACTTATTACAAAATTGTACAGAGTATCAATGTACATCTCTTTCGTATTCCTTCATTATTTAAAAAGAAAGAAAAATCAGCTATTAGACGATGTGGTTTAGAAATTGCTACTTAATAACTTAGCAAGATTCTTATATTTTGCCTAAGTTCTATAGATTAGATGTCCAAATTATTACTTATTGACATATATGGAAAAGTGAAGTATAATCTTACAAAAATTTGAGATGATAATGACATGATATCAATCAAATAGTTGAATTTAACAACTATTTGACTGTTGATGTGACTCTTAAGATCTACACAAATTATTTTTAAGTTTGAAACTTGTCAAATGGTTTTACAAGTAAGACAATTAGGTTACTGTCAAGCAAGATATTAATTTTTTATAAAAGAGCCCTTATATAAACTTTCTTCAAGGGAAGTATTTTTCTATTTGTATTATATATTGTTCAAGAAGCCCTTCAAATTCAAACCAAGGAGAGCTTTGCTATGGAATATTTGGTCAGGATAAACCAGTGATAACCTAAATTTAGGAATTTAATCATTAATAGAATCAACTTTGTCTTCCACTAGAAAATAACCCTTATAACAAATAAATTTTGCTAACTTCACAATTTTGAATAGCTTCCAACAAAATAATTGGAAGAATTGAATTAAATATCTGTGAACTGTGCGCACCATATGAAATTCTTTGGTTGTGCTTTTAGGCCATGAAGAAAGGGAAATTTACATGTTGCCACCATTATGTAAATATTAATGAGTTCAAATATTTCCTTAACCATTCAACATATGTGATAAAAAATCCTCTTTAAAAAGCAAAGATCTTTAGAACTTTCACTATACATAGTCATGTATAACCAACCTGCTTAAATGTTACAACAAAGAAAATGAAAGCATCTAGTCCTAAGTGCTCTTATACATGTCTAATGCCTCGAAAAAATTCCTTATGACAAAAAAATGATCTTTTTATTCCATTCAGTAATAGATAACTCAATTATAAGCCTCATAAAACTTATAATCTGAAGTATATTGCAAAAGGCTTGGATCAAACATCAAAAATCTCAATTGAACCCATATGCCCCTTTTGCTGACTCTAGAGTATTGGACAAAAGAATTGCAATAATCATTGGACCAAGACCACCAAGAGTTATTGTTGAAGGTATTCTTGAAGCCTCTCAATAGGAAACATCATCGACTAATCAGTATCCTCTTTTATCACTAGGATCCTACAAAAGTGGAAGCAATAGTTTTAATTTCCTATATAAAAACCATCTTTTACTTACAATTTTTTTTTGAAAAAGGAAGTTAGAAGGTGCCATACCTCTACTGCATTTATGCCAACATCAGTTACTACTACACCAGGTTTCAGCCAACCACCACAAACCAAATTTGGCACACCTGCTACAACAACAAGAATATCTGCTTCATGAGTAAAATCTGTAGGATTTTTTGGTATAGGAATGCACAATAGTAATAGTTGTGCATTGTGCCTCTATCAAAATTAAAAATAATCAATAATGAGGGTTCTCCATGTGAAACTATGCAACAAAATGAAAATTAAAGCCATGATGAACTCATTCAAATCAATCAAAACAATATTTGTGAGGAAAATATAAGGGTTGTAGGTTGACAACATCATGATGTTAGAGGAAATTGTTTAATATAAGAAAAATTATTTACTTGAAAAAATAAATAGAAACATATATCCCAACAATATTGGAGTGGCCTATCACAACTGCTTTCTTTCCTATCATATCTATTCCAGACTGAAGCAACAACTCTATGCATCCTTTTGGTGTACAAGGTACAAATAAACACTTTATACCTTGCATTGCTAACTATCTAATAATTAAATGATGGAAGTCATCAACATCTCTTTCTATGCTAATAGCATTCAAAATCTTCTCCTCATTGATATGTTGTTCAACATTCAATTAAATTTATGATAAGTAACCAAATTAATAAATAGAAAACCAACTATCAATAAGGAGAAAAATAATAAATTTTATTCTTGTTTGCAAAAGGAAAGTGTAGAAGGTATTAAGTCTCACTAGTAATTGGCGTGGTGAAAATTTTAAGACTTTATTCAAGTGAATTTACCTTTTCTATTCCCCCTTTTTTCCAACTTCAATTGGAATGCTTAGGAAAATCTTGATTAGCTATGGAATACATGTAATCTACTAATCCCACCAAGTAGTATTTTGTCATTCTTTGATACTAAATTTCTTTTTCTTCACAGTTAACATTTTATCATAACCTATGCTTCTAGTCCACCAACATATTCACTTGGGAATGCCAGATTGTTGCCAGATTATTACAAAAGATTGTAAGAGCAGAAGCAAGATAAAAAAAATTGTTTAATGCACTCTAAGAACCAAATATTTTAAGACAATGCAAGTGCCTCATACAGAAAGCTCAATGCAAAAGAGGAAGTGCATATCCAAGAATTGAACTAAATTATTATATTATAATTAATTACCATCCATATTATATTTGTGATCTATACAAAATAGAATTTCAACATGCAGGTAAGATGTATACAAAGTATGTCATCAATGTTAGATTTATTATTTAATAGAATCCTAAATAGGAGATAGATTATGATGATGTACTCTGATGGATATGTGAATAATCAATAGGATGAAATAAACACCACCCTGTGACTTCCCAATTATTAAACCAGTTTATGATCTCTAAGAAATACCTCTGGAAGAGGAAGTTGTACTAAAACACCATGAACAAATGGATCATCATTGAAAGTCCTAACATCCCTTTCAACTTCCTCTTCATTGGAATCTTCTAGCAATTCAATGCCAAGTGATGCAATTTGTGCCTCTACACAAGATTTTTTCTTGTTGTGAACATAGGTCTCTGAATCCTTTCTTGCTCCAACTAGCACCACAGCTAGACCAAGAACCTTTCCAAGTGCATCAAAAAACTTAAAAAGACAAATCACCAAGATAATTGTTGTGAAATGTATTTCAAACTGGCTGCCATAAACAAGTTGTAAAGGTTGTCATCAAAAAATTAACTATGGAATCTCAGAGGCCATAAATGTCCTTTAGTTTCTTTTTGAACTTTAAATGTGTGTATTGTGAGCCTGATTATTAAAAGTTATAATCAAATCAATTGGTTAGATTGAAAGCTTTGATCTGTACTTGCACTTGTAGAGATGTAGGTCATGCAAGTTATCTTGGTAAATTGATGAAAAACTAACTCTAGTCATTTATTCAAGCAATTGGCAAAGGTTCTATAAACTTACAAATTTGACAAAGGAAATACTAGCATCTTTTCTTCACAAAGACTATTTGTTTTTCAATAAATTTTAAAGATTATTCATTTATTCCTAGAATTCTAGAAGCAATAAAGCACAAATTTGAAACATGTTGCTAGAGAATCTTGTATTATTAGGAGTAGGATTTATAGAAAGTACTATGTCTGATCACAAAGGGTAAAATACTAAAATATAGAACTAAGAACATTGGACTACATAGAATTATGCACATAATCTCTACTTAAAACAACAAACACTTTCATGATTATCTCTACTTAAAACAATGGTCTCCTTCATGGTTAAAACAATGGAAGTTTCTAGAATATTCACCCAAATTGGGTTTGTCCAAGTTGCAGAAAAATAACAGAGTTAGCCAATATATTGGTATTTGTTTGCAATGAAGATAACCCACACCACATGAATTATCCCAAATCAAAGCTTTAACGCCACTTGTAATAAAATTATTTTATCATAAGAGAAATATAATAGCAATACATCATAGACCCACAAGATGGAGCAAAAAAATAGAATGAATGCACAATTAAGAGCAGAGTAGAGCAGATCTGTGATTGTAAACTTACTTGAACCATTTCCTTTAGCAAGAGATAATTAGCTTGGCTCTCAGGTAACAAAAATTATTATATGATGTTAGGTCCTTTTATCTCAAATAACCTATCTGTGGACTCTGAATTAACTGATACATTTTTTTAAAGGTTGAAAATACTACATGAATCTATCTATGTAAATTTATGACATAGTTTCTCTAGATTAATGAGTAGTAAAAAAGCCCTCCCAATGTAGTTAGCTACAATTTTTTTTCAATCAATTACTACAAAAAATTCATCGTGGTTAGAAATATTGTTATTGAATGGTTCAAAGGTATAGACTGAAGGAAAATAGATCTTAGCATTAGTCTGCAAAAATTGAAAATGGGCATGGTTGTATCCCTATTCAGCTAGTGTCTTTAAAATTAACATTTCTAAAATTCAAACACAGCAAAATTACTTATTTACATATACAAAATTTGTAGTCTAGTATGGCAGATTGTTTGTGAAAGTGCAATTTTTGGAAACAATAAGATAGTCATTGTTGAACAATTTTCATAATGAAATTGTTAACATATAGTGTAAAAGTTCCTTGCAACTGAAATATGTGTAACAAGAACACTGTAGGCAAAATGTCATCTTTATATTGCTCATATGTGATTTCTTGAAGCTTTGGAAAACTTTGTTTAAGGAGGTCTCCATTTAAGCAGTAGTCAATGTTTCCTTCTTTCTTATGCAATGTGCAAGCCAGATTGTGATGGTAGGAAAGTTGGGTGGTTCTTTTGCAGTATGTGCAATTGGTAAATCCTTTTCCAAGAGACTTGTCAAGTAGCATGGAGTGATGACATGTACTACAACAAGCTTCAAAGGGGGGAAAGTGGACATTCTTTGGCTTGAGTGTCCCAAGTACTTGTGAATAAAAATAACTTGTATGTATTTTGTAGGGAACTAAAATAATTTAATGTGTTTGTATAAATGTAAAAATAAAATTATTATTTTTTGTGCTCTTGCCTGAATGTTAGATTTTGCAAGATTTTACAATTGTGCTCTTGTACATGCATTGTTGAGCTCCTCAAAATATGTTGATTGTGTTGTGTGCATTATGTTTGTGCCTTGTTAACCATTTCTAACTACATTTTTGAAAAGGAGCAGTGGCAATGTCTATTTTTAAAAACATTTGTTGTAAATATACACATAAATCTATGTTGGCACTTGGGATAACAACCTACAAAATAAAATTGTTAATGAATTTAAGTAAATAAGTAAAGTTGAATATGAAAATAAAAGAAAGATGGTTAGATATATATAGTTGTCATATCTTCTTGGAGATCTCTATCTTTGGCATGCACTTCGAATTGGATTTTGTTCAAATGATAAGATGTCCCTATTGCTCCAAATGAATGAACAAAATAGTTGCAGTCTGCTTGTATTAGTTGGGAGATAGTTATGCTTGTATTAGTTGGGAGATAGTGACGTCTGGAGTTAATCTACATTTTTTGCAAACAATTGGAACACTTTCTACTATGTTTTTACTGGTTAAGACAAGGAAACAATTTGCATTACCTCTTTCATATTGAGTTTTAGTCTTGATTAAAAAGTTGGTGATGTGAATACTAGACCCAACAAACATATAGAGCAAGAATGTATTTATTAGATTGTTGCTAACGTTTACAGTTATAGTCATTTGACCATTGCAATCTACAAGATCCACATGTACTATTTCTGCCTTCCTTTGGGTATTGGTCTACTTGGTAGAAGTAGGACCATATACAACAAGAACATCTCCTTTGAATACCAAACCAATTTGTTTTGTGCAAAGCTCCAATATTGTACTAGGTTTTGGGTTTGTTAAAATTAGGCTGTAAAAATGAATTGTGTAGTTAATTATGTATTATAAACATGCATTATAGTTGTGAACATTGAAGAATAGAAAATGTACATTATTCTCAATTGTGGGAATATAAATTAAGTATTTTTCATCAATATGTTATTGATGTTTGTAGAAATCTATGGAAAATGTACAACCATATACATAGCTTTTTTACTAAATTTGGTATGAAAGAAGACTATTAAAAATTAATACCTTTCTTTGTTGCTTTGAGTAGCCATTCTAGTAGGAGATGTGCTATTTAGTTCAATGCTTTCCAAATGGCTGTAGTAGGAAACAAAATTGTTAGTCATGAAATTTGTGGATCATATTACTATTTAACATTTCATTAATTTGGAAGAATTGACAATTCTCATCATTTTGTTATGCATTCTTATGTAGTTACAAAAAATGCATGCTATTCTCAATTGTGTGAATATAAATTAAAGTTTTTTTACTATATGTATGTTGGTGTTTGTAGAAATCTATGGAAAATGTAGAAGTGTATACATAGCTTATTAACAAAAATTGGTAGAAAAGAAGACTAATAAAAATTAATACCTTTCTTTGCTGCTTTGAATGGTCATTCTCGTAGGAGAAGTGTTATTTAGTTCAATGCTTTCCAAATGGATGTAGCAAGAAATGCAATTGTTAGTCATGTAATTTGTGGAGAATACTATTTAACTTTTTACTAATTTGGAAGAAATGACATGTATGGCCATTTTTTTTATGCGTTATTTTTTAGGTACAGAGATAGATTCATCAAGATCATCTACATCAAGGTCTTCTTCATTGATTTCCATGTTTTTGAAAAAGTGCAAAATACATTTTTTTGTACTTGTATAGTAATCTACTACTAAAGTATTGTTTTTCTTATTACATTTAGATATATTTCTTATATATTTGGAAATTGTTTTGTAATTGATTTTTGGCTAGTATAAATACCTTTCGTCCGATGTAATATTGGTTGTACGGACAGTTGTTGCTAGAGTGTTGTTAATTTTAATCATGTCAAATTGCCTTTGACAAAACAAATGTGTTAGTGAACTAAGGTTTTTCAAGATGATATTTTGTTAAAGAAAATAAATTATGTATGTTGTCCATGTAATTTACTCTTTATTTGTGCCTTGTTGTGCTTTTGTAGGTACTGAAGTAGATACTTTGTTTTGCCCAATATTCATGATTTCAAGTCACCCGCAAAACAATATTTCTATTATTTTTCATTATATGAATTATGATTTGCAGAATAGTATAATTAATCAGTTTAAGTACTATTTTTTGAGTAATAGTTAATGTATGTAGACTATAAAATCTTTTTTCATAAATTTTTTTTGTACATGATTACCTTTTCTAGGATGTAGAGCATGGCTAGACGATGTTGGCAACATGAAATAGAAGAGTGTCATGATCTATCCAGTACAATTCAAATCTTTAAATTTTTGTTGTATTTGCATAATTCTTTTTCCACACATGATCAATAATGGTCCTTGAATTTTTTTTTGTATTTTCCTATAACATATGCAATTTGTGTATTTGCATGTTCTCTTTAAGCATTTCTATTTTTTTTTGGAGTTGGAAATGTCAATGTTGAAGTCACCTACAATGTAAATAAGGCTTCCAGTAGAAGCAATTGTCATTGCTTTGTTAACAATTTTTTATAATATTTGTAAGCGATGCTGGTGGTTTGGCATAGATATTACAAATATAAAGGCTTTGTTTAGTAAATATCACTGTACTCAATATTGCTTCAACATTATCTTCTATAAGTGGAATTGTATTTTTTGTGTAGGTTATTATTTTGTGTATATGGTATGCTGCAGAGCAATTATATTTTGGTAATACATCATTTATTATTGGTGTTTCCAAATATTTCTTTTACAAACAAATAATGTCTGATAATATTAAATCTTTGTCATGAACAATGTCTTGTTTGTGTAGTTGGAAATGACAAGTGTTTAAATGTATATATGGTAATACATGATGCTTGATTTTTGTAATGTATGTAATTTTGAAGAATCCACTTAGCTATTGTTTCTAACCGTGTCATTTCATCTATGATTTCTATTTTTACTTTAAAGTTTTTTGCTGTTAAAGGGTTTAACAAATATAATGTTTCAATTGTTGATGTGCGGGAAAGAGCTACGTAAGCTAACCCATGTTGGTGTACACCTAATGGTTCAGATGCAAGGCCATGCATTGTAAGCCCTTGTGATCTATGTATTGTTTGAGCACATGCTAATTGTACTGCGAATTATTTTCTAACAATATTCTTATGTTGAGCATTTAGTTTTAGGATTGGTTTGGCAACTCAGAGTATTGGTACCCATCCATTGTTAATATATGTTTGGTTTAAATGTGATAGTTTTGTAGATTGAGCTTTCCCTATACGATGATCATTGAATTCAATCCATATAATGTCCATGCCAACATTTTGTGTATATGTTTTGAATATTCCATCTGATCCATTTACGAGACCATCCTATGTATCATAGTTTACACCATGAATTTCAACTAATATGTCTTTTTTTAACAAAATTTGGTATGCTAGATTTGTATTATTTTTGAATAATTGTTCTACATTAATAGAATTATCCTGTTCATCAATTGCATTGATTGCTATTAGTTTTCTAGGAAGAGAAAATAATGTTTTATAATTGTGTGCATTATCATCTTTTCTTTTGTAAGAAAGAAATGGAAATGTTGGATCAGTAGGTGTAGGACTTAAGCATTTGTTATTCAGGTATGCTATGTCACCGTCTGTTTGAAAGTTTGTTTGTATTCTGTTAAGAATTTTGATGAAGATTTCATCTTTTTTCTCATAGTTGTTTGTAAGGTATAACATTTGATGTTTTCCCAAAAATTGTATGGAACTAGTTCAGTGTGTATTTTTATAGTTTGAAACACTGGACAATCATGGATAGGTTCTGCTTGATAGAAATCACCACAAAAAATAATGTCTAAACCACCAAAATTTTAGTAGGTGTTTGCATGATGTCACACAATCTTTTATCAATATCATGCAACAATCTTGCTCCAATTAATGAGATTTCATCAATAAGGATAATATGCAATTGTTGATATTCTTTTTTCAATATATCTAATTTGTCTGAGCTCAATGGAATAGTAGTGGATTTGTTAAATGGTATGAATAGTACAGAGTGCAAAGTTGTGCCTCCAATATTGTAAGTTTTTTTACTTGTGTATGCAAGTAATAAGCCCTTTATCTTATCTAGGTCACTATCAATAGAGTTATTGTATATATATGCAATAGGCCTTGGCATATAGCTTTGGGAGTGAATGTTTTTCTTGTTCCAGCACCTCCTATTAGAAACAAATGCAATGGTTCAAGTAATTTATGTTGTTTTTTTATTAGTATGTCCTTTACTATGGCTTATTGCTCTTTGTTTAACATTCTTCGAAGATTGTAGTATTCTATGTTGTCAACTAAGTTTGGATGTTTAGCAATTTCAAATGGCCTTCTCATTTTTTTGTTGTAGAATTTAAGTTTCATTGTGTCTAGATCCGATTGCAAATTGTATTTGTTCATTATATTCGATGTTGAAGTTTTCAGCATTGTTTGTTTTTGTATAGTTCTTGTTTTCAATATTGACATCATTAATAGAATTTTCCAAATCACCCCATAGCTCATTTATATGATATCTATACTTTGCTTGATTAAGTTTTACTATTTTTTCATTAGCAACGAAAGCCTTTTCCCATGTTGTGAAGCCTTTTTCAACATTTTTTCATCTATGGAAAATGGGATATACATTAAAAGTTGTTCCCTACAATAGTTTTTTATGTCAACATGTTTATTGTATCTTATATATTGACTACCTTTTGGTCTACCTTTTTTTAATTGTCCTTTTCTTGTTCTGTATTCTATGAAAAATTCTACTAGACAAACATTTTCCAACATTTGAAGACATGCAATATAATGGTCAATTAATTTTTTACAAGCAACATTTTGTGAATCATTTCGCTCATTTTTTAGCTATATGGAATTTTTCAAAATAAATGTATAGTTTTTGGTATTTGATGTGTCTAAATATGCATTTCCTTGAACTATAGTTAAAAGGAAGTGAAAGCACAATGTGTACAACTTGTTGAGTAGACATTTGTTGTAGGTTGAGCAAAGCATTTCCAAGTCTTGTTATCATTTTAATCACATCAATGGTATTTTCTTTGTGCTCTGTGTGTATTTTGTTAAATGCATTTGTTATTAAGGCATTGCATTTTTTCATGTATGAGCTACAGTGCATTGCTACAGCATATGCATTTAGAACAAATTATGCATCTGTATTTGCTTGCCATAGATGTGGAATTTTTTTACAAAATGTATTGTTCCAAATGTGAGTTGGCTTTCTTCTCAAAAACATTGTTGGTCTAAGCAATGTAGATTGTATGGCCAATATGTACATTCTTCTTCACCCATGCTTATGTTCACTAGGAAATCCTCAAAAGATGTAGAGAAATCATAATTTGAACATTCTAAAGTGGATATAAGTTTTTTAGCAAAACACGTGTTTCTTTTTTCATCGATGCATGGTTCAAGAATTCTTGTTGTTTTCATTGGTGGTTGTGGAAAACCAAAGTGGCTTTTATTTTGGTCTTGCCACATTGTTTAGTATGGTGATGTATATGTATTTTAACCATTTGTTCATTTAAAGTTTCAGTATTGCAAGTTATGTATCTATCTACAAAATTTTCAATACTAGTATTAGTATCTTTTCCATAAATAGGTGCATCTTTAACCCATAGCCTGAAATGGTCATGTTCATTTCCTCGATTTTGGAATTTTGTAAATGAAAATTAGTCCAATACCTTTCTGAAAAATGTCTCATCTAAACATATTAATTGTTTCACTGCATTAATTCTATGTTTATAATCATGAGTACAAGTGGTTGAATCCTTTTTAATCAAATAGGTAATGTCATCTTCATTAAGAAATTCTTGTTGGTTTTATGTTGATTTGTTTTTGTGTGAGATGTACAATTCTTTCAATGTTTCTTTTAATGGCTCCCAGTTTTGTTTTGCACTAGTGAAAGTTACAAAAAAAGTAGGTGGTCCTAACTGTTGTATTAGTGTGAAAATATTTCTCTTCAATTGTTGCAAATAGTATGGAAAATTTCTTATTTTTTTGAAATCTACATATCCAATATTTGATTGCTATATTTTTTCAAGGTTTGGTTTGTGCTTCACATCTTTTGCTAGTATGGTTCTACCTTTTAATTTCCCTTTGCGAATTCTTATCCATAGTGTAGAAAAAACTTGGGCAATTCGAATTTTAATGGTTTTGAAAAATAAGTTGGTAGTATGATAAGCAAATGTTCAATTTGAATTTTGTAATTACCATTGTGCAATTTTTTGGTATGAAATTTTCTTTTCAATTTATTCATCACATGGTTCCCTGAAAAATAGTGTTAGAAAATTCATTTCTTTTGCATATTTGTCTTATCTATATTTCCAACTGTGATGAGAGTGTTTTCTTTTTGGAGTACAATGGATCAAGGGTGATAGTTGGTGCTTCTAATTTTTTCCTTCAAATGCTATTCATATTTTAGATTTAACACTTGGGAGGTATTTGCATATTATTTAAACTCTAACTTTAAAATTTTCTACAATCTTCTTCCTTTGGGTAGAGATTTGATTGTTTTTAATTTATCCTTTTATTATGGGTGTGTGAGTAATAGTCCTTTTAGGGATATCTTTTTCATTATGACAAGTAAAGGAAGGTTAAGTGATTTCACCCCTTTTATTAGAAAACTAAGATAAACATGACAAAAAATGATATGCCTTACAAATGAGACAAATGATATAAAATAGGTTTTTCAAAAATAAAAGGATATACAAAAATAATTGATGAACTAAATTATGCCTAATTACTTCCCATCCATGTGGACATGTGAGAAAAGAAGCATAAAATGCAAACTTCAGTCACATTTTTATGTGATTTCTTACACTTTTACATATGAGTCCAAATTCCTTCATCATACCCTAAATCATTGATTGATAGTTGGAAATCATTTGATACTTGGTGAATCTATATTTTATGAATTTCCTTCTATAAGAGAGATTTGAGTTGGGAGGGTGCCTCCTCTTGATGGGTTGTGATAGAAATTTTCTTTCTTAACTTATGGTGACTGAAGGACATGGTTTTTCTTTTATTTTCGTGACAAAGAGATGATGTGGGAGAGAATATTTTCACCTTGTGGCATGACATGCCAACTTGTGTCTACTAATAAGAGAATGTTCAACATGACCTATATCATAGTATATCAAAAAATGAAATGGAAACCCTTCAAAGTCTACAAGTTGAACCCAATATTTTCCTATAACGCTTGGATAATGTCTACAAGAAGATACTCAAAGATATCTAGATCTACTAGAATCTTATCATAAGCTATATGAGTAAAAGTTGAATTAACCTTATCTATAGCCAAAAAAATACCTAATGAGTTGTTAATTGCTTGAAATAAGGAGTTTAGCCAAATTAAAATGGAATATTAGGAAACCTACATCAATAAGATTTTGAAAGATTTCCTAAAGGTATTGAATGTTATATGCCACAATATTAGCATGGAATGTGTTGACCTTAAAACCGAAAATGATTAAAAATGGCCTTAATCTTTGATAGATTCAAATGCTTCAATGAAAAACCCTTGAGCACAAGGAAAAATTGTAGACTATCTTCCATGAGTGGTAGTTGAAAGAGATTCATGTGTTTAGATCTAGAAGACTTGGCAAGAGGTGGTTGAATTTTCTAATCAATTCATACATAGAAAAAGAACTCTCACCTTCAATTAGGGTTAGAAACATTTTCTTCATGAGATGGAATGGTTTGATGGTTGGAAAAAAATAAAATGAGATTGGAATTATCTCTTTTCTAATGAGGATTGGATTATGATTCTATTATCTTCTAGCATTGGACACTTCCATTCCTTTTCTAATTAGAAGCTTTACAAGCACAAGAAGTGTTCTTTAGTTTTATATTGTCTTCAATCTTGTCATATATGTTTATTTTTTATGCCTTATTGGTCTTTCCATTCTAGAAGGTGTAGCTTTGGAATGGTTAAGAATATTATATTTTGATTTGGAGTGGTTATTGTAGGAAATGAAACTAATTTTTAAAAGGAGTTCCATTGTCTGAGATGAGGGTTTGTGGAACACCATAACGGAAAATTAGGTAGTTCATGATAAATTTGGCTATCTGCTTCCCCATTATGTAGGTCATAGGAATGGCTTCAATCCACTTAGTAAAGTACTTAGTGGCAGTTATGATAAACTTATGGCCATTGGATGAGGTTGGAGTGGTTTTTCCTATAAGGTCAAGTCCCCACTGTGCAAAAGGCCATGGTGTAATCATTGGCTGCAATTCTTGAGATGAAGCATGGATTAAATCTCCATGTTGTTGATATTGGATACATTTATGCACATACTGATGAGATTCTTTTTCCATGGTTGGCTAATAGTACCCTTTCAATACTTTCTTAGCTAATGTAATACCACTAGAATGGGACCCACATATTCCATCGTGTACTTCTGTTAAAGTAGTTAAGGTTTCCTCTTGGTTAAGACATCACAATAATGTTCCTTTGATGCTTCGATGGCAAAGGGTATCACCTAGGAACACAAATCAGGATTCCTATTTAACAAGGGTCCTTTTAAGGTTCAGGGTGATATCAGATGGAAGGGTTCCTCTATTAAGGTAAGTAAAGATGTCATGGTACCATGGGGATCTAGGACCAACAATGACACACACAAATTTAGATTTAGGGATTGTGAAACTTGGTATGAGAAGTTGTTCCACCAAGAATTCACATTTGAGGATGTTGTTCGGCATGTCTAGTAGTGATCCGATTGTTGCCATGGTGTCTACTACTATGTTGTTCATGTGCGAGGAATTTGCTAAAAATTTATTTCTATAAAAAGGTCTTTGAGATTCTCCACCATCTTTTTGTAAGGAGTGAGCTTGTCATCCTTAGTTTGATAGTCGTCATTGACTTGGTTGATAACCAACTATGAGTCTCCATATACTTTCATCTCTTGAATCTACCACTAAACTACTATCATTAGACCTGTGATTAGTTCTTCATACTCAACAATGTTGTTGGTACACAAAAATGATAGTCTGTATGACTTTGGGATGCAATCACCTTGGGGGGTGATGAAAAGAATGTCTGCTCCTAATCCATGTCGGGTGAACGATCCATCAAAGTAAATCTCCCACTGAGCTGTGAGATTAATAATGAACACTAATTTGTTAGGGAACTCAGATATTAAATTTTTCTCAACATAGATAGGTGCTTCTACTAGTTGGTCTGTGATCACTTGTCCTTTGATTTCCTTATGCTCCACATACTCTATATCAAACTCTATCAAGATCATCACCCATTTATCCATTCGTTCTGTGAAGGTTGCTTTGGATAACGTATATTTTAATGGATCAATATTTGTAATGAGCTTGATTTGATGTGACATGTAGTTCCTGAACTTTTTTGAAGCAAAAACTACTACTAGGCATGCCTTCTCAATGGGTAAATAGTTCATTTCATATCCTACCAAGGTTCTGCTGATGCAATATATGGCTCTTTCCTTTCCATTTTCATCATGTTGTGCTAAAAGAGCTCCTAGTGTTGTTGGTGTTGCTGAGATATACAAGATCAATGGTTTGTTTAGTATAGGTGGCATGAGCACTGGAGGTGTCAGTAGATAATCTTTGATCTATTGGAAAGATTTATCACATTTTTCATCCCACTTGTAAGTCCCTTTATGAAGAAGATACAAACAGGGGTGAATCTTATATGATAGTTGGGCTATGAACCTTATGATGGACTATAATCTTCCTTGTAATCCTCTCATCCAGTTCAATTTCTGGGGTGGTTCCATGTCTAGGATGGATTTTACCTTTGCTGGATCAATTTCTATCTCTCCTTGTAAAACAATAAAGCCAAGAAGTTTCCCTGATGTGACCCCGAACACACACTTTTTTGGATTCAGTTGTACCTTGTATTCTTCAAGTCTATCAAAGATAGGTCCTAATACTTGTATGTGCTCACTTCTCTTCTTTGATTTTTCCAAAATATCATCCACATAATATTCAATTGTTTTGTGTATCATGTCATGAAATATGAGGGTCATTACTCTTTTATAGGTTTTTCCCGCATTCTTTAACCCAAATGGCATCACATTCCAGAAATAAGTTCCCCATGGACAAGTGAAGGCAGTTTTGTGTTGATCCTCCTTAGCGATTATGATTTTATTGTAGCCTGAGAAACCATCCATGAGTGATAGAATTTCATGCCCAACTGTTAAGTCCACAATGTGATTGATGTTGGGATGAGGGAAATTATCCTTTGAGCATGCCTTGTTTAGATCTCCAAAATAATTGCATATTCTAACGAAAAGAGTTATTTGATGGTGCATCTACCTTAATTTCTGCTTAACTGGTTTGGCTTCAGGATAGACTGCTAAGTGATGCACAACTACTTTTGGATCAAGGCCTAGAATATTTGTGTATGGCCATGAAAAGTTAGCCCTTCACTCTTTGAGGAATGTTGCAAGATTCTTTTGTTCTTCATCTAACAAGGATTCAACATAAAAAGTGGTCTTAGGTTCTTTCTCTGTTCCCACATTGATTGGAGTGGCCTTTTCTGCTAGTATTGCTAACTTCTTTGGATGCATTGCAATAAGGGGGAGATTTAATCACTCATCCTTGGGTGCCTAAGAGAGGTTTTCACCATTGGATGTGTCCTTTGTTTTTACTATTTTGGGATTAGAGAGTGCCACTAGGTGGTTTTCACTCAAGGATCTGCATGTTAGTTACATTTCATTTATTTTGCAATTGAAGGATTTAATCATCTCCCCATAGTATTCCCTTGTGTAGAGATCTATGTCAAAGCTTGCTTTATGATCTGCCCAAGATAAGTTGTCACAAAGTCCCATGAATTCTAAGATTACTTCATTGTTTTCAAATAAATCTAGAATTGGTGGTCCTTGTTGGTCCATGTCAATAAGTTGCGGGTATACTAGGCATATTTCAGTTGATTGGTCATTTGAGACAAAGGAAATTATGGATATCATAAAGAGGGTTTTGTTCTCAAATAGGTTAGCAACATCACGGGGAAAGTCATCTAAGGTTGCATCACACGATGTAGGTGACCAAGATGAAGCCTCAACTCATTTAGCTGAAATACCTTTTCCAATAAGTGTGACCTTGCTAGTAATACAACCTAAGCCAAGATTCTTTATTCATTTCTCAAGAACAATGGGTTCCAGTAAATCATTGTCATTCTACCCTAGCTTCTCATTCTTGTTATATCCCATGCTCTGTATTAGTTGTAGGCCTTTGTTGTCATCTTCCATGGGAAGAATAGGAATAGGTCATTCATCTTGATAGAGAATTTTAGAGATATCTTCCTCATTGACGTCTTCTTAATTCAAATCTCCCCATTTGGTGAAGGTAGTAGCTGCCATCTTGATTGTTTCTGGTTCTTTGGTGCTAGATGTGGGTTTCCCATGAGATTGAGGAGAAATAGGTAAGTCTCCTAAGACAAAGGTGTCTTTTAATAGTTTGTAGTTTCCACAACCATCATCTTGTATCACTACTTTGATGTTGGGTATACTCTTTACAATGGGAAATTTTAATAGGGATAAGGGTCAATAAATGAGCTTGATGGTGTAGGTCCTTCATCATTTTTCGGTATTTGTGGGATATTATAAAACTTGGCCTCAAGATTTTTGCAATAGTAAAAAGGCTTAGGATCTCCATGGATAGTGATTTCTCTACCTTCAAAAGGAAACTTCACACACTGATGATAGTTTGAGGCTACAACTTTTAGAGCATGGATCTAGGGTCGACCAAGCAATATGTTATAGGGAAGATCAAGATCAAGTACTTGGAATGTATTTTCTGCAATAAGAGGTCACACTTGGATTGGAAATTCAATAATCCCTTGTGATACTCATTCTTGATCGTCATATGCTTTGATGGTAGTACTCTCTGTCTTCTCAATAGTATCTTCTAAATAGCCTATATTTTTTATTAGCTGTAGGGTACAAATGTTCAGACCAACACCTCCATCTACCAAGACTCTTTTGGCCTTGTTTTTATGAATGACAACCTTAAGGTGTAAAGCACGGTTATGAGATGGTTGGGATGGTAGGTCTTGCTTAGAAAAGGTGAGAAGATGGTTGGTGATATGCCCTACCATATCTTGAAACTGATTTGTATCAATGTTCTCAGGAACAGATGATTCAGACAAGGCTTTCTCCAATATTTCCCTATGTGTGGGGGATAACCTTAAGAGTTCTAGGATAGATATCTATGCTGAGGTCTATTTAAGCTAATCTAGAAGATTTTACTTGCCAGGATTAGATGTGGGAAAAGTAGGTTGTGTCCTAGATTGAGATGGGACTCCTTGAATGGTTATTTTTCCATGTCATGTGGTGAGTCCACATTTCGTACTAGCTCCTTTGATGGTGACAATAGTGATAATGCTATCATAGGAGGCAACAAAATTGGAATAGGTATGCTTCATATTGGTGTAATCCTTAGCTTTTTCGTTGTTATTTTCTTTGTTATGATCTGGCATAGGGTTCTTGTATATCTTGAGATCTTGGTTGCCAGCTGGTACCTCAATAGATATGATATCATTTTCTATGAGATCTTGGATGATGTTCTTGAGTTTCATGCAATTTACTATTTTATGCCCTTTGATTTTTTGAAAGTCACAAAGATCATGCTCGTTGTACCAAGATGGCTTTTCTTGTGGTTCTTGGTAGTTTTCAAAGTTGAGAAGTGTTATCAAATTTGACTCTACTAATTTCTTCATGATCGTCTTGATGGGTTTTGATAAGTGTGTGTACTTGCATTTGGGATAGTTATTCATGTTAGTAGTTTTCCTTTGTTGTATGTTGGTGTTATTAATCTGATTATTCTAAGTAGGTGTTATTTGTTGCACAATCAGATGGATATTAGCAACTTTATTGTTATTAGGTCTAGGAGCACTTAGGACTACCTTAGCATCTACCACATTGTCATTTGTTACGTTCTTGTTCTTTTCCCAAACATGAGGTTTCTCATTCAAACTAGTTGAAGGACGGCTATCTTTGTAAGATTGAGTATTTCCTTGTGAGATTAGAGCTCTCTCGATGTTAAGGGCTCTAGGTACTAGTTCGTCATATGATGTGATGCATTGCATTTTCAAGTGGAATGACATATTTGGATCGAGATTGGCTATTATGATTCCCATTTGTTGTTCATCAGGAATAGGCCACTTGCTTTTACTAGCTCTTTCCCTCCATCATTATAAGAAATTAGAAAAATTTCCTCCTTGATTTTGTCTGAGTGTATAATTCTTCTAGAATAATGTCCATGTCAAGATTGAAGGACCAGTGATCGATGAATTTATCAGTAATTTCTTGAAAAGTTTTGATACTAGGAGGCAGATGAGAAAATCAATCCATAAAATGACCTATTAAACTTCAAGGGAAGAGGCGCGTTAGATATGAATCATTGTAAGCTACTTCCATTCACATGACGTTGAATTCTTTGATATGGTCCATAGGACTTCCTCTCCCTTTATATTTGTCAAATTTGGGAATTTCAAAACCAGGAGGAAAGGGTATCATTGCTATGTTTCAATCAAATGGATAAGGGCACAAGTTTTGTGTATGAGGTTTCTTTGTCTTTCCCATACAAAGGTCCTACATTTCATGTGAGAGTCTTTACAATTGTGATGCCAAATCATCTTGCAAGATGGGTGAAGGAACATATGGAGAGATGACAGATGAATTGTATGGGGGGTATAATGGTGTGAGATTTTGTGAAGATGATGGGGGTATTAATGTATATGTTCCTATTACGTTTGGATTGACGGGGTTCAAATGAGGATAATAGGAGCCTTGTTGCTGTTGTTGTCTATACTATTTGGTTAGTAGGGCTTGCTATTGTTGCACCACTAGGGCTTGACATTGGGCCTACTAGTGTTGGTGTGCTAATAAAGTTGCTTGTTGTGCTTGATGTTGTTGTTGTGTTGCTTGATGCACTGCTGAGGTTGCTTGTTGTTGTGCTAAGACTTCTTATTGAGCTTGATGTTGTCGTTGGGCTAACGCTACTTGTTGAGCTTGATGTTGCTGTTGAGCTTGATGTTTTTGGGATAAGGCTTCTTGTTGTTGTTGCTATTGTTGGATGACTTGTTGATAAGCTTGTTGTAAAGCTAAGGCATGCGCTTGCAATATGGGATCAAGTGGTTGTTGGGACATTTGTGATGGATTACGGATATTCATGTTTTGAGTAGGCAATGGATTGCTAGTGAGAGGTGGAGGGTTCCCTTGATTTACCGTTCCTTATAAGATGGTAGAATGAGGTGGAGGAATGTATGTTTGAGGTCCTGATTGATTTGGCATAGTAAAGGGAATTGTGGGAAAAGATGATGTTATTAAATTTTGCAATGGAAATGACACACTAGGACCTTGAGTCCATTGATTGAAGAGATTTCCTTGTCCTATGTTTTGAGGATTACCTTGTGCTAAATATGTAAACAAGAGATTGGTGATAAAGGTACTTCCTTGATTGACCAAACTTGTAATCAAGGGATTGTTTTGAGGTGGATTGATGTTGTATGATGTGCATGTGTTTTGTGAAACCAGGGGTATAGATGAACCCATTGGTAGATTAGGTAAGGATGTCCCTATTTTCTTCAAGGGTTGACTTTGTGGTATGGTAGTGGTATGCCCTTGAGTGTTGTTTTGAGATATGGGATCCACATTGCTTTGTGTAATGGTAGGAACACTTGTGGTACTCATGGATACGAAAAAAGAAGGGCACCCTTGATATGAAGTCATGGTTGAGTAATGAAGATCAAGATGTGTATGTATTTGTTTAGGATCTTCAGGAACAGGAGGAGCACCAAAGCTAGGCATCCAAGTGGTTGTTGGGGGTGGAGGATTAGTTCCAAGTGTTCCCACAAGTGTATTGTTTTCAAATGAAATTTCATTTCCAAAGTCTTTAGCAAGGATTGTTGCAAGATTCAAAATATATATATAATTTATCCCTAGTGATGGGATGAGGAAGCCTTGTGTTAAATTTTTTGCGACAAACATTGGAGAGGTAGGAGCTATATTTTTAAAGGCTTGATGTTCCATAAGTTCCTCCCTAGTGAGTTCAAAGGGGTTATTTGTGACGTCTTCAATCTCATATGGTCCCGATGGTGATGAAAGTTGTTGTGAGGGGGTAACATGGCTTCTAGGATCAAATTCTAAAGGATTTGGATCACTTGAGGTAAATGTAACTTTGGTCTTCTCCATGATTCTCTTGCATTGTGATCTAGTCTTTACCATAAATTTTGTCACTTGTGGGAGATTTGTGCTAAGTTTTGTAATGTTTGAACTCTTTAATTGACTCAAATCTAGGTAAAAGGGATGCTCTAAGTCTTTTGGGAGAAATTGTGATAGTGGGGGATGAAAATATGGATGACGTGGAGAGTGATCTTTGCAAACGTTTTGGGACAACACTTTTGACTTGAGTTTAATGTTTTGATGTTGGGATAAAGGATGTTTATGAACTTAGAAATCTTTAGGGTAGACTTGTGACCTTCAAGATGAGCTAGTTCAAAAATGATAACTAACATAGCTAGGTGCATGGAAAATGATACATTTCACATGCAAAGTAGCTAGGTTAGCAGGTGGTGTGGTTTGATTTCATGTTTAAGTCACAAAGTGTTGGTGTATTTGAAATTTTGCAAAGATAGGTGAGATGGGAGATGAAATTTGATGAAGGGGTGAGTGAGATGTTTGACCCAATTTTGACCTAAAGTGAACCTTTGTTTTGACAAGATCCAGGTAGTGAGAATGATGCTAGGCCTCTAAAATATTCAAATCCTAGAGACTCAATGTTGATTTAAATGAGAGGATGGATTGGAATATTCAAACCTGTTCAGGCTCTCCTAGCTCGAGCATAAAAGTTTCTCATCAAGGTGTAACAATTGTGGTAAAATATTGAAGCCCACTTTTGACCAAACCTTGTTCTATGATTCATATGTATGAAATGAAGCACTAGAAGTTTTCCCCTATGGATTTTGACTATTTTATGAATCATTTAGAAGAGTTTGGTATCATGTAAAAAGATTAGGATTTTGACTCCAAAAGAAAGTGTACATGTCTGGATATTTTCTTAGTGTGCATTCATAAAAGTTTATAAACAACTTGTTCATGTTCTCGTAGAGTGCCTCAATGTGGTAGTTGACTGATTTTGTGCTAAGATGTCTAAGTTTAAAGTGATGACTAGTTGACCTTCGTTTTGGGATCCTAACTTTGCGTGAGATCATTTGACAATAGTTTAAGTTTATGGAAGAAAGGAAGATATTTATTGCCATGCAGGAGGTGGTAAAATGGGCCTTCCAGCCTCAATATCAACTTGTTCCTTTTCTTCATCTAGAATGGTTGTTGTGTTTTTCCACTGTGTATTTGTTTCCTTGTTTTCAAAAGTGAAGCTTCTCAAACTACTAATGAGATCGGTTTGTTCTTCGTTAATGAGTTCAAATTTTGGCTAAATTATAATACCTGGAAGATCAAGTTATTCAACGGGAGCAATTGGTCTCAAAATAGTCATGTGGAGTTCATTTGTTAATTTATCTTTGCTTAAGTGAATTGATTTTACCACAAACACTTGTCTTGATTATGTTTCCAAACTAGATGTCTATGTCCAAAACATCATAACTTTCACAATGTCCATTTCATGAAAATCATGAGGTCGAAGCCATAATTTCCTATGTTGTCTTTGGGAAAATATGGGTTTGAGATAAATGTCAAGATATTTAGAAATCACCAACGATAATTTTTTAGGACAAGCAGTAATATCAAGGCTAACTCAAGAAGTCCATATTCGAGCCAAAGTGTTTGAAATTCTGAGGATGATAGTGAATGTTTGTTTTTTAATCGTTTTGAAACCAAGCAAAGTGTTAAACTAACTCACAATCATTTACAACCCTATGATAGAAATGACCATATTTGTTGAGTCCCTAGAGTAGGATTTCTCCAAACACTAAACAATGTGAATAGTTAGAGATTTGGCAACACTGGCTCCCCCTTTCTTGGCACACACTTCTCGAGACTACCAAATCTCAAAATCCATAAAATCCAAAGATTAAAGGAATTTTTCTATTTCCACAATTGAATAGTACAGATGTGAGGCAGCTTCAAAATGACCGTTCTTACACCAACAAATATTTTAGGATTTTGGCTTCCTAAACAATTGGGTTGTAGTTAGGGAAATTAGGGACATGGCACCTTGCGAGTGTCCAACAAGCCACTAAAGGATTTAATCAATCCTACTAGGGGATCTTATACTTTTTACAGTAGTACCCCATTCCAAAAGACACTGTACATATAAGGCCTACATACCATGAGGACTTGACAATTTAGTCTTATCCATTCATATACCGGCCCGAGTGAAAAACAAGTTGGAGTTGCCTTCAAATTGTTCTTAGGTAGGCCACTCTAAAGATAACAAAAGCAAGGGAGTACACTTGTAGTTCAACCGCCTAGTTCACGTAAAGCGCAAGGAGGGAGCACACACAATGTCTCTTTCTCACACTAGCATGATTGTTCAATTTTAAACCCAATTGAAAGATGGAGGTGATCTTGCAAAGTGTTAGAGAATGTTTATGTTTCTAAAGGTCACCAAATGGCATGAGAGTATTGCATACACATCCACTAACAAAATTGAAAACCACAAAACATAGAAAATAGTTGTAAGTTTTAACCCTTCAAAGTAGTGATGAGTTCATTTTAAGCACCAATTGAAAAATGAAGTTTTCCTTGTTCAATTTTAAGCCAAAAATGAAATGATGATGTGAAGGTTCAATTTTATCCAACTTTGACCGTTCAGTTTAAACCCAATTAAAATCTAGTGTGTTGCCTAGAGCTAAAAGTAGAAAACATGAAATTGGGTTAGAATTGCCCCAAAGCATCAAACGCTTGTTACAATTATAGAATTTAAGATAGAAAATATTTTCTTCACTTTCATTCCATTTCTTTAAAACTTGCAAAACCCTGTTAGCCTTACAACTAGAACATAGTCATACATGCGTTAGTGGTCAGATAAATCCAAGAAATTAAGTCACATGTCAAAAAAAAAACATAAAATTTCTTACCCTAGTAGGGAATTGTTGAACATGATAGCGTCGCAATTTAAATTTTGGGCATCGCTCTAGTGAAAATGGGCATTGCTCTACACTAGGAACAGTGAACACGATAGACTGGTGAAAATGGGTGTTGTCGTTTAAACTTTTTGATACCTCTAGATTAAATATGTGCTGCCATATTTAAATTAGCATCAGAGCATTAATTCAGCGTCGGCGTTTCAAATTTCTAGGGCGTCGCTATATGGTGATGCTATTGAAATAGTGTTGCTATTTTTAATTTGGGTGTCATTGCAACCTGCAAAATAACATAAAATGAAATTCGAGCTAAAAAAGGGTTAGATTATCGATTTTCCCTCCTTCTAGTGCCAGAATGTGAGACGAGGGAATGTTAGAGAGGGTTGATTATGCTTGACTCGTGATGAATTGAAGCATAAATTTTCCAAACATACCTGCATCTATAGACAAGATCATTCAAAATGGAAATCTAATGAAAGCTACAAACTACACAAAAATAGTTAAATTCCTAATCTAGCCCATCTAAAAGTTATCCTATTTTGGAATTGGTGTCATGTTGATGTGAAACGACGACCCTTTACCAATCTCGTGATTAGTGAGACGGTTTCAATTGATTCTATGGAAGAGAATCGATGAAACAATTGTGTTAAATGGATGAAAACCTAGTTTATGCTAAAATGAACATGATGCATGCTAATTTACCATGATTTTATGCTAAAAATGAACCAATTATGCTATTGCTAAGCTAATAAGATAATTTTAAGGTAAAAGATGAAAACCCTAATTTATAAACAAGCTAAGATGGATGCATGGAAGCCATTAATGGATTCTCTAAGCTATGATGCAATTGAAATTAACTAAGATAAGCTAAAAAGTGAGTAAATTGAGAGTATGGATGCAAGTGAATTCAATAGCATAAGTTTGCAATTGAAAGATGGATCCATTTTTCTCCAAATAGTGACCTATTTATAGGAGAGCAAATGAAGAATGAAGGGTTGAGATCAAAAAGCTTAATCAATGGTTCAAGATGAAGGGGATGAGAGGCATGGATCATGGATTCTCATCAACGAATGAGAAGGCATGATGGGATTTAATCAAGGGCTCACATTTACCTCAAACAAACACATTTTTTACTTGCTCACATAGGTCAAAGGTAATTTGTTCAAAAGGTTAAAGGTTTAGCTTGTTCAAGAAGCCAAGTGAGATGATTGGAGAAGAGAGAATATTCCTTTAAGTGAGGAAAAAAGGTAGTTTACAAATTAAAACAAAGTTTTAATTGTGCAAAAAAGGGGATAAGGAATATTCCATGGGAATATTCCCTTTGCTTAGAGGAAAGTTAGTTTAATTGTTAATTAAACAAGGTTTAATTACACAATTAGGAGATTTAGAAGAATTAAAGTGATATTAAATTAATTGATTTAATAAATGGGGGAGAGATGAAATGATATTTAATTATATAACTTATGGTTATTTAATTAAATAAGATGACTTAGGGAATTAAATTAAATGTTTTAATTTATTTTATTTAATAGGATGAAATGTTTCTAGAGAAAAAAGAGATAAATTAACCTGATTAAACTAATTAGGTCAATAGATGAAAATGATGTAATTAATTAATTAGCTAGGCTAATTAAATAAATTAAGCGAAAAGAGGATGGGTTAAAGAGGAAATGATGTTAGTAAATCTGTTTTAAGTGTATGATATCGATTAGGAAATTTTTTAGTGTCTACAATAGTATCCTAAGGATATTGATTTCTCTTTGAGTGCTTATACATATGTAGATTGGGAAAGTTGTACAAATGATAGAAGAAGTACAAGTGGAGGTGCTTTCTTTCTTGGAAGCAGATTGGTTTCATGGTTAAGTAAGAAGCGAGATTCAGTTTCATTATCTACTGTAGAGGTAGAATATATTGCAACAACATCATGCTACACACAAGTGTTGTGGATAAAGTATACATTGAAGGATTTCATAGTGTCATATGATGAGCCTATTTCTATCTTGTGTGATAATACAAGTTCTATCAACATTTCAAAAATCCTATGATGTATTCAAGGAAAAAGCATATCTCTATCCAATATCACTTTCTAAGAGAGAAAGTTGCATAGAATGAAGTGAAGTTGGAGTATGTGCCTACAAAGGATCAAATAGCAGACATTTTCACAAAGGCTATTCCAAAAGATACATTTGAGTATCTTGGTAGAAACTAGGGTTTATTGCCCCTTGCTTCAACTAGATGCATAAGAGTGTGCATCTGTCCAGGTGAGAAATTCAAGATTTATTCTTTGTCCTAGACTGATGAAAGATACCTCTTAGTGGGAGTAGGTAGTGGTGTCTTTGGTTGGTGTAGTCAAGGGGAGCATATATTGTGCCCCTTAGGGGGAGAAAGCATTGGAAAGAGAGCAGTGGAGAGAAATTAAATTGAAAAGAGTTGTTTGTAGACGTTGCTTGAAGTGAAGTATATAGGTATTGCAATTTTTCCATTGATGTCATAGGAGAAGAGAGAAAAGTCTAAAAAATGTGGAGAGAAAAGTATAAAAAAAATAAGGAGAAAAATAATTCTAAAATGAAAGAAATGTCTCACTAAGGCAGAGAGTTGAAGGGGGAGAGTTGGATCTTCTTGAGAGGTGAAGATCAAAGTTTTTTTTCTTGTTGATAATTTTCAGAGATGGTGTTTCCATCAATGACAAAGGGGGAGATTGTTGGAATGTTGTCATTGATGTCAACAAGGAGATGTGTTATCATTGATATCAGTAGGGAGATGTGTTTTCATTGATTTCATTAGGAAGATTGTTGCACTATGTTGTCTTTAGTGTTGTCATTGTTATCAACCTTTGTTAAGGTCTCTAGTGTGGTGATGAGCAAGTATTGTAGATGGGGAGATTGTTGGTGTTGTAGATGGGGATATTTTTCAATCTATAGTGTGGTGTTGATGAGAAGGTATTTGTGATGTTGTTGATGTAGTTGGTTCACTTGGTTTCCAAGTGCTTTTGATAAAATTTGAATAAAGAGTGTATAGGGTGAAAAATTTGTGTTTTGCATTGTGCTCTGCATTTGTTCATGGTTGAAGATGTTCTTTTGCAATTTGAATGAGATAATCAGAAGTGTTCAGAGGTGTTATATCTAGAGTTTCAAGTTCTGGATCATGCAACAATGGAAGATGTGTTTGATAGTGTGTTTCCTATGAAGAAGGTTGTCTAGGAGAAATAGAATTGCTCCACATTTCTCCACATTGAGGTTTCTTGTCTTTCATATTTGGGAAAATTCTAATGTTGTTTGTATCCACCTTCCCTTGGAGTGTTTGGTGTTTAGTTGTTCTGCAAGGTTGGTTAGTGAGTTGTATGTTTATGACAGTGTGGCTGGTTGCACATGATGATAGTATTCTCAGTTGTAGGTGGTTGTGGCAGTATTGTTGAATATTTTGATGGTGTTGGAATATTTCAGGATGTTTTGTTATGTTGAGTCATGGTTTGCAAGATGTTTCTAGACATGGAAAAGAGTGAATTGATTGTTTATTGACATTAATGTAGGTTTGGTCAACCTAGCTTGTTAGCACTGATTGTGGAAGTGGTTTTTTGTTTGTGGAAGCTTGGTGTAGGGTTTCAATGTATATTTGGGTCATGGTTAACACTTAGTGCATTCCACATTCACTTCTTTTTACCACAAAAGAGTTTTGTGCTGACCTATTTATTAGATGCATGTTTGAGGTGCATACATTTCATTGAAGTCAACCTAAAAAAGGTTATTTGAGGTCATGGAGGATATATAAGAAAGGTTAATTGTTGGAGATTTGTGTGATGTAGAGTGATGCAAATTATGATGTGAATGTAATTAAGTGTTGAGACCTGAGTGTGAGCTTAAACACCTAAGGCTACAAGAAGAAGTGAGCAAAAGGTGTCTGCATTTTCAGTGTACTTGAAATTTCTAGAAGCAATGAGCCAAAGACTGCAGATGGTGTAGAGTTGTTGTGGTGGATCTTTCTATTGCTCTAAGGTAGTAAACCTCCTTGTAACAATCTTCTTCTATTCTCTACTGTTTTGAATAGTGAGTCCTTTAGGCAATGAGACCTTGGCAGTGAGCCATTCTTTTCTCCTAGGAAGTGAACCCTTTTGACAGTGAGCCTATTGTATTTAGTGTTGCTATTCATATATAAGTGAGTTAATCCTCACCATGTTTTTTCCATGATTAGGGTTTTTCACATAAATTTGATGTTCTCTTGTGCATGGTTGTGAATGTGTTTATGTTTCATTAGTTTACATTCATGTTGATGCATAATAAGGGGTTGAATATTATTGAGGGTTTTAATTTTTTAATGTACAACTGATTCACCCCCCCTTCCTAGTTGTCTTGTGTGTATAACAATAAATATATCCCCCTCTCTCATTATCTATATTTCCCCCTCTCTACCTCTCAAACTCTCTATCTCTCACACACTCTATTTCTCTCTCCCTCTCTCTCTCTATCTCTTTATATATTTATATATATCTCACTATCTCTATATGTCTCTCCCTCTCTCTCCATCTCCTCCTCTCCCTCTCTATCTCTTTATATATATCTCTCACTATTCCATTGTCTCTCTCACTCTCCTTTACTATCTCCTTCTCTTTCTATATCTCTCTACCATCCCTCACTTTATCTCTCACCCTCCCAATTTATCTCCCTTTGCTCTCTCTCCCTTCTTCCTCTCTCTTTCTCTCCATCTCCATCTCCTCTATCTCTTTCTATCCCTCTATCTTCATCTCTCTATACTCCCTACATCTCCCTCCTCTCTCCATCTCTCTCTCTCCATTTCTCTCTTATATCTCCTCCCTCTTCCCTATCGCTCCTTGACTCTATCTCTCTATCTACCTCACTCTATCTGTCTTTTATTTCTCTTTCTCCCCATCTCCCTCTCTATCTCTCTATCTCTCCCTCTCCTTGTACATCTCTTTCTATCTCTCTTTCACTATCTATATATATTTCTCCCCCTCCCCCTCTTCTTTATCTCTCTATCTCATCCTCTCCCTCTATCTTTCTCTCTCTCTCACTATCTCTTTACATGTGTCTTACCATCTCCTTCTCTATCTCTCTATCTCTCTCCCTATCTATCTCTATATCTCTATCTCTCCCTCTTTATCTCTATTTATTTGTCCTCTCTCCATCTCTCTTCTTATCTTTATCTCTCTTTCACACCATCTCTATCTCTCTCTATCTCTACCTATGCATTTATTTCTCTATCTCTCCCTCTCTCTATCTGTCACTCTCACTCTATTTCTCTCTCTCCCTCTCCCTCTATCTCTTTATCTCTTTAGATTAAGTTTTCATGGAAAATTTAATTTAATTTTTTTGTTTATCTATATTATTTGTGTTTATTTATTTTTATTAAGGTTAGTTGTGTTTTTAACAAGGCCCAAACCTTATTTCAAAAGGAAAGGAGAACAAAAAATACATAAAACAAAAATAACCAAGTTTCTCAAGACTAAACAATGCTTGATCCAATACTAAGCATCCTCACACCCATAGGCTTGGTGTAAGGATGAGAGACCATATTAGAAAGATCTTTCTTCCTACTTTGTATAATTTTCTATGAAGAATTGATATCCAAATATGTAGGCCTAAGAGAAGAGGGAGGATATGCCCCATAGAGGGCCCATCTAGGTAACTGCATAATTTTAGGAACAACATGAATATGTTGATTGATAAAATACTATCTCAAGAACAATCAACTAATAATCTCGATGAGGAAATAGGAACAATAGAAATATGTTTTTGAGATTCAATAATATTAGCTAGAGGATCAAAATACGTCTCACTAGGCCTAGAGGGAGAATTTTCTGGAATGGATGAGAGAGGATTTGAATCCTTGAATCAACTATCAAACCTTTAGGAAACATAGTAAGATGGTTAGGAAGATCATCTTTTTTCCAATTCGAAGAATATTTCTTATGTAAACCATGAGAACAATCCAAGACCAATTTCCCAATAATATTGAACAATTCCAACATCGAAAAGGATACATACATACATACATACATACATACATACATACATACATACATATATATCCCCCCTCTCTCTCTCTATATATATATATATCACCATCTCTATACCTCTATCCCTCTCTATCTCTCCCTCTCCCTCTCCCTCTCTATCTCTTTATATCTCTCTCACTATTTCATTATCTCTCTCCCTCTCCTTTACTCTTTCCCTCTCTTTATATATCTCTCTACCATCCCTCTATCTTTATCTCTCCCCTACCACTTTCTCTCCCTATGCTTTCTCTCTCCCTTCATCTTTGTCTCAATATCATCTTTCTCCCTCCCCCTCTCCTCTTATCTCTCCAAAAATTTCTTTTAGAATTCCCTCCTCACTCTTTATCTCTTTATCTCTTTATCTCTCTCCTTCCCCATCTGTCACTCTCCCCCTCTATCTCTCTATCTCTCCTCTCTTTATCTTACACTATCCCTTCCCTCTCTCTCCATCCCCTCTATCTCTTTCTATTTCTCACCATTTATTTATGTTTTCATCCCTCTCCTCACATAATTACCTTTGTCTCTTACTCTTTGTCTCTCTATTGAGCCCTCGCTATCTCTCTATACTCCTTACCTATCCCTTATTTCTCCATCTCTCTGATGGAACCTTCAAATTTCAAAAATTTGAAGTGCCCATATCGAAAATTTTTCCTTTGCACACTCAAATGCACTTGCAAAATCTGCCTAAGTGACCTACTTTGGAGGATCACAATTTGAAGCTTGTTGATTTTCATGTTGAAAGGATTGTTGCTCTCCATTATCCCCACATTAATGTACTCCCTAGTCCGATTTCAAATCCCTATGGTCATATTTGATATTTTTACCAGGCCAAAAGCAAATGCAGTTTGTTCACTTTTACACTTGCATTTTTAGAATGTTTCAAAGTGGTCAAGTTTGACCCTTAATATCTAGTAATAAATATGGATTGAAGAGAAAAAAATTTGCACGCATACTCAGTGTACCTAGATGAGCTTATGTTTCCAATGGAAGCCCCCCAGAAGTTGTTGTGATATTTTTCAAAGTGGTGACTTTGAGAGCCCTAATTGGTTTCTGACAGGTGAAATTGTAGAAAAGTCCAAATAGACAACTTTGGAATTTAATATCTTACACCTCAGGAAGAATTTTTCCATGTAATTTATTGCATTGGATTCTTGGGTCAAATGGTAGCATGTATGTTCAGTTTCAGGCTCTCAGGATAAATTCTAATGGGTTATTTAATTACTTTCTGATCGCAACATGGCAAAAAATGGTATCCATAAAAGTTTTAAATTTTAAAAATCTAAGGACAACCCATTTCGTTTTCTGGTCTAAAACCTCTACAACTCCATTTTCATCAAGATCAGAGGTCATTTGATACATTATTTTAATGTACTTTTATTGCAGCAAACACATCTTGGGGCAGTTTACAAATGAGGTACCTAAATTTTAAGGGTTGGGAAAAATTTGAGCCAATGGGTTTTTTCTAAATAATTGATTATGGCTGCACACGAAAAATCTCGGCTCCAGGTGTCCTTATTTTCTCACACTAAATTTCTCTATTTGGCCCGCAGGCATAATTAGAAATCAAAACTTTTCTAAGGTTTCAAATGTCAAAATTTAAAATATTTTGAATATTTTAAATATTGTGCATATACAAAGGGGTAAATATAAAACACATTTCAAATGTTCATTGTGGATGGCCATTTTGATTTGCATTTCCTATTTGAATCAGTGATGGTGCGATGACTGTGTCTTCTCATCATCCATCACGGATTCGTAGGCCCTTTCCTGCTGCACATTGGCAATGGGCGAGACCATGGCTTCTTCATCGGGCATCGCCATTTAGTTTATCCATGTTCTTTCTCAATAGCGATAAGTGATGGAAGCACGTGAACAGTTTAAAAGTGAATTTTCAATTATTATTGTGCAAAGGGAAAATAAAATTTTGTTTCTCATTGATTGAAGGAACTTTTGAATGTTCACAACAACAGTTCTCATCTCCATTCTTTAATGGAAAATCAAGTTGAAAATAGCGATGAGCGATGGTTGTTGTGTCCATCACCCATCGATGATTTTATTTTCATAGCTCACACCAAATTGGAGATGTGCGATGGTGGCTATTAGGAGTCTTCACACATAAAATTTCATTATGTTGCTGTAAAAAGTTATAGAGAAAATTATGGTGAAAGTGAAACATGGAGGTAAATAAAATGCACGAGTAAAATTTGTAAAGTGGTCTCTGGCCTAATGCACATTGTTTTAAATTTATCATTTGATAAATTTAAATGGTAAAAATAGTTGGAGAAGAATAAATTAAAGTATGAAAAGTGAATATTTTATTTACTATTCAAAATATTTTGTTACAGTGAACACCATTTTCACGCAACTGGGTTAAAATGAACAAAAGAGAATAAAATATTTTGCAGGCAAATGGTAAATGCACAAGACAGGTGGTTTTTACAGTCAAACAAAGGGGAATGATGAGGTATGAAGCTTCTAGAAAGGAAGAATACTTTTCTGTTGAAGGGCAGTGGATTGAGGAGCAAGAAAACAGAGAGCAGGTTGAAGATTGTTTTGCGAGCAAAGGGAGTTGAAGATCAATGAACCAGAATGTGCCAAGTGTCTTCTTTAGATGAGCATTTAGGGTTTTTGTGTTGCCTTAAATGTTGTCTTTCTGCCTCATTTTCAAGGGAGGTTGTTTTGTAATTAATCAAAAAACACTATAGTTTGAATATAGAACATTTTACTGGTAGGTCTTAGGGTTTGAGTCTATTAATATTTATGTAATTTTGATTACAATACTAGCAAAATAATGCTGAATATTTCAAGTTTGAGACTATTTTACTCTCCTATGTGTTGGTTTTATAAATAATGAATAACATAATCACGAATTATTTTATTCATCTTTATTGAATTCCAGTGGATGTTTAGTTTTATTCTTGCTAGTCCATTCAAAGAATGCATGTAAATGCTTGAGTGAAGTTATTGGTTTATGTTAGACCAAGTGCTAGGATGCTAGTAAGAAGTAAAGGTTAAGACATAATGCTGAAATGCTCTAATGCAACATTTTAGAGCTTCATCTATTGTCAGATGTGAAAATTTTCATCAGATTATGTATGTGTTTGAGTTGACTCCATTCCATGGATGAGGCACTTATCTAAGTGTGTTATTCATATTACATGTGTTAGTTAATACAATAGTTGATCATTTTTTAAATTAAATTTACTGATCAATTCCAGTTTGTTTGTGTGTTAAGCTCATTATTATGTTACATTTCTCATGTTTAAATTAGGCATTACTATAGAGGTTAGCCAAGCCTTTATAGTATTGTGTATATTAAGCATTTAAAGGAGAAAATATCTATTCACCGTATATTTGGTACTTCAGCACACAAGTACCTATAAATATACTAATTGGGATCACCCTCCTAGGTTTAACAGAGCCTGAAGTGCATGCGAGAAAGGGGTATTTTATTCACTCTCTCGTTTGTTGGCTTATCAACCCATTGAGTCTGAATATGAGAGAGTGGCTACTCTTTAGGACTCATTGCATTTGTTGATTTGAGAACCAACAAATTGATGACTCCGTTGGGGAGAAATTTGAATCCCCAGTTGCAGACTGTCTTATCATAGAGTCATATTATTTGCTTATCTATAGTTTTGGGTTTGAATGATCTAAGGACCTGCATACTTGAAGGAGATTGTTGCAACATTTTTGGTGTATTCTTGAAGTCTGGTGCTCTACTGGTGGAGAGAACGTAGAAATACCTAGATCTTGGAAGAAGCTTTCTGCTCCTTGAAGATTTTTTCCTCTTTCAAAGAGGTGGTGACTCTACCTAAGTTTCTACATCATCAAAAGAGTTGGTTGCAGTAGTTCTCAGGTATTTTTCTATTGTAATATCTTTGTATGAAGGTTTTCAACAAAAGGTTCTAGTTAATACTATCCCTTATTCAATATTTCAAGATACTAGTAGAAAGGTAAATAAGAAAGTAAGATATCCTAAAAAGATATCTTGAGAAGAAATTAGTTGTAGAGGGAATAATTTTATTTGCAAAATGTATTGTTGTCCTAGTTCTCCCTCTACAAGCTATAATATCATGCTAGAACACAACCATGCCCTCAAAGGAAAGTTTTCACTAGTGAAAGATATAACCCTCTGGATTTCAGTAAAATTCAAGGTTACCCACATTCTATCCCAAGAAGAATCAATTAATATTTTTCTAAGTTTAAAGGAGGTTTTGAAGAATCAACATCACATGTACAAGGTTTTCTTGATGTAATGGAAGATTGTCAAATAGTAGAAAAAGATGTTGTCATGAAGTTTTTTGTAAGAATTTTAGAAGATGATGTTGAATATTGGTTCTCTAGTTTACCAATGCATTCCATAGATTCATGGCATAAGCTCAGGATGCATTTCATTGATTATTTTGAAGAAGAGTCAATAGACAATGAATGCTTATCTAAAGAAAGAAGTCTACATATACAAGAAGAATATGAAGAGAAATTTGAAAATGAGGTTGAACCTATGTCACTTATTGATGCATTATATGATGTAAAAAGATTTGAGGGTGAATCCTCTTATGATTTTTATTATAGATTCATGAAGTTTCTGTTTGCTATACTAGCATTAAATAGACCTTATGAATCAGTGTGTATTGATGTTTTTTTGTGAAAGACTTGAGCCAGGTCTAAGTACTATGCCAGTTCATTTGAAGCCCCCTAGTCTTAAATGTTTATATCAATGGCTATCAATAATTGAAGAGATGATAGAGAAGTATGGAACTAATCTCTTGAATAGCTTATGTGATGGCACATTTTCAAGACTTAATCACATAGATGAAGATGGTATAGCAAAAGACAATGATAGTGCACCATGTAGTGATGAGGATGTTGTTTCTAAACAACCTACAAAGGAGGTGTACCCAGATGAAGATTGCAGCCATGATGGTCATCAAGAGATAAATTAAACATCTGAAGTTTCTTCTATTTACTCTGAAAGTACAAAAATAAAGAGAAATTTTTCTAAAGATGAAGGTTGCAATAATGCAGATGAATTGAAAGTATTTTCTCTTCTATGGACTTTGAATATACAATTGAAGATCATGCTGACTTTGAAGTTTCATGTCTTCATGATGAGAACAATGGTGTTGTAGATGAAATTTTGCAACTAGTTGGAAATCATTCTTGTTTGGATAACATTTTAGAAGCTTCAATAGAACAAGATGATGGATATGAATTGAATATTTTGTTTGAAGAAGACATGTGTGATCAGCAATGCAATGGCACAATTGGTCCTTCCTCTCCTACAAGTATTCAGTATAGCATCAATACAAGCTTTCACGATGATGAAACAAAAGAGTCTGCGGATTTGAAGAGTAATTTGGAGAATGTCAGTATATCAGATGAAAGTGACATGGTATGTGGTGATTTTCAATCAGAGCAATCATGTGTGAAAAGTTGCAATGAAGAAACCATTGATGGTTTTTAGTTTGACAGTGAAGAAGGTAGCCTTGCTGATTGTAGCACCAGTATCAACAAAGGAGATATGTATGCAAGTGATTCATTGAATGAATCATCTAAAGCAGTTGATTATGAGGAGCATGCATATGTTGATAATGATGAACAAGAAACTCTTGTTTTGTTTGATGCTTTACCCTCTTCTACTTCTTTTGTTGACTTTGAAGTTATCACTGAATGTTTGCATGAGGATAGCATTGATGTAGTTGTACATGAAAGTGAGAATATAGTGACAAATCTTAGTACAACTAATGATGCTCTTTATGATGAGTTTGCACTTGAAGAATGTGACTGTGTCAATCACATGGATGCATATGAGGACCTCTTTTCTCAATTTGCAACTCATAGTTTCTCTCATGAGCAGTATGCTTCAAATTTTCAAGTTGGTGTAGCAAGAGGTAATGTTGAATATGATACTCTTGGCAATAGTGAATGTACTTTGAACACTCACTATGATGAATTTGTTGCAAATGAAGATTTTGAGTCATATGAACCTTCACTTGAGGCTTCTTTTTGTGATAATATAATGAATGCTAACAATCTTGTCTATGAGCTTGAAGTAGGAAATATTGTTTGGGATCTTGAGATTTCTTTAGAATGCTATAATTTGAATGTGGATGAAAGTATTATGAGTGTTGGTGAATCTTGTTTTCAGAACATTGAGGCATGTAATAATGTGATTAAGCTATGTTGTTGGGATGATAACAAAATCACATGTGATGCAATTTAGTTGGATGAGTTACAAATGTGTGAGCACTCTTTGCTTGACACACTGAAGGATTACACACTATTTTTGAAGAATGTTTTCTTCTCTAAGCTTGATCAGTGTGAGGGAATTGGTAAATGGTATGAGGTTGTGTTTTCAGAAGGTCTTGATCACTATCCTCACATTTTGTCACTTGCCATAGAATTAGAAAATGGAATGAGTGGCAATGATGTAGCTTATGTCATTTGGTTGCCATGTGATAGTAAAGCTAAATTTAAAGGCAACTTAACACTTGTCTTTGCAAGAATGAAGTTACTAATGTTAATGTGGTGTGGCAGAGGCAAGTATGGATTAAAAGAGATCAACTCTTTTAAAAGATTGGTGTTTGACAGAGGTAAGAACTAGTTTCCCTTTACCATTTGGTGGCCTGGGGCCACCAAATGAGGTTAAAAAATAAAAAAAATAAAGAGATTTTGTAACCCAATGTTTTTAGCACTTGGTCTACTCTCCCAAAGGATTCTGAATTCTCACTCTGTTCATTGAGGAACAAATGTCCTAAGAAAGAGCAACAAATGGCGCTTTCAAATTTCAAAAATTTGAAGTGCCCATATTCAAAAATTTGTCTTTGCACACTCAAAAGTTGTGATATTTTTCAAAGAGGTGACTTTGAGAGCCCTGATTGGTTTCTAACAGGTGAAATTGCAGAAAAGTCCAAATATGCAACTTTGGAATTTAATATCTTACACCTCAAGAAGAATTTTTCCATGCCATTTGTTGAATTAGATTCTTGGGTCAAATGGTAGCATGTATTCTCAGTTTTAGGCTCCTAGGATAAATTCTGATGGGTTACATAATTACTTTCTGATCGCAACATGGCCAAAAATGGTGTCCAGAAAAGTTTCAAATTTTAAAAATCTAAGGACAACCCATTTCTTGTTTTGGTCTAAAACCTCTATAGATCCATTTTTCATCAATATCATAGGTCATTTGATACATTATTTTAATGTACTTCTGTTGCGGCAAACACGTCCCAGCCCGAGGGCCAGTTTACAAATGAGGTACTTGAATTTTAAGGGCTAGGAAAAATTTGAGCAAATGGGTTTTCTCTAAATAATTTATTATGGCTGCATGCAAAAAATCTCGGCTCTAGGTGTTTCGGTTTGCTCACAGTAAATTTCTCTATTTGGCCCGCAAGCATAATTAGAAGTCAAATTTTTTCTAAAGTTTCAAATGTCAAAATTTAAAATATTTTGAATATTTTAAATACTGTGCATATAAAAAGGGGCAAATATAAAACATATTTCAAATGTTCATAAGGGAAAGCAAGTTTAATTCTTGCTTCTGATTGGTCAAGAAGCACGACAGCATTGTGGATTGCCATTTTGATTTGCATTTCCTATTTGAATCAGTGATGTTGCGATGGTTGTGTCCTCTCATCGCCCATCGAGGATTTGTAGGCCCTTTCCTACTGCACATTGGCAACGGACGAGACCATGGCTTCTTCATCGAGAATTGCCATTTATTTTATCTATGTTCTTTTTGCAATAGCGATAAGCAATGGAAGCACGTGAACAGTTAAAAAGTGAATTTTCAATTATTATTGTGCAAAGGGAAAATAAAATTGGGTTTCTCATTAACTGGAGGAAGTTTTGAATGTTCATGACAACAGTGCTCATCTCCATTTTTTAATGGGAAATCAAGTTGAAATTAGTGATGAGCGATGGTTGTTGTGTCCATCGCCCATCGCTGATTTTATTTTCATCTCCCACACCAAATTGGAGATGTGCGATGGTGGCTGCTGAGAGTCTTCACACATAAAATAAAATTTTATTCTGTTGTTGTAAAATGTTCTAGAGAAAATTATGGTGAAAGTAAAACATGAAGGTAAATAAAATGCACGGGTAAAATTTGTAAAGTGGTCTCTGGCCCAATGTGCATTATTTTAAATTTATCATTTGATAAATTTAAATGGTAAAAATAGCTAGAGAATAAATTAAATTATGAAAAGTGAATATTTTATTTACTGTGCAAAATATTTTGTTGGAGATAAGTTTTTACAATGAACACTATTTTCACGCCACTGGGTGAAAATGAACAAAAGAGAATAAAATATTTTAAAGGAAAATGGTAAATGCATAGGACAGGTGGTTTTTACAGTCAAACAAAGGGGAATGATGAGGTATAAAGCTTCTAGAAAGGAAGAATATTTTTCTGTTGAAGGGTAGTGGATTGAGGAGCAAGAAAACAGAGAGCAGGTTGAAGATTGTTCTGCAAGCAAAGGGAGTTGAAGATCAACGAACCAAAATGTGCCAAGTGTCTTCTTCAGATGAGCATTTAGGGTTTTTGTGTTGCCTTAAATGTTGTCTTTCTACCTCATTTTCAAGGGAGGTTGTTTTGTAATTAATCAAAAAACACTATAGTTTGAATACAAAACATTTTAGAGCTAGGTCTTAGGGTCTAAGTCTATTAATATTTATGTAATTTTGATTACAATACTAGCAAAATAATGCTGAATATTTCAAGTTTGAGACTATTTTACTCTCCTATGTGTTGGTTTTATAAATTATGAATAACATAATCATAAATTATTTTATTCATCTCCATTGAATTCTAGTGGATGTTTAGTTTTATTCTTGCTTGTCCATTCGAATAATGTATGTAAATGCTTGAGTGAAGCTATTGGTTTATGTTAGGCTAAGTGTCAAGATGCTAGTAAGAAGTAAAGGTTAAGACATAATGCTGAAATGTTGTAATGCAACATTTTAGAGCTTCATTTATTGTCAGATGTGAAAATTGTCATCAGATTATGTATGCATTTGAGTTGACTCCATTCCATGGGTGAGGCACTGATCTAAGTGTGCTATTCATGTTACATGTGTTAGTTAATACAATAGTTGATCATCTTTTAAATTAAATTTACTTATCAGTTCTAGTTTGTTTGTGTGTTGAGCTCATTATTATGTTACATTTCTCATGTTTAAATTAGGAATTACTATAGAGGTCAGCCAAGTGTTTATAGTATTGTGTCTATTAAGCATTTAAAGGAGAAAACATTTGTTCATAGTGTATTTGGTACTTCAGCACACAAGTACCTATAAATATACTAATTGGGATCACCCTCCTAGGTTTAACAGAGGCTGAAGTGCAGGGGAGAAAGGGGTATTTTATTCACTCTCCCATTTGTTGGCCTTATCAACTCATTGAGTCTGAATATGAGAGAGTGACTACTCTTTAGGACTCATTGCATCTTCTGATTTGGGAACCAACACTCTCTGTGTGTGTGTGTCTCTCAATTAATCTCTTTCTATCTCTCTCTATCTCACTCCCTCTCTCCCTCTCCCTCTTTGACTCTATATATTGCTATCTCTCTTACATCTCTCTTTATCCCCCTTTCCCTCTCTATCTCTCTATCTCTCCCTCTCCTTATGCATCTATTTCTATCTCTCTTTCACAATCTCTATATATCTCTCTCTTCTCCCTCTTCTTTATCTCTCTATTTCATCATCTCTATCTTTTTCTCTCTCACTATCTCTTTATATGTCTCTTACCATCTCCCTCTCTACCTTTGTATCTCTCTCCCTATCTGTCTCGATATCTCTATCTCTCCCTCTATCTATCACTCTCACTTTATTTCTCTCTCCCTCTCCCTCTATCTACTACAATAGTGGTTTACAATTTTTGGCCAAACCGGACACTAAAATTATTATTTTTAACTAAATCTTCACATTCAGGCACTTATAGCGGCTAAACCATGAGGAATTAGAAGATGATGCAAACTAGAGTCTCATCAAATTTTTCCTGTAGATTCTAAAAATAGTTTTTTTTTAAATTTTGGAATCAGATTACATTTCTTTTTCCATCTCCCACGAAAACTAGTTTTTTTGACAAAACAACATTTTCAAAAAGTGACACACACCGTATAACACATAACTTTTTTTCCATGAAGGATAAAATTCTAATTCTTTCAAATTTATATTTGTAACTCTGATATCTAGTGCTTCCAATTGGTTAGATAGTTTTTAGAGAATATTTTTTCTTTAATCAAGTTTTGAAGTCAAACCAATTACAATTCAGACATAGTGCGACCGTATAACGCGTAACTTTTTTTGTATATATCGAAATTCTTTTTTTTTTTGTTAGATCAAGGACTACAATATCTGGTGTACTCATATTTTTTCAATTTTTGTTTTTGATAATCTACTATTTTTCAACATGTGCAGAACAAAGACCTTCATTTTCGGTGAAGAACCAATGTTTAATAAAACTAAAAAAACAAATACATAATAAAATCAAAAGATATTAAAATTATATTCGTTGGATAGCTCATTCTGAGGACTACCTGATTCTAGATTGGTTTCTAAAGACTCCTCCATTTTCATCCTCAACCTGAGCTCCGAAGTGTAAAAAATTAGACTTTTTTTGTGTCTCAGGAGGGGGATGAGAGGCAAGGGGGGTTCGCTCGAACCATGGTTTGACTGAGCCCTGGTTCGAGCGAACCCCTTCAAGGGGGTTCAACCAAACCCCTTTGCTATTCATTTTAGTTTTTTTTTTGTGGCCAAAATTCAAAGAGGTTCGCTCGAACCAGTAGGTTCGTACGAACCCCCAAAATCATTTTTTTGCTTTGGGGTCATTTTCTGTTAGTTTTCCTTCCTCACTTGAATTGTAAACCACTATTGTGGCTTCACCCATATATTATATTATAATGTTGCAAAATTGCACGCCTTGCAATTTCACATACATTCTTGCATCCTCTTTAGTGTCCACTCACTAGAACTTGTGTAGGCTCATTTTAGCCCCTACATCAGGCTTTTTCCCTCTCAAGATGCTCCAACACCCCTTTTCAACAACTATCCTCGTGTGTTAGCTTTGCTTCAAAACTTGTGCTTCTCCCATTCTCATCATTTTATAACATGATGTATCTGGACACTAGCTTGCCATATTGTCGTCCTACAATGTTTCAACGTTCAAATGACCGTTTCTGTGCATGTTTGCCACTTTTCAAACAAAATTGTAAGTGGTAATGGTTGGGGACGCCTTGTAATGGCTTAGGAAGCTTCTTTTCCCTCATATTCTCTCCTTTTAATCCATTCTTTAAATCCATTTGTCCTTCTTGAGCTTTCTCCCTTAAAGAAACTCTCTTTTTCCTCTTCACCCTTTTGTTTGCACAAATATCTCACTTGTTATAGTAGCTTCAAGCTCTCACGTTCTCACAACCCTCTTTGCAACTCTCTTGTCTCTCACAGCCCTCTCTTTTGTTCTTGCTCTCCCTCTTTGGCTTTCTTAAGTCTTGCAGCTTTATCTCCCTTACTTCATGCTTGCGAACATCTTGGGATTTCACACATCCCTTATCTATTGCATCTTTACTTTGTGATACAGGTTCTCCTCCTCGAGTGAGGATTAATTTTATCACCTACATTTTGTGATACAAGTTATTCTCCTCGAGCAGGGATTGTCTTTATCACTCCTTTGTCCATTTCTATCTATCTATTTGGTTGTCTATGGAGTGGGAACACCAAAGCGGGGGTTTGACTAAGGAAAATCCCTATACAACCCCAACACTTTCTCCAGATCTTATGCATGTAGGTATTGAAGAAATTCATCTACTGGAGGCTTCATCACTTGCATGGTTGTAAGAATTTTCCTTTATTCTCTTTATCTCTATCATATAAACTTCACTTTTATTTCAGTTATATCATATTTTGTCATTTTCCTACATTTTAGAATTTCTCAGTAATTTGATTGTTAGTAGCCACTTTGCTATTTTATGTGATATTCTCAGTTTTTGGTCCATACAAATGCCAACACACAAGAGAGATGCCAGTGCACCCCACTATCACCCCAGAACCACGTTGCCATCCTTTGGCTAATAGCCCATCAGTTTGTCCAAAAAACTATTGTGACCTACTTTTTCTGATTTTAGAAGCCCATCAGTTTAGTCCAAAAAACTATTGTGACCTACTTTTTCTGATTTTGAGAAAAAAGACTTTGTTTTGGAGGTAGTTTAGGGAAGTTCGCCACTCTAGCGAATCCCCTTTCTCTACATTTTGGTGAACCCAATGTGAACCACAATATTTTTCAGAAAACTAGGAATTTATTTACCTCAACTTGGTGGGGTCATAACTTTTGACTCGGTGCTCATAATTCAGAACTGCTTGCACCATTGGAAAGGTCTACAAGAGGAATAATTCAATCCCTAAAAGAGTGTGCCTTTGGAAACCCATTTTAGGGACCAACACAAGTTTTAACCCCAAATTCTGCTCTAAAGGCCTCCAAAAATACAAATTTCTAGAACCTAGAAAATACTAAAAAAATTGGAAAATTGAGATTTTTGGTTTTTCTTAGTTTTGTCACCCCTAGATTGCACTCTAGATCAGTTGGCATGGCTATATCTCTATTTCAAAATGTATTTTCTACCTATCTTCCTTCTATCTCTTTCCATCTTTGTTAAGAAGCTTCAAGAAGTTCTCTTACAAGCATGTGAAAGCGAGTTCTTGTCTCCTTTCTTATTATTCTTTGTTGATCCCTCTCCCAAGATTCCTTCTAAGGATATTTTGGCACAAGAGGGTGAAATCATTGATACCTTTCTTAATGTCACTCTACCTTCTATTCATTCCAATGCACTCTCTTTTGGAGATGATGCATCCGTGAATGATGAATCTCTTACTCATTCCAATGCACTCTCTTCTAGAGACGTTGCATTGGTAAATGGTGAATCTCATTTTTGTTCCAATGCACTCTCTTCCAAAGATGATGCATTAGTGAATGATGAAGTCCCTCTCACATCAAATACCCCAAGCATAGATGTTGAGCATATTTCTTCAAATGACTCTTCTACTAGTTGTGATGATTATGTAAATGTGATCTATGTCTTTGTTGCCCCTCAAAGGCCTAAGAGACCAGTCATTTACCTAACTTCAGCTAGTCCTCCTAAAAGGGTTTTCTCTATTAATGGTGTTCTATTTGATGATGACTCTCTTGATATTTCTAAGGCTCCCTCTTATAGAGCGACATCTAATACTTATAAGACTAGAAAGAATAAATAAAATATTGATCAACCTACTTCTTTACCAGCTTTTCAACCAAGCCTTACTCAAGCACCTAAACCTACAACTAAAGCACTTGGTGATTATGATCTTGTTGAGAAACTCCAAGTTACTTTGGCTAAGATCTCACTATGGGGCTTGCTTTAGTTAGCTCCAGTTTATCAAGGAATGCTTCAGGAAGCCTTGCAAAAGATCCTCTTGCCTGCCTCTGCTAGGTTGATAGATGTTAATGCATTGATGGCTTATATTCAAGTACATTCATCAAATATCATGTTCTATCCACAAATTTTTTTCCCCTGAATGTGCAGAAACAAGCAGATCCTTTAATGATTATACTCAACATTAACAACATTGGCATTAGATGTACTCTCATTGATATCAGTTTGACACTTAATGTATGTAGCATTGATCTATTTCCTAGGATTAATATTGATTCATCTTCTCTTAATGTTTATTTTGTTGACATTCATGGGTTTTATAATGTCGGTCAACAAGCCCTAGGCATGATAGTCTTGCCTTTGAGGTTAGGACCTATTACTATACCTACCCTTATATATGTTATGTCAAAAAAATTACCATGTAACCTTCTTTTGGGTAGATCGTGGATTCATGCTATGGGTGCAGTCCCGTCTACCTTGCATAAATATATTAAGTTCATTTGAAATAATCGAGTAGTCGCAGTCAAGGTTGAACCTGAGGCTATGCACTTATGTGAGATGGCAGTTTCCGGTCAGGTTTCAGTTGTGCCTACTTTTATTCCTTTAGTTTCTTCCAATGTGTTGATGTTTACTCTAGTAGTATATATTACAAAGGATACTCTTGAGATAGATATCCTTGAAGAAGATCCTTCTGAAGCAAGAAATATTAAGTCTTCTCTTTGTACCTCTTCTCAAGAAATGCATGTCTTGGTGATGATTGGGATTCTCTAGAATTTATGAAACCCTTAATTGGAGAGTGTAAAATCGACCTAATCCACTTAGAGCTTTCAATAAAATCATCCACACCCATTATCAAAGATGATTACCCTTTTGTATCGCGGGGTAATGTGAAGGAAAATTGTAACACTCTCTATGGAGATCCTCCTTTGTTGTCTTCTATCTTCATGTATTCTTCTTGTGAGCAGTCGAGTCTTCCTCTACAAGAGAAAGGATTGCTTCTTGCTCCTCATTATTTGTCTGAGTAACAGCATATTTTGTTGAGGCTTCTCAAAGCCCACTTGATTACTCTTCCTTCTCCTACACATAAGAAATCTCATAAGCATGATAAAGTAAAACATTCTTTTTATGCATACCATTGAGTGCTTGGCCATTCCACTAGTGAATGTAAGGCCTTGAAGGATAAAATACAAATTCATGATTTAGGTTTCATCACTCATTTATTTTTTGATGTACCTACCTCTTCTTCAATTGACAAGTGATATTGAGGTCTACCTCTATCCTATTTGTTTTAAGTGTTCTCTCATGAGGTTCTCACACCTCCCTTATATAGTTTCTCGCATGGTTCTCCTCCCCTATATGTTGGAGGTAATGGTAACTTACTCTCGAGATGTGTGTCCTTCTAAGGACCCCCTCTCTTCTCTCTATCTTTCAATTGGTGTGCCCCCTTGAGTGGGCCCCTTGTTGTCTTGAGGGGTTCCCGAGAGACCCCCTTTGAAAGTTTTTATCTCAAATGGATTCTATTGTGTCTAGCTTGGTGGCAACCCAACTAGACCTATTTCATATCTTTGCATCTAGCTTGGGGGCAACTTGACTAGACCTCACTTTTCAAATAGCACATCCCTTGAGTGGACCCCTCTTCTTTTGAAAGGTTCCCGAGGGACCCCTTTGAAAGCTTTCCAATTTTTTGACAGTTTGCGTGACTACTCACTTATTTTCCTGCATGGCTGCTTTGTTTTCTAACATGTTTTATCCACTAATTAACACGTCACTTTGCAAGTGCACCTATAAAGCTACTTTCCAATTTGACTCTGTGGAGTCCCCTTCTTGGGTTTCCCTCATGAGAGAGAACTTAGGGGACGCCTCCTTGCAGGTCTGTGTTCCTGTAAGGTGATTACATCTCTGGGTTTCCTCCATGTGAGAGATCTTGGGGGACGCCTCCTTACAGGTCTGCGGGCCTGTAAAACACTTACATCTATGGGTTTCCTCCATGTGAAAGATCTTGGGGGATGCCTCCTTCTAGGTCTATGGGACTGTAAGGTGCTTACATCTCTGGGTTTCCTCGATGAGAGAGATCTTTGGGGATGTCTCCTTACAAGTTTGTGGAACTGTGAGATGCTTACTTCTTTGGACTTCCTCCATGTGAGAGATCTTGGGGGTCGCCTTCTTGTAGGTCTGCAAGCCTGTAAGGAACTTACTTCATGAGGATTCCTTCATGTGAGAGATCTTGGGGGTTTCCTCTTTACAGTTCTGCAGGCCTATGAGATGCTTTCATCCTACGAGATTTGTCCATCGTTGGTCTGAGGGCCTTTGGTGTACTTTGTGCAACTTCATAGTTTTGCAGAGCTATGGAGTCCTTATGTTCGAACCTCCTCAGGAGAGAGTACCTGTGGAGCTGTCTCTCTTGGAATTTTCATTCCTTTATAGCTTCTCCAACTTTTTTTTAAATTCTTTTTTCTTCTCAAGTTGTATATACCAGATTGAAGATCCACATCTTCTTCATCTTGGGTATATGCTCCCTCTCTCTTCAATATTGGTTGCTTCCCTAACTTTTGGATGCGTTCTTCTCTTGAGACAACCTTCTACATCAAGGCCTTTTTCACTTTGCTGACTCAAATCCTTTAGTTTTTTGTGTGCTAACATTGTTGTATGGTGTAGGTTCTTCTTGTCTAATGCATTTGTTTTGCAGGTCTTCAGCCTAGGGGCATGGGTCTTTGGTTCAAAGAGTTATCTGCTTCCTCTACAGTATCCTTTTGGCATTATGATGTTATTTATGTTTAGTAGACTTCCTTTAGTGTGCATATTAGTGTAGGTTCATATACCTGCTAAAGTGGGGGAAAAATGTAGTGTCACAAAATTGAACCCCTTGCAATTTCACATACATTCTTGCATCCTATTTAGTGTCCACTCCCCTAGAACTTGTGTAGGCTCATTTTAGCCCCTGCATTAGGCTTTTTCCCTCTCAAGATGCTCCAACATCCTTTTTCAGCAGCTATCCTTGTGCATCATCTTTGTGTCAAAACTTATGCTTCTCCTATTCTCATTGTTTTATTGTGTGATGTATCCATACATTAGCGTATTGCATGGACATTTGTGTGCCGCGCTAGTGTCCTGTGATGTTTCAACATTCAAATGACCATTTTTGTACATGTTTTCCACTTTTTAACAAATTTTTTTAGTGGTAACGGCTAGGGATGCCTTGTAATGGCTGGGGAAGCTTCTTTTCCCTCCTATTCTCTCTTTTTAATCCATTCTTTCAATCCATTAATCCTTCTTGAGTTGTCTCCCTTAGAGACACTCTATTTTTCCTCTTCACTCTTTTCCTTGCACAAATCTCTCACTTGTTACAGCAGCTTCAAGCTCTCACGTTATCACAACCCTCTTTGTAGCTCTCTTGGCTCTCGTAACCCTCTCTTTTGTTCTTACTCTCCCTCTTTGGCTTGCTTAATCCTTGTAACTCTCTCTCCCTTACTTCATGCTTGCGAGCATCTTGGGATTTCACACATCCCCTATCTATTGCATCTCTACTTTGTGATACAAGTTCTCCTCCTAGAGTGGGGATTTCTTTTATCACCTACATTTTGTGATACAGGTTCTTCTCCTCAAGAGGGGATAGTCTTGATCACTCCTTTGTCCATTTCTCTCTATCTATCTGGTTGTCCATGGAGGTGGGAACACCAGACTGAGGAAAACCCCTATACAACCTCAACACTTTATCTAGATCTTATGCATGCAGGTATTGAAGAAATTCATCTGTTGGAGGCTTCATCACTTGCATGGTTATAAGCAATTTCCTTTCTTCTCTTTATTTCTACCATCTACACTTCACTTTATTTTGATTCTATTGTATTATGTCATTTTCCTACATTCCATAATTTCTTAGTATTTTTATTGTTAGTAGCCACTCTGCTATTTTCTATGATATTCTTGGTTTTTGGTCCATATGGACGCTAGTGCACTAGAGAGATTTCAGCACACCGCGCTGTCGTCCCAGAACTGCGTTGTCGTCCTTTGGCTAAGAGCTCATCAGTTTGTCTAGAAAATTGTTGTGACCTACTCTTTCTGATTCTAGAACTTTTGTTGTGTCCCTTGAGGTAGTTTAGGATAGTTTTCCCCTTGGGAATCTCTTGAGAATAAAGTGACTCATGAGTAGTGAATCCCCCTTTTCTACACACACACACATCATCCTCTCCTTCTTTTCCCTCTCTCACTATCTCTTTATATGTCTCTTACCTTCTTCGTCTCTATCTCTCTATCTCTCTCCCTATCTATCTCTATATCTTTATCTCTTCCTCTATCTACTCTCACTCACTTTATTTCTCTCTCTCCCCCTCTCCCTCTATCTCTTTATATATATCGCTAGATCTCTATATTTCTCTCCCTCTCTTTTTATATATCTCTCATTATTTATTTGTCTCTCTCCCTCCCACTTTCTCTCTCTCCCATCTCTCCCCCTTCATCTATCTATGTCTCTCTATCCTCTCTCCATCACCCTCTCCTCTTATCTCTCTCTCACCATTTATTTATGTTTATCTCCCTTTCACTCTTTATCTATCTCTCTCCCCCACCCTCTCTCTCCCACTCTCCATATCTCTCTCTCTATCTCCTCTCTCTTTATCTTTCACTATCCTCCCTCTCTCTATTTATCTCAATCTCCCTCTACCTCTATATCTTTCTATCTCTATCACCATTTCATTATTTTTCTATCCATCTCCTTCTCCCACACACTCTCTCTCCCTCCATTTCTCTCCCATCTCTCTCTATCTCACTCTCACCCTCTCTCCCTCTCCCTCTCCTTGTCCCTCTCTCCCTCTCCCTCTTTGATTCTATCTCTCTCTATCTCACTCATTCTATCTCTCTTCCATCTCTTTTTCTCGTTCTCTCCCTCTCCCTCTCCATATATTTTTCACCTCTCTCTATATTTCCCTCTCCTTGTACATATCTTTCTATCCTTATCTCACTATCTCTATATATCTCTCCCCTTTTCCCTCTTCCTTATCTCTCTATCTCATCCTCTCCCTCTATATTTCTCTCACTATCTCTTTATATGTCTCTTACCCTCTCCCTCTCTATCTCTCTATCTTCTCTGTCCATCGCTCTTCTTCCCCACCTTTATCTCTCTCTTACACCATCTCTATCTATCTCTATCCTCCCTCTCTCTTTATCTCTTCCCCCCCTCTCCCTTTCCCTCTTCCACTCAATCTTTATAATTTTGTAAGCTACAAAATGCAAGCACATTTTATGAGCCATAAAACATGCTCATGTTTTCTAGCTCACAAAGTGTGCTCATATTTTGTGGCTTGCAAAATGCACTCATGTTTTTTGGCTTACAAAACATGCTCACATTTTGTGTCTCACAAAATGTTCTTGCATTATTGCTTGGTATTTACCAAGCCATAATGTGATTGTTTTATGTGATTTTGAACATAAAAGGAGTGTGTTGTATAGAAAATTGGTCATTTGGCCACTTTTTTGTACATCATTTCAATGCAAACACCCAACATTGAGAAGTAATTAATTGATGGAGACTATATATTCTTATTTTGGAAGCTATTGATATCATAAGTTTTTTTTTTTAATTTTAAAATTACTCACATATATCATGAAGGAGATCAAGTAGAAAATTGGATTGCTAATCTCAACATTTAGGAAAGTTATCATGATTATTCAATCATGGGAAAAGGTTAGAGAAATTTCTCACTTTTATTGAACATCAAAAGTTCTTAAAAAATATATATTTAAAAAAAAAAAAAGTTAATGCAAGTTCTTTCTTGGATTCTATTTTTTTCAATGGTTTCTTTATTTTGTTTTTTATTGTCATTGGTATTGGAAGATCAAGATCTTCTAGATTTCTATGCATATTTCTATCAATTCTATTGCTTCTGATAAACTTGGTAATGAAATTAATGCTTTTATTATGGTTTATAATCATGGAGTTGGCTTATCTATCTTTCCAATTGTGATGAGAGTGTTTTCTTTTTGGAGTACAATGGATCAAGGGTGATGTTTGGTGCTTCTAATATTTTCCTTCAAATGCTATTCATATTTTAGATTTAACACTTGGGAGGTATTTGCATATTATTTAAACTCTAACCTTAAAATTTTCCACAATCTTCTTCCTTTGGACATAGATTTGATTTCTTTTCATTTATCCTCTTATTATGGGTCCTTTTGGGGATATTCTTTTTATTATGACAAGTAAAGGAAGGGTTAAGTGATTTCACCCCTTTTATTAGAAAACTAAGGTAAACATGACAAAAAATAATAGGCCTTACAAATGAGATAAATGATATAAAATAGGTTTTTCAAAAAAAAAAAAAGATATACAAAAATAATTGATGAACTAAATTATGCCTAATTACTTCCCATATAAGTGGGCATGTGAGAAAAGAAGCATAAAATGCAAACTTGAGTCACATTTTTGTGTGATTTCTTACACTTTTACATAGGAGTCCAAATTCTTTCAGCATACCCTAAATCATTGATTGATAGTTGGAAAGCATTTGATACTTAGTGAATCTAGATTTTTTGAATTTCCTTCTATAAGGGATATTTGAGTTGGAGGGTGCCTCCTCTTGATGGTTTGTCATAGAAATTTTATTTCTAAACTTATGGTGAATCTAAAGGACATGGTTCTTTTGTTTCCTTGACAAAGAGATGATGTGGGAAAGAATATTTTCACCTTGTGACATGACATGCCAACTTGTGTCTCCTAGTGAAAAATTTTCAACAACATGACCTATATCATAGTATATCAAAAAATGAAAGGGAAACCCTTCAAAGTCTACAAGTTGAACCCATTATTTGCCTTAACTATTCGGGTAATATCTACAAGAAGATACTTGAAGATCTCTAGATCTACAAGAAGATACTTGAAGATCTCTAGATCTACTAGAATATTATCATAAGCTATATGAGTAAAAGTTGAATTGACCTTATCTATAGCCAAAAAAATACCTAATGAGTTGTTGATTGCTTGAAATAAGGAGTTTAACCAAATTAAAGTGGAATATTAGGAAACCTAAGTCAATAACACATTGAAAGATTCCCTAAAGGTACTAAATGTTAGATGCTACAATATTAATATGGAATGTGTTGACCCCAAAACCAAAAATGAAAAAAAAATTACCTTGGTTTTTGATAGATTCAAACGCTTCAATGAAAAACCCTTGAGCACAAGGAAAAATTGTAGACTATCTTCCATGAGTGTTTGGTAGTTGAAAGAGATTCACTTGTTTAGATCTAGAAAGCTTGGCAAGAGGTGGTTGAATTTGCTAACCAATACATGCATAGAAAAATAACTCACCTTCAATTAGGTTTAGAAACATTTGCTTCGTGATATGGAATGGTTTGGTGGTTGGAAAGAATCAAATGAGATTGGAATTATTTATTTCCTAATGAGGATTGGATTATGGTTCTATCATCTTCTAGCATTGGACACTTCCATTCCTTTTCTAATTAGAAGCTTTACAAGCACAAGAAGTGGCCTTTAGTTTTATATGGTCTTCAATCTTGTCATATATAAGCTTATTTTTTATGCTTTATTGGTCTTTCCATTCTAGAAGGTGTAGCTTTGGAATGGTTAAGAATATTATATTTTGATTTGGAGTGGTTATTGACCTTTTTCTATCTCAACTATGGTTCTTCAATTTCTATTTATACTATTGATTTTTTTATACTGCATGAATTAGCATCAAGATATTTCTCAACATGTCTTAGTTTTTCCTCATTCATGTACGCTATTTCTATTTTGGAGTGTATCTCTATGGCTTTGGGATTTTATCTCACTCCAATTTTCTCTATCATTTTTCTATTTTTCCTTCCTTTTCGGTTTCTTTCCTACTTGAATTTCTCCCTCACACCTTATGTAGACTATTGTGACTCGTATTATCAATTGGATCCTATTAATTGTTTCTTCATTGTATTCTTCCTTCATAGTTGCCTCTTTCTTGTGTTTATTTTTCTATGGATTGTTTTTGGATCATTTTTTCTTTGATCTACTACTATTGTGCTACCATATGGTTGTATGTGGGTGCTTATGGAACCTATTTCAATTCATTGTATCTCTTATGGGCCTCCTCATTATGGTACAAGGAACTATTATCATGCCTAATGCCATGCATGAGATGTCTAGAAGCCTTATGGATGAAATTAAAGTGTAGGAAATAACTACATGAGTGTTAAGGAGACCTTATGCTCTTTCAAGGATTCTTGTTTATGGAAAGATTATTAGTACTTTTCTATGAATACCAATTATCATATTAACGAGACTAAGGATAGTAATATGACTAGTAATATGTTTTTTCCAAGAAGGGATATAGATGTAGTTATTAGGACTTTGGATAATTTTAGTAATGAAAATATTGAATATCAACATTACCCATCTTCCCCAAAAGGAAAGAAAAATGCTAGCATTAAGGAACCTTTTTTGAGTAAGAAGGCCCATATCTCAAGGGATCCCTTGCATTAACATACTACTCATCATCCATATTTTTATATGCCTTGGTGTTAGAATGATAACTTGTATAAATCCATAACTTCTATTATTTCTATTATTTACAATCTAGTTACCATTAGAAATGGGTGTATCTAGGAAACTAAATTGGGCAGAATAAATCTTCAAGACCTTACCTTAGCCATCATGGATTAACTAGAGAATGTGAATACTCAATTAATTCATTCAAGAATAGAAAGTGATGAGAAGGCACATAATGGATAAGCAAACGGATAATTTGAACCCTGTGAATATCATCTCCAAAGATATCACATTGTGTTACTATCTCAAGGCTTTCGTTTAAAAATTAGACCCCTCATTCATGATAGTAATCATAGGCTGCATCATAATAGCCATGACCCACATCCATGCATTGGTAATCAAAGCATCAAATAGAAAGAAGATTCTATAGCAAATTTTAAATGTTGACCTATGATCTTTACTTAAATAATAGTTTTCCTTTATTGTCTTCTTATAATCAACCTCTAGCCTATTTTATAATTGAATAAAATAAATAAATTTATTATTTAAAAAAGAAATACTTTAGTATTGATTTGAAAATTATATAGACAATGCACTAAATAAATTCAAAAGGGTTGAATCGCATAAAAAAATTATATTGAATAAATAAATGATATTATTCATTTTTCAACAGCAATATGACCCAAATCCATGCATTGGTAATCAAAGCATCAAATAGAAAGAAGATTTTATAGCAAATTTTAAATGTTAAACTATGATCTTACTTAAATAATAGTTTTCCTTTATTGTTTTTATATAATCGACCTCCAGCCTATTTTATAATTGAATAAAATAAATAAAATTATTATTTAAAAAAGAAATACTTTAATATTGATTTGAAAATTATATAGACAATGCACTAAACAAATTCCAAAAAAATTTAAATCACATAAAAAATTATATTGAATAAATAAATGATATTATTCATTTTTCAACAGCAATATGACCCAAATCCATGCATTGGTAATCAAAGCATCAAATAGAAAGAAGATTCTATAGAAAATTTTAAATGTTGAACTATGATCTTATTTAAATAATAGTTTTCCTTTATTGTCTTTTTATAATTGACCTCTAACCTATTTTATAATTGAATAAAATAAATAAATTTATTATTTAAAAAATAAATACTTTAATATTGATTTGAAAATTATGTAGACAATATACTAAACAAATTCAAAAAAATTAAAATCACATAAAAAAATTATATTGAATAAATAAATGATATTATTCATTTTTCAACAACAAAAGAAACATACTTTAAAAAATATATATTAAACATATATACTCAATGCCACTTCTAAATTTTTAAAATAACCTATTTTTTAAATCCAAACTATAATAATACATGGTACATATCCTCTAATATAAAATTCGTACAAAAAAATATTCTTTAACATCCCAACATCTCTATCGGCACATGCTGACTTTGGATAAGAACTTGCAACTTCTCCCCTATTCTTAAAAAAAATACATTTTCCTGGGAGATTTTTAAAGGAAGCAGCCGCCTAATTATTTCGCTCTGCATTATACATTTCAATTATTTTAATTTGAGAATCTAAATTCTCCAAAGATTTCAGTTGTTTAAGGGTGTTAGGTAAAGTTTTTAACTCAAAACAATTAAATAAATCTAATTTTCTTAAAGCTGTGAGTTGTCCAAAGATGTCAGGCAAAGCTTCTAACTTTTTACACCCATTTAAATTCAAGTCCCTTAAAGCTGTGAGTTGTCCCAAGGTGTCAGGCAAAGCTTCTAACTTTGTACACCAAGCTAAATTCAAGTCCCTTAAAGCTGTGAGTTGTCCAAAGGTGTCAGGCAAAGCTTCTAACTTTTCACACCAATGTAAATTCAAGTCCCTTAAAGCTGTGAGTTGTCCAAAGGTGTCAGGCAAAGCTTTTAACTTTTCACACCTAAATAAATTCAAGTCCCTTAAAGCTGTGAGTTGTCCAAAGGTGTCAGGCAAAGCTTCTAACTTTTCACACCCACATAAATTCAAGTCCCTTAAAGCTGTGAGTTGTCCAAAGGTGTCAGGCAAAGCTTCTAACTTATAACACCCAGATAAATTCAAGTCCCTTAAAGCTGTGAGTTGTCCAAAAGTACCAGGCAAATTTTGGAGGTCCCTACAATAAGCCAAGTCCAAATATGTTAAAGTAATTAGCTGTCCAAAAGATTCTGGCAGACATTTTAAACGCGGGCACTTTCTCATACTTAGAACCTCTAAAGCAGGCCGTTGACAGATTTCCTCAGGCAGCTCCGACATTTTTTCCTTGCCATCTAGAATTAAAATTCTCAATGCCACTAACTGATTAAATCCCTCCGGTAGCTTGGGCAGCTCCTGCAATTCACTGAAGTCTAATTTTTCCAAAGGGCTCGAAAGAGCTCCTGTCATCTGAAAGTTTGTGCATTCAGTGGAATCAACTGGGCAAATGACCTTCATTGACAATAAACTTTTAGGAAGCTGCATAGAGATTCCAATTGTCAGAACATGGCTACCAAACAATCAAAATGTATAAATAATAAAATGTAATTGAAGACAGAAGACTTGCCTTACACAGACTAACTCCACCTTCGGTGAAGAAAGGCCCATGGAACACCCTCAATTTATCAAGCTTCTCCAATTTCACTGGTAATTGAGGAAACTCATAGGATAGCTGAAGAAACTTCAATTCTTCAAATCTCATCTGACTTGCTGTGCTCACTTTCATTCTTTCTCCCAAGGCCAGAACTCTTAATGATTTTTTCATTAGATTTAAGTGGCTTTCCTCAATAACGTGTTCAGATTCCTCGTTAACAAGCCAGACCCCTTTAATTTGATTGAGCCTCTGCAAAAGTACTAAGTTTGGTTAGAGTAAATAATTTTAAACTTGTATTCTATCCGATCACGTAATTGGAAGGGACACCTGGGTAAATATACCTGTTCGTCTGCCGCTTCACATAGGGATTGATAATCTAAGATTCTATTCCCTTTTGCTAAGCCAAAAGCCTTTGCTTTGATGATATCATGAACTACTAATTTCTCCCCAAGCGAATCGTAGGTCAAGGACTCATCTGACCAATCCTCACTTTGCTTAGGAGTTGAAGTGACCAATCCTGCCTCAAGAAGAGATGTAACTGCCATTGCTTCCACAATATACTCCACATTTTCACGATTCCATTTGGTGAAGAAGTAGCATATGTCAAGTAAGGCTTCCTGAATGTACTCTTCCAACTCACCAAACACAAAATCAACAAGGCGTTCGCTCAGCTTTTCTTCTTTGATTGTGTCCCCTTTTTCCAAAATTTCCAAGATGTCAGCACACCTCTCAACTCTATAACTTTGCTTATGTAATTGAGCGCCAACAATTTTGAGGACCAGCGGTACCCCGCTGCAAATTTTTAGGATTCTATTTAAATCTTCTTTTTTGATGGATGCACGTTGAGTTGGATCTTTCAACAAAATTTCCAATGCATGTTGATCGGGCAGAGGGTTGAGACCATAGTCATTGCGCACCAGGTTGGGCTGTTCTTTAAACATATCTGTAGCTGCTAAAGTTCGTGTTGTTACCAGAATTCTGCTACCTTGGGGAAGGCCTCTCAAGTCCTGCGGCAGAAGGTTCTTCAGGTCTTCTGGCCTTAATGCATTATCAATGTAAAGAAAAAGAGGTTTTCCTCTTTGACATTTAAAAGCCTCCATCAGATGATCTCTACCATCTTTACAATCTGTTAACATTGTCGGGTTCCCACCATTATACTTTGGGAAACAATCTTTCAGAATTCGCTGCTGTGATCTTCTAAAGTCATTTTGTTCTTGCTCTTGATATATTTCAAGACTAGTGTAATCATATTTCTCGCGATCTATTTTTGAAACCACAGCATCTGCGACTGTGGTCTTTCCAAGGCCTCCAAAACCATAAATTACTACTGCGAGCGATGACTGGTCTGTGGTTGTCAGAATATCAACTATTGCATTCACTTGCTCGTCAATCCCAACTGTTCAGTGACAAACAAATGTGTTATGATAAGTTTTGCAATGGTGAACTTGTATGTAGAATTATACTAAATAAATTAAAGACATAAACAGAGCTATAAACTGAGAAGGTGAAGATGTGCAATCTTGAAATGGTCTAGAGACAACAGTTTTTAGTAGGTAAAGGTACACTGAATTATCATCTAGTACTGGGGTATTATTGAGGTGATCACAAATTTTGATCATGACTAAATAAATAATAATAAATTCTACAATAATAAGAAATACTTTAAAACTGTTATTTTATAAAAGTTGAGGGAGAAGTTTTTTTTAATTATATAAATTTTGAATCTTGTATTAATATATATTGTCCTAATTCATTTAATTTAATTTGTTTTTTATCTATCATTTGTCATTTATTTCAATTTTAGTGGCATGAACCTATCTTGAATCATACTAGTTTTATCATTCTAGATTGAATCACAAGTATAATTTTGTTCTTTAAAGAGAATTAGATTTATGATTATGACTTCTTTATTTAAAACACTCTTTTGTTCATCCCAAGCCAACTCTCTTATCAAATTTTGATCATAATCAACCAAAATATTTAAATTTAATGTATAGGATGTCATATTTAAAGTCAAGCCCTAGAAAACTAGAAATCATCTTGAAATTAGAAAATAACTTATTTACATTAAATCAAAAAGAAATTGAGACATCTGACATTACAATTGAACAAATATTATATGTAAGAAACTACATTGATATATATTTTATGTCCTTAAATCTTATAATTTAAAAATATTTACCGGAGAATAGACAATTGTCCAGTGAATCTTTGTTGGCCTATCATTTATGACCCCAATAAGATTATTTTTTTATTTTTATTTAATTTCAAAGTTTATTTACTTTGATCAATTGGACAAGAATATTACATTTAGAAATTGCATGATAAATTGAAGGAAAAAATTAAAAGGGGTATTTAATTTGAATATTTTGCATGGGGTCAAATTTTTTCATGAGTGCATGTTTTAAAAGGGAATTATTTTAATCAAATGCTTGCAACAAAAATGTACTAACAAAAGAGTTTACAAAAACAAATAGAGAGTAATATATATTATAGCATTGATTGATCTAAAGGAGGGCAATGTTTGCATAAAGAAAACACGGAGTACAAATGATATATACAATGCATTTTATAAGGGGAAAATTTAGTACATTCTATTTTAATATAAAAAGGGAATATACATTTTATAAAAGTTCCAAAATCTAAGTATGGTCTTAAAAATACTTCAAATTTTTCTTAATCAAAATTTATAATGAGGGTTTGGGAGTTGCAAAAAATATTATGGGAAAATGTGGTCTCAAATATAAGGATTTTGTGAGTTCTTGTGTTTCTAATTATTTTAAACTCATCCACTTTATGTCTAGTAGTACTTTAATCCAATCCTTTTTGAGTCTTAACATGTGTGCTCATGGATTCCAACCCTCTCAGATGTCCATAATTCGACCCAAAATATTTGTTAGTTGCCAAAACTATGGGTCTAAAATCCTAAAACATCTCTTACCTTCATGACCAAGGATTAATTTTTAAGAAGGTAAAATTGGGGTTCACCAATAAACTATAGAGGGTTCAAGGAAAATGAATGAGAGTGAATAGTCTCCCCTACACTTTGGGCTTAGTTGGATGTATGAGGGTGTTCCTAGAGGTAATATTTCATAATATTTAACTACAACTAAAGATATTACATAATAATAAAGTATTAGTAGTATCTAGAAGTATGATTTGACCCTAGATTCTATCACTAGATCAAATACTAACCTACTTTTATGACCTCCATTAAACAAATATAGACATGTAAAGCATGACTCACCAAAATAAAAACTACTAAGCCTTGATTAAGATATTTCCTTGGATATAACACTAAATTATGAAATTCATAGAAACCTACTTCTTACTCCTATATTATTGGTGAATGAATTTGTTCATTTTAAGAAAATTGAGGGTCAAATTTTCAAGACTAGTGCCTTATGTGGGTTATAGAGTTGCATTCAACTATATGAACAAAACATGAGAAATAACAATGAATGTATGATACCAAGAAATCAAGTCTACTTAAGAATCATTCTCCAAATGTGAAAACACTCATATAATAAGAAATTGACCACTATAAATATAATTTATATTTAATTAAAGTGTTGTGGAACTTATCAAATTTATATTACAATCATACTAGAAATGTGGATAAAGAAAACTATAAACAAGGAGAAACTTAAATCATCTATAAAATGTCTACAACTAGCCAAGGAGACATAAGATTACATATATATGCTTCAATTAGCTACATCTCTACAACTTTTAGAATGTACATCCCAAATGGTGAACAGATATGTAGCTGTTGAAACCCTATGATACCCTCTACAACCTATGTTCTATGGATATAAGAATGACAAAAACTTTCAATGTGGAATGAACTTTTATTTATAGTTCACATGTCCCTATCATTTAGCATAGGAGCTTTTGGTGGAAATTTTCCTATCATGGATCTTTCTTGGAGGATTCTCCCAAGACCATGGATGTCACATGTGGGAGTTATCTAGATTCATGGGACCTCAAAAATCAATGGAAGAGATTAAGTGCAAGTTGAAGAGGGTGATTGGAACCTCAATGATCATATTTGTGGTAGCATGGCCACCCCTGTTGTATGCAATTAGATATCCATGATAAATGATGGCATTAGATTTGAATAGATGTATTTTAGGAAATAAAGGAGGAATTGGTGGTTTTAGGTCCAAATTTGGTATCAATGGAGTGATAGGAAAGCATTGAATGTATGTGAAATAGGATTTCAAGGGTTTCTATGCAATAGCTAACCACTTGATAATTTTTAGGTGGGCCTTATAAAAAAAAATGAGTATTTAGGTATTTGGAAAGAGTCCAAGTCTCAAAGGGACTTGAGGAATTGGAAAGGATTAACCAATTCAAGTGAACTAAGAGTAGGGAGGGAAATGAAATTTTGAACATAATCGAAGGGTTGGGTTTTGGGGGTTAGAAGGAACTTGGGAGAAGGCGGTCAAGGAAAGGAGAAGGCCAAGGGTTAGGTAGAGAACATGGACCAAGACCAAAAGGATTAGAGGAAGGATTAGGCTATGGGCCCAGGGAGGAAATAGGGACTAACAAGAGAGAATGGACCAAGAATAGAACCTAATGGGGGTGAGAAATACATAGCCATGGGGAGTGGAGGAAAATAGGGATCACTTGGACTAAGAGGAAGAGGATTGCAGGGTTTAGGGACTAAGGAAAACCTAGCATCGAGGACATGGTGCCAAGGTTTGGAGTCCTCCTAAAGTTCTAAGTTCTAAGGGGAAGTGCATAAAAATAGGAGTTGAGGTTTCATGGTTCTTGAGAGTTTCAAAATTTCATGAGTGGAGTGCGTGTGAGAACTAAGACTAGAGGGATGGGAAAGGAAAGAGAAAGGACTAGGATATAAGGAGGACTTGGCATCAAGGATATGGTGTCAAATTATAAAGTTATCTTCAAGCTTCAAGCTTTGGGAGACAAGTAAGAAACTACATAGGAGGTGAGGGATGGAGTATCAAATGGACTTGGCACCAAGGAATCAAGTGCTAAGTTTTTTTGTTCATCCAAGGGGTTGAGGCTTGATGAGGAAGGTAGAAGGAGAGCAGGGAAATGCAAATGAGTGGTGAAAAAGGTTCTAAGGGAACCTAGAACCCTTGGACTTGGTCCTTAGATCCAAAATTTTCCTACAAGCCTATAGAATATGGAAGGGAAATAAAAAACCATAAACACATAAACACACCCAAGACCCATATTGAACAATTGGAAAAAAGTAAAGGGGGGACCATTTAGGTTTTCTCTAATTAAATATTAATGGTAGATAGCTAGGTAGGTGCACAAAAATATTTAAACTTAGATAATTATTCAATTTATAAGTCCCACAAATTTGAGCATCAATAGTGGCTCTAGTTGGGGGTCACATGTGCCTCTTGAATGCATAGTGGCAATCTATATATCTCTAAGAGTAAACAAAAATAGGGGACCAAAAGGAGATGAGATAAAAATACTTCTTCATGTTTAAATAGCAAATGCTAAGGGGGTCACATGTGCCTCTTGAATGCATAGTGGCAATCTATATATCTATATATCTTGGTGGGATTTTATTCTCCTAGATCTGATGTCAACTTGTGTTGTAATTTTGGGAAATTTGGCATAAACAATTGTAAATACAATGCTATTTCATTTAGTTTCACTTAGTGATTTGAGTCAAGCATCCTTAGATTTCACAAGATCATTATATAGCATTCAAGAGCATTCAAGAGCATTCAAGAAGGCTTTCAAGGGAATATTTGTAGAAGATTATTGCAACAATCAAGATCCATCATCATGTTAAAGCCTTGATGCATCATGCATGTGGTTTTGAGCTAATCTTGTGATGTATTGTTCAAGATCAATTCAAGTATTTAAAGGAATCATCTTTCATCAAGAATCATGATCAAGATCTACATCCATTGAGGCCACTTCATGCTTGTTTACGGATATACAAGGTTTTAAACAAGGTTCTATTATTTCAACTTATGTTTCATGTTTCATTTCATTCATGCTTTATTTGTCATTAAGGTTTGATTACCAAAATGGGGTTTGATCAAGGAAAACCCCCATTACTTAACACAACAACATTTTTCCCTCTTCATGTGTGATTGCAGGTCTAGGTGATTTGGGGTTTGAAGATCCTTTAAAGACAAAGTTCCAAGATTGGAAAAAGTTGTCGAGTTGTCATCTTCACAAAAACTCACCTACAGGCCAAAATTCAAACCTTTCAAACTCAGAGATCAAACAAGATGAAAGCTACAGAAGATCACTTGAGGCTACAAATATTTTAGTCAAACCCTAATATTGGGACTAAATAGCCACCTTGGGCGTATGAGTCCCAGTATACACCTTTTTAGTAATTTTTTGTAGATCCTAGTTTGCCAACAGTAGATTCCGGATTCAGCCTAGAAACCTTAATTGGGACTAAATCGCCCAACCTAGTGTATTAGTCCCAGTGAGCATAAGAAGTCAAAATTTTAGGGTTACAAACCTTGTTTTTGATCTATTCAATCTTCTAGGTGCTTCTCTATTTATCCTTAGTTTATTATTTTGATTATAAGTTTCATTTTCTAGGTCACATAGTTATATTTGCATATTACTTCCATTTCCTTCTTTCTAAGCATTTGCTTAGTGGTGAACCACCTTTAATCACACCTAAGGGGACCTTGTAGCAATCTATTTTCCTAATTTGGTCATTAGATTGAGATCTCTCAGGTTTCCTTGAATGAACTAAGAGTGAAATAAGTACCCCTAGTTCCATCTCCTAAAAGGTGGAACCCTATTTCCTATGGTTCATTTTGGTGAACCTGACCTTCAAACCCTTTGTTTCTGATTTGGAGTAAATTAAAGTCCTAGATTTAGCTTACATTAACTTTACATTAGATCTTACATTCGATAATTTTCATTTAGGGCTTCTAAATCTTGCAATAGTGAAAAGTGCATATAGGTTGCATTTTTGCATCTTGTATCATTGAATTTCATTGGAAAAATGTAATTACAAACAATCAAGTCAACATACAAGTTAGAAACCTTAGAATCAACTTAGAATTTGTTGAATTTAGTGTGAAAACCCTCATCTAGGACTCATTCACCCATTTGAGAGATTTAGTCCTACTGCAGGTCTTTGCTCCTGATTTTTGAGAATTCTGTGTTGATTGTCTTTTAGTATCTGAATCTGTCAAAAACCCTATCTAGGACTCATTTCCCATTTAGGTGATTTAGTCTTGTATCAGACCTGAAACTGCATTTTATAGCATTAAGAACTTCATTTTTGTGCTTTTGTTTGCTGTTGTCAGATCTCTATTTTAGTTTGTTGATCTTCTATTTCATTCATTTCATTAGATCTAGCTTAATTTCCTTCATTAATTGCATTGCTTAATTTCAAATTTGCATTTACAACATTTCATTTTCAGCTTGTTACATAGCATAATTAGTCAATTATCATGTTCTAAATATGAAAATTGCATTGTCCATTTGCATGTTTGCTCTATCACTATGGCATTTCAAATTTGTAGGACAATTATTACATCATGTTTTCATTGCAAAAATCTATGATTATCATACTTCATGTTATATTTTCAGAATTGTTGAGTATTGTAAGAAATTTTTGTTATGTGCATATGAATATGAAGTCCTTTACCCTCTCTTTTTGTTCATCATTGATCCCTCTCCTAGTATCCCTCCTATGAGTGAGACTAGTCTAGTGAAAGAGAATACAATCTTGGGAAATCATAACAATCATATTTGTTCTTCTCCCACTATCTCTCATATTTATGAAGAAGATATTTTGGTGTTAGAAGAACCAATCAATGAGATTTTTTAGAATCCTAGTTGTTTCTCTCATCCTACCTATCTTATCGGACAAGACATTTTTGAACAAGAGGACACAACTATTGGTAATCGCAATGATCACATAAGACACAACAAGAACAGACCATTGAAACATACCTAAAAACCACTTCAACCAATCTACATTCATCTCCCAACATCTTCCCCACTTGTGAGAATGTTTTAGTGAAAGAGGATGCAATTGTAAGTGAGGAGGATATCTTGGTATTAGATGATCAAATCTTTAAGATCCATGACAACCCTATCTATTTTTCTTCCCCTACATTTCCTATTTTGGAAGAAATTATGGGAAAAAAAGAATTTAATCATAGATAACCATGATAATCATACTTTTTCTTCTCCTAATATCTCTCCTATTTGCGAAGAAAATATTTTGGTGTTACAAGATCAAATCAATGAGAGTTATGAGAGTCCTATTTGTCTCTCTTCACCTAGGAAAAAAATTATTGAACAAGAGAATTCCATGATTGATAAAAAAGAAAACCCAACCATTGATGAGTCCCCTACTTGTGATGAAGTTATTTCAAAAGAACCAAACATTGAATGTCATGAACATCTAGTTTGTAGCTCTCCTAAAAACTATCCTACTAAGGAAGATATCATGGTGGAAGAAAATGGGAACATTGACACATTTCTTTCAAAAAATAGCGATGGGGCTTCCTTAGATGAAGATGATGGAGTGACATTAGATTCCCCTTCACTAAAGTATCATGAAAATAAGGATAAATCTTTTGAGGTTTATGCACATTAGATATTCCTTGAAGTACTATCCTGAGCATGAAATTATCCTTTATGCACCCTCACAACAACCACAAACTCAAAACAAACCCGTCCTCATCCTCAAACCACTGAAGAATAATATGTCACAGTAGTCGAGTTACAATATAGTTGCCCATACATATAACACTAGAAACAATCTACAACCAAGAAAAACAACTCCAAAATCCCTCCCACTACCTAACCCTATCTTGCCTAATGTTCCTTGTTTTCCTTCGCATAATGGGAAGGAGTATGATCTTGTTGAGAAACTTAAGAATACTCCCACAAAGATATCCCTATGAGGTCTAATTCAAACTTCACCTAGTTATCATACTATGCTTCAAACAGCCTTACAACAAGTTGTGGTTCCCTCTAGTGAAAATCCAAGTGATGTAGCAACTCTAATTCAAGGAATAAATGTGGTGCAAGAGCACCTAGGCTAACCTCCATTTTGTTTGTCATCAATTTTGGCTTGTACTTGACCTTAGCCAAGTCAGGATGATAGTGTGTTTAATTTGGGCCTTGGAAGGTCTTGTTTGTGTGTGGTGAGTTAGTCACTAGGACTAAAGTCATCTTAGTTAATCATTGTTGTTAAATGTTGCTTTATTTAGCTTTGGACAGTTTATGTTGGAAGGTTGAGCCTTAAATGTGTTATAACCACATCCTTGTTGTTAGAAGATGCCAAGAGGTAGTTGAGGAAGTTGATGGCTCGGAATCAAGGAGGTTGAGATCCTAAGATGTAGGATGATGGAAAAAGTTGCAAGAATGTTGCAAAGTTGCATGACAACATTATTAGGTTGCATGCAACTTAGTTGTCATTGGATTCCCTAAAAATCAGGAGTGTGGGAGTGATCAACTTCCCTTGAAACATGGAAAATACATCTAAGTAGGTGTGGTGGCTCGTAGACAGCAGTTAGAATGCATTGTAATGAAGTTTTGTTGTGTGGAATAGAAGAAAGGATTGCAGAATTTTGTGTTTTCCCGAGTACTTTGAGAAATAGTGGTATCAAAGGCATTGTAAATATTGATTTCGCATAGTATCTGTATTCATAGGATAGTTTAGAGTGACTTTCATTTTGCATTCAGGTTGCTTAGAGTAGATTTGTTGTTTTGAATTCATAAATTAGATTGTAGAGGGTTTGTTTTCTCTGTTTTGAGCAGTTAGACATAGAATGGCTCCCCCATAAACACTGACCATGGGATCTTCTTGAGATTAGTTGAATATAGAAGGGGAGCCAAACAACTGTAAATATTTAGCAGTAGGAATCCCAAAGAGCCAAGCAAGTATTTTTAAATTCAAACCCTAGGCAAGCTAGGACAGTAAGGTTAGGAGTTTGATTGAGAAAAGTGAAGAACTTAGGCAGGGGAAGGAAGTACTATACAGAAAAAGTACAGTTCCAGGTGGGACATGACCTAACACAAGGAAACTAGAAGGATTGAGACTTGACCAATCCATGTATGTGAGAAATTAGCAGGAGAACATTGAAACCCTAAGAATTAGGCCTAATAGCCCTTTCTACCCTTGATTGTAGGAATCCACTGTACGGAGGAGACAGGGGTTTGACACCCTGTGAAACATTTAAAGGTCCAAAAAGGGTGTATGGAAGTGAAGTTTATTTGATAGGTTGTTTGACAAGTTTAAGCAAGAAAGGCAAAAAAGTGACTGGTAAGGGCTACTAGGAATTAGGCCTCACCAAAGCAAATTCTTGAAATTGGGTAGTATGAAGATTGAATACCATCCTAAATGGTTCTAATTGGATATGAAAGGCATGTTGGCAGTACCTCTAGCTTCCCTGCAAGCATTTCAAGTTTGATGATGAAGTTGGCACTTAGATTCTTCTAAGTCCAAGAGAGAGTATACCAGTTCCAAAAGAGGTGTTGGTCTTCCAAGGTAAAGCACAAGTGGAAAACTCTTGGAGAAGAGTTGGAGCAGGACTTGGTTAATCATCCAAGCTCAACAAGAACCCATTGGTATCAGGTTCCAGGAAGGAGACAGTGAAAAGGTCTTCTAGGAGATTGTGCAAGCAACCTTTGGTCCACCATACACCAAAATGTAGTTAACATAGACATTACCTTTCATCAACATCATCTACCTTTCTTGAAAGTGAGAAAGAAAAATGATTCCTTCATGATAATAGCTAAATTCAATAGAAGAGGAATAAAGCAAACCCTTTTTTACAATGGCCTCAGCTCTTAATGTCTGTAGTGTAACCATTTTGGATAGACTTGGTGTGGATAAATCAAGAATTGAACCTAATTCCTTATCCATTCAAGGATTTGGCAATGTAGGAAAGCATCCGCTTGGTGTGATCACTTTACCTATTATAGTTGGAAAGGCCACATTATGTAAACTCCTATCCATGCTATGCCTCATGATATTCCATACAATCTTCTTTTAGAAAGACCTTGGATTCATGAGATGCATGTGGTGCCTTCAACTCTTCATTGTATCATGGAGTATGTTTATGACAATAAAGTTTACCAAATTGAAATAGACCCTGAACTAGAAAGTTGTTTGAACATTAAGAAAGGCAAGGAAAATCCTTTGAAGAAATTGACACCAACTACACAAGTGGAACCTATGTAAGAGAAAAAAAATCATATTGAAGAAGTCACAAAGTTATTGGATGATGATTGAGGCTCCTAAGATTTCACACCTACATTCATGGGAGAATACAAGATCATAACAAAAGAGTTTAAAAAGAAAGAACCAACGGTAAGGTCAATAAAAAATTTGAAAGCATCCACCTCAACCACTTTAGAAGAAGAAGCAAATTACACAAGAAGCTTTGATGAAGTTGATTACAAACAACCACCAAACCTAAAAGAAATTAAAACGTTGTATGGAAGAGGTTATGAACTTATGAAACAATTTGGTTATAGTGGAAAAGGATGTGGTGCTAGAGAACAAGGTATCCATGTCCCTATGGAGCCTAACACACAAGGAACGACTAATGGTCATGGTTATTTCCCCTTGAAAGAAATAAAAGCATCAAAAGACCTTCACTTAATGCCAACACTCTTACGAAAGATTCTTCCAAGACAACTTTAACTTTGGTGCATCCTAAACTGATAGATATCTCATTAGATTGGCATCAATTTAATACTTTGTTTACTCATCAGAATCAATAACAATAGTTGCTAATTTTTTCCATGTAATAGATTTAGGGTCATAGTATATACTCACTATTGCATGTTTTACGCTCATTGCAAATAATTTCCTTTTTGTTAGGAGAAGCATATCATCATCCATTCTCGACTCACCCTTGTCCTTCACTAAGTGGGGGCAAGGGGTTAGGTAGCCTTGTCCTCGTATGACACTTATCATTGTCTCTTTTAGCTAGTTTACTGCTTTCCATGTATATTTAAGAGCAATCTTGGGAAGTGGACGAAATGCCTTGAGTTGACTTGCATGCGACGTAGTAAGTTATCTTTAATATTACACTTTGGGGGAAAACCTTTATTCATGATGTAGTTTCACTCAAGAATATGTGACTTGGCATAGGGCTTTCTGAGGAAGCTCTCATGTCTTAGGAGTTAACATTTGCTACTTTAAAGTAATTGCTAAACACCATGCTTTGAGCAATTATTTTAAAGTGGGGCCATACATTATCATTATTCTTTTACAACTCATGTTTCATTGTGTAGTCTTCTTACTTTATGGGATGCATCTCTCTGGTGACATTGGGTGTGATGTCCTTCAAGAGTGTGATCTCTCTTAGCATATTATATTCCTCTTAGTGGCTTGATGCAACACACTGCATCCCCTAAGTTGTTAATCTTCTATTCTTTGATTGGTCCTCTCTTGGAAACATTAGGCAAAATGTTCCCTAAGTTGAGACCTTACACGAACAAAGAAAAATTCCTTTTAATGTACCTAAGTACACTACTTTGCATTTACAATAACTATTATATCCATCCACCTTGCATATCAAACTTTACTTTCCTATAGAGCCATCCTATTTGTTCATGAGTGTTAGCATACGAATTTTTGCTTGCCTCATGAATCATGTTGTTTTTATTGTGTGGCACCTTATCAAAGTTATTAGGAGGTATATCTTTGGTATGGTTAGCATATGGGAGCCAAACTTAGGCACGAGTTTCCCATAGCCACTTGCTTGTCTGCGTGAGCACATACCAACCATGTGTGTATGTGTCTATGGGGGATCACCTAGTGGATGGCCTGAGGTTCCAGTAGCCCTTGTGAGCATGAATTTGGTTTGCATAGTGGAAATTGTGTTCCACTTGTAAAAAATTTTGGACAAACAACTTTGATTTGATCCACATCATGTTGGACAAACAATCAAGGCTTGATCCACCCCACTTTTTTATTTGGTTTTTATTTTATTTTTTTCTCTTTTCTTTATTTAGGTCTTTGACATTGTATGTTTGTGTGTCTTAATGTTGCACATTATACACCTTATGGGTGCCCCCTTGCGCTTATGTTGGTTTGATGTAGGATCTTGGATCCTAGGGGCTTGGGCACCTCCTTGATCTTTTTCATCCTATACCATCTGCATGGGTATACTTGGACACCTTTTGATGCAAATTTGTCTACTCTAGTGAGTCTGAAGCAATTTACTCCTCTCACTAAAGTGGGGGATAAATGTAGTGTAGAAAAATGTATCTTATTACATTTTCACACTTGTTTGGGCCCTCCCTACTAAAATTGGGCTTCTTTATGCCTTATTTGGTCCTATTTTGCATCCACACGCCTTATTTAATGCATTTCTTTGAGGATAATCTTGACATTTGTTAAATGAAAAATCATAATTCATTTTTTGGGGTTATGTGTTCTAGATTTGGTGATCTGGAACTCATACACTACCTTCGGCATATGGGTCCCACCTAGGTTTCATGGCCTAATCCAGAATATTGCACTGAACTTAACAATTCTTGAAATTTGTGCCCCGAGCTTAGGCTACTGGGACTCGTACACCCCAAATGGAATATGATTACCACTTTAGCTTGGAACTATTTTGAATTCAATTATTGGCATGATTTAATTCTCCTAGATTTGGTGTTAACTTGTAGTGTTGTAATTTCGGGAAATTTGGCATAAACAAGTATAAATACAAGGCTATTTCACTTAGTTTCACATAGAAATTTTGAGTCAAGCATCCTAATATTTCACAAGAGCAATAGAGCATTCAAGAAGGATTTTAAGGGCATATTTCTAGAAGATTATTGTAGCAATCAAGATCCATCATCATGTCAAAGGCTTTATGCATCATGCATGTGGTTTTGAGCTAATCTTATGATGTATTGTTCAAGATCAATTCAAGTATTCAAAGGCATTATCTTTCATCAAGAATCATGATCAAGATCTACATCCATTAAGGCCACTTCATGCTTATTTTTAGATCTACAAGGTTTCAAACAAGGTTCTATTGTTTCATCTTATGTTTCATGTTTCATTTCTCATTAAGGTTTGATTACCAAAATGGGGTTTGACCAAGGAAGACCCCCCATTCCCTAACACATCATTTTTCCCTCTTCATGTGTGATTGCAGGTCTAGGTGATTTGGAGTTTGAAGATCATTTAAAGTCAAAGAACTTTGCAAGATTGGAAAGAAGTTGTCATCTTCACAGAAACTCACCTACAAGCCAAAATTTAAACCTTTCAAACTCGAAGATCGAACTAGACAAAAGCTACAGAAGATCACTCGAGGCTACAAAATTTTTATTCAAACCCTAATAATGGGACTAAATCACCACCTTGGGCGTATGAATCCCAGTAGATACCTTTTCAGTAGTTTTTTGTAGATCCTAGTTTTCTAGTAGCAGATTCCAAATTCAGCCCAAAAACTCTAATTAGGATTAAATCACCCAACCTGGCATATCAATCCTAGTGATCATAAGAAGTCAGAATTTCAAGGTTGCAAACCTTTTTGTTGATCTTTTCAGTCTTCTGGGTGCTTCTCTATTTATCTTTAGTCTATTGTTCTTATTATAAGTTTCATTTTCTAGGTCACATAGTTAGATTTGCATATTGCTTTCATTTCCTTCTTTCTAAGCATTTTCTTAGTGGTGAACCCCCTTTTAATCACACTTAAGGAGACCTTGTAGCAATCTCTTTTCCTAATTAGATCATTAGGTTGAGACCTCTTGGGCTTCCTTGAATGAACTAACAGTGAAATAGGTACCCCCTAGTTCCATCTCCTAAAAGGTGGAACCTTATTTCCTATGGTCATATATTACTAAGAAAATATTAAATATCTAAAGAGGAAACACCACACCCCTTAATCTTCAAATTTGATATGTTTTTTATCTTTCAATATATATAAGCCTCTATTTTTAGTGATTTAATAGTGATGATTATGATAATAATATCATTTTATTTATAATTTTATCTAATTTAAATTTTTTTTTATCATTATTGTTCTCTTATGCATCTTGTACCTTTGTTTTTTGTTGCTACACTTAACAAAACTAGGCAAGGTAGATATCATGGAGAGGAAGGAATATAGTATTGTTGATGATATCCCTTACTAGATGACATGTTATGGTACAAACATTGTAGACCATAGAAAATACTCTAGAATCTAGACTACCTTCTTTGACTTATTAAGGGAAAATGGATAGGAGGATAAGGATTCAAAAAAAGAGAATATTAGAGAAATAAATAAAAAGGATGGAAAAGGAGCATCGAACTATGCTGGATTGTTGATTTTATCTATAACACATAACCAACTCTTCACATAAAACAAATATATGTCTATGGCAAGGCTACCTCAACTTATGCTACATAAATCTATGTGCTATTGAATAATATTAAGTGACATCTATGACTAGTGACCATTGATTTCATATAAGTAATCTACTTCAACTTGGGGACATAAGTAGACAAACACACACACATTGGCATATCAAATTAGGAGGCAATATCTAAGACAAGTATTAAAGAACATAAAATGATAAAATAAATTAACATTACTACAAGCTAACAAACCATGATCAATAAACTCTTTTTAATATAAAAATATGAAATTTAATTCAATATTAGATATCCAATATATTTACAATAATTTATTTCCCTTGTTTAGACAATTGTAGGAAGCCAAGTGTGTAAATTCAAATAAAGAAACTTTAAATTTTTTTATAAAATAATGGATAATTATGGAGAGGGAACATATGTCAGAGGAGCTTCAACATCTATCAAGGATGATCTTCAATTGATACTAGATCGAAATGTGAGAGACAAAACAAATAAGTAATTAGAAGTATAATGGGTTCATTTTCATGCATGTGCCACCTATTGCTTCTTAGAGAAGATGACTTGTGTGATCTAGTGAAGAATAAACCTTAGCTAGCCATAATAAATATTAGGTGGTGGCTCGCAATCAATATTCATTATAGATGGTAGGGTGAATTCTCAACATCGGATGATATACACCAAATCAAATCAATATCAATTAATTGAAATGGCCAAAAATATCTAGTAGAAGTGGGAAGAAGATGGTAGAAGTGAAGATTTTCAAAGAGATGGGTCTAGCCTAATTTGATAATGAAAAGGACCAAGAAATCCAAACTATCAAATGCCACCTTAGAATGAACAAATAGTGCACTCCAACATATTCTAGAATGGAAAGAACTTAAAAAAATATTAAAACTATTAAGAGTAGTCTAAAGTAGGCCCCCCACTAATATCATATAAGTGGGGATGATGCAAAGGTAGCATCATCATAATATGCTTTTAGAAGAACAATGGCTAGCACATCCAAGAAGATGCCAACATGGTTATAACCATCACACCCTTATAAAAATGAAAAGAAGGTGAGAAAAGAGGCAAGTCCCGTGTGAATAGGATGTTCAAAGGAAGAGGGGATATATGGAGCTAATGAATATGAAAAGAAGCTCTTTAGAGATGCTAAGAACATGGAATAAATATGGGAACAAGGGGCTACATATTGAATTGAGAAACTAAAAGCTAAGGGAAAGCTTCCTATAACATCATGACATCCACAACTAACCACTAAGTCACATGGATCACAAGGAATGATCTAGGGCTTAGAGAAAGGGAACCCAAAAAATCTAAGAGAGATCTAGAGCTGAAATGAATCTATTTAAAATAACCCAATGTATCCATATATATTATCAATGATAACTCATAGGGAGTGTGTTTAGGAAATAATATAAGTCTCAAGGAGAAATATGATAAGAGAAACACACACTTGCACACATTATTTCACTATTTGATGTAAGTATTGTAATATGAAATGGATGAATTATTATTTACCTTATTTGATTGTGTTTTCCCTATTTGATGTATGAATCCATAGACATATATTTTAAAGGTTTTTTGAAAGTTGGGGAGTAAATAATTATTTTAATATTCAAGGAATTAAGAAGGGGGGTTAATCTAAAGCATAATGTTGGATATTAGAGAGATAATTATGGATTCCTTGGCTCTGTTGTTGGTAATTGTTTTAAGTCAACTCTCTTAGATCTCTAGTGGTTCAAAATATTTTGGTGTTTGTGTTATTTTTTGTTAATAGATAGGTGGTTCGAGTGGTTACACTTGGGGATGAGTATCTTATAAAATTAATTCTATGCATTTTATATAAATTATTTAATATAGTTAGTAAAATCATTATAATCTACATTTATCTATACCAATGCTTCCTATACCAATCTATGTTTATTTATAATCATTTTAGAAAGATACACACAAATGCTTCCAATACCAATCTAATATTGAGATCATTATGAAAATTATTTAATTTTCATAACTATAAAAGTAAAAACATATATGAACACAAAAATATAATATGCAATTACAAGTATATGTGGGAAAAAATATTTTAGAATAAAACCCCACACTCCAAAGGAACCCAATGTATTATTTAGTAAATCAAATGGTAAATAAAATACACTTGCAAAGAAATTATTTATAGGAGTGTCACTATCATGTAAATCTGTAGTAATTATGGTAACATAACAATACCTAAAAATCAACCATACAAACTATAACTTCGAGCATCAAATAAATCGACAACAGTTTAAATTAGAAACCACAAAGGTTTAGGAAAACCATGAAGAAAAAATAGAAGAAATATGTCTCCCAAAATTGGGTCCAAATTATAATGTCATCTTCTTGGACTTGGTCCTCTTGGCTATTTTTAGCATATTCTTGAAACATCTTGCAACTATCATATTTTTCATATTTGACCAGCCAAAATTGGGAGCCCTATTTTGTTCTCATTCAACCTAATCAAAGATTATCCATGACAAGTGTACCAACCTATCATAATTATGGTCAAGTTTATATTGTAACCTCCATCTTATATGCTCTTAAATCTCATATAATGTATTGTATGTAACTCCCTTCATGATGACCTTACACACACCACAAGATGTCAATACATCACCAAACCAAGCCACCTCAAAGTGAGACACCTACCTTCTTGTTAGAAGAAAAAACTCACTAAAAGAAAATATGCAATAAGCCTCCAAGAGGGACAACTACTCTCCACAAGAAGAAAAAATCACTAAAATATGATTAGAAAATATATACATTTTTTTTAAATAAACATTAGGAGTTCAACATTGAGACGCATTTTTTTATCATTATCCCACTTGTCAAACACCTTACAAAAGAAATGGGGAAAATTACCAACACAAAAATATAACTACAAGGGGCCAAGAGGCCCATAGAGTCACTACACCATTTGAAGTTTTATTTACTCATGGGCCTTGTCAAATAATTTAAAGAACTCATCAAAGTGTCAACCTTCTCCAACATCATCCTCCCATTCTCCACCATGTCATAAAAAAAATGGTACTAGACATCAATATGCTTTGTCCACACATGGAAATTTGAGTTCTTTTCTAGGCACATGGCACTCTAACTGTCAGATAGAATTATAATAGTCCTTTCATCTAGACCAATATTAGAACATATTCTCTTAGGACAAATAACTTATTTACAAGCATGTGTAGTTGCCATATACTCTACTTCTATAGTAGAAAAAATAACAACATGTTGCTTATTCATCCAACCAATGACACCACTAAACATTAATAAAATATATCCACTTGTGAATACTCTACTATAAATATTACCATTCTTATAAGAATCTACATATATATGAACACATATTAAATATTGGGTCCCTGTACGATAACCATGATAATATAGAGAATACTTTGAAGTACTTTACAAATATCTGAAGACCCTCTACATCCTAATCTACTTGTCTAATAGTAGTCATAAATTGGCTAAGGAATCCCACTTGTTAGGCAATGTCTAGTCCTAAGCACAAACCATAACTTGCATCAAACTATCAACAACACTAAAATTATGAAATTTTCTCATATCCTCTATCTCACTAGAATGTTTTAAAGAATTATCAGTTGATGACTTCATTCCCATCATAATAGGAACACACAATGTCTAGTCTCCAAGTTCCCATGCTATATATCTCCCTCTAAATTGTAAGAGGGAGTTACACTCGTTGCCTAACTTATGACCCTTGTTATGATGTTCCATAAGGCACCTTTGAATAGAGATATTGGAGTTAAAATTGAGTGCCCAAGTTAGTGAGTGCAGTATGACTAACTTATGGTAGGTGTAAAAATATGTTATTTCTAGCATACAGACACATCTTGGGATTTTGGTGGGATTTTTTCACTAGGGATTTGAATGCCACCTTTGTTTAGTAGTTTTATCACACAATTTCTTAATTACCATTTGATAGTTTCATGCATTTTTCTCATATTTATTAATTTTTGAGATAGAGGTTTGTTAGGAAAAGGTGTGTTATGCACATTACATAATGTTTATAACATAAAATTGATATTTATTTATGATGCATGTATGGAATTCTTGATGAGTGCATCACATGAGTTAGACATTCTCGGGGACACTTTATATGTTGTATGTAAAATTAGGATAAAAATATAATGTACAGGTTACACATTAAAACTATATTTAATATTAGGACATGCATGGTTTCCCATTACGCTTGGACACATGAAGGATGCATTTGAGCAGCTTGGTGTTTTAGAAATATTGATGGAGGCTATGTAAGTGCATTATAAATTTAATTATTGGATAATACATTGATTGTGGAGTATTTGGAGGTTATATTTTTTTCCCATGAGGTATTTCCTAGAGTATATCATGTGTTATCTTGATGGTATATTTTTCTATTCTTTTGTATGGTGGATTCTAAGTACTTGTTTGAATATTTATCTCTCTAGGGGTTATGTGGAAATGTTTATCATTATTGTAGTTTTTCCTTTCAAATTTTAGTGTTTTATAAATATTCCACAAGTACACAAGAAGTTTTCAAAAGGCTATCAAATTAAAGAAAGAAATTTGTTACATATATGTACTCTTGTGTTGAAGATTAATATATACTTGTACCTCTCTTTGAAAAAGAGTTTTTTCTTCTAAGAATTTATCCACATTCACTTGGTTTCATCTATTTATTTATCATGAGTTGTTGATTTCTATGTTTTAGAAAGCTGTCCAGTTTTCTAACCTAGAAGTTCTCACCAAATAAGGCAAGGGAAAGCTTATTTTCACCAAGTGAGCAAGAGCTATCTTAACCTATAGAAATAGGGTTGCAAGATCTAATGTTTATGGAAAAGCATATTAAATACTCATGTAAAGCGAATGAAAGTGACTTATAAATAACTTTACAAGTAAAATCAAGCTTTTAGTTACTTCATAAGTCCGACCACCAAAAAATAAATCATGTAGTTGAAGTAGATACATAAATGCAATTATGAAATGAGAAAATCTAAAGTAGAAATACTTGTTTAACTCAGGCTTACCTGCTTTCTCTGGATAGACAGGCTCTGTTATAGGAAGGTAAGTGAGTATGTTCTCCCCTGGAAGATTTGCTGAGGACGAGGCGGCTGCTAGGTTCTCCCCTGGAAGATTTGCTGGGTTCTCCTGTGGGAGCTCTGTGAAGCAGCTCCACAGGAGCTCTGTGAAGCAGCTCTTGCACTTTGTGAGGCAGTTACCCATGGTACAACTAAAGGATACAAACCTGCAATAGGGAACTCAGAAATTTTGGTTATGGAAAGAAGTGGCTTGAAAGGCAGAGCAACGAAACATTAAAGCTGCAGAACATTCAAGGGCATGGGCAATAATGCCACTTTAACGTCTTTCAAGAATAAGTTCTCTCTTTTCAAAGGCACTTTTAAAAAAGTGGTCAAGATGGTGCGTGAAATTATTACAACGAATGTGATTTCCCTTCGGTTTGGAAGACGTGTGGAAACTTTGAATCACATTTTTAAATTTGGTCATTGTCGTGTGGGTTCCAGACACATTCCCAGCCTCACGGCTCCCACCAAGGCCCCACAGACAGCGCGGACGGCAGAAACTAGAGAACGAATCATTTCATAACATGTCATATACCAAACACAGTTCACAGTAACATTGTCAGATTCTCTTTGATCTGTGTTTGTGATCAGATTGTTTTATGTCCATCGGATAGTTCACGCTATGTTACTCTGTCAAATTTCTACTGTTATTGTCTTCAATACCAACCAACACTCCTCTGTATGATGTGACTTCACAGAGAAATGTGTGGTTTTTTAAGAAAGGACGACATGACTACCTAGAGGAATCCAGCTGTAGACAACTAATTGCCACACCGACCACACTTTCCAAACGGCGGGAGTGGGGTACAGACCATGTGATCATGCCTTAATTTTGTACATGTAGACAGTAGAAGTGATGTTACAATTTTGTACTGCTACAACTTTTGTTTTGTTAAAATTTTGATTATAAATTCAAATTCAAATTCAGTCAATGCAATATTAAGTATGATATTACGTTTAATGTCTTTAGTTGTTATATTATGTTACAAGATAATAAATATGTCTATATTAATGTTGTATTTGATATTTGATATGTGATTTTTTTTTTTTATGTTTGAATAAGATTGTAATGACATAATTAATTAAGATTGGTTTTTTATTAGATGTAAAAGAACATAAGAATTTCATTTTGTTATATACAAAAAGATTATTCATTTGCGTGTTTTGAGAAATTTTATATACAGAAAGATTATTCATTTACATGTTTTGAGAAATTTTTAGAAGATGAGAATGTTTTAAGAAATATTGTATTGGTATAATCTTTGTAGAAAAAGTATAATAGTGTTAATTCTATCATTTTAAATAACGTGAATTAAATATGTAACAAACTCATATTTAAGGTTAGAATTAGTTATTTTGGTTTAATCAAAGATGGATGAGATTTTATTCAAATTATCAATATTATATTATTGTGATTGAAAGATTCTTCCTCATCATTGTAAGGGTTTCTAATTCAATTAATGGATGGACATGTGTGTGTGTGGGTGTGTGCATGTGTGTGTGTGTGTTTGCGCACACACATGTGCATGTCTGTCCAAGCCCTCTCATGGATTAACAATGTATTTTTATATCATATTTTACATTTGATGGGTTTTCGTAGTATAAAGTTTTGGGTATTGACTACATCATTAAAGATGTCATAAATCAAATATCTAATACTCCCACCTTTAAGGGTGTCATTAGTTATAATGACTTAACCAAATAGGAATTTGCATTTATTTAAGCTAGGTTCTCCCCTGGAAGCATTGCTGAGGACGAGGCTGCTGCTGGGTTTTCCTATGTGAGCTCTATGTAGCAGCTCTTGCACTTTGTGAGGCAGTTGCCCATGGTACAAGCAAAGGATAAATAATTTGGAGAAAGGATCGGGCTTGCAAGGATACTGATCAACAAGATACAAACCTGCAATAGGGAACTTAGAAATTCTGGTAATGGAAAGAAGTGGTTTGAAAGGCAGAGCAACAAAACATTAAAGCGGCAGAACATTCAAGGGCATGTGCAATAATGCCACTTTAACGTCTTTCAAGAATAAGTTTTTTTAACGTCTTTCAAGAATAAGTTTTCTCTTTTCAAAGGCACTTTAAAAAAAGTGGTCAGATGGTGCGTGAAATTATTACAACGAATGTGATTTCCCTTCGGTTTGGAAGACGCGTGGAAACTTTGGATCGCATTCTTTACTTTGGTCATTGTCGTGCGGAAAGGAATATTTACTTTTCAAAGACGTAACCGGCAAAGATAAAATGGAATAAAGTACGCTATAAACAGAAAAAGATTGATTCAGCAAGTCCAACAAGGAACGCATTTATATTTTACTTATTTTTATTGCATTTAAATTTGATTTAGGTAATATTTATTTTTAAAGTAAGTATACATACTTATTAAATAAATTATTGTATACAAATTTTATTTGAGAGTTCATAAATTTATTATTAAATTTTGATGTATTCATTTTATTCAATATTAATGTTTTAATTAGTGTAATGGTTTTGTCTGATAGTAATTCTCATTTAATTTTGGATCTTCTTTTATGGAATGACTTAATATGATTTCGTATTGACAAATGTTGCAATCTTAAACAAAGTTGAACTTCTTCATTGATCCTTGATCTATCCTAATCATCACACATCACCATACATTCAAACTTATCCATACTTATACATATTCTAATATATTTTTCATTTTTATGCCCCATGTCTAGACATGCATTCCTCACATTAAAATTCATATTTCTTTGGCTTGGGCCAATCTAACAATAGAAGATTGATCTCAATCGAAATTAGCATGGATATTCAAACTTCACTATTACATAATTAACCATGATATATTTTAGGTCAATAAATATAAATATATATCACTTTTAGGTTTAGCCACAATATAATTCATTAAACTAGTAGATAACCAAAATTTATGGTTTCACATTCAAAAACCTAATCTATAAATTGATTTCCTTGGTGATTGATAGATATGACCTAGGGTGATGTGTATACATGACTTAAACGCACAATTTGAATGCTTTCATGTAGTGTATAATGAGTAATTACAAATGAATCAACTTGGTCATAATATAAAATAAATTTTAAACATGTGTCAAATATGCGTTGTGAAAATGATTTACATCGTTTTTACTTTGACCTAGAAGAATGTGAACTAATAAACATAAAGCTACAAAATATCTAAATAAGGGTCAAGATCTCTTTTGAGAGTTAAGTCAAAGGGAGCACCAAATTAGTTAACATTATGCACTAGGACCAAGTACATAAAACACTCATATAAAGTGGCATAAAATGAATAGTAAAAGTGCTCTAGGTATGTACTTTTCATCATTAGTTTTGGTTTGCATTAAAATCCATAAGAGTAAAACATACCAAAGTAGAAAAGTAAAAAGAAAACACAGTTGACAGCAAACTAATTGGATCCATGATCCAAAGGCAACATGTGAACCACACGTAAACTTGAAAGTGATTAGTAATAATATGCCCCCTTAATTTTATTTGTGACCCTTATAGGTTGTACACAAATTAAGGAGACAAATAGTAGAGAAAATAAAGCATAATAACATGATAATGCAAATAAAAATTATAAATAAGTATGCTATCTATAATTTAGAAAATAATAAATGAAATCAAAATAGTAGATATGCATATATAAAATACTTTACCTTTGTGGTTCAATGTGCATGTGTAAATAGAGGATAACCCTCATAGTTGATGGATATTCAATCTAAGGTTGATATTCATTTATACTTGAGTTAAACATGGAAAATGATAAATAATAACTAATTTGAAATGATTTAGCTTGGGCTCATTATAAAATTTTAATTTTAAGCATAAAAGGTCAAATTTGAACCATAGATTCAACTCAAGAATACGAAATGATAAACAAAGAGTTGGTGAGTGTCTCAATAGGAGTAAAGTTCTATAATTTCTAAAATCAATTTGAAAATTTTAGCCAAAGGGTTAACAAATAAGTCCAAATCAAGCACTAAGAGCATGTACTTAGGGCACTCAAGCAAGGTAGTGTAAAAGTAATGGTAAAAGTATAGGGTTTATGATTTTCATCATTATTTTATTGTAATAATGAATTATAATATTATAAATGGGGAGTAATATATGGAAAACAATAAATCTTTTTTTTTAAGAAAAAGGCATAATACCTAGATATATTTATATTATAATAGTAATGTTTTTTACAAAATGTCAGTATTGGGTAACTGGTTTGAACCAACCCAGCTATAGAAAGCAAGCCAATCTATATTCATGCCTTGAACAGTTAGCTATTACAATGAGGAGGGCATCATTGATAATACAAAATGATGCTTGCACTTTTACATGGCAAAATAAGAGAGCATCATTGATAAAACAAAATGATACTTACATTTTCTTGTTGGGATATCAGCATAGCTAGTTAGATATCTTTGGACAAACCACCCACAATCAAAAAAATTAAACCAAAATTAACATTTGTTTCTTACACTAGAGGCCTTCACTATGGAGCTAGGAATAGCATAAAACTTTTCCTTAAATTTAATGTCCATATTCAGATAGACTTCTCTTGCATTCTAGTGTAGAGCCCTCAACAACACCCTATCACACTTATGTTCCAATGAAAACTTCATGGCATCATAGATGTGCATAAATCCCCTTAATTGCTTCAGGTATTTCCTTGGAAAGATTCCTCCAATAAGCCCCTTTCCCTTGAATAAGTCATATTCTTCCACACTCTACATAATTGCATTAAGAGGGTGCAGAAAGATGGGAGGCCAAAAGTGGCCAATCATCTTTAAATTTTTTAAAAAATCATAATGTGCTTGAATTATAATGTGAGCACGCTATAGCCTATTATAACCAAAAAAAAAAAAAAAAACTTTACATCATTCTTATTTCTATGTTTTCTTGCTAAACCACAATCTTCAAACCCTCAAGAGTGAGCTCACGTTATTAGAGAGAAATTTCTTCATGAATCGTTGCCAAATCTTTGCCAAATTTTTGCCATGATGTTGGGGAGGTCAAAGGAGTAACTTTTGATTATTTTTTATGTGAATTTGTTTCTAAATAGGTAGATTTAATAGGTTTTTTTTATGTAAATTTATTTAATTTATAGGAAATGATAATAAACCTCCTTCTCCTCAAAATCCTCCTTCATCTCAACCTGAAATACCTCTTGAAGAACAACCCCAACAAACACCTTGTTATGCCTTGCATAACCACCCCATTTTATTTTGGAACAAAATGGGTCCCCCTTTTTCTTTTGCTTTCATCGCCTTTGGTTGTTTGTTTGGGTCCTAGGAGTTCTTTTGTTTTCCTCCTAGGTCTGTCTTTTATTTTGTCAGATTTGTTTCTGCCTCAGCTAAAGCTGGGTTTCTTTTTTCTAAAAATTGAAGGCATGATGAAGAATAATGTATTCTCTATGCTTTTGGGACTAATGGAGGCATTGTTTTGCAGGGTTAAATCATACATTTGATGCTATTTCACAAGGAATTCTGTTGGAAAGTATGCCTCAGTCAGATCTGGCATAAAACTCCTCAAACAAGAAAGTCACTGAGACTATTTGAGTGTCCTGTCGACTAGCAGTGTGTTATATTCATTTGAAATCCTTAGGTCATCGAGACATTTTGGTCACCATCAAGTTTTCTATCTCTCTCTTATCAAAGACCTCTCACCGACCGTTGTTCACAAGGTTAGCATTGGGGAGAATGGTTATCCTTCGGTGTGACCTTTGGCCGACAAATGGAGCTCTCGCCAAAAGGATTTGTCATTGGGGAGAAGTCTTGCCGACAAGGTGGAGTCTCCACGAAATGGTTTGAGCTCACCGAAAGATAGTGTCTCGGGGAGATGTCTCATTGACAAATAGAGGTCTCGCCGAAATGGCTGACATCAGGAGAAGTCTGGTCGACTCACTAGAATCTCACTGAAAAGTGTGTGGCTTCGGTATAATGTCCTATCGACCGCAGGATCTCTCGCCGAAAGAGTTTGAGCTTGAGAAGAATGGAAGGAGTTCGGTGTGATGTCTCGCTGACGGGGTGAGGTCTCGCCAAAAGAAGTTGCACTCACCGAAGGAAGTCTTGTTCGGTGTAATGTTTCACCGACCAAAGGTGGTCTCGCTGAAGTGGAATGGTCTCGGTGTAATGTCTCGCCAACGGGTGAAGTCTCGCTGATGAGTATATGACTTCGATAAGACTCTTGGCCGAATAGTTTGTCTTCGATATAAGGTCTTTCTGACTAAAGAGTCTCACCAATGGTTTAACTCTTCGATTTGACTAATGGAAACCCGCTATGACCTCTTGCTAACTAAATGATGTCTTGTCGAATGCGAATGTTTTGCCAATGGAGGAACACAATGGTATAACTCTTATGGGCTCGCTATGATGTCCGGCCGATAATGATAGTCTAGGCGACAATTTTGGGATATTGATATAACTTTTGCAACTCGATATGAAGTCTTGTCGATAGTTGTAAGCCATGTCGATTGTTGCTGTGAAGTATAATCACATTAGGGAGACACGACTAGTGTCTCACCGACATGCGATTTTGTTTGAATAACTTTTGACCGCCTGAAGATCCTACGTGGTATGTGTTCAACCAATCAGAGGAGGCTGAAGGAAAACCCTTGACAGTTTGACCGTTGTGACCGTCTTGTGAAGGGATCAACAGACTAAGAGCGGTATGGATCTACTCTATGATCAAAAGAGATGGATCGGCTCGGTGAACAATGGTGTGGGATCTAACATGGGAGTTGGATATTGTTTCCAAAGGGGGTTAACATGCAGAAAGATCTAAGGGCTACTCTTGAGGGCAATCCTTCACTAATAGGGACATGGAAGCCAGAATTTAATGTGATGATTGCAAAAGATCTAAGGGATACTGCTAAGGGCAATCCTTCACCGACATGGACATAGGGGATGCTTATTGAATGTGATTAACTTTATTCCAAAAGATCTAGGGGCCGACTCTTCTGAAACAGACCCATTTTTGTAAACCCTAAAACAGGGGCTAGCACATTCTTTTTGGCACATTTTGTATATATGGCACTTTTTTCCTCTTTTTATAAAAGGATAGAGATTTCAAAGATGGACATAGGGAGATTTTTTTTCTTTGGTTAAAAAATTAGCAAGTTAGGATCAGAAGGTAGAGAAGCTCAAGAGTAGAAGGCAGTGATATATCTTTCCAGTTTTCTTAATATAGGTGGAGACAATTTGAAGACATGGGTTTTCTGTACACTTGTGATTTTGCCAGATTTGTAAATGTTGCTTATTTGTTTCACCAATAGTAGAAGCAACTAGATTTAAATCTACTTCATATTGTGTTCCAGAATGGTGTTTATCTTGGGTTAATCATTTGATTTGAAAAGCTTTCAAGGAATGAAATTTTATTTTATGTTTTGCTTAAATGGTAATTTGCAATCTGTTGTTGAAATTAGCACTGTGAATGAATGAAACTATGTGTTAATCACAAGTTAATTTTGTTTTGCAGTTTTAGTTAGGAATTCCTTGAAAGGTAACAAGTCTAGTTAAGCTAGATGAATTAGCATTCTCTTCAGTTCCAAAAGCTTTGATCTATATTTTTTTGTTTCTTTAAAAAACTCTAGTTAAAGTAGGTCTAAATTTATGTTTGATCTTGGAACAATCCAGAAGCTCAACACCAGCAAGCCCCTTGAACATTATAGTTCACATCAACCATTGAGTGAAATCGGCACAGTTAAGAATCGATTACCAAGACCTTGGGAGTTAGATATCCATGCGTTATTCTTTCTCTTTCAGGAGAATAGAGTAGTCATATTTTGTTTACTGTTGCTATGCTCATTAGGCCTATCAGTACACCTCCAACAATTCTTCAATATTCTCTAGGAACTCAAGAAAATATAATGGGGAAAATTAAAAACAACAAAAAACTAATTGAGTATATAATTGCAAGGTTGAAAGATCCTTTAAGCTCAACCTCACATAGAGCCATGCTTTCTCAATCACTTGAATCATTGTTATCAAACATAGATTCAATTAGCAAGCAAATAACTAGTTGGTTGTATAAGAGAAGAGAGTATAGACAATTTTATGTTGATAAATTAACCGATAAACAAGTGAAAGATGAGTAAATTACAAAATTTGAGTTGTGTTCCCTATTCAAAAACCCTAAAACAAATCAACCTTTACACCCTTCAAGAAAGAGGTTCCCTATCCATTGGCACAACCACCAAGGGATAAATAAACATCTTTGGTAGAGGTGGTAGATGGTTTTTTACCATCCACCATGAAACAACAATCAGGCGCTGCAATATTTTTATGAGAAAACTCTACTATGAGTTTATCCTCAATAAAATCCCAAACCATTTTGATATGCAAGACTTCTAGGGTGGAGGTGGAGGCTCTACATAGGATAGAGTGGGGGCACATCTTGACCCACAATGGCTAGTGAGAGGAGAACTCACTAGACCATTATACGAGCATGTGGCTATCCCTTTTGTTGTGAAGGAAAGTGCTTAGGTAGAGACACTGTAGTCAATTAGTTCCCTGACCCAAAGCATCATGAAACATGCCAATCTTGTACCATTAGGTGAGCGGGGCGAGTCTTCTAGCAGTAGATTTCCACCTCATATTTGTCAGGCTTGCGAGACACCCTTTGGTTATGACCCCACGCATAGTTAAGATGTAGGTGCACAAGGTACATCTACAACTGATCAAATGGTGATGTCAGATGCCCTCCTTAATGAGGCATTCAACCTTGATAGTCAAGTAAATGTTAGCAAGTTCATTGAATTTAATTTATTAAATTTCATTTTTGAAATATGAGATTAACTAAATTAGATTTTAAATGATTATAATTAAATTTTAGGGTCATAGCATTCATTCAGTTTTTAGCAGTCCTTCACCTCCCTATTATGCAATGACATGTACTACCAAGGTATGTAACTAGTAAATAATTATAAATATTACATTTGAATAGTACTTTTATATGAATGGTATTCTTATATCCAATTTTGGATGTTGAATAGGTTAATCTTGGAGATTTGATGACAACACCTCCTAGTGGAGGTGGACATTGAAGCTTCATTCAAGTAAAAAAGGAGTTTAACTAATGAATTGTAGAAAATAGATTTTTATAGTTAATATTCATATCACTAATTACATTGCATTGCACATCTTTCAAACTCAAAGCATTACTTCACATTGCATAACTAATAACTAGATGTTGATAGATGACAAAATTTTCAATTACAATATAGTTTTTTATAAAGTCAACATAAACAGTTATGCAATTACTTCACATTGCATAACTAATAACTAGGATCAACTGCCAATTGCATTTTATTATCATGGCATTTGATGAGACCACATATCTTTGAGGCATTTTTTCAAACAACTCGTGGCCTTGTATATGCTACCACATTTTCCATACATGTCTACCAAATCATTTTATCAAATAGTTCACTGTTGCTATGGCTAAAATCCTAAAACATTCACTTTCAAACAAATTATGGATGCTTGGAAAAATCTATCAAAGCATAATAGTAAGCAATAGCATAGACAGAGTAGTGAGTTGTTTGAAAATTTTCCTTAAAGAAATGTGGTCTCACATGGTGATGTTCATCACCATGAGACCACATTTCTTTGAGGCATTTTTTAAACATTTCACTATCTTATCTATGCTATCACATTTTCCATACATGTTTGATTCATTAGTGAAAAGGGGGTGCACTAATGGTACCACTCCTCTCCCATAATCATTCAATAATGTCCTAGGAGTCCTAATTGGATTGATTATCAACCTCACAAGGTGCGCCAATTCACAACAAGGAAGACCTAGAAGGGGCTTTTTCAACTTTTAGGGGTTCACCACCAACCAAATGCTTGAAAAAGACAAACAAGCATTCAAATCACAAAATCTAACTATTTGCAAACTAAATGAAGGATGCAAATGATGATATTATGCAATAGGGAGTTAGGATGCATCTACCTGGGAGGTTTGGATATGTTGTGGGGATTCTGGAAATGCAAAGAAGCTGCCAAAATATGTTATGGAGGACTAAGATGCCCTTACTTTTTTCTTAGTCTCGTTGTTTTTTTGGGTAGATGCAGAATCTTCATATGTCGAAATCAAATCTAGAAGAATTTTGAAAAATACCCTCAAGAGGACTAAGATGCATTTACTATTGTCTTAGTCTAGTTTGGAATTTATGAAATCTCTAAATATGGTCCTAAGGTTTGATGTTTGTACTTCCTTCTTCTCTGATCTTAGGTTCTAAAACCTTCAGATTTGGCTTGTAGGTGAGTTTCTATGAAAATGACAACTTTGTAATGCAACTTTGCAATTTTGTAACTTTGCACTCCAAATGATCTTCAAGTCCTTAACCTAGATCTAAAATCACAAATATGCAAGAAGGGAAAAACTTGTTGATTTTTAGTGAATGGGGGTTTTCCTTGGTCAAACCCCTTGTTGGTAATTAAACCTTGAAATGAAATAGAATAGTGAAGGCAAATGTTGAATGAACAACATGCAATGCTACAACTTACCAAACCCTTATTGTAAATCTATGTGAAATGGGGGCAATGGATATGGATCTTGAATCAAAGGAATGCTCAATGGATATGGACTTGAATTTCTTGCTTGAATTAAACTTCTGCATCACAAATGCTAGTACAACAACACACATGATGCAAGAATATCTTTGAAATGATGCTTGAATCTTGATGATGGCTCCAAATGCTTGATGAATTGCTCTTTAATGCTCTTGTGAACTCAATTTTCTATTAGGAATGCTCTCACAAAAGACTTGGATTACAAGGAATGAACCTTGTATTTATACTTATCTATGCTTAATACCCTGAAATTACATCACACCAAGACAACATATGAATTCATTAAATAAAGGAGGCTAAATCCTGCCAAAATTTGAAATTAAATCCTAAAAATAACTCAAGGGGGACTAAGATGACGTAGGTGGCATCTTACTCCCAAGTCATGAAACTTGCAGCATAGACACCAAAAAGGGGCCCATTTAAGATACCTTAAAATTAAGGTCCCAAAACCTTTGGGGGACAAAGACGCCCTAGGTAGTGTTTTAGTCCCAATCCAAAAATCAAGGACACTCAGATGAAATCATTAAATTATCATTTATTCATTGGAGAATGTCAAGATTAGCCAAAAAAAGAAATAATTCATAGGGCTTGTGGATGCAAAATAGGACCAATTACAACATAAATAGGGATAAATAAAGCAAGGCGGGCCTAAACAAGTGTGAAAATGCAAGGGTATGTATTTTACTACACTACATTTAGCCCCCTCTTTAGTGAGAGGATGAACTTGCTTCAACTTCACACTAAAGTAGCCAACCACGCAATCAAGAGGGGTTCAAATGTACAATTTTCTAGTAAGATAGGATGAAAATAATCAAGAGGGTGGCCAAGCCCCTAGGATCAAGATCCTATGGAAAACTAACATAAGAAAAAAGGAACATGCATGCAGATGATATATGAAGCCATAATTAGATCGCAAGCATACACCATCAAAGATGGAAAAAGGAAAAAAGGAAAAAGGAAAAAGGAAAAAGAAAAAGGAAAAATGCAACGGATCAAGATTTGGCTAGCCATCCAATGCAGTGGACTGGGTCTAGGTTGTTTGTCCAAAAAGGTTTACAAGTGGAACATGTTGTCTACTATGCAAACAAAATGCACACTCATAAGGGCTAGTGAAGCTAGGTGCCCACTAGGTGAGCCCCAAGAGGTCCATATCAATTGCCATAACCCATGACTATGATAAAAACAAAGGAAAAATGCACACTCATAAGGGCTATTAAAGCTAGGCGTTCACTAGGTGAGCCCCAAGGGACCATACCAAAGCCATACCTCCATGACTTTAATAAGGCACAAAAAGGAAAAAAATGCAACAAGAAAGAGGGATGCTCAAATGGATTTTTCTTAATTCATGTGAGGTCTTAATCTTAAGGGACATGTCATGACCCCTATTTTTATTGATTGTATTTTACAATGTTAAATTAAATTAATTTGTGATGAAATAAAAGTGCAAAGGAATAAAAGAATTAATTATATTTTAAATAGAGAATTTATTTTTGCATATAAATGATAATGTGTTGTAAGTTAGAATAATAATAGTTAATAAATGTAAAGGTCCATAAATCTCATTTACTAATTATATCCCTTAATTTCCAAAATTAATTAATAGAGTAAAATTAATTATAAAAAGGTGCAGAGGAAAAATTAATTACTTTCATCACTGAATTCAAATGGAATAACATACATCAATGAATCAAAGTATATTAACACAAGGTCATGCCTTCACTAGATTTAGCCATGTAGGCTTACACAAGAATTATAATCTCAACAATACATGTAAATTCAAATACTGTAATGTAAATTAAGGAATTAGCAAGATCATAAATGTATCCATAAAAGAATCATAACACAAAGAATTTCATGAGTGGAAAACCCTCGTAGGGATGAAAAGCCACTCGTAGAAGTGCCTCACTAGCTACAAAATCTCAATGGTTACAAGATGCCTCACTGGCAATGATCTTATTGTCTCATTGACATGACCATTCATTACACATTTTTGGATATCATGAATATCACACATAACAAGGAATATGAGGGAGTTCTTTTACAATCTACATAAGTCTACAAGAAACATTTTCAAGTTTCACCAATGCATCATCCTTGCATATGACATTAAGGTAATACCAACACTATCATGAATCACTCCCAAGTATTTTCAAATCAAACCATTCTACCTCCAATGACCTCTCAAATATCACACAAGTACACTGAAAGTCATAAGCCAATCACATAAAGCTTCATGAAAGTTGTAATGCCCCGTCTAAATAACCTAAGAATGTTGCAAAAGTGATAAAAAAGTGTAATAATATTTTTTTAAAGTAATAATTATAAGTTAATTAATTGCATACATTCTTAGGTTAAACGACGTTACACTACTTTAAGTTTTCCATAAGCGACTTAAGTATTTCGCATTGCACTTAATAATTCATAACATAAAATAAACATTGCATAATGATAAATTTTCCATTCAAGATATAATGAAGTACAAACATATTTCCATACATTGCATGGATATGATATTACATTACTCATCCAACTGATGAGGTAATTCAAATAATAGTTACAATTACATTGTTCACCTCTTAACATTGAGGGATGTTTTCAAATACATGTTTACAATTTAGAGTGATGAAAGTATAGAAGAAATCCATGTGCGAGCTCTCCATCCATGAAGTGCTTAATGCAACGAACAAACTGGGGACCCAACAGAGTAAGGTGCACATTCCACCCAACCATGTGGTACCTGTAGGTCCACCCCCCGTGCTAGGAGATAGTAATAAGGCTACCTAGACCTAATCTACTAACCCTAGACACTAGTACATACAAACTATTGGTTACATTGCTTCCAAATTTGACAATTGATTTGAAGTACAATACACAAGGTTTAACTGTTATTCTAGGTGGAGTGTCATCACAACGATGCAATGGTTACCCTGGTGTTTCTTCCTAGGTCCCGGCCCCCAATCCTTGGGTTACCCTGGTAACCTCTTACGAAACCCGGCCCCTATTGCATACAGTTGCGGAATCGAATGTCCCTTAAGGAAACGAGACAACGATTTTGCCATTCCAGGCCTTCTCAACTTATACTCATAACTGTAGTAGCTTATGAGTCATAAGCGAGGCATGCATATCTTGTTAAGAGTTTTTAATTCTAATCTACAATGTCATTTAATTATCACTGACTTAGTTAACTAATTGTAAGTTACCCTGACACCACTTTGTGTGTCGGCCCTTACAATTAGCCACTCCCCTAAACATAACACGGGAATCTATGTTTTTCCTTCTAGGGTATACAAAGTGTACATATAACCAAATTCTCTAAAAAGACCAAACATGATCAAACGTACAACAATCAATGATCATAACATAGGTGTTAAACACCAAGCAAAAGACATGTACACATCCCTAGACTATACAAGAAATTTAAACTTAACAAGCACAATTCCCAATTTACCAGTTGATCTGGAAGACTTAATTATTTTGAAACTTTTCCCGATTTGCCCAAACACAAAAGGAATAAAACGATTTTAAGCAAATGGAAATATACATCTATCATTTGGATATACTAAATCCATGTGTATCAGTTTAGAAACAAACATATTTACAAATTGTCTTAATTATAGATCTTTTAATAATCAGAAAATAACTACTTCCTTTAATCTATCTTGCTGATTTTCACAATTTCACTCTATATTATTTGCTATGGTTTCTCATCCTTTATTTCCTTAAATTTTTTTTTTTTAAAATATTATAATTTAAAAAGAAATAACATATATATACAATTTAAATTCATTTATTTCCACAAAATTAACTAACATTCAAATAAATAAATATATATATAACTAATATTATATATATATAAATAATATTATATATATATATATTATTTAAAATAGAATTTATATCAATTAAAACAGATTGCATTTAACATATTTGAAATGAAATTTCTGTTTAAACAAAGTTCATATGAATCCATTCGGGGAAACCCCTGCGCTACACGTGTTTTGGGAAGGGTCGCGGCCCTTAAGGCTGCGGCCAGCAGCCCTCACCTGGGCTGCGGCCAGCAGCCCTGGTGGCTGCTGTACGCAGCCATGGGGGCTGCGGCTCCCATGACATGGTAAGGGGAGGGTTTCAGCCCTCCCCGAACCCTCTGCAAATTTTTTTTTTAAATAAAAATCACTAGTTTAATACATAACGCAGATTTTTAATTCGTTTTTTCTTTCACATGAATTTTGACGAAATTCCGCCGGCGGAAATTTATTCCGTACAGCAGATTTTCAATATATATATTTTTATAATAAAATTTTATTTCAATAAAAATTTTCCAGATTTAACACAATAATAATTTATTCAAAACCAAAACTTAATTCTCTGGAAATATATATATTTTTTTAAAAACAGAGAATTGAAGAAATAATTTTCACATTCTGTATATTTCATTCTAAAACTATAATTCTTCAACAGAGGTATTTTTTTATTTAAAATAACAAACCCCAATTATCTTTTCTAAAACTTTCACAGAGATTTTTCTAAAGAATTTGATTTGAATTTCTTTCTTTAACTTGCCTAAATTCTTGAAATTTGTACAGACAATTAAGATGTTTACAGAAAGTTTTTCCAAAATCAAATACCAAGAAATTGAAATTCCATCAAATAGATTTTCTTTACAAATAGATCAAGAAACCAAGATCACAAGAAAAATACCTGGATAAATAGCTGCCTGAAGAATGTAACCTCTTGCCTGTAGAAAGTAAATTCCCAAAAGCTTCTCCAAGAAAATCCCGAGATCCACAAGATATCCAACCAAACAAATCTCCCAGGCAAGATAAATTCCACAAAGAAATAACAACCCCAGAGAGATAACAAATTCCTAAGAATATAAAAAAATTTTTACAGTAAAGAAATTTTGCCAGTGCTCAGAAAATTTCCCCGAGGCAATTGAATAACCCCGTGCAAAATCCCAGATCCTCAATAACCTCCGTGAAATTTTTTCAACAACCTTTTGCAATCATGGCACTCACACACATGTCGAGAAGTTGTTGAGAAAATATCTTCTCCACTTCTCGGCAAATTTTTCCATTTAAAAATTTGCATGTAATTTAATTAATCTATTAAATTTAAAATTTGAAAATCAATTTTCTAATTGCATGCAAATAATTTATTTATTTTATTTTAAATACTACAAATCAATTTTCAATCACAATTTTATTTTACATGCATTTTTATTTTCTAATTTTCTAATTCATTTAAATACAATATAATTTATGCACTTAATAATTTAATTTAATTTATTTATTTATTTAATTAAAATAGTTAAATCCTTTTAAGACCAACTATTTAACTAAATAAACTAACTAATGTATTAAATAATCAAGTAGGTAAATTTCAATCATATTTAAATATTAATTTAAATAACAAAAATTAAAGCACAATAACTAACATTTAAAATTAACCAATATTTATCTTTCAAAAATGATTTAACCAACAGAAACACAATACAACCTATGACTCAAAACTGAAAACTGACTAAGTACTATGACCAGAGTTGTAAACTAGGCTAAGGTAAACCTAACTACTATCTCCCGATCAACATTTCCGTTGAGTTTTGACACGCTCAGACCTGATTACACAGGTGGAGTCGGTGTCATGTACCTGCAAATCCTGCAACCGAGCAAACAACATGCATACATGTATATATATATATATATAAAGCATTAAACATGCACACCGTGCGGAGAAAATCACAGATATCGCAGGGCACTCGCAAGCGAGTGATACGATTCTGTTCTCCACACCAATACACTCACAGAAAACTGACTCAATAAACATTGTTAGTCCATCATAAGCATGTGCATATCCATAAACAACTGAAAGTAAACATCTACACTAAATCATATCATGTCTGAAAATAATAAGCATCACACAAAGTATCATCATGTCACAGAATAATCCACCATCGCTCAAAACCAGCGATCAAAGTATCCAACAAAACAACATAGGTCTAACAGTATGAAAAAGTATCAATAGAAAACATAAGCATAAACAGAGGGGTACTACAAAAGTAATCCTAGGCCTACTAGAATGCACACATGTCTATGGAATTATAACAAGAATGCTTACTTCTAAACTCATTGATTCATAGAGGTTTGAACAATAAGAGAATAAAAGGGTTAAGAAGGTATAGCTCATATATGTATGAGAATACATATATAAGCTATTGAAAAAAAAAATGAGTATAGATTCTTATGCAAATAAATTTCAAGATCAACTAAGTGAGAGAATCCCTAATTTCTCTATACGTGCATGATAAACCATGATGCATGAGAAGAATGTCATCCTTAAACTTAACTTTAATAAGGTAAGGTATGATTTAACACTTATTTATCTTTCATAAAATCCCCAATTGATTCACATTACATAATATGTGTAGATTAATTGCAATATATTGATCAAGTGTTATAAAATATATCAAATTTCATATTCAAATGTTTAATTTCGTCCTCCTATATGAATCTCATACTTAGAATATTTTCCTTCAATGGAATATATTAAAAAAAAAATAAATTAATTATAATAACTTAATTTGATTTCTTTACTTTGTCGGTATTGGCATGGTGTGATGGTTTATAGGTGGCATTGTTGTTCTTGCCACCAGGGTTCAAATCCCATTGGGGTGCTATTATTGAATGGTTGTATCCGGTTCATAGCTCTGATCAAAAGTGTTTACCCCTTGATTAAAAAACAAAAAAATTGATTTCTTTACTTTGTTAAATATTTATTCTTTCTTAAGTACGCTTATAATTACTATACAATGTAACACGAATCTCAAACCTTTGGAAGACTTCTAAGACTTATAAACACAAGAACTCCATAAATCAGTCACTACAAAATAAACATACTCATGCAATAATTAACTACCTAAATATACATATGTGTATGTGTGTGTGTGTGAATATATATATATATATATATATATATATATATATTTATATTTATATTTATATATTTATACATACTATTTATATATACATATATACATACATAAATATATATATTTATGTATTTGAAAATGAATATATTATAACTATATTTTGTAGCTAACAACAACAATAAAAGATTGTATAAAGGATCACATATAAGAATTACAAATACACAAAAACATACATATATATACATATAACATGGTGATTACAAATAGAAAAACTTAGTGTAACTACTTGGCCTTCGAATGCCAAACCATACATATATATTAACTTATGAATTTGGAAGGTATATAAATATGTATCTATTAATTCATAGGGTGAATGCTTAGTGCGCATCTATGGCGCGACCTTTAGGCTATACATAAGCCTTGTATCTTGAGACTTAGTTTAAGTATTCCCCATTTATCTCAAGGTGCCTATGATTCCTAACCAAGTATTGTTTCCCTAAGAATGAGTAATGTGGCTCACTCAATGTTAGACAAAAAGCGTCTAGGTAGATATGTCTTCCTCTGGGGATCTTCACTCTAAAACCAATTGAAGTTTTATGCATGCAGGAGTATTTTGAAAGACGCAACTACAGGTTATGGGAAAATGATATTGAAGTGTGGATTCTTCCATGTGTACGGAGATCATAGAGGCCTTATTGTAAGCCTAAAGTAACTGCTTAACTCACTTATGGAATTGTATTATTATGAGTAACAAATTAATCAACCTCTGTGAATATTGGATTGAGACACACAGTTTCACAGGAGGTAGACATTGTTGAGTGGTAGATAGTCTAAGTGTTCACCATCATGCTATCGACATGTGTTGAAGTCTAACTCACTTAAATTTGTAACTAAGCCAGTAATTAACTATAGAAAATTGCAACCCTATTTGGATTTTATTTATATACATTTGAATGGGAATTACACTATCAAAGAGTGGATTAGTCCAATAAAAGGGGGGCTTTTGGTTCACTAATGTCAGTTCCAGCCACATCTCAGAAGAATGCATAACCAATCATTAAACGACTATACCTATCATATTATGCCAAAGCAATTGACTGGGGAAAGGAAAACATGTTCAATGATGTATTTCCTATTGACCATAGCATGATGAATCATTGTCTTTGATAGCTTAAGGAATTATAGAAAATGATAACCTTCGTACTTCAACAAGGTTAATTTTTCAAAACCACAAAAAGAACTATACAATCATCAAGTGAAATAGAATGATTTTATGGAGTCATCCAAATAGTTTATGTATTCTAAAAAGGACTGAACAGTGATAAAGTAATTTGCATCTAGAAAAATTTGTGCATGATTTCCAACTTCTTCTTCCAATAATTAGAATAAAGGAGAAAGTAAAACTAAAATAACCCAACCTATTATGTTGTTGGCGTGACATCCGCATTCTTCTGTAGGAAAATATCAACAAAGGAAAAAAACTCCTCTGAAAGATGATCACGTGGAGGTGAAGGAGATGGATCATAAATGACTTGGAATTCACTTTCAATTGAATTCCCTCCTCTTATTGTTGTTCCTCTTTCTCCCACTGTTCTTGTTTTGCCGTGCTTTCTAGAAAACTACTTCCCAAAGCTCATTTTCAATTATTCTTTTGCAAAGAAAAGAAAGATCAAGAAAATCTAGTTGTGTGTTTCCATTATTCTTTCCTTCTTCTAAATTTTTCTTTTAGTTTTCCAAAAACCTAATCTTGAAAATAAAAATAAAAAAGTTTATTTTTCATGCACAATATTTATCCTCTCCTATTAATAGAATACCATTTTTAATTGCAAAATTGAATATCTATTTTGAGTAAAAAATAACAGAATATCTTTTATTTGCAATTTAAATGTTTATTTGAAATAGTTAGCAAAGAGGTAACATTTAATTGCAATTAAAAATAATTATTCTAACTTACAACGCATTATCATTTATGTGCAAAAATAAATTCTCTAGATTTAAAATATAATTAATTCTTGTATTCCTTTGCACTTTTATTTCACCACAAATTAATTTAATCTAACATTGTAAAATATGATCAATAAAAATAGGGGTCGTGACATCCTTCCCCCTTAAAGAATAATCGTCCTGATGATCAACTTAACTAAAAGATAAAAGAAAAATTCCATACATCTTTACTTTGTTTTACCTTAATGTCACAATCAGCCCACCTGACAAGGATATCGTCTTTTTCAAGCACCCATATGTTTAGAACAACAAAAATTCATGTAGCTAGCATTCACAAACTTGCACACCTTGTTAGCATGTCATGTCTTCATAAACTTCACTTTATTTACCTTAATTAATAAAATCATGCAAACTAATTCATTTCTTTCATACACTCTTTTATATCTTATTCAAATCTTTTTCATATTCCAAGATATTTACCGATAGAAAGAAAATAGTTGTGCTTATTTTGTCAACATGCCTACTCATATAAGATGTTAGAATAATTGCCTCTATGATGATAAACATGTAGCGCCCCTCCAATTTGCTTATATTTTCATATAGTGCTTTTACTTTGATAGACCATGATGCTATGTTGTTGTTATTTGATCGCTGACATTGGAGGGATGATGATTTTTATATTTGATGTGATGGTACACTTTATTGATGATTATTGTTTATGACATGCTTTTTGGTTAGCATAGTTGTTTATTTGAGTTGATATTGTTATATGCTCATTTGTAGTTAATGTTTTATTTTCGTCAATTTTGATGTGACATTGTATTAGTGAAGGGAACGGGATTGCATCACTCGCTTGCGAGTGCCCTGGGATTCCACGATTTTCTCTTCATAGTGTGATTGTTTATGATCTATATACATGTACGACATATTTTTTGATTGTAGGTACAGGACATCGACTCCACCTAGATTCACAAGTTTGAGTGTCTCCATTGCCCAACAAAATAGTTGATTGGGAGATAGTAACAGGGTTTCCTTGTCAAGCCACAACCCTAGTCACTTTGTGTCGTCAGCCCTTGTTTTGGTATGCTTTGTTGTTATGTTGTCCACGTTTTCCTTGTCATTTATTTATTTTGTAAGGTATGTTCTGTGGGAAATTAATGTTAATTAATGTTTATAATGGTTTTTAGTGATTATTTAATTAATATTGATTAATATTGTTAGATGTTTTATATTTGATTTAATTAATTAAATTTATTTTATTTTGTAAAGTGATTTAATCCTTGAGATTAAATTTATTTTATAAAGTGATTAAATTAATTAGATTAAATTTAATTAGAAATTAATATGTGAATTATGAATTATTAAATGCATAAATATCTTGTAATTATCTTAGAGGAAATATCTATGATTTGGTTGAAAAGTTATTTTATTTGTGACACGTGTTTGAAAAAATTAATTAAAGACTATTATTGGGAATTATTTCTCGAAGAGAATATTTGCATTAACTGAAAGAGGAAAGAGGCTACTTCATGGGAATGGAAAAAAATATATTGTGGGGGGAAGAAGTTGAAAATTGGAAGGAAGTTCTTGGGAAATTTTGGATCTAGGTTTTGTTTTTATCTTTATGGAAAAGTGGATAATTTGGAAGAAGCTTTGGTAAATTGGAATCTAAAGCTGAAGCTCTACTTCAAACATCATTTCTTCAAGTATCTGGAAATAGGTTCTTTAAATTGTTTTATGTATATGCAAATTGAAAGATTGTCTGTACAAAAAGAATATGTTATTTGTGTAGAAGCTTTAATATATTTGGTAAATTTGAAAGATTATCGTGTTTGGAAAATTGTTGTGAAAACTTAGATCTCCTATAGAAATGGTTTTAAGCTTCAATTTGTTTGAAATTGACATTCATATGATATATCATGATTTCCCTTAAAAATGCAACACTAATTAGCTCCTATGAGTTTGTAAATATAATCTTAGTTTGCCTTTAAACTCCCTCATTTATCTTGTTGGATGTTGTAACTCATGGAATCTGTAGTAACACTGATTATATTAGCTTCATCAGAGCAAGTGGAGTCATATTCTTATGACCTCTAGTGGAATAATACGTGTTATAAATTGTTGTCGATTTGTAACAAATTTGGTTATATTGAGGCTTGATTTCATTAAAACAATGCATAGTAATCGATAGTTTGGGTTAGATTATTTTTATTGTACTGGGCATTCAATAAGCTTATTCCTTCACTGCTGTTAGTATTAGTCGGTTCACCCCACATTAAACTCTCAAATCTTCCTTTTTTTGTACTTGAGTGACCTGTAGTTTTTGGAAGCTAAGTTAAAGATAAACTTGAGATCTAGAATCAACCGCCACCTAACACTAGAACATTATTTATTTTCCACTAAAGTTATTTAGTTAACCTTCATTCAATTTACATATTTAATCTGTATGAACATAATCTGAATCATATGTATTGACTCTGGTTTGTGTTGGCATATTGTTACTCCTACTAAAAGTTAAGTTTGCATGTCGATGCTAGAGGAGTAACATCGTGTATTAAGTTTCAGATCCATATGCCTGAGATCTCATCTTTTATCCCTTGAACTAAGTGTTAGACGGACTAATATTTAGTGGGGAAAACTCTTATAAAGTCAGCATGTGTTTAGCATATGAGATTCAACCTGTATAATTCAACCTTTTTTTTCCTCTCCTTGTGCGCATATTGTCACTAGATCGGAAAGTATAGATATATAATTTCGATGGACCCTTATTTATGCCTAGTCATTGTTAATTCTGGGATCTTGGCTGAAATTGCTTGATGCAACTAATAATCATTATAACCTTAGTAAAGGTGCATGTTATAGACATCCTTTGATTTCGATTTATTATATGGTTTCAAAATATATGTATATATATATATATATGTATATAATATATGTTTGGAAAATTGTAATTTAATTTTTAAATATTTAAATAATATATTTATATATGTATAATTATATATGAATATATGATATATATATATATATATATATATATATATATATATATATATATATATATATATATATATATATATTTAAATGGATATTTCTATAACAAGTGCATGTAATTGCACAAGTTAGATAATTTTAAAATGATATGATATGGAAGAGGAAATTTATTTTTATTTAGATGTAATTTGGAAATTGAAATAAACAAATAGATTTAATTTCTTTATTTGTTTGTAAGTGAAGTTGTAATAAGTTAGTTTATTTTGGGCAATGTATTATTGTATTTTATTAAAATGGAAATTGGATTTAGGAAATCCTAAAGGTAGATTTATTTCCTGCTTGAATTGCCTATTTAAATTGTGTTTTCTTTTGTTCTCGTAAGTTGGGGAAATTGGTTAGTTGTGTATGTAATTCTTCCATATGATGTTATTTTATGAGAGGGTTGTTATGTTTTATGGTTCATCCCTTTGTTTTCCTTTGGGTAGTGTACTTGGTTGAGTTTCAATTAAACACCCGGTTACTATGAATAGGATGTGTTGCCTCTTATACCTTGGATTAGATCCTTGTGTTGTTAGTAGGGGAGTGGCTCTCAATGGGGGCCGACGCACAAAGTGGTGCCAGGGTAACCCATTCAGCTTTGTGATGAAACTTCTCCTATGACAACAGTATGTATTGTGCAGTTTATGTACTTGATTCTTTTACTCTTGAAGCAATGTAACCTTTATGTATGTATTGTTCTTGTATGGTATAGTATTGTGTGTTTCCTGTGTCTAGAGGTTGTTGGTTTTTCCTAGGAAGCCCTTTTACTATCTCCTAGCGTGGGGGGTGGGCCTTTGGGTACCACTTGGTTGGGTGGAATGTACACCTTACATTGTTGGGTTCCCATTTCATGTTCGTGATGGCAAGATCTTCTAAATTGGAGAGCTCGTGTGTACTAGTTGCTTTGTACTATTTCTTATTTTTTTTGTATCAGTTGGATACTTATGTATATGGACTACTCCTCATTTGTATTCAAGGAGGATTCTTGTATCATTTTTATTGTAACATTATTGTATGATCTTCCTCATTTTGGAAATCGGTCTTGTAACTGCTTTATTGAATGAATGCAATATATGGATGATTCTTTAATATACTTTGTAACTAATGAGATGAGTTTAATGTTTTGGATGTATGTTATTTATTTCATGAGGATTATTTTTATGCTATGGATTAGTTTAATTTTGTATATTATGGGATTCGAATGTAAGCGTTGTCATGTACCTTAGAGGATGTATGTGTTAAGTGTAGTTCACTTTACTTGATAGTAATTACACCTTTAAAAAAAATTGTTACGCTTTCATTTTGTTTGTGTCGTCCTCTAGGGTTATGTGGTGGGGCATTACAAAACAAGCATCCCATACTACTTGTTATCATCATTAGCGAATTAAAATACTAACAAAAGGAAAAGTCTCAACAATTTGAAAATGTCAAACAATTACAACAAGGTCTTCATCTTTTTCAACAACATAAAAGATAAGAAGATCAAAAAGTTACAAAAGATCATCAACATGATTAGAAACATCAAAGATAAGAAGATCACTTACTAAAAAAAAAGGTTCAGGTTGATTACCATAGCAACCTGGAATACTAGATGTTAGGAAGATCATCAAGAGCTCAATATTGATCCATCTAGTTACAAAATTTCACAACAAAAAGTAAATCTCAATCTATAATTGGAAAAAGTAAATTTCTATTAACAAAGATATCCATAAATGTATGATATGTATAATCCTTTACCTTTTTACAAATTCAACAAGAGTGCATCCAAGAGAAGTGGATTACATCAATTGACTAAACCATCCATACAATGATCAATACAATGATACGTATCCATCTTTTGAATTACATAAAGAAAACAGAATATTTAATCAATCTTTAGCTACCATAACCCAATGGTCTTTCGCAAGCTAAAGGTCAAGAGCATGGTTAAGGTGCTTTTTCCACCCAACCATGAAGCTCAACACTTCCTCGAGATTCTTCCTAACTTGAAGAACACCTGGTCCTACATGAGGTGCCTAGAACCCAATAACGATAGGGCAGGAGGGAAACTCTTGATGCATGCATGATGCCTTATACACACTCTTATACTAGAATGAACATATTTCTTGCATACAAGATGTGGCAGAGAAACATATATTATAAAAATTCTAGGCATTCATTATCCATCTATTTCAATGGTACTATTGACTTTGGCCAAAGCATAATTACAAAATTTGGTTGATCTTGAAAAAGATCACCTTCTCTATTAGCCCACAATCGACATCTTGTCCTGGAAGGTAATCTTAAAGTTTATCACACAAAACACATTCAACAAGAATAATAAAATTGCATAGGGGTATGTGCAGGATCATGATGGGCCAAAAAGTAGCGATATGATGGGTATGTGTAGGGTATGTGGCTAACAACTTTTTTTAATCCAAAAATGATGAAACAAAAAAGGTTTTTAAAGGAGATTATCAGCTTTCCACCAATATAAATTATGCTTTACTTTGAATTTAATAAATAATTATTATTCATTTTCTATTTGAATTACGACTAAAGTCTTGATTGATAGGTTGATTGAAAAACATCTATAGCTTTCAAACGGTATCATATTTTTTGAATCCAAAAAATGCATCACATTTTATGCTTTGCATACTATAGGATTAAAAAAAAAATGAATTTCATGAAGTTTTGATCAAGTTAAGGTGGTTAGACATGCAATTTTTTATATTTTTTAAAAGATGTAATAAAAATTTTATAATTAATTATTTACTTGGAAAAAAATTACAAAAAATATGCATCACATCGGGACATGAATCCTCTACTTATGTCTAAAATCTTATAAAAAATAATTATCATTTTATTGTGGTTAGGGTGGTCTAACAGACACCTACTTATTTTTTCCCTGAAATTTAAGTACTACTGCATTGAAATTTTAAATTTTCATCAAATGGAATTTTTTTGTTTTTAAATAAACCTAGTAGTTTAGAAACTACATTCAATTTGCTACAAATTCTATTCTTACATATTTTTGAAATAATATAGATAACTTATTCAATTTTTTACGTCAAGTTGCCTAACTCTAATTTTTCTGAATTTCTCACCATTTAAGGGCCTATTTTTTCCATGATGATCCTGCACACACCCATAGAATAAGAATCAGATGATATAATAGTGCATAACACGCTCAAGTGCACATAAAATGAATACTTAACAAACAAGAATACATGAACCCCTGGTGCCTAACTCACACAGGGTATGAATACATAATTTACTTGTAATGCCTTACTTGCATAAATATGGAATATACTTTGTATACAATGAGCATTACTCATTCAAGTTTTCATACAATAAACATGGTAAGTGCATCTCTCGCACAAAAGGTGAAATATGCATAAATTACAGTAGTATAGTTAGAGTGATCCACAATGAGTATCAAAAGTATATTTCACACACAAATTTGAAATGTAATCATTACTCAAGTACTTTATCCACACAAAGGAATCAATAACTTACTCTAGTGTGTCACTCGAACAAGAACAACATTAGTATAAGTATAATTAAAGCAGCAATTTTTCTATGATATGAATACAATCATCCATACATATGTGTCATTTTCATAGAGCATGAGAAGTGCATTATTGTACAAGTATCATTCTCATTTAGGACATATGTATAAGTACTTTCACTAAAAAAAAAAATCAAGAATATAAGATTCATCACCTCAATCACTTATGCCTTATCTAATAGACAGATCAAGATATTTATCTAATCAACTTCTATTGTGAATTACCAATGAAGATTCTTAAGACATTGAAACATTGCGCTTTCACATGGTCTCGTGGATTAGACTAGATCATGAATCCTATAAGAATAAGACGTTGCTCAACAATCAATTTTCCCAAAGCCTAGTATTATTACAAACATTCTTGCCTGAAGCATTCCTCTTAGGTTTCTTACATTCGAGAAGGTTCAACCAATATTTATCTATTATTATCCACTTTATTTACTTCACAAGTGATTTTCCTTCTTCCTCTCATCATATTTTTTTTCTTATCTTCTTCCCTTGTATCTTATCAACTCATTCATCATTTACATCATCAGAGAGATCTCTCTTCACAATATATTTCTCTTAATATTTTACTTTTATTGCCACATCATCATTATTGGGTTGTCACCATTTACTATCCATCTTGGCTCACTTCAAATAACACTATATATATTATCCATCTTGTCTTATTTCAAATAGCCACCATTACTCTTACTAGCAAGTCCTATGAAAACGCGATTAAGGAAAAGGGGCCTCACACCTCTAGAGTTCTTTGAATGATCGAACTACGTCTAAACTTCTAATCGATTCCAACTAACCATCTAAGAATCACCAACACATCAAAAGAATCCTAGCCCATAACTAGGATTCTCTATTCAATACAATAGGTTCACATACCATAATGCAACCTAAGCATAGAAGACTCAAGGTCCGAGCATTGAACCTGAGGGCTCTGATACCAAAATGTAAAGGTCCAGAAATCTCATTTAATAATTATATCCCTTAATTTCCAAAATAAATTAATAGAATACAATTAATTATAAAAAGGTGTGGAGGAAAAATTAATTACTTTCATCACTAAATTCAAATGGAATAGCATACATCAATGAATCAAACTATATTAACACAAGGTTGTGCCTTCACTAGATTTAGCCATGTAGGCTTACACAAGGATTATAATCTCAACAATACATGTAAATTCAAATACTATAATGTAAATTAAGGAATTAGCAAGATCATAAATGCATCCATAAAAGAATCATAACACAAAGAATTTCATGAGTGGAAAACCCTCGTAGGGATGAAAAAACACTTGTAAAAGTGTCTCACTGGCTTGTTGAAATGCCTCACTGGCAGAGCCTTGTTGGCTACAAAATATCAATGGTTACAAGATGTCTCACTGGCAATGATCTTACTGTCTCATTGGCATGACCATTCATTACATATTTCAAGATATCATGCATATCACACATAACAAGGAACATGAGGGAGTTCTTTTACAAGAAACATTTTCAAGTTTCACCTATGCATCATCCTTGCATATGAAATTAAGGTAATGCCATAACTATCATGAATCGCTCCCAATTATTTGCAAATAAGACCATTCTACCTCCAATGACCTCTCAAATATCACACAAGTATGCTAAAAACCATAAGCCAATCACATAAAGCTTCATGAAAGCAATCCTAGGCCTGCTAGAATACACATGTCTATGGAATTATTACAATAATGTTTACTTCTAAATTCATTGATTCATAGAGGTTTCAACAATAAGAGAATAAAAGGGTTAAGAAGGTATAGCTCACGTATGTATGAGAATACATATATAAGCTATTGAAAAAAAAATATGAGTATAGATTCTTATGCAAATAAATTTCAAGATCAACTAAGTGAGAGAATTCCTAATTTCTCTGTATGTGTATGATAAACCATGATGCATGAGAAGAATGCCATCCTTAAACTTAACTTTAATAAGGTAAGGTATGATTTAACACTTAGTTATCTTTCATAAAATCCCCAATTGATTCACATTACATAGCATGTGTAGATTAATTACAATATATTGATCAAGTGTTATAAAATATCTCAAATTTCATATTCAAATATTTAATTTTGTCCTCCTATATGAATCTCATACTTAGAATATTGTCCTTCAATGAAATATATTAAATATTGATTTTAAATTAATTATAATAACTTAATTTGATTTCTTTACTTTGTTAAATATTTATTCTTTCTTAAGTACACTTATAATTACTATACAATGTAACATGAATCTCAAGCCTCTAGAAGACTTCTAAGACTTATAAACACAAGAACTCCACCAATGCATTACCAATGACACACAAGCAACCAATCTATCAATACACTATTTAAATACATGATTGCAATAGTAAACATTATTCCATATCGAGGATAATTACCAAATTCTCTTATTTATAAATCACTCACTATGAAATAAGCATACTCATGCAATAATTAACTACATAAATAAATAAATATATATATATATATATATATATGAAAATGAATATATTATAACTATATTCTGCAACTAACAACAACAATAAAAGATTGTATAAAGGATCAAATATAAGAATTACAAATAGATGAACACGTGTACATATATAAACATATAACATGGCAATTACAAATAGCAAAACTAAGTGTAACTACTATTTCTTCGAATGTCGAACCATACATATATTAACTTATGAATTTCGAAGGTATATAAATATGTATCTATTAATTCATAGGGTGAATGCTTAGCATGCATCAATGGCACGACCTTTAGGCTGTACACAAGCCTTGTATCCTGAGACTTAGTTTAAGTATTACCCATTTATCTCAAGGTGCCTATGATTCCTAACCAAGTATTGTTTCCCTGAGAATGAGTAATGTGGCTCACTCAACGTTAGACAAAAAACATCTAGGTAGATATGTCTTCCTCTAGGGATCTTTACTCTAACACAATTGAAGTTTTATGCATGCAGGAGTATTTTTAAAGACTTAACTACAACTTATGGGAAAATTATATTGAAGAGTGGATTCTTCCATGCGGATGAAGATCATATAGGCCTTATTTTAAACCTAAGTAATCACTTAACTCACTTATGGAATCGTATTATTATGAGTAATGAATTAATCAGCCTCTTTGTGAATATTGGATTGGGACACACAATTGCACAAGAGGTAGACATTGTGGAGTGGTAGATAGTCTAAGTATTCACCATCATGGTTTCAGCATGTGCTGAAGTCTAGCTCACTTAAATTTGTAACTAAGCCAGTAATTATCTACAGAAAATTGCAACTGTGTTTGGATTTTATTTATATACATTTGAATAGGCATTACACTATCAAAGAGTGGATTATTCTAGTAAAATGGGGGATTTTGGTTTACCAATGTTAGTGTCAGCCACATCTCAGAAGAATGCATAACCAATCATTGAACGACTATACCTATCGTATTATGCCAAAGAAATTGAGTGGGGAAAGTTAAACCTATCTGATACATTTCCTATTGACCATAGCATGATGAATCATTGCCATTGATAGCTTAAGGCATCATAGAAAATGATAATCTTGGTACTTCAACAAGGTTAATTTTTCAAAACAATAAAAAGAACTATACAGTCATCAAATGAAATAGAATGTTTTTATGGAGTCATCCAAATAGTTTATCTATTCTAAAAAGGATTGAACAATGATAAAGTAATTTGCATCCAGATGTATTTTTGCATGATTTCCAACTTCTTCCAATAATTAGAATAAAGGAGAAATTAAAGCTAAAATAACCCAACCTATTATGTTGTTGACCTGGCATCTACATTCTTCTGTAGAAAAATATCAACAAAGGAACATAACTCCTCTAAAAGACATGATCACATGGAGGTGAAGGAGATAGATCATAAATGACCTGGAATTCGCTTTCAGTTAAATTACCTCTTATTTTTGTTCCTCTTTCTCCTACCATTGTTGTTTTGTTGTGGTTTCTAGAAAACTACTTCTCATAGCTCATTTTTAGTTATTCTTTTGCAAGGAAAAGAAAGATCAAGAAAATTTAGTTGTGTGTTTTCATTATTGTTTCCTTCTTTTAAAGTTTTCTTTTAGTTTTCCAAAAACTGAATCTTGGAAATAAAAATAATAAAGTTTATTTTCCATGCACAATATTTATCCTCTGCTATTAATAAAATACCATTTTTAATTGCAAAATTGAATATCTATTCTAAGTAAAAAATAACAAAATATCTTTTATTTGCAATTTAAATGTTTCTTCAAAATAGTTAGCAAAGAGGTGACATTTAATTGCAATTAAAAATAATTATTCTAACTTACAATGCATTATCATTTATGTGTAGAAATAAATTATCTATTTAAAATATAATTAATTCTTTTATTCCTTTGCACTTTTATTTCACCACAAATTAATTTAATTTAACATTATGATCAATAGAAATAGGGATCGTGACAAGACAATGTGCTTAACGTCTCCAAGAGAGGATAAATACAAGGTCTCATCCTAGGGAACATCACACCCAATGCTTCCAAGAGACGACAAGCACAAAAGGTCTCGTCTTGGTTCCAAGAGAAGACAAGTGCAAGGTCTCATCCTAGGGAACATTGTATCTAATGTTTCCAAGAGAGGAAAAGGAAATATCGTGCCCTCAAAGGAATTCAAACACAATGACACCACCGGGAGGAAAACACATCACATAAAGAAAGAAAATCACATCAAGGAACATGAAAACAAATGCAAATGAAATCATGCCAATGTATGCCCCCACTTTAAAGGAATTGTTAACATCATGTTGTGAGCAATTACTTTGAAGTAGCCAAAGGAAAAGGAAAGGGTTGCCCCTCAGAAACACATAAGGGATCTATTGATTCGGGGTTAGTATCTATCTTTGCTGCAATGATAAAAAAGAGCTCAAAATTGTCATCATTCCCCAAATACACATAGAATTGGAAGAATGACACAAAGAGAGAAAAAAAAATGAAAAACCTTTTGGGTCAACATGGAAGAAACATGAATGCCTCAATGCCTTACATCATCCCCAAAAGGAAAACACAAGAAAAAAATGAAAATGAAAATCAAAGATAAGGAAAAATCTTTTGGGTCAACATGGAAGAGGCATAGGGTGTCTCGATGCCTTGCGTCATCCCCAAAAGGAAAACACAAGACAAAAATGAAAATGAAAAGAAAAGATAAAGAAAAAAATATATTTTGGGTCAACATGGAAGAGACATAGGGTGTCTTGACACCTTGCATCATCCCAAAAAGGAAAAAACAAGACAAAAATGAAAATGAAAAAAAAATCTTTTGGGTCAACATGGAAGATACATAGGGTGTCTCAACGCCTTGCATCATCCCCAAAAGGAAAACACAAGACCAAAAATGATAATGAAAAGAAAAGATAAAATATTAATGAAAAGGAAAAAGTATATGACATAGAAGAATGAAGGTACAAATAGAGGAATGCACGTATAGAGAGAACATCATGAGGGATCATAGTACATACATGCAATAAAAAGTGGAAAGAAAGTAAAAAGGAAAGAAAAAAATAAAAAGAAAAAGAAAAGATAAAATACCAGTAAATCACATGTGAGTCAACCATCCAGCAAGTCATCCGCATCCCAGTCTTGTTCAGTATATGTAGAATGTAGATCACTAGTGAGAGACACAAGGTCAAGTGTTGTACTAGGAGAATCACCAAGTTCAACATGTGGTGCATCACTCGGTTTAAGAGGATCATCATGGTTGTTATCATTTAATCTCATGGAAAAATTCAATTCATTATTCACTTGCTCACAAATTTTAGCAGTTTCCTTATCGCCATCCAAGTTAACCAAAATAGGAGGACGAATGATAATATCCATAGAATTTTTTGGTCCTTGTTGTGTTGGAGACATAACTTTTGTTTGTTCTGGTAAGAGAGGAGGGAAATCATTTATTGCTTCTATCAAGTTTGGATTTTGATTTTCAATGTTGTTCTCGTCATTCATCTTTCGAG
>VDFB02000017.1:531846580-532012367 GCA_007258455.2 Sequoia sempervirens
CTATATATATATATATATGTATATATACTATATATATATGTATATATACTATTTATATATGCATATATACATACTATTTATATATGCATATATACATACATAAATATATATATTTATGTATTTGAAAATGAATATATTATAACTATATTTTGTAGCTAAAAATAACAATAAAATATTGTATAAAGGATCACATATAAGAATTACAAATACATGAAAACATACATATATATACATATAACATGGTGATTACAAATAGCAAAACTCAGTGTAACTACTTGGCCTTCGAATGCCAAACCATACATATATTAACTTATGAATTCGGAAGGTATATAAATATGTATCTATTAATTCATAGGGTGAATGCTTAGTGTGCATCTATGGCACGACCTTTAGGCTATACATAAGCCTTGTATCCTAAGACTTAGTTTAAGTATTCCCCATTTATCTCAAGGTGTCTATGATTCCTAACCAAGTATTTTTTCCCTGAGAATGAGTAATGTGGCTCACTCAATGTTAGACAAAAAGCAACTAGGTAGATATGTCTTCCTCTGGGGATCTTCACTCTAAAACCAATTGAAGTTTTATGCATGGAGGAGTATTTTGAAAGATGTAACTACAGGTTATGGGAAAATGATATTGAAGTGTGGATTCTTCCATGTGTACGGAGATCATAGAGGCCTTATTGTAAGCCTAAAGTAACCACTTAACTCACTTATGGAATTGTATTATTATGAGTAACGAATTAATCAGCCTCTTTGTGAATATTGGATTGGGACACACAGTTTCACAAGAGGTAGACATTGTTGAGTGGTAGATAGTCTAAGTGTTCACCATCATGCTATCGACATGTGTTGAAGTTTAACTCACTTAAATTTGTAACTAAGCCAGTAATTAACTATAGAAAATTGCAACCCTATTTGGATTTTATTTATATACATTTGAATGGGCATTACACTACCAAAGAGTGGATTAGTCCAATAAAAGGGGGTGTTTTGGTTCACCAATGTCAGTGCCAGAGACATCTCAGAAGAATGCATAACCAATCATTGAATGACTATACCTATCGCATTATGCCAAAGCAATTGATTGGGGGAAGGAAAACTTGTTCAATGATGTATTTCTTGTTGACCATAGCATGATGAATCATTGTCTTTGATAGCTTAAGGAATCATAGAAAATGATAATCTTGGTACTTCAACAAGGTTAATTTTTCAAAACAACAAAAAGAACTATACAGTCATCAAGTGAAATAGAATGATTTTATGGAGTCATCAAAATAGTTTATCTATTCTAAAAAGGACTGAACAATGATAAAGTAATTTGCATCTAGAAACATTTCTGCATGATTTCCAACTTCTTCTTCCAATAATTAGAATAAAGGATAAAGTAAAGCTAAAATAACCCAACCTGTTATGTTGTTGGCCTGACATCTGCATTCTTCTATAGGAAAATATCAACAAAGGAACAAAGCTCCTCTGAAAGATGATCACGTGGAGGTGAAGGAGATGGATCATAAATGACTTGGAATTCACTTTCAGTTGAATTCCCTCCTCTTATTTTTGTTCCTCTTTCTCCCACCGTTCTTGTTTTGTTGTGCTTTCTAGAAAACTACTTCCTGGAGCTCATTTTCAATTATTCTTTTGCAGAGAAAAGAAAGATCATGTTTTTCCATTATTGTTTCCTTCTTCTAAATTTTTCTTTTAGTTTTCCAAAAACCTAATCTTGAAAATAAAAATAATAAAGTTTATTTTCCATGCACAATATTTATCCTCTACTATTAATAGAATACCATTTTTAATTGCAAAATTGAATATCTATTCTAAGTAAAAAATAACGGAATATCTTTTATTTTTAATTTAAATGTTTATTCGAAATAGTTAGCAAAGAGGTAACATTTAATTGCAATTAAAAATAATTATTCTAACTTACATCACATTATCATTTATGTGCAAAAATAAATTCTCTAGATTTAAAATATAATTAATTCTTGTATTCCTTTGCACTTTTATTTCAACACAAATTAATTTAATTTAACATTGTAAAATACGATCAATAAAAATAGGGGTCATGACATCCTTTCCCCCTTAAAGAATCATCATCTTGATGATCAAATTAACTAAAAGATAAAAGAAAAATTTCATACCTCTTTACTCTATTTTACCTTAATGTCACAATCAGCCCACCTGACAAGGATATCGTCTTTTTCAAGCACCCGTCTATTTAGAACAACAAAAATTAATGTGGCTAGCATTCACAAACTTGCACACCTTGTTAGCATGTCATGGCTTCATCAACTTCACTTTATTTACCTTAATTAATAAAATCATGCAAACCAATTCATTTATTTCATACACTTTTATATCTTATTCAAATCTTTTTCATATTCCAAGATATTTACTGATAGAAAGAAAATAGTTGTGCTTATTTTGTCAACATGCCTATCATATAAGATGTTAGAATAATTGCCTCTATGATGATAAATATGTAGCACCCCTCCAATTTGCTTATATTTTTATATAGTGCTCTTACTGTGATAGACCATGATGCTATGTTGTTGTTATTTGATCACTGACATTGGAGCGATGATTTTTATATTTGATGTGATGGTACACTTTATTGATGATTATTGTTTATGACATGCTTTTTGGCTAGCATAGTTGTTTATTTGAGTTGATATTGTTATATGCTCATCTGTAGTTAATGTTTTAGTTTCGTCAGTTTTGATGTGACATTGTATTGGTGAAGGGAACGGAATTGCATCACTCACTCGCAAGCGCCCTACGATTCCACGATTTTCTCTTCACAGTGTGATTGTTTATGATCTATATACATGTATGACATATGTTTTGATTGCAAGTACAAGACATCAACTCCACCTAGATTCACAGGTTTAAGTGTGTCCATTGCCCAACAAAATAGTTGATTGGGAGATAGTAACAGGGTTTCCTTGTCAAGCCACAACCCTAGTCACATTGTGTCGTCAGTCCTTATTTTGGTATGCTTTGTTGTTATTTTGTCCACGTTTTCCTTGTCATTTATTTATTTTGCAAGGTATGTTCTATGGGAAATTAATGTTAATTAATGTTTATAATGGTTTTTAGTGATTATTTAATTAATCTTGATTAATATTGTTAGATGTTTTATATTTGATTTAATTAATTAAATTAAATTTATTGTGTAAAGTGATTTAATCCTTGAGATTAAATTTATTTTATAAAGTGATTAAATTAATTAGATTAAATTTAATTAAAAATTAATATGTGAATTATGAATTATTAAATGCATAAATATCTTGTAATTATCTTAGAGGAAATATCTATGATTTGGTTGAAAAGATATTTTATTTGTGACATGTGTTTGAAAAAATTAATTAAATATTGTTATTGGGAATTAATTCTCGAAGAGAATATTTGCATTAACTGAAAGAGGAAAGAGGCTACTTCACGGGAATGGAAAAAAAGATCTTTTTGGGGGAAGAATTTGAAAATTGGAAGGAAGTTCTTGGGAAATTTTGGCTCTAGGTTTTGTTTTTATCTTTATGGAAAAGTGGATAATTTGGAAGAAGCTTTGGTAAATTGGAATCTGAAGGCAAAGCTCTACTTCAAACATCATTTCTTCAAGCATCTGGAAACAGGTTCTTTAAATTGTTTTATTTATATGCAATTTGAAAGATTGTATGTACAAGAAGAATATGTTATTTGTGTAGAAGCTTAAATATATTTTGTAAATTTGAAAGATTCTCATGTTTGGAAAATTGTTGTGAAAACTTAGAGCTCCTATAGAAATGGTTTTAAGCTTCGATCTATTTGAAATTGACATTCATATGATATATCATGATGTCCCTTGAAAATGCAACACTAATTGGTGCCTATGAGTTTGTAAATATAATCTCAGTTTGCCTTTAAACTCCCTCATTTATCTTGTTGGATGTTGTAACTCATGGAATCTGTAGTACCACCGCTTATATTAGCTTCATCAAAGCAAGTGGAGTCAGATTCTTATGACCTCTAGTGGAATAATACGTGCTATAAATTGTTGTCGATTTGTAACAAATTTGGTTATATTGAGGCTTGATTTCATTAAAACAATGCATAGTAATCGATAGTCTGGGTTAGATTATTTTTATTGTACTGGGCATTCAATAAGCTTATTCCTTCACCGTCGTTAGTATTAGTCAATTCGCCCCACATTAAACTCTCAAATCTTCCTTTTTTTGTACTTGAGTGACCCGTAGTTTTTGGAAGCTAAGTTAAAGATAAACTTGAGATCTAAAATCAACCGCCACCTGACACTGGAACATTATTTATTTGCCACTAAAGTTATTTAGTTAACCTTCATTCAATTTACATATTTAATTTGTATGAACATAGTTTGAATCACATGTATTGACTCTGGTTTGTGTTAGCATATTGTTACTCCTGCTGAAAGTTAAGTTTGCATGTCGATGCTATAGGAGTAACATTGTGTACTAAGTTTCAGATCCATATGCCTAAGATCTCATCTTTTATCCCTTGAACTAAGTATTAGCTGAACTAATATTTAGTGGGGAAAACTCTTATAAAGTCAGCATGTGTTTAGCATATGAGATTCAACCTGTATAACTCAACTTTTTCTTCCTCTCTTCATGCGTGTATGGTCACTAGATCGGAAAGTATAGATATATAATTTTGATGGACCCTTATTTATGCCTAGTCATTGTTAATTCTGGGATCTTGGCCGAAATTGGTTGATGCAACTAATAATCATTATAACCTTGGTAAAGGTGTATGTTATATACATCCTTTGATTTCGATTTATTATATGGTTTCAAAATATATATGTATATATATATATATATATTTAATATATGTTTAGAAAATTGTGATTTAATTTTTAAATATTTAAATAATATATTTATATATGTATAATTATATATGAATACATATATAATTATATATATATATATATATATTTAAATGGATATTTCTATAACAGGTGCATGTAATTGCACAAGTTAGATAATTTTAAAATGATATGATATGGAAGAGGAAATTGATTTTTATTTAGATGTAATTTGGAAATTGAAATAAACAAATAGATTTAATTTCTTTATTTGTCTGTAAGTGAAGTTGTAATAAGTTAGTTTATTTTGGGCAATGTATTATTGTATTTTATTGAAATGGAAATTGAATTTAGGAAATCCTATTGGTAGATTTATTTCCTACTTGAATTGCCTATTTAAATTGTGTTTTCTTTTGTTCTCGTAAGTTGGGAAAATTGGTTAGTTGTGTATGTAATTCTTCCAGATGATGTTATTTTATGAGGGGGTTGTTATGTTTTATAGTTCATCCCTTTTGTTTTCCTTTGGGTAGTGTACTTGGTTGAGTTTCAGTTAAACACCCAGTTTCTACGAACGGGATGTGTTGCCTCTTATACCTTGGATTAGATCCTTGTGTTGTTAGTAGGGGAGTGGCTCTCAATGGGGGTCGATGCACAAAGTGGTGCCAGGGTAACCCATGCAACTTTTTGATGACACTTCTCCTATGACAACGGTATGTATTGTGTAGTTTATGTACTTGATTCTTTTACTCTAGAAGCAATGTAACCTTTATGTATGTATTGTTCTTGTATGGTATAGTATTGTGTGTTTCCTGTGTCTAGAGGTTGTTGGTTTTGCCTAGGAAGCCCTTTTACTATCTCCTAGCATAGGGGGTGGGCCTTTGGGTACCACTTGGTTGGGTGGAACGTACACCTTACACTATTGGGTTCCCATTTCATGTTCATGATGGCAGGATCTTCTAGATTGGAGAGCTCACGTGTACTAGTTGCTTTGTACTATTTATTATGTTCTTTTCTATCAGTTGGATACTTATGTATATGGACTACTCCTCATTTGTATTCAAGGAGGATTCTTGTATCATTTTTATTGTAACATTATTGTATGATCTTCCTCATTTTGGAAATCGGTCTTGTAACTGCTTTATTGAATGAATGCAATATAGGGATGATTCTTTAATGTACTTTGTAACTAATGAGATTAGTTTAATGCTTTGGATGTATGTTATTTATTTCATGAGTATTATTTTTATGTTATGGATTAGTTTACTTTTGTATATTATGGGATTTGAATGTAAGCGTTGTTGCCTACCTTAGAGGATGTATGTGTTAAGTGTAGTTCACTTTACTTGATATTAATTACACCTTTAAAAAAATTGTTACACTTTCGTTGTGTTTGCATCGTCCTCTAGGGTTACGTGGCAGGGTGTTACAAAACAAGCATCCCATACTACTTGTTATCATCATTAGCAAATTAAAATACTAACAATAGGAAAAGTCTCAACAATCTGAAAATATCAAACAATTACAACAAGGTCTTCATCTTGGTCAACAACATAAAAGATAAGAAGATCAACAAGTTACAAAAGATCATCAACATGATTAGAAACATCAAAGATAAGAAGATCACTTACTAAAAAAAAAGGTTCGAGTTGATTACCATAGCAACCCAGAATACCAGATGTTAGGAAGATCATCAAGAGCTCAATATTGATTCAACCAGTTACTAAATTTCACAAAAAAAAAGTAAATCTCAATCTATAATTGGAAAAAGTAAATTTTTATTAACAAAGATATCCATAAATGTAGGATATGTATAATCATTTACCTTTTTACAAATGCAACAAGAGTGCATCCAAGAGAAGTGGATTACATCAATTGACTAAACCAGCCATACAATGATCAATACAATGATACGTATCCATCTTCTAAATTACATAAAGAAAATTGAATATTTAATCAATCTTTAGCTACCATAACCCAATGGTATTCCGCAAGCTAAAGGTCAAGAGCATGGTTAAGGTACTTTTTCCACCCAACCATGAAGCTCAACACTTCCTCGAGATTCTTCCTAACTCGAAGAACACCCGGTCCTACATGAGGCACCTAGAACCCAATAACAATAGGGCAGGAGGGAAACTCTTGATGCATGCATGATGCCTTATATGCACTCTTATACTAGAATGAACATATTTATTGCATACAATATGTGGCAGAGAAACATACATTATAAAAATTCTAGGCATTCATTATCCATCTATTTCAATGGTACTATTGGCTTTGACCAAAGCATAATTACAAAATTTGGTTGATCTTGAAAAATAAGATCACCTTCTCTATTAGCCCACATTCGGCATCCTATCCTAGAAGGTAAGCTTAAATTTTATCACACACAACACATTCAACAAGAATAATCAAATTGCATAGGGGTATGTGCAGGATCATGATGGGCCAAAAAGTAGCGATATGATGGGTATGTGTAGGGTATGTGGCTGGTAACTTTTTCTTACCCAAAATTGATGAAAGGAAAAAGGTTTTTAAAGGAGATTCTCAACTTTCCACCAATATAAATTATGCTTCACTTTGAATTTAATAAATAATTATTATTCATTTTCTATGTGAATTACAACTAAAGTCTTGATTGATAGGTTGATTGAAAAACATATATAGCTTTAAAATGGTATCACATTTTTTGAATCCAAAACATGCGTCACATTTTATGCTTCGCATACTCTAGGATTAAAAAAAAAATGAATTTCATGAAGTTTTGATCAAGTTAAGGTGGTTAGACATGCAATTTTTTATATTTTTTAAAAGATGTAATAAAAATTTTATAATTAATTATTTACTTGGAAAAAAATTACAAAAAATATGCATCACATCGGGACATGAATCCTCTACTTATGTCTAAAATCTTATAAAAAATAATTATCATTTTATTGTGGTTAGGGTGGTCTAACAGACACCTACTTATTTTTTCCCTGAAATTTAAGTACTACTGCATTGAAATTTTAAATTTTCATCAAATGGAATTTTTTTGTTTTTAAATAAACCTAGTAGTTTAGAAACTACATTCAATTTGCTACAAATTCTATTCTTACATATTTTTGAAATAATATAGATAACTTATTCAATTTTTTACGTCAAGTTGCCTAACTCTAATTTTTCTGAATTTCTCACCATTTAAGGGCCTATTTTTTCCATGATGATCCTGCACACACCCATAGAATAAGAATCAGATGATATAATAGTGCATAACACGCTCAAGTGCACATAAAATGAATACTTAACAAACAAGAATACATGAACCCCTGGTGCCTAACTCACACAGGGTATGAATACATAATTTACTTGTAATGCCTTACTTGCATAAATATGGAATATACTTTGTATACAATGAGCATTACTCATTCAAGTTTTCATACAATAAACATGGTAAGTGCATCTCTCGCACAAAAGGTGAAATATGCATAAATTACAGTAGTATAGTTAGAGTGATCCACAATGAGTATCAAAAGTATATTTCACACACAAATTTGAAATGTAATCATTACTCAAGTACTTTATCCACACAAAGGAATCAATAACTTACTCTAGTGTGTCACTCGAACAAGAACAACATTAGTATAAGTATAATTAAAGCAGCAATTTTTCTATGATATGAATACAATCATCCATACATATGTGTCATTTTCATAGAGCATGAGAAGTGCATTATTGTACAAGTATCATTCTCATTTAGGACATATGTATAAGTACTTTCACTAAAAAAAAAAATCAAGAATATAAGATTCATCACCTCAATCACTTATGCCTTATCTAATAGACAGATCAAGATATTTATCTAATCAACTTCTATTGTGAATTACCAATGAAGATTCTTAAGACATTGAAACATTGCGCTTTCACATGGTCTCGTGGATTAGACTAGATCATGAATCCTATAAGAATAAGACGTTGCTCAACAATCAATTTTCCCAAAGCCTAGTATTATTACAAACATTCTTGCCTGAAGCATTCCTCTTAGGTTTCTTACATTCGAGAAGGTTCAACCAATATTTATCTATTATTATCCACTTTATTTACTTCACAAGTGATTTTCCTTCTTCCTCTCATCATATTTTTTTTCTTATCTTCTTCCCTTGTATCTTATCAACTCATTCATCATTTACATCATCAGAGAGATCTCTCTTCACAATATATTTCTCTTAATATTTTACTTTTATTGCCACATCATCATTATTGGGTTGTCACCATTTACTATCCATCTTGGCTCACTTCAAATAACACTATATATATTATCCATCTTGTCTTATTTCAAATAGCCACCATTACTCTTACTAGCAAGTCCTATGAAAACGCGATTAAGGAAAAGGGGCCTCACACCTCTAGAGTTCTTTGAATGATCGAACTACGTCTAAACTTCTAATCGATTCCAACTAACCATCTAAGAATCACCAACACATCAAAAGAATCCTAGCCCATAACTAGGATTCTCTATTCAATACAATAGGTTCACATACCATAATGCAACCTAAGCATAGAAGACTCAAGGTCCGAGCATTGAACCTGAGGGCTCTGATACCAAAATGTAAAGGTCCAGAAATCTCATTTAATAATTATATCCCTTAATTTCCAAAATAAATTAATAGAATACAATTAATTATAAAAAGGTGTGGAGGAAAAATTAATTACTTTCATCACTAAATTCAAATGGAATAGCATACATCAATGAATCAAACTATATTAACACAAGGTTGTGCCTTCACTAGATTTAGCCATGTAGGCTTACACAAGGATTATAATCTCAACAATACATGTAAATTCAAATACTATAATGTAAATTAAGGAATTAGCAAGATCATAAATGCATCCATAAAAGAATCATAACACAAAGAATTTCATGAGTGGAAAACCCTCGTAGGGATGAAAAAACACTTGTAAAAGTGTCTCACTGGCTTGTTGAAATGCCTCACTGGCAGAGCCTTGTTGGCTACAAAATATCAATGGTTACAAGATGTCTCACTGGCAATGATCTTACTGTCTCATTGGCATGACCATTCATTACATATTTCAAGATATCATGCATATCACACATAACAAGGAACATGAGGGAGTTCTTTTACAAGAAACATTTTCAAGTTTCACCTATGCATCATCCTTGCATATGAAATTAAGGTAATGCCATAACTATCATGAATCGCTCCCAATTATTTGCAAATAAGACCATTCTACCTCCAATGACCTCTCAAATATCACACAAGTATGCTAAAAACCATAAGCCAATCACATAAAGCTTCATGAAAGCAATCCTAGGCCTGCTAGAATACACATGTCTATGGAATTATTACAATAATGTTTACTTCTAAATTCATTGATTCATAGAGGTTTCAACAATAAGAGAATAAAAGGGTTAAGAAGGTATAGCTCACGTATGTATGAGAATACATATATAAGCTATTGAAAAAAAAATATGAGTATAGATTCTTATGCAAATAAATTTCAAGATCAACTAAGTGAGAGAATTCCTAATTTCTCTGTATGTGTATGATAAACCATGATGCATGAGAAGAATGCCATCCTTAAACTTAACTTTAATAAGGTAAGGTATGATTTAACACTTAGTTATCTTTCATAAAATCCCCAATTGATTCACATTACATAGCATGTGTAGATTAATTACAATATATTGATCAAGTGTTATAAAATATCTCAAATTTCATATTCAAATATTTAATTTTGTCCTCCTATATGAATCTCATACTTAGAATATTGTCCTTCAATGAAATATATTAAATATTGATTTTAAATTAATTATAATAACTTAATTTGATTTCTTTACTTTGTTAAATATTTATTCTTTCTTAAGTACACTTATAATTACTATACAATGTAACATGAATCTCAAGCCTCTAGAAGACTTCTAAGACTTATAAACACAAGAACTCCACCAATGCATTACCAATGACACACAAGCAACCAATCTATCAATACACTATTTAAATACATGATTGCAATAGTAAACATTATTCCATATCGAGGATAATTACCAAATTCTCTTATTTATAAATCACTCACTATGAAATAAGCATACTCATGCAATAATTAACTACATAAATAAATAAATATATATATATATATATATATATGAAAATGAATATATTATAACTATATTCTGCAACTAACAACAACAATAAAAGATTGTATAAAGGATCAAATATAAGAATTACAAATAGATGAACACGTGTACATATATAAACATATAACATGGCAATTACAAATAGCAAAACTAAGTGTAACTACTATTTCTTCGAATGTCGAACCATACATATATTAACTTATGAATTTCGAAGGTATATAAATATGTATCTATTAATTCATAGGGTGAATGCTTAGCATGCATCAATGGCACGACCTTTAGGCTGTACACAAGCCTTGTATCCTGAGACTTAGTTTAAGTATTACCCATTTATCTCAAGGTGCCTATGATTCCTAACCAAGTATTGTTTCCCTGAGAATGAGTAATGTGGCTCACTCAACGTTAGACAAAAAACATCTAGGTAGATATGTCTTCCTCTAGGGATCTTTACTCTAACACAATTGAAGTTTTATGCATGCAGGAGTATTTTTAAAGACTTAACTACAACTTATGGGAAAATTATATTGAAGAGTGGATTCTTCCATGCGGATGAAGATCATATAGGCCTTATTTTAAACCTAAGTAATCACTTAACTCACTTATGGAATCGTATTATTATGAGTAATGAATTAATCAGCCTCTTTGTGAATATTGGATTGGGACACACAATTGCACAAGAGGTAGACATTGTGGAGTGGTAGATAGTCTAAGTATTCACCATCATGGTTTCAGCATGTGCTGAAGTCTAGCTCACTTAAATTTGTAACTAAGCCAGTAATTATCTACAGAAAATTGCAACTGTGTTTGGATTTTATTTATATACATTTGAATAGGCATTACACTATCAAAGAGTGGATTATTCTAGTAAAATGGGGGATTTTGGTTTACCAATGTTAGTGTCAGCCACATCTCAGAAGAATGCATAACCAATCATTGAACGACTATACCTATCGTATTATGCCAAAGAAATTGAGTGGGGAAAGTTAAACCTATCTGATACATTTCCTATTGACCATAGCATGATGAATCATTGCCATTGATAGCTTAAGGCATCATAGAAAATGATAATCTTGGTACTTCAACAAGGTTAATTTTTCAAAACAATAAAAAGAACTATACAGTCATCAAATGAAATAGAATGTTTTTATGGAGTCATCCAAATAGTTTATCTATTCTAAAAAGGATTGAACAATGATAAAGTAATTTGCATCCAGATGTATTTTTGCATGATTTCCAACTTCTTCCAATAATTAGAATAAAGGAGAAATTAAAGCTAAAATAACCCAACCTATTATGTTGTTGACCTGGCATCTACATTCTTCTGTAGAAAAATATCAACAAAGGAACATAACTCCTCTAAAAGACATGATCACATGGAGGTGAAGGAGATAGATCATAAATGACCTGGAATTCGCTTTCAGTTAAATTACCTCTTATTTTTGTTCCTCTTTCTCCTACCATTGTTGTTTTGTTGTGGTTTCTAGAAAACTACTTCTCATAGCTCATTTTTAGTTATTCTTTTGCAAGGAAAAGAAAGATCAAGAAAATTTAGTTGTGTGTTTTCATTATTGTTTCCTTCTTTTAAAGTTTTCTTTTAGTTTTCCAAAAACTGAATCTTGGAAATAAAAATAATAAAGTTTATTTTCCATGCACAATATTTATCCTCTGCTATTAATAAAATACCATTTTTAATTGCAAAATTGAATATCTATTCTAAGTAAAAAATAACAAAATATCTTTTATTTGCAATTTAAATGTTTCTTCAAAATAGTTAGCAAAGAGGTGACATTTAATTGCAATTAAAAATAATTATTCTAACTTACAATGCATTATCATTTATGTGTAGAAATAAATTATCTATTTAAAATATAATTAATTCTTTTATTCCTTTGCACTTTTATTTCACCACAAATTAATTTAATTTAACATTATGATCAATAGAAATAGGGATCGTGACAAGACAATGTGCTTAACGTCTCCAAGAGAGGATAAATACAAGGTCTCATCCTAGGGAACATCACACCCAATGCTTCCAAGAGACGACAAGCACAAAAGGTCTCGTCTTGGTTCCAAGAGAAGACAAGTGCAAGGTCTCATCCTAGGGAACATTGTATCTAATGTTTCCAAGAGAGGAAAAGGAAATATCGTGCCCTCAAAGGAATTCAAACACAATGACACCACCGGGAGGAAAACACATCACATAAAGAAAGAAAATCACATCAAGGAACATGAAAACAAATGCAAATGAAATCATGCCAATGTATGCCCCCACTTTAAAGGAATTGTTAACATCATGTTGTGAGCAATTACTTTGAAGTAGCCAAAGGAAAAGGAAAGGGTTGCCCCTCAGAAACACATAAGGGATCTATTGATTCGGGGTTAGTATCTATCTTTGCTGCAATGATAAAAAAGAGCTCAAAATTGTCATCATTCCCCAAATACACATAGAATTGGAAGAATGACACAAAGAGAGAAAAAAAAATGAAAAACCTTTTGGGTCAACATGGAAGAAACATGAATGCCTCAATGCCTTACATCATCCCCAAAAGGAAAACACAAGAAAAAAATGAAAATGAAAATCAAAGATAAGGAAAAATCTTTTGGGTCAACATGGAAGAGGCATAGGCCATGCGCAATCCCCAAAAAGGAAAACACAAGACAAAAATGAAAATGAAAAGAAAAGATAAAGAAAAAAATATATTTTGGGTCAACATGGAAGAGACATAGGGTGTCTTGACACCTTGCATCATCCCAAAAAGGAAAAAACAAGACAAAAATGAAAATGAAAAAAAAATCTTTTGGGTCAACATGGAAGATACATAGGGTGTCTCAACGCCTTGCATCATCCCCAAAAGGAAAACACAAGACCAAAAATGATAATGAAAAGAAAAGATAAAATATTAATGAAAAGGAAAAAGTATATGACATAGAAGAATGAAGGTACAAATAGAGGAATGCACGTATAGAGAGAACATCATGAGGGATCATAGTACATACATGCAATAAAAAGTGGAAAGAAAGTAAAAAGGAAAGAAAAAAATAAAAAGAAAAAGAAAAGATAAAATACCAGTAAATCACATGTGAGTCAACCATCCAGCAAGTCATCCGCATCCCAGTCTTGTTCAGTATATGTAGAATGTAGATCACTAGTGAGAGACACAAGGTCAAGTGTTGTACTAGGAGAATCACCAAGTTCAACATGTGGTGCATCACTCGGTTTAAGAGGATCATCATGGTTGTTATCATTTAATCTCATGGAAAAATTCAATTCATTATTCACTTGCTCACAAATTTTAGCAGTTTCCTTATCGCCATCCAAGTTAACCAAAATAGGAGGACGAATGATAATATCCATAGAATTTTTTGGTCCTTGTTGTGTTGGAGACATAACTTTTGTTTGTTCTGGTAAGAGAGGAGGGAAATCATTTATTGCTTCTATCAAGTTTGGATTTTGATTTTCAATGTTGTTCTCGTCATTCATCTTTCGAGCAATAGCATGATGCCTATGCCTATGCTCTCTAGTATTTTTGTTCCTTTTATTATAGTTTTCAAGTTTCATTTGTGTAGGAGTGGGTTTATAACCATAGGTTCATTTTCTTCTTGTGAAGAAAGAATGGAAGAAACCATGGAAGGTTGTTCAACCACTTTCTCTTTAGCTTTATAAAATTTCTTAGGATGCTAACTAGGAGTTGTTTGGTTTTCTATAGGTCTTTTATAGGAAATAGGAAAGGGATTTTTCATGGATGGGTCTTGGTTTATTGGAAGGGCTTTAGGCTCACTATTGTTTTCTTCAAGGGGTGGAGGTTCAATCATGGGTGGAGGAAAGTTCTCAAGGGATAATCTGGCTATGCATTTTGATTTGAACTTTTGATATGATAGGAAAAGGAAGTCTTCACGGAGTCTTATAGGTTCCATAGGCTCAGGCCAAAAATAATCTAAGGAAAATTTTCCATGAGAAGATGAGGGTCTAAAGACACTATGGTTCATGGTAAATATTTCATTACCGACTGGAAACTTTAAGTACTTATGGACAATGGATGGGACCACATTCATGGAGTTAAGCCATTTGTAGCCCAACTTCACATGAAATTTATTTGAATTAGATATGATAGAGAACGATACATTTAATTTCTTCGGTCCTTCTTGTAAAGGGATTGTGATTGATCCCATCATAGCATGAGCAAAAACATCATGCATTTTAATCCATGCTTTTGGTTTATCATATCTATCTTGAATAAGTTCATGCACATATAAGAGTTCTTCTATGTTCACATTCTCTCCACATATTGGGATCAAATAAAATCCCAGGAGTCGGCCTATTGTTGATTTTGACGGCTATGTAAAGAGGACTATCAGGTGCATGTTTAATTGTTGCTTCTAAAGAGAAAGTAATGTCAGTGGGCATTATAGTTTTCTCTTTACAAGGCTCGATTCCAATCACTCGTATCATTGTACTAATAGGAATTTGTTCATTAGTATCCATAAGACTTTGTTCATCATCATCCATAGGATTTTGTTCATTATTACTCGTATTCTCATCATTCGCGTCAACATTCATTACATCAGGCTTAGTTTCACTAGCCTTAACAAATGAAATATTATGGTTGGGCATGGGATTGGTAAAGATTTGCAAGTTTCGGTTGGGAGGAGCTATGGACTTATTACCCTTGTCATTCACACCTCCAATTTCGATATGCTTAGAATCAATGAGGTCTTGCACAATATGTTTAAGATGCTTGCAATGTTTCGTATCATGTCCTTTTTGTTGGTGATAAGCACAATAGGCATTATGTATGAAGCTCAAAGGTAATGGTTTGCTAGGTTCAAGTGGTCGAACGGGAGGTAGGGTAAGAATTTTTTTATTTAATAGTTGGGTCATAATGTTGTGAAGTGTGTTAGGTAAGTGTGTAAATTATCTTTGTGGAACCCCAAAGATATAAGGATTACTCTTCTTTATAGAAGCTACTTGGGTATCAATTGGTTGGGTAGTTTGAGAGGTTGAATTTAGATGAAGGAAACTTTTATTTTGTCTTTTGAAACGTTGGTAGGTGTTTTGGTTCGAAGGGTAGTACACAAGTGCATGAAGGAAGGGAATTTCATCATGGTGAGCTTGTCTCTTATTTTACTATGGAGATTTTATGTGAACATATTTTGAAGGTGAGAATTGGGAATCTTCACACAGATTTGGGAATAAGGTGATTTGGTAGCGTGAAATAAAGTTAGTGAATTTTTCACCCTCATTTTACTTGCATCTCATCAAATCAGCTAATGTCATTTTAGGAACCATATGCACTTGGAAATGGTTGATAAAGGCCTCAACAAGTTCATTGAATGAACGAATTGAGTTATTTGGTAATGTAGAAAACCAATCCAAGGCAACATCTTTCAAGGATCAAAGAAAAAGCTTAACCAACAGCTTGTCTTCAAGGATAAAGTCACTACACAAAGCAGCAAATGCATTAACATGATTAGCAGGATCCCCCTTTCCTCCAAATTTCTTAAATATAGGGATCTCTATACCTTGTGGCACCAGAGTTCTCAATATCTCCAAGGATAATGGGTTTCTTTTGACATAGTATGAAGGTGGACCATTTTAATTTTGATTTATAGTGGAAACTTGATGTTGAATGGATGAAAGGCTTTGTAAAAGATGGTTAATGATAGGATCATTGCTTATGGTTTGTGATGGAGATGAATATGGTGGTGGTGTGTATGTGTTGGAAGGACCAATGAATGGACTTCTTACAAGAGGAGATATAAGATTAGATGCCACATAAGTATAAGGAGCACTAGTGGAAATGTTCGAGGTAGGAAGGATATTGCTAGTTGGTTGCATCGTTGTGGTCACTTGAGAATTGGTATAGGTTGGAATGGATGTTATGGTTGAAGAGGGAGGAGTTTGATTTCCTCCTTGACCTTGCATATTGTTTGAAGCTTGAGCACCATTAGTTTTGGAAGGAAGATGTTTTCCAAAGATCTGAGCTATGTTACACACAACTTCCAGTCCTTCATCACTTTCCATCATGCGGTGAATACTATCTATGGCAAGTATAACAGTGTTGAATTTTTTTCAGTACTTACACTATCTTGTAAATGGGCTAGATCTTCATGCATTTTCATTATGTTTTCTTGAGGGATATGATCAACCATTTTTTGAGCACTTGGAATAATACTTTTAGTTAAGGTAGGCCTAGCAAAAGAGGTATCAAGGGTATCGTCCATACCTAGTGAACTAATGCCAACACCACAAGTAAGAGAGCTTGATAACCCAAGATCCACAATGAGTGTTTTATCACGGGATGCCATGACTCTCGCACTTCATCTGACCACAGTATTAGCAATTTAGGACACCAAGTACTACAACTCATACAAGGGACAATCCATAGAAAGTGCAATGAACACAATATCCTATGCTTGCAATTACACTTTAAAAGAAAGAAATTAGAATAACAACAATTCGGCAAACTAAAATAGAGAATTGAAGGTAGCCAACAATAGCATAGGAAAGCAATTTCAAATCTTCAAAATTTGAAGGTCAAAGTCAATAGGGACTAAGATGCTAGTAAGAGAATCTTGGTCTTACTAGTGAGATTTTGAAGTTCCAGGGACTAAAACAGACAACAAATAGTAGAGAGAGGATTTTGAGCCAAAAATACATGAGAGGGACTGCGACACTAGGAAGGGCGTTTTAGTCCTAACAAATTTTTTTCTCAAAAAAAATAACAAATTCTGGATTGTCTACAGTGTTTACAAATTGCCTATTCAAGATGCTAATGTTTAGAAATAGGAAAATGAGAAAATGAATGCAAGAAAAAGTAACTAGTAACAAGCAACTAAATGCAAAGTTAATTCCATTTTTTTCAATTTTGAATGCAATAAGAATGTTTCCAAATGCAATTAAGATTATGAACAATGCACTTTTTAATTTTTTAAATGAAATGAAATTATGCAAGAAAAGTAAAAATTGAGCCTATATGCACTTTCACTAATGCAAATATGAGAAACCCTAAATGTAATTTTCACTAAATATGAGAAACCCTAGATGCAATTTCACTAATGCAATGTGCAATGAAAGAATGAATGCAATATAGATCTAGAACTCGAATGAACTCCAAATCAGAAAATGAATGTTCAAAAGAGTTGGGTTCACCAAAATTATTTGTTGGTGAAAAGGGGGTGCACTAATGGTAGCACTCCTCTCCCACAATCATTCAATAATGTCCTAGGAGTCCTAATTGGATTGACTATCAACCTCACAAGGTGAGTCAATTCACAAAAAGGAAGACCTAGAAGGGGGATTTTTCAACTTTTAGGGGTTCACCAATAAGAAAATGCTTGGACAAGACAAATAAGCATTCAACTCACAAAAATCTAACAATGCAAGCTAAATGAAGGATGCAAATGATGAAATTATGCAACAGGGAGTTAGGATGTATGTACCTGGGAAGTTTGGAGATGTTGTGAGGATTCCATAAATGTAAAGAAGCTACCAAAATATGTTATGGAGGAATAAGATTCCCTTACTGTTGTCTTAGTCTTGTTGCTATTTTTTGGGGTAGATGCAAAATCTTTGGATGTCGGAACTGGATCTAGAATGATTTATGAAAAATACACTTGGGAGGACTAAGATGCCTTTACTATTGTCTTAGTCTCGTTTGGAATTTCTAAAGTCTCTAAATGTGGTCCTAAGGCTTGATTTCTACACTTCCTTCTTCTCTAATCTCATGTTTTGAAACCTTCAGATTTGGCTTGTAGATGAGTTTCTATGAAGATTACAACTCTGTAATGAAACTTTGCACTCCAAATGATCTTCAAATCTTCAACCTAGATCTACAATCACAAATATGTAAGAAGGGAAAAATTTGTTGATTGTTAGTGAATGGGAGTTTGCCTTGGTCAAACCCCTTTTTGGTAATTAAACCTTGAAATGAAATAGAATAGTGAAGGGAAATGATGAATGAACAAAATGCAATGCTACAACTCACCAAACCCTTATTGTAGAATCTAAAAACTTGTGTGAAATGGTTACACTAGATATGGATCTTGAATCAAAGGAATTCTCAATGGATATGGACTTGAATTGCTTGCTTGAATCAAAACCCTGCACCACAAATGTTAGCACAACAAACATGATGCAAGAATAACTTTGAAATGATGCTTGAATCTTGATGATGGCTCCAAATGCTTAATGAATTTCTCTCGAATGTTCTTGTGAACTCAATTTTCTATTAGGAATGCTCTCACAAAAGACTTGGATTAGAATGAATGAATGAACCTTGTATTTATACTTATCTACGCTTAATATCTTAAAATTACATACCACCAAACCAACATATGAATTCATTAAATAAAGGAGGCTAAATCCTGCCATAATTTGAAATTAAATCTTGAAAATAACTCAAGGGGGACTAAGATTCCCTAGGTGGCATCTTAGTCCCAAGTCATGAAACTTGGGGCACATACACCAAAAAGGGGCCCATTTAAGATACCTCAAAATCAAGTTCTTGAGACCTTCAGGGGACAAAGACACCCTAGGTGGCATTTTAGTCCCGACCCAAAAATCAGGGACACTTAGATGAAATCATTAAATTATCATTGACTCATTGGAGAATGTCAGGATTAGCCAGAAAAAGATATAATTAATAGGGCTTGTGGATGCAAAATAGGACCAATTAAGACATAAATAGGGATAAATAATGCAAGGTGGGCCCAAAAAAGTGTGAAAATGCAAGGTTATATATTTTACTACACTACAATGTCTACCAAAGCATTTTATCAAATAGTTCACTGCCTTGCTTTTATGGCTAAAATCCTAAAACACATGCTTTTGAACAAACCATGGATGCTTGAAAATAATCTATCAAACCATAATAGTAAGCAATAGAATAGACAAGGAAATGAACTGTTTGAAAAAATGCCTCAAAGAAATGTGGTCTCATGGTGATGTCCATCACCATGAGACCACATTTCTTTGAGGCATTTTTTGAAATAGTTCACTTCCTTGTGTATGCTACCACATTTTCCATACATGTCTACCAAATCATTTTATCAAAATTACACTCATTTTTGTTTCAAATAATTCACTTCTTTGTCTATGATACCACATTTTTCATACATATCTACCAAAGTACTCAAGATTTTGTTGACTATCTCATACATTATAAGCCTTGACCTACATCAGTGATTCTAGTTTTCATAATTGAATTTAATGTTGTTTTATTTTTAGATAATGTAGGTAGAGACACCTCTCAATGTTCATAGGGAAATGGAGTGTGGTGTGTCTTCTATAATTGATAGCTCGATGCCTTTGATGGTGGTTTGAGGCAAATTAGTAATTACTAAATTTCAAATTACATTCATTGTTATAGTTTTTTATTATTGAAAGATCAAATGATTATTGATTTGTAGTTTAATTTCTATTTGGAAGGTTTCTATAGGACTTTGGAACACCATAGCCTAAGCATTCAGATGTTCTAATTGAGAAGAGAGATCATTTGGTGGTGGTAAGTGACTATTTTGTTAAATATTTCATTTCTATAATGCAATTTCTATATATTAATGTCTATACTTTTTATTGTAAGAGCTAAAGCTCCATGTGATGAACTAAATAGGAGGAGAAACCCTTAAGTTCGAAGTAGACCTCTATCATATGCATCTACATCCCCTTGATAATCAAAGGTCGCCTATGATCTATTTTCTTCACATGGAGGGGAATGAGTTTTTATTGGGGTCCTTTGTTTCATGCCTATATGGCATTCTTGTAAGCCTATATGGCTATTATATCAGGCCTTAGGTGGGGTTGGTACCGACCTATTCACCCTTGGTATTGACCTATTTTCCCTTGGTAGTAGGGGGGACTCAAGAGCATTTTGAGTAGTTGGGGCTGCAAACTAAGTTGTACGATCTTGCTTCTATTAATCAACTACACCTTCCCACCCCCACCCCATTTTCCTTAGGTGAGGTAGATTAATTTGAGTAGATGTCAATGTTAATGTAGTGGTATGAGTTATAGCCCTGACATCAGTGAATTCTAGCTCTCCCTCAACAACTATGATGGAGGATGCTCAGAGGAGATTAGTTGGTTGTAGGATGGGAACTCCATAATTTGATGATGCTCTCCCCCTATAGGGGGTAATGAAACTGATATTTTGTTTGTGCTCATCTAAGTAATATAGACCCTTAGATGGCTAATGTATCAATCTAGTTTGTGATGGTAGGAAGCTTGAGTAAGTAATCAGAATTCCCATACAAGTATAATCATTTAATGATATTGGTTTTCCCTTTAGGACCTAAGGCCAATATGGTTGGTTGCCGAAGGCGGGCAACTCTATAGCGTCCCACCCTTGGGGATCCTACTCCTAAAGATTTAGCATAAGGTTGGGAAAAAGAATATCTTGCAAAAGTAGACACAATAAAGTGTTTTTCGAGCACGATTGGTACCTTATTGGGAAATATATATATATATATATATATATATATATATATATATATATATGTGTGTGTGTGTGTGTGTGTGTGTGTGCTATACTTATATTGACATATATTGATGTATGACTATGGATAGTTGATTAATACACAAATTTTTTATTGAAGGTTTCCATATTTACATTATAAATCCATGCTTCACTAGATATTTGTAGATGGTTTACTTCAAATATTTAAAATCCAAGTGTATTACATGCACTCTTCCTTTATATTATTGTAAATATATAAGTTTGAACATTGTACACTCCTTTATAAAGTTGAAAATCCAAGTGTTTGCATGAATGCTTCATGATTCCTATGTAGACTTCATGTATTAGGTGTATTCACCTATATGCTTCATTCTTCCTATGCATACTTCACATATTACATGCATTTGTGTGTATGCTTCATCATTCTTGTGTATACTTCATGTGGTCATGTGTATGCTTCATGTTTCATGTTTATAATTCATGTGTTCACATGTATGCTTCATGCTCCCTATGTATACTTCATGTATTACATGTATTCATGTGTATGCTTCATGATTCTTGTGTATAATTAAGTGTTCACATGCATGCTTCATGCTTCCTGTGTATACTTCATGTACTATGTGTATTAAAACAAATATGTTTCATGTTTATTATGTATACTTCACATATTACATGTATTCACATGTATGCCTCATACTTCATGTATTACATATATCTATTTGTTTTCTTTATGATCAAATTTATCTTCAACAAGATTACTCCATGTGTATTTATGATTACCTTATGATTAAAAATTATGAAAATATTAAAAACGTTGTTTGTCGAAATGCTTTCTAGGTTGATAAGCACTAACATAAAAGGGAGAGAATTTTATTTGAGAAAGACATCCATAACATCATTAAGGAATTCAATTAAGAATAGAACCTTAGGAAATATTACAAATAAATTAATTTAGGTTCTCATGAATAGTGATGATATGATTTAGGTTGTGACTTTTCAAAGGTGAAAATTTGTGACTCTTTGAATAGGAAAGACTGTGATCCTTTTATAATGAATGGAGGTGACCATTCCTAGCATAGATGTTCCCAACTATATGTGTTGGCAGTAATGGTTTGGCCCCACAAAGAACAAAATAAAAAGTAGCCTACCTTGCAACTTTACACTACATACATATGACGATTTTTGAGAAAAAACTTTCACCATGATCAAATGACTTGGAGATATAGAAAACCAAGAGAGGCTATTGTAGAGGGACCGTACATGATCTTGTAACTTCAAAAATAATGTTTCTAAGAACCATAGTTTTTGAGCAACACCTCGTCAAAGTTTTTTTCCTTTTTGCACTTTAGTCTCGTAAGAGATATTGTTAGTGCAATGTAGCTCAAACTGTTTTGGCATGTTTGGGTGTGACACAAGACCTTTCCTAGTGTAAACCTACCCATCCAAATGTGTTGGAACTATCTATTTGGTCGCATGATGAACATAATGAAAATTACACCACCAGGCAACTTGCATTTAACACTTTTTCTAGCATTTTTGGGTGTGAAACAAGACCTTTCCTAGCATAAAAATACCCATCTATATGTGGTGGAACTATTGGTTTGGTCGCATGATGAATAAGATGAAAATTACACCACCTTGCAACTTTACACTGCATGCATTTAACACTTTTTACATCAACTGAAAAGTACACACCACAAGAAAATGGCTCAGAGATATGAAAACTGAGAGAAATTATTGTAGAGGGGGCCTACATGATCTCATACCTTTAGACACAATGTTTCTAAGTGCCATGATTTCCAAGTAACACCCCATCAAATTTTTCTATCTTTTTGCACTTAGGTCTCTTATAAAGAGATATCGCAGGTGCAATGTAGCTCAAATTGTTCTAGCATGTTTGGGTGCAAAACAAGAGCTTTCCTAGCATGAACCTACCCATCTAGATGCATTGGAACTATTGGTTTGGTCACACGATGAGCATAAAAAAAAATTACACCACCTTACAATGTTACATTGCATGCATTTGACACTTTTCCATCAATTGAAAACTACACACCATGGGAAAATGGCTCAAAGATATCAAAATCTGAGAGAGTTTATTATAGAGCTTACATGAACTTGTACCTTCAGAAAAAATATTTCTAAGTGCCATGGTTTTCGAGAAAAACATCATCAAAGTTTGTTGTCTTTTTGCAGTTTGGTCTCTTAAGAGATATTGTCAATGTAATGTAGCTCAGAAAATTTTGGCATGTTTGGGTGTGAAACACCACCTTTCCTAGTGTAAACCTACCCATTCAAATGCATTGGAACTGATGATTTGGTCACATGATAAACAAAACAAAAAATACACCACCTTGCAAATTTACACTGATTGCATTTGACACTTTTTCCATCAATCGAAAACTACACACCATAGGAAAACGACTTAGAGATATTGAAAATCGAGAGAGGCTATTATAGAGGGCCCTACATGATCCCATACATTGAAAAAAAATGTTTCTAAGTGCCATGATTTTTGAGCAACACCTCATCAAATTTTGTTGCCTTTTTGCACTTTGGTCTCTTAAGAGATATCACTGGTGCAATGTAGCTCACACTATTTCAAAATTTTTGATGTGAAACAGGACCTTTCCTAGCATAAAGCTACTCATATGGATGTGTTTAAACTATTGGTTTGGTTGCACGATGAACAAAACAAAAATTACACATCTTACAACTTTACACTACATGCATTTGACACTTTTCCATCAACTGAAAACTACACACCATAGGTAAACAACTCAGAGATATCAAAAACTGGGAGAGTTTATTATAGAGGGGCCCTACATGATCTCATACCTTTATAAAAAATGTTTCTAAGTGCCAGGTTTTAGAGAAACACCTCGTCAAAGTGTTTTGCCTTTTTACACTTCGGTCTCTTAAGAGATATCACTAGTGTAATGTAGCTCAAACTTTTTCAGCATGTTTGGGTTCAAAATAGGACCTTTCCTAGTGTAAACCTACCCATACGAACATGTTGGAACTGTCAATTTGGTCACACAATAAACATGACAAAAAATTACACCACCTTGCAACTTTACACGACATGCATTTGACACTTTTTCCATCAATTGAAAATTGCATATCATAGGAAAATGACTTAGAGATATCAAAAATTGAGAGAGGTTACTGTATAGGGGCCCTACATGATCCCATAATTTCAAACAAAATGTTTCTAAGTGCCACATTTTCCAATAAACACCTTGTCAAAGTTTGCTACCATTTTGCACTTTGGTCTCTTAAGAGATAACTTCAACTCAATGTAGCTCAGATTGTTCCAACATGTTTGGGTGTGAAATAGAACCTTTCCTAGCATAAACCTACCCATCTAGATGTATTAGAATTGTCAATTTGGTCAGATGATAAACAAAATAAAAATTACACCACCTTGCAACTTTACACTACTTATATTTAACACTTTTCCATCAACTGAAAACTACACACCATGGGAAAATGGATCAAAAATATCAAAAACTAAGAGAGGTTATTGTAGAGGGGCCAATATCAGCTTTCAACTTGAGAATTCCCTTAGATTCTTGCAAATTCTCATTTTTAATCTCTCCATGCACCCTCCTTCATAAGGAACACCTTCCATTATTGTCTTTATTTTCTCAACTTCTTGTCTTTTAGATTGCATCCATCTCTCAAGAACATTAACCTCCTTTTCTTTAACAATAAAATCTTCTTCTTATCTTTTAATTCATTTTCTAAGTGGTTAATTTTAGTCTTCAATTTTTTTCCTTTAATTTCAAGAATCTTTGAATTCATCTATTTCCAGTTGAATTTGCTCCATGTAAGTTTGTTCAAGAATATTTGAATTCATTTGTTCAAATCCACCTATAGCATCATCTATCACTTTCTTTTCCTTCACAAATTCTTATGAAATACAAAACCTCTTGAGGTTATCCACTTCTCCATTTCCATTTACCCATTCCACATACTGCATAGGAACCTTCCTCAACTTCTTGAGAGCAAGAATAATCTCTTCAGTCAATACATTATCTATCTCATTCACTTTGGTCTGATTTTTTTCAAGTGTTTTTAGAGAAGATTCCTTTTTCATTTCATACATTCCAGTACTTGCTACCTCTAATTTTGCATTGTCATTTTCCATTGTACATACTACACACGTGCCTTCCTAAACTTCTCAAGAGTAGGAAGAATCTCTTTAGCCAATATGTTATCAATCTCATTCACTTTGTTCTACTTCTTTTCAAGTGTTTTAAGAGCATATTCCTTTTTTCATTTCATTCATTCTAGTACTTTTTTTAAAGGTGCAATGCACCCACATTATTAGGGGTGAACACTTTTGACTGGAGCTATGAACCGAGTACAACAAACCACAAGAAACAACCAAGCCCGCGAGCACAATGGCCCAGTGAAGGCACAAGGCCTACGAGCACTTTGGCCCAATGAGGGTTTTAACCCTGGTGGTTGTCACTACAACCAAGCGACTTGACCACTGAACCATGCCCTTATCAACATTCATTCTAGTACTTGTTTCTCTAGTTATGTATTGTCATTTCCCCATTGCACATACTAAACACACACCTTCCTCATCTTCTCAAGAGAAAGAAGAATCTCTTCAGTCAATACATTATCTCTCTCATTCACTTTGATCAAAATTTTTAAAGTGTTTTTCTAGCTAATTCATTTTTCATTTCATACATTCTAGTACCTGTTGCCTCTAGTTTTGGAATGTGAATGATGCATATACATTTCAAGATAAAACCTAAAAAATCCTTAAAAACACTATTCTAACCCACAACTATATTTTGATCAGTGACATTCTTATGTTGAGATTACAAAAACCCACCTCTAATCATATAAAGACTCATCCCTATAGGGTACGTGTAGGATCATCATGGAAAAAGTCGGCCCTTAAGTGGCAAAAAATTCAGAAAAATCAGAGTTAGGAAACTTGACATAAAAATTTGAATAAGTTATCTATATTATTTTGAAAATATGTAAGAATAGAATCTATAGCAAATTGAATGTAGTTTCTAAACTACTAGGCTTATTTTTATTTATTTTTTTTAAAAACTATTTGGTGAAAATTTGAAATTTCAATGCAGTAGCACTTAAATTTCAAGGAAAAAATAAGAAGTAGGTGTCTATCTGACCACCCTAACCATAATAAAATGATAATGTTTTTTTTATAAGATTTTAGATATAAGTAGATGACTCATGTCCTAATGTGATGCATATTTTTTGGTAATTTTTTTCTAAGTAAATAATTAATTATTAATTTTTGATTACAACTTTTAAAAAATATAAAAACTTGTATGTCTGGCCACTTTAACTTGGTAAAAACTTCATGAAATTCATTTTTCTTAACCTATAGTATGTGAAGCATAGAGTGTGATGCATGTTTCAGATTCAAAAAATGTGATATCATTTGAAAGCTATAGATTATTTTCAATCAACCTATCAATCAAGACTTTAGTCGTAATTCAAATAGAAAATGAATAATAATTATTTATTAAATTCAAATTAAATCATAATTTATATCAGTTGAAATTTGAGAATCTCCTTCAAAAACCCTTTTCGTTTCATCAATTTTGGGCTAAATGAAGTCATTAGCCACATACCCTACACATAACCATCATATCACCACTTTGTGACCCATCGTGATCTTGATACCCTATACCTAAATGGGTCTTGACAACACTTACACACCACTAAGGGAACCACATCATGCCATTTTTATTTGATAGTTAAACACAACAAAATATGGTGAATGTAATTTTTATCACATAAATATACATTTATCCTTGCATAGTGAAACATAACAAAAGATGGTGAATGCCATTTATCACATAAATATTCATTTTGACTTGATATTAAAACACAACAAAAGACGACAATGTCCTAGTTGAAGTCCCTTAAGGGTGTCCTTTACTTTCTGCACATATTAGGGTGAAATACTTGTGAAGCTGAAGGGTGGTTATTGATTGATAATTGGATATGGGAGATTGTGATGAAGAGGAAGGATGAAACTAACTTACAATAGGCCCAAGAGGCAGGGTAATACTTGCTTCAACTCCATGGCTGCTCCTAAATGTGCCTTCAATACCACTAATAGGGATTCCATAAGAAAGACTTGGTTCAACAATCTTGTGACAATACTCTTGCATTGGACAACTTTTCTAAGATCCTAATATTATGAATCAACTCAAAAATGATGAAGACACAAACTTCCATTCAATAGGATTTGCAACTATTGTTGCTCCACTAAGATGGAATGATTCAATGAGCAAAGACAAACCCATAAGGCATATTCAATCCCTCAACTCAGAATTGGAGATCCTTTTCCCAACAATACAAAAGAGGTTCCACCAAGTGCACAATGTCTAGACTCATGCATAGACCCAAACTCACTTAGGCATCATCCATTACCTTGACTTGTATAAGTTGTCTCTTTGGGACAATCCTAATAAGACTCAAACCAATCCTTCAAGGTGTTAAAAAACTCTTGATATAGGTCTACACACACTTCTAAAACACTAATCAACATTTACCACTTCCAAACTTTGAGAAACAATGCATGGGTTTTAGTTAACAAGCCCAAAATGAGGGTTTTACATTGTTTTTCATGCAAATTAGAAGGAAATTGTCCAAGAAATCTCTTTCATACGTGCAACACAAAACCCAAAAAATTGCATGGTAATTCATCACGTTAAAACATAATTTTTCTCAATATTTCATTATTTTTGCATGGTGGAGACTCGAGATATGACATTTTTATTGTTGACTGGTTACCCTAGGTAGGGTTTTAGCAGTTTTTAGGAAAAATGTTATAACTCCCTCAAAAAACAACGAAAATCGATGAAACAAAAACCAAAATAAAGTATATTTATATATCCATACTATCCAATTGATTTCAAACCCTCATTTAGTTTGTACAAGCCATACTAAATAGGATAAAATGATTTTAACATTCAAAAAACACAGGAAAAAAATTAGTTTTAGTAAAAATGCCATAACTTTTAAAATATGCAGCAAAACTCGATGCCACAAAAACCAAAATAAACTAGATTCACATGCCCATTCTATTTAATTACTTTCATACATATACATAGGTCGTACATCCTATACAAGATGACAGAAAATGTTGCAACTCAAAAAAATATTGTAAAAGCTTGTTTATATTCATCAAAACAACAAAAATCAACTCCTCCCTCTTGCATTCAATCATGCACACTCTAAGCCAAGTCTAACTTTAGTACATCCTAAATTGATAGACACTAGTGTTCTTGATTTTTATCCTCTGAAACAAATGAAATAAATAGAGAAATATTTGCCTAACATAAATGTCATCATACAAAACACTAATGATTCAAATTGGATAGATTTTACACCCTCTTGTGAAGGAGAGTACAAAATCTCACAATCTAAAGAGTCTTGTATGACACCTTGTACTAAGAAAGAGATATATTTGTCACAAAATAAAGGAACATATTCTACTATTGATCAAGAGAGTATCTTGTCGAGACCTGGACTCCAAGATCGTTTGATATCCCTCCCTCCAAGAACATAATAATTTTTACAAGAGTTCATTTTGTGCATATAATAGAGTTCATCATAATTCTACTATGAATGTAAGGCTTTGGGTAATAAAATTCAACATGTTAAGGAATGTGGCACTCTTTCTTGTGTTAAAGCACCTAGTTCCTTTAATTGATATTGATTTTCACTCTAGCATGTTTCTCATCAATCACCTTGGCTCATCCTTGTCCTACACTAAGTGGGAGCAAGGGGTTGGGTAGCCTTGTTCTCATATGATACTTGTGGTTGTCACTTTTTTCTATTTGACCTCCTTCCATGTATAGATAAGACAAAGCTTGGGGTGTGGACGACATACCTTAATTTGGCTCGCGTGTGATATACTTATGCGTGATGTAGTTTCATCTAAAAACACATGACTTGGCATAGGGATTTCTGAATAACCTCTCATGTCTTCTTCTACTTTAAAGCATGATGAAATGATAGGGAGTTCATTGATCTAACCAACACAATTTGAGTTCTTTTAATCACTTTTGCAATCTTCAAACCCTCTCTAGGGTTATCTTCTTTGTAACCACCCTATTTACCTTGTAGGTAACTAGACCTTGTTTTTAGGCCTAATCTCTCAACCACTCTAAAAAATCCACCAACCACTCATATTTTTAGGACCCATTAACCCCACACAAAACATATCACAAAATCAGGCTTCCAACACTGTGCGATTTGACCAATTAGGTCACTTTTCCAAAGGAACACACCTCAAATATTGTTTCCAACACAAAATATCATTAAATAGACCTTAAAATTCCTCCTAAACCACCAATTTTCCAATCTTTGAGTCAAAAATCTCTTCCTAAGACTCACTTTCATGAAACCCTCACTTTTCTAAAAATTGACAAGGGTTTATTGAAAAACTCATCTCCAGACCTCTCACAACCTTGAAACCACTCCAACATTTCTTATTTTTCCTACACAAGCTTAATTAACCACCAAATTATGCTCTCCCCTAACTTTACCCTCTTTGTCACTCAAAAACCTCACTTTTCCTTTCACAAATGCTCTTCTCTCAACTAGGGCTTCATGCCCAGACCTGCAATTGACCTTCCCTTCCTATTCAAACCTAACATATCATACTCCACATACTCACACTTTTTCCAACTAGTTCTACCTCGTTCTCAAGCAATCTCTTCACCATTCCACTTCTAGCCTTGATTCAAAGGCCTAAACTTTGAACTTTCATTAGGGGTAGCAATAAGAAACCCTTAAAATGTCTTCCCCACACTTAAATATTTACTTCTACACCTATACCTAGTATACCCATGTCCATTCCACTAAGATACAACAGGTACAAAAGAAGGAATCACTACAACAAAATAGGCAATTAGCGCCTAAAATAGCACCAAATTTTAGTGTGTTTGAGTTCATGAATTGTGAACTTATGCTGGCACAAAACTCGACGCAAAATGGTATGTTCACTTCGGTGCTAGGTTTAGCACTAGATTTAGCACTGAGTTTAGCGTCGGGTTTAGCACCGAATTTAGCGTTGGATTTAGTATGGATTTAGTGTTGGATTTAGCACCAGATTTAGCGTTGGGTTTAGCACCAATTTTTGTTGCTTCCAATTTGGCTTCTAATTTTGTTTCTAGTTTTGCTTCTTGTGTTGCTTCCATGTTTGCTTCCAGTTTTTCTTCCAGTTTTGCTTCTAGTTTTGCTTCAATTTTGCTTCCAGTATTTCTTTGGGTTTTGCTTCCAGATTTGCTTCCTATTTTGCTTCCAATTTTGCTTCCAATTTTGCTTCTGATTTTACTTCCAATTTTTCTTCCAAGATTGCTTATGGTTTGCTTCTATTTTGGCTTCCATTGTTGCTTCATTTTTTACTTCTAAAAATGCTCCTTGTTTTGCTTCCATTTATTATTTTAATATGTTTTATTTCAATTCAATTAGGTAAATATATCATGCATCTTAAATAACTCATATGATTATAGAGTAAGTAAATTAAATAATATGTTTTATTTCAATTTAATTAATTAAATATATCATGCCTCTTAAATAACTCATATGATTATAGAGTAAGTAATTTAATTATTTAAATCATATGATTAAATAACAAGATAATTATTAATAACATGATCATCATTTATAATTAAAACAAGTGAGTCAAATATCTATATAAGTAGATCAAAACAAGTGATTAAAACAAGTGAGTTAAATATGCCACTAGATTAATAACATGTCAAAATGATACATTTCCAACAGTCGACATATGTCAAAATGACACATGTACAAATGATATAAGTAAAAATGATACATGTCAAAATGATACAACTGAATAATATGGTACTGCAGGTCATCAAAATGATACATATGATAGTAACCATGAAAAGAGGCATCATAACGATATATCATAAATGATGCATGATGTATGATGTAGTCTATATGATCATGAATGTCACTAGCTACTATTAGCAACTGCCTCATCATCATCATCACCACCACCATCATGATCATCATCATCATCAGCCTTGGTGTCTTTTGTATCTGTTTCATCATCATCCTCTTCCATGTGATATGTACCAGAACCAACATATTCTAGATCTATATATCATGAGAATGATCTTGATCTTCTGGAAGACCTATGTTCTACGAAAAAAAATTAAAATGAAAAGTTATTATTTATTTCAAGCAATAATTTATTTTTCTGTTATATATCTAATATTGCAACATGTGAAACAAAACCATAATCATATTACATCATATTAAAGTGCACATACCATGATAAAATTTCATAAAAGTTACAACTAATATGTCATTCCAGTGATGTAAAACATGCAACAATTCTAATAAACGTTAGTAAAATATGCCAGCATTTGGTGGAAGAGGAAGAAAGATGACTGGAGCTCTGGAGGCCCACCATAATGGATTTCAGTATTCAACCATGAGAGTGGAAGAGATCTGATATCAAGTATCACAACATCAAGCATGCATTCTTCCAGCCAATAGAGAAGAAGATGATTACTTTTTGCATAACCATATCATGGTGTGAACCAAGAAGACCAAGGATGTCCAGTTTTATGTGGAGGTAATGGATGTGGTCCAAACTTTAGGAGGGGCAAGAAGGTCAATGTGTGATCCTGATGAAATTGAGGAAGAATAGTAAGAGAGGGATAGGAAAAATAAAATCAATGCATAGTTTCAAGGATTTGTCAAGTGAGTAACAGAGCTATGGGAGCAGCCTCATCTAAAATATTTTGAACTAGAGTTTGATATACCATTTAGAGAGCTTGGTTTTCATGGAGTTCCTTTCAAAGCGTCTGCTTTTATTGTTCCTACGATAATTTTTTTGATAGAGTTAGTGGAATTACCTTTCTTAGTAATCACTATTAGTGAGATTGAGATTTTAAACCTTGAGAGAGTAGGACTTGGGCAAAATTCATTTGATATGGCTATTTTTTCCATCCTATACAACAATTGCAAGAAAAGTTAAGCTAGCATCAAATAACCAACAATTTTGAAAATAACATGAAAACTTTTAGTTGCTGCTATGTTAGGAATAAAATAAAAGGAAACAATGTTCCTTCTAGTGGCTTGATGATTGCAAATGAGGATTCATGATGAAATTCAATCTTATTGGGTTAAAAAAAAAAAATTATGAAATAGATCAATATATAGAACTTAAATGGAAATAGATACAACCTATCCTCATGTTGGTACCCATGTGAAACTCATCTCTTGTGCTCCCTTTTGTCATCATTTGACTTTTGATCTTGTATCCATCCATTCAATTGTGGTTCTCATAGTCAGTTTTTTAAGTCATCTTGTCATTGTCTTTTCTTCGCTAAGATAGAGAGAAGTGATCATCAACAAGTCTAATAAAAGATGACATTTAAATAATAGTATGCAAGAGCAGAAAAAAATGAAGTTCTCGGTTGGTGTTGACTATGACAAAAGAAAGAGGACTATGGAATGGTTAAGGCATGAGATTTGAATCAAACATACTCTTTTCCCTTGGCACATATTTTTTTGGCCCAACCATGGAGTTAGTTCACCTAATTAGCAATAATAGTAAGGATCTAAGTGAATTCTTCCAAAGAAGTAAAAATAGAAAGTTAGGGCACATTTTTGTGTGGTTGAAACCAAAGAAAACTAAGCTCCAGTTCCAAAAAAGGGAAAATTGATTAGTGATCAATGCCCAACTTGATAAGAATTAAATTTTTTAAAGGGTGCTCACTTTAGAAGTGGCAATTCCACTAGCCTCCTTTGTCTAGCAAGTCTTAAGATGGAAAAGTGATTGATGATCTTTACCCAGCACTAAAGGGCTAAAGGTGCACTATTTCAAAGGAAAGACCCTAATAAATATGAACCTTCAACATCAAAACCATGGAAAATGCATTATGAACCCATGCCTATGTATGAGATCAAGCCTTTGAGTGAAGTATAATACACATCTTGGTGTATTTAACCACTATAAATATTCATCGAATCATATGAAAGAGTGGCATTAAGTTAATAAAACTTTGCTCAAATTAAGTAATTTATCCTTTAGAGAGGAAAAACCATCATTCATCTCTGCTTCATCATAAAAAAAATTGCAATTACATTAGTAATCAAAACTCAGCTAAAAGGGGAAAAAATGAGACCTAAGGTAGGCATGCTTTATCATGGCAAGTGCCATCCAAAAATCCACCTAAATCTTGGAATTGAGAGTGAATTATCATATCTAAACCCAAGAAATAATATATGTCAAAATGATAGGTAAAGTGTACCTAACACAAAGGATGTCAATTCAAAAGATAAAGCACACATTTTCATGGCTCAAAATAGCAAGAAGGTTGCCCAAAAAAGTGGCAAATAGTTTATAAAAGTGCACGTAGGATATGAAGCATGGTGAGGAACTAAGGAAAGAATGCTTGTGTAATAAAAATTTCAGAAAAGGTGTTATGAATCTATGCATAAGTGTTAAGAAGAGCTTTTGGAAAGGTGAGGTACAATTTTTGAGTGGCAAAACAACTTAAAAATTATGCCAAGAAGATTTAAAAGTGGCAAGAGGTTAAGTGAAAAGAGCCTAAAGTAAGCATGAAAATAAATTAATATGAGGCGCACTTTTTAGTGGACATGATGTAAGCAAGGGGTTAGGATCACTCAATGAACTCAATTCAATGAGCCTCAAACAGATTTCAAAACACCAACTCTTAAACTCTTCAAATTTCACTTTTCAACTAAGCCTTTCCTAGTAGGTCTGCTGACCCTGTTTGGGATTTTTCTCACAAACTTCACAAAAGAATTCACAAAAAAATTATAGATTTAGATGCCTCTTAGTGAGTTACAAAATATACCTCAAAATCATCAGATATTTTTTTGGAACATGTGCCTCAAAATGGGCCTTCACCGTTGTCCTAATTAGGCTAATGAGGCCTAATTTACAAAGGAACTACCCTTTAAACTCTTCAAAACCACCAAGAATTATTGGGGAAGAAATTTAAATGTTTCAAAACCCTCAAAAATGCATTTTTTTTAAGGAGAAACTCACCTCTACATACCAAACCACAAAGCCCTCATTTTAAGCCAATTTGAGGAGGGTTTATTGAAAGTAATTGTTCCACACCTTACCAGAACTTTCCACTGCCTCAGAACTTCATAAAAGCATCTGAAAAAAATCAAGACACCATTACACATGCAGCTCCATTCATATTTTTTCAAAACCTTACTTAAGTTCCTCAAATTCACATGGAAAACTCATGAAAACACCCTAGGGAATCACCCTAAAACCATACAAAACGTATCCCTTGCATCCCAAACCATTTTCACACCTATATTATCATGAAAAAATACATTCCAATTAGTTACAAGTCATGAAAATATGTGGAATGTTTAAAACTTGATTTTTTACACCAATCAAAACCCTTGACAGGCTATAAATAGGCAGTTCCAAAAAATGAAGATATCTCACTCAAAACTCAATATTAGAACCTCCCACTTGATTAAAATGAAATATAACACATTCCCTCAACACATTCCATCACTCTTGGTCTATGGTACTTCTGTACGGATGAGAAATTCAGCCTGTAGCAACAGATTTCTTGAAAACATAGAATTTATGCAAAGAAACTAATAGATTTTGTGGTATTTCTTTCAAAATGCAACTTTCCAACCCCCATCACAAGGTGTACATGTATTTTAAATATTTTCAAACCAATAACTAACTCCCCAAACTGACCAACCACTTTTCAAACCCCAACTAACCATTGGCCTTTACAAATTTTGCATTTTTGCAAGTTTATTGTTGACAACTTTTTGCATATTTGCAATATTTTCACTTTTGACCCTCCTATTCACCTAAGACATTACCAATGAAATTTTTAGACCTTATTCCACTTATAAGCATGAATCAACATGATAAAAATAACATTCAACCTACCTTGACAACCTTTTAGTTAAAATTAGAAAGTCAAAAGCCATTGTTTTTATAGAAATTTCTAATTTTTGTAACTTTTTCAGCAATTTCAAGCTTTGGTACAAATCTGTACAAGCTTCTATTTCTCTACAGGTGCTTGGATTAGGTGTGGGATGGACCTAGATTTTATTTTCATCATATTTGGAGGCTCTACATTGATTTTAACAAATTTTATTGTTGATCTACAGAAAATAGGTCTAAATTTGTACATACAAGGGTTTTGAGGCCTTAAATGGAGTTCGACCCATTCCACCTTCTGCAAACTACTGTGACTAAGTGGAATGGGTCTATTAATGTAGTATTAGGTGTTTATAGGCTTGAGGGAGCAAGGGAAAGTCGTTTTAGGTCAATGGGCATGAAGCCTAATTGCAAAAATGAGTGATTTTTGAGTGAAAAGGAGTGAAATTGTGAGGTTTTAGTATGGAAAAGTGTGAATTTTATGGGTGAAGAAATTTATGAAGGTTTCTTAGGTGTGTTTAGACATATTTATGCATGTTAGAAGTGGTGGCCAAGTGTTTTAAGGCCTGGATCATAGTCTTTCAAAAAACCCTCCTTGGAAGGACATAAAGTGAGGATTTTGCAATTAGGTGTTTTAGAAAGTTTTTCTCTTGAAGGGAAAGGTTGATTCTGATGTTTTGAGACCTGATAAGTGGCTGAAGAGAAGAAAATTAGAGGGGCAGCAAGTTTTAAGAGTATTTTCTTTGAAAAATAGGCCAAAATTGGTCTTGTAGGACAACGGTGAGGTCTAGATCTGAAGAGGTTCATCCAAAGTGACCATAGCTGGTTTTGAGATATGTTTTATAAGGCCCAAATGGGTCCTATAATCTTTTTTTTCTTAGGAGATTCAATTTTTTGTTGAAGATTTACCCGATTTCAACTATATGGACTACTACAAGAGTTTAAGTCCTTGAATGCAACAATTTGTGAATCGGATGAAATAGAGTTTTCTGAGTGATTTGTTGATTTGAACCTATCAAATAAATGATGTTTAAGGTGTACTAGATATCAAGTGATATTTGGAATCAATTTTTGGTGATTTGGAGTCTTTTTGGCCTTGTGAAATCAAGGTACAATGAAGAGAATTTGGGTAAAGTTTGTGTCAAACAAGAGAATTTGAGTTTGGTTGATTTTAAGACGTCACCTACATTGCATCAAAAAATTTCAAGCTTTGTATTGATCCTTTTTATTCAATAAGTGGTAGCTTTTTTTATCACTTGGCACTTTTTTTTGGAGTCATGTGTTGTTCAATTTGTTTAACACTCCCTTGTTGATGTAAAATTACTAGTCTCTACATTAGCCAAAAAGTAAGCATTCATTTGTGTTCCCTTCAAACCTTGATTGCAATGGAATATTGGTCTTTTTTTTAGCTAGTAGGAAGTTGTGTTTGTTTGTTTGTTTATGCTTAATAGTTTATCCTTTGCTATATTTGAAAATATCACTACAAAGCTTGACTGTTAACAATTTGGTGTATGCATTTGAGGGCAAAAACATAGTCATTTAGTGATTTCCATTTAGGAAAAACCCCCCATTGAAATCTTGTATATTGTACATATAAATTTTGTCTATAGTTTTAGTCTAGGGTTAGGTCTTAGGGAGCCTCCCCTTACAATTTGAAGAATAGTTCTACGGTGTGTTATTCTATTTTCAGAGGGTTTCAAGGCATATCTTATTAAAGTCAATCTTATTGGGGAATGATGAAGAGATCAATGAAATTATGGAAAGAGAACACAACTTCATTTCTAAGAAAAAGAAAAATGAAATTGTAGTTACATACATCAAAAGGAAATAGAACCATGTTTATTTTCATAATTGTGAACCATATCATCTCCATTTTTGCCTTGTTCAGAGAAAAATGAACATATAGAAAAACAATGCAATTGTCTTGTGAAGCGGGTTTTGAAAAATGAAAATGTATTTTTTTTGCAAGAAAGGAGAAGGATATGTAGAATATTACAAACCCATGGTTTAGGGTTTCTGGGTTGAGCCCCAAATGTGGAAGGATTTATTTTGATTTCTAAGAAGTGAAAGATAGTTCCAAGAGGATTGCACTTATTTTTTTGAGAGCTCGTATCAGTAATAGGAGTCATGGATTTTTTGAAAAACCCCAGATCAAGACAAATCCAAAATTCCATTGAATAGAGCCCGCAACCATAACCATGGAGCCATGAAGGAGGCTCAAAAATATAATAAATTAAATTTTACACTCTGTTCTTTTTTGAAATAGAAAAAATATTCTAGAGAGGCCACGACCAAGCTATCACCAGGAAAGAGAAAAAATGCAGAAATAAAAAAATCTTTCATCATTTGATCAAACCAAATATGGAGAGTATGATTTGTTTCATTTATTTTTCTAGTGAGCTAAGTCTAGAGAAGCTGAGCCAAGATAGAAGGGTTTCAAAATAAGGATGGATGGTAGAAACAAAACACCCATTCATTCGTATCTATTTCGTCTAAATCGAGCTTGTTTTGACATAAAACAAAGGTAAGATATAGAGAAATTGTGCATAGAAACTTACTCAACTTCTTGTTGTTCAAAGAAATGTGAGCTCTAGAAGTGATTTGATGTCAGCCTCAAGACAAGCACAGCATCGACAGAGTAAAGAAAGAGAAAAATGCATGAGAATCTGAGAAGGAATGTCTTTGAAAATGCATTCAGATAAGTGGAAACAAATGATGAACCATGAAAGCTTTACCTAATTTGGCCTCAACAGAAATTTTTGTGAAGAAAACTCTCAAAAGCAGTGAGAAAATTGACAGAGACTCCTTCAAAAATCTTGAGGTTTCAAACCCTAATGATGGTGGCATGTGCAGGGCAAGGGAGCTCGAAAAAACCAAGTGAAAATGAAAGTTGAAAATTAGGGCTTGGGTATTTTGTTCTAACTCATCATGGCAGAAAAAATATTGATGTGAAAAAGCTCAAATATGTTTAATCATTGAATCTTTTAATATTCAAACACATTTAGAAAACAAAATACATATATTTTATAATAAAAAGTTACTATTATCTATTAAATTTATTAATTTGTATGTTCAATTAATAATTAAAAACTATTGATGTTATTTTATATAAAATAAAAAATATGAAAAATATCTTTAACAATTATTAATTTTAATTTTAAAATATATATAAAAAATATTTATTTAAATAAAGCTAAAATGCATATGAATTAAATATATAATTTAATCATTAAATTATGATTTTAATTATTATAATTTAAAAAAACTGTGTGATTGTGATTGTGATTGTGAATTACATTAGATTCCTTGCACCCTAATTTTTTTTAATTAAAATAGATTTGCATCTTACATTTCTTCCAAACCATTCATATAATTATTGTGAAAAATAAATTCTAAATAATGATTAATATTCAGCATATAAATTTTATTATTATTTATTTATTTTATAATATTTTACAAATTAAATATTACAAATTTTAATTGAAAAGAAGATAAAAATGCCATTTAATTCAAATGTTATTAATTCTCAAATTTAAGATCATACTATTATCTTCATATTATTCTTTAAAAACAATTTTTTATCCTTTACTCAAAAAATTTAAACATGGGAAAATTTGTAGACTATTGAATGTAGAAATGAGGTGTGTTATGCCATAAAATGTACAAAAGGGATATAGTTGAATTTTTATGCCCTTGCAATCACACCAGGGCTATAGGGTTGAGGGTCCAATGTATAGGGTAGAGGGTATAGAGTTTGAGGGATTAGGGTTTAAGGGTTGAGGGTTGAGGGATTAGGTTTTTAGGGTTGAGGGTTGAGGGTTTAAGGGTTGAGGGATTAGGGTAGAGAGTTTACTGGGGTTTAAGGGTTTAAGGGTTTAAGGGTTGAGGGTTGAGGGTTGAGGGTAAAGGGTAGAGGCTAGTTTAAGTGTTGAGGGTTTGCGGTTTAGGGTTTAGGGTTGAGTGTTTAAGGGTTTAAGGGTTAATGATTTAGGGTTGAGGGATTAGGGTAGAGAGGGAGGGATGGATGGAGTGAGAGATGGAGACAGAAATGAGATGGAGAGAAGGAGAGAAAAGGAGGGAGGGACAGAGATATATGAGGGTTGAGAATTGAAGGTATAGAGTTGAGGACCTATAGGGTTGAGGGTATAAGGTTGAGGGATTATGGTTGAGGGTAGATGGTAGAAGGTTTAAGGTTTTCAGGTTTAGGGTTTAAGGGTTTAGGGTCAATGGTTAAGGGTGAGGGTAGAGCATTTAGGTATGGAGGGCATTTTGAAGGATAAGGTTGAGTAGGGTAGAGGATATAGGGGTTGAGGGATTGAAGGGTTTAAGGTTGAGGGATTGAGGGTTGAGGATTAGTTTGAGGGTTTAGCCCCAAGTTGAGGTATAGGATGGTTTAGGGTATTGGGTTTATAGGGTTGATGGATTAGGGTTGAGGGTAGAGGGTAGAGGTTTAAGGGTTTAGGGTTTAGGGTTTAGGGTTGAGGGTAGAGCATTTAGGGGTATAGGTTTGAGGGTATATGGTTGAAGGATTAGGGTTGAGGGTTGATAAGGGTTGAGGGTTGAGGGATTAGGGTTGAGGTTGAGGGTTGAGGGATCTTTTGATGCAAGTGAAATGTAGGCAAGCAATTTAAGGCCAATGAATATTGGGGAAGGATTTTTTGTTCTAATGCCCCTAATCCCTTAACCCTTAATCCTTGCTAGATCAAAAAAATTAGGTGCTAAATTAGGTGCTAAATCAGGTGCTAAATTAGGTGCTAAATCTAACACTAAACATGATGATAAACTCGATGCTAAACCCGACACTAAACCCGTTGCTAAACCTGGCACTAATTAGCGCCTACTTATTCTAATCAGCACAAAAAATGCCAAAAATAGTGCCATCCTGATAAATAGCATCAAATTTTTCAAAAAATTGAAGAAAAATACATTAAAACAATGGGTGGAAGCAAAAAAGGGAGCTAATCACAGGGATTTGTTGTAGAGAATGGCCTTTTCAATACATTTTAGCCCTCAAAACCCTTGACTGCAACTTTAACAAGCAACTTCAGAAAATGAAATCAATCTCCCTTCCAAAGTAATGTCAAGTATTCAAACCTATTGCAATTTGAAGAGAACACATGCCTACATTAGATTCAGATCATCTTAGTGCAATTCCCTACTATACCAACCCGTACAAGTCTAGAAATGATAAGAAAACACAAAAAATGATAGTTAAACAAAGATATATTATTGGTTTTCTCCTTCAAATTCTTCAACAACCATTCACATCAATGAACTTCACTTATTTAAATATTTTCCCACCTAAAACCAACTGTTTCAACTTCCTACAATGACCTTTTGAAGCCAATGACCATTGGCCTTCTAACAACTTTCAATTTTTGCACTTCACAACATTTTTCAATATGACAACTTTTTGCAAAATAGCAATATTTACCTAATGAATCCACACTAACTCAAAAGACCACAACAACATTACAAAATGGCCTAGCATGGCCTTCTTTGGAAATATTATGACTATATAAACCTAACTAGACTTATTTCACAAAATGGAGCAACAAGGTGCTCTATACCATTCACCTGACTAGGAAATCTTTCCAAGTCCCTTGGAAGTCTTCAACTCTTGACCTGTGGTAAGTCTTTGATCTTCAACTCTTTGATGCTCCTCCTTGTTCTTGCAACCACTCCATTTGACCTTCATCTTCACTTTTTGCTTGAACTTGTCCATGCATGGCAATCCTCTGCTTGTCTTGTCATTTGGAATCTGCATCTTCATGCTTTGAGTTGTCTTCATCCACTGCATCCATCTACTTCCATTTTTTCCTTATGCTTCATTCACTGCAAAATAGCCCTCACCTTGTCCCTCTTCTTTCATCTTGACCCCTGGTTTAACTCCTATCAAAATATTTATCAAAACAAGGAAATAATATAGGACTTCCTTCACTCTTTGCATCTTACCCTTTATATTCACAACCATTTTCAGGTTCTCCATTCTTGGAACCACTATCATGGCAGAATACAACTACCCCTCAACCAATCTTGTCATCCAAGGACAACTCTTTGTCCTTACCATAGCACTATCTTTCTTCTCCACCTCATTTGGAGACTTCAGAAATGCTTTCTCTTTAGCCTTCTCTTGGCCAATCCCTATCAACTTCACATCTTTGGTCCCTTCCATCATTGAGACCTTTCCCAAACTCATTACTTTCACATTTTCACCTCTTTGGGTGATTGCAAATTTCATCCTTTTCTCAACCTTTACCATTCCTTTCACTAAGCCTTGCCACTTTCCTTGGCTCACTATCTTCTTTATCTTCTTGTCTTGCTTCTCACCTTGCATTTCTTTTTCTTGACTATCTACACTTTTCTTTTGATACTCTGTCCTAAGGGCCTCTATCCTATCAAGTTTATAAACCTCTCTGTTGACACAATCTAACTATCCACCATCTTCTCTAAACACCATGCTCTCACATTGCTACTCTTCTACCTCAACCATCTCAAACTCTTTCATTTGCAATTTTCTTTGCCTCTTTGTAACTTTCACTCTCATATCTTGTATCATATTTTCTGCCTCCATGATCGCTATATTTTTAGGCTCATTTACCTCTGTCTTTGTAGTGCTTGACTGCCCATTGCCTTCATTTACCTTTAAGGGACATAATACTGCCCCCACCATAATATTTTCACTCTTTTCAAGATCTTCTTGGCTTCCTATATAGTCCAATCACTCTCTTTACCTTTACCTTTTACCTTTGCCTTCATTCTCTTTTCCTTTAAGACCTCTTTTCCATTAGGTCTTCCAACTTCTTTACTAACAATCTTTTGTTGCTTTCCATCTTCTTGCAGAACAAGCCCTTTTAGTGGATAAAATAACTCTTCCATGGTGACCTTGCTAGGCCAACCCTACATTTCCTTTGGCAACTCTCTTGCACTCAACTTATCTTTTCCTCTCATCAAGGTCTTTTCCCCAAGAATTTTCTTCTCACAAACCTCTGTATCATATCTACTCATCATTGTCTTGATAGTATTTGACTATCTTGCACCCTCTTTTGCTTTCCTTTGCCAAAATCCAATCTCTCCTTTGTCTTAATCATACTTTCCAAGCTTGTCTTGAACTTTCAACTTCATTTCACCTTTGGCCTTCACTATCTCAATTTTCCATATCAAATCATCATCTTCTTTCCTCTCCAACTATGCATCCTTGTCTATATTTGTTGCCTCAACATTTTCTCCCTCTGTAGTGGCTGCACCTTCACTGTACTTGTCTTCCTCATGCCTTATAAACTCTTTTCATCCCTGCATAATCACCCTTGCTTTCTTGCTTTGTCTTAGATCCTTTTCCACCAATGGAATCAAAGTAAAAGACACTCTATCCTTCTCAATCTTATAAGTAGTATGCCTTCCATAATACAAAGCAAATCTTTCATATTGTCATGGTATCCCTAATAACATATGCCATATTCTCATAGGTACCACATCACACAAGATCCAATCTTTATAACCACCTATACTAAACTCAACCCAAGATCACTCCTTGACCAAAAGAGAATGTTCATTATTCAACCAAGAAACATAATATGGTGTTTCATGAGGTATCCTTGCTAAATGAAACTTATCAACCATTTCTTGTGATACCATGTTATCTAAGCTACCAAAATTTTCCATTACAGTACATACCTTACCATTACACTTGCAGATGGTTTTGAAAAGTGCATTTCTTTGTAGCATCTCCTTTTCTTCAGTCAATTCTCTAACCAAGGCATCCATTTTGTTCTTTCTCCAATACAACTCTTCCTTCCTCAAATTAGTACTGTGCCCTGATACCAACTAATTCAATGAAAAGGATTTCATTGATCTAACCAACACAATTTGAGTTCTTTCAATCACTTTTGCAATCTTCAAACCCTCTCTAGTGTTATCTTTTGTGTAACCACTCTACTTGCCTTGTAGGTAACCAGACCTTATTTTTAGGCCTAATCTCTCAACCACTCTTAAAAATCCACCAACCACACATATTTTTAGGGACCCATTAACCCCACACAAAACATATCTCAAAATCTTATTAGATCTCTTTGGACCATCATCACAAAATCAGGCTTCCAACACTGTACAATTTGACCAATTAGGTCACTTTTCCAAAGGAACACACCTCAAATCTTGCTTCCAACACAAAATATCATTAGAAAGACCTTAAACTACCTCCTAAACCAAAAATTTTCTGATCTTTGAGTCAAAAATCTCTTCCTAAGACTCTCTTTCATGAAACCCTCACTTTTATCAATATTGGCAAGGGTTTATTGAAAAAATCATCTCCAGACCTCTCACAACCTTGAAACCACATCCAACATTTTTTATTTTTCCTACACAAGCTTAATTGACCACCAAATTATGTTTCCCCCTAACTTTACCCTCTTTGTCACTCAAAAACCTCACTTTTCCTTTCATAAATGCTCTTCTCTCAACTAGGGCTTCATGCTCAGACTTGCAATTGACCTTCCCTGCATATGCAAATCTTCTAACATATCAGAATTCACATACTCACACTTTTCCCAACTAGTTCTACCTTTTTCTCAAGCAATTTCTTCACCATTCCACTTCTAGCCTTGATTCAAAGGCCTAAACTCTGAACTTTCAACAAGGACATCAATAAGAAACCCTTCAAATGTCTTTCCCACACTTAAATATTTACTTCTACACCTATACCTAGTATACCCAAGCCCATTCCATCGAGATACAGTAGGTACAAAAGGTGGAATGGCCTTTTCAATACATTTTAGCCCTCATAACCCTTGACTGCAACTTTAACAAGCAACTTCAGAAAATGTAATCAATATTCCTTCCAAAGCAATGTCAAGTATTCAAACCTATTGCAAATTGAAGAGAACACATGCCTACATCAGTTTCAGATCATGTTAGTGCAATTCCATATTGTATGGACCCATACAAGTTTGGAAATGACAAGAACACACGGAAAATGATAGTAAAACAGAGATATATTATTGGTTTTCTCCTTCAAATTCTTCAACAACCATTCACATCGATGAACTTCACTTATTTAAAAATTTTCCCACCTAAAACTAATTGTTTCAATTTCCTACAACAACCTTTTGAAGCCAATGACCATTGGCCTTCTAACAACTTGCAATTTTTGCACTTTACAACATTTTTCAATATGACAACTTTTTGCAAAATAGCAATATTTACCTAATGACCCCACACTGACTCAAAACACCACAACAACATTAGAAAATGGCCTAGCATGGACTTATTTGACAATATAATGACTATATAAACCTAACTAGACTCATTTCACAAAATAGAGCAACAAGACTTGTGTTCTGTACCAAAGCAATTTCTCACAGAAAATGGTGTTAGAAACCACTTTAAAGTGGGGGCATACATCGACACTCTTGTTTCATTGTGTGATTTTATTTCTTCTTAGGATTTTTCCTTTTCTTGGTGGTGTCATTGGGTTTGATTTCCTTTGAGAGTGTGATATTTCTTTGACTTTTCCTCTCTTGGAGACATTAGGCGCGATGTTCCCTAAGAAGATCTACCTTACATGAACTAAGAAAAATCTCTTTGAACATACCTTACATTATTTTATATTTACAAAAAATTATATGGCCAGTTGTATAACACACTTTTCTTTCCTATGGAGCCATCTTGTTTGTTCATGAGTGTCAAGCATACGAAGCTATGCTTGCCTCATGAAACTCGAACTTCATTGTTGTGTGGCACCTTATCAAAGTTATCAGGAGGTATAGCTTTGGTATGGTTGTACATATGGGAGCCGAACTTAGGTGTGAATTTCCCATAGCCACTTGTCTATGTGAACGCATACTGGTCGCGTGCATATGTGTCTCATCGGGGGCTCACCTAGTGGATGGCCTGAGGTTCCACTAGCCCTTGTGAGCGTGCATTTGGTTTGCATAGTGGACATTGTGTTCCACTTGTAAGCCAACCCTTTTCGGATACTCACCCAACGAATAGCCTAAAGTTTCATTGCCTCAAAATGAGTGTGCATTTTTTGACAAACAACTTAGATTTGATCCACCCTTTTCTTTCTTTTTCTTTTGTCTTTATGTCTTTGACATTGCATGTTTGCGTATCTTGTTTTGTTGCATACCATATACCTTGTGTGTGTCCTTTTGTGCTTATGTTGGTTTGATGTAGGATCTTGGATCCTAGGAGCTTGACCACCTCCTTTGATCTTTCTTATCCTAGACCATCCACATTGGTACAGTTGGACCCCTCTTGAGTGTCTACTTTAGTGTGAGTTTGAAGCAAGTTCCTCCTCTCACTAAAGTGGGGGCTAAATGTAGTAACAAAAAATGTCACCCTTAACATTTTCACACTTAATTTAAGAATAATTAATGTTAAATTGAACTAATGTCACCTTGATCTAGTGTTGTAATGTGTTTTATGCATTCATATTAGGTTTAGGGTCGTTTTAAGCTAAATAAACCTAACTTTTCCTTAATTTAGTGTTGTGAAGTGTATCCATTTATGCCTTCACATTAAATTTAGGAACCTTGTAAACTAAATGGACCTAATGGTGCCTTATTTAGGGTGTTGTAAAGTGTATCCTAAAACTTTTAGACTAATCTATGGTTTTATTAATTAATTGGGCTTATCTATGCCTTAATTGTCCCTATTTTGCATCCACAAACCTTATTAAATGAATTTTTCTAGAGATAATCCTGACACTTATCAAATGACCAATCATAATCTATTGTTTTGGATCATGTGTCCCAAATTTAGTGGTCTAGGACTCATACACCACCTTAGGCGTATGAGTCCACCTAGGTCTTGAGACCTAATTTTGAATTTCACCTTAAACGAGACCTATCTTGGACTGTGTACCCCATTTTTGAGCCACTGGGACTCATATGCCACCTTGGGTGTATGAGTACGACTATAGTCAGACCTAATTTAATTTCAATTTTTTGTGGGATGTTATATTCCTAGATTTGATGTTGGCTTGTAGTGTTGTAATTTTGGGAAATTCAGTATAAATGAGTATAAATATGAGGTTATTTCACTCATTTTCACCCAAGACTTTCAAGAGAGCATTCCTAATAGAAATTTTTTTATTAGAAGAGTATTCAAGGAAATTTAAGAACATTTTCTAAGGAATTCAAAGGAAGATTTATCCATCATTTGTTGCAGCAATTCAAGATCCATCGTCATGTCAAAGGCATAATGCATCAAGCATGTTGTTGAGCTAGTGTTGTGATGTAGCATTCAAGATCCAAGTTAAGCATTTTTCCATATCTAATTCAAGATCAAGATCTACATTCTTCATGTCCACTTCACATATTATATTGCAAATTTACATTGTATGAAATCATTCAAGGTATCATTGTTCATGCTTCATGTTTCATTGTTTCATCACAAGGTTTAATTACCTAAATAGGGTTTGACCAAGGAAAATCCCCATCCCCTAACAAAACAACACTTTTTATCTCTCTCTCTCTTTGTGTGATTGTAGGTTTATAGGTTGAAGAAAAAGTGGATTTAAAGCCCTTAAAAGTACCAAAATGACAAAGTTGTAAAAGTTGTCATGAAAAGTTGTCAATGCTCATGGAAACTCAAATGTAGAGCAAGATATCCAACCTATTTGCATGAAATCAGTGGGAAAGTGCTTATTCGATCCATCTTCAATGGATCACATAGTTTCACTTTAGAAGTTATCTCTTGGGAAACTTTACAATAAAATGGGACTGATACACCACTTGTGGCGTATGAGTCCCAATATACCTATTTTTAGACTTTTTTTGTAGATCTTGATCCAGCAATTCTAGATTTTGGTTTAAACTTGAAACCCTAAACTCAGACTAAATTGCCCAACCTGGTGTATGAGTCCTAGTGTTCCTTAAAATCTGCATTTTCAAGATTTCAGATCTTCATCCAAGCCTCTTCATCTTTCTAGGTGCACCTCTATACTTTTCTAGTTCACTAATTTGCATTCATTTCTAGGTCATTTACTTAAGTCTTACACATCATTAAGTTTCATCATTAGGGTTTGCATATTACTTTTCTTTCCAAGCCCTAGTTTGGTGGTGAACCCCTTTATACATTTAATCACACCCTAGGACATCCTTTAGTATATCTCTTTCCCTTATTCCATCCTTGGATTGAGATCTCTAGGGATTGTTTGAATGAAACTCAAAGAAAACTTGTTGTTCTGTCTTAAAACATAGAGGAACAATTTTTGACATTTCACTCCCATATATACATATGATAAAAAAAATGAAAAAAAAAATTAAGACCATGTTTCCGTATCAAATAACAAAAATAATCTAGACCTAACACAAAACCCTTCATTTAGAAAAGTGAAAAAACAATAATTTGTTATACAAGATGGCGAGGAAGTTTTAAAATGTTTAAGAAACATTTTTTTTTACTTTGATACTCCCAAGCTTTCTAAGTTAAATTAAATAATATGGAAGATTAATTTTGGAAACTCCTTAAAGTTGGTGAAAGGTGCATATTCAATCCAAGGAGCTTGGAGTGAGTTTTGTAGAGCTTCACGTCCATGTAAACCGTTCCAGACAATATAACTAAGAAATAAATTTGTGTAGCTTAAAAACTCATCCAATTATTTTTATTTATCATTATTGATAAAATTAGATGCTTGAAGTAAGATGTAAGATATAAGGTCTGATTTGATGCCATGTCCATCAGAAGTTAGAACAAGCTCATTGCCAAAGCCCTCAAATATGTGGTAACATGAACAACTACAATTTTGTTGGAACTCTCCCACAACACATCTTAGATTGTGTTGGCATAAATATTTTCTAGAATGCAATGTTTTTGCTAGAGTGTCCAACCCACTTGATGATTTTTTTTCTATTAAACTTGCAACTTGAGCCTGCAAGGGAAATCACCTTTTTTCTACCATCCAATCTTAAGTCTTACAAACTTAATTTATCCTTTTGACTCTTTTATCTTACTATAAGGAGGGAAACCAAGTATTAAAGGGAAAACCATATGAATTTATACAAATGTACTCAATGAAAGTGAACTTTCCTTATATTATATGTATGCATTGCTTCTAGGAAACCTAAAACTCCTTAAGGAAAATGAATAGTCAAAATTTTATAGGGGAAAATTTGTTAGACTCACACTTATATTTTAAGAGTTGAATTTGTAGATTATTTTTCATTCTAAGTTTAGGTGAAGATGTTGATTTGGAATTTCATTGATACATATAGGTTTTAGTGTAATGGTAAATCTACAAGTATTATCAAAACCTCAACCTAAGTTCAATTCCTCTTAATTAGGTTGGGGGGAGGCACATCTAAGAGTTGAATTCATGAATTAACTACCACTTTTAGTATAGGTGAAGATGCTAATTTGGAAGTTCAATAATACTTGTAGGTTGTATAATAATGGAAAATATACAATATCATAATCAATGAATGGGTGCACATTCAATCAAAAATCATCATGCTAAAAATCCATTCATTCACCCACATAGATTTAATAGTGATACACTCCATCATAGAGATCCATAAATTAGTTTTGAATCTTAATTACAACTCACCACATTTTACCCTCATGATTTGACCAAGTGGGTGGAATAAATACCACTTTCTAAGATAAATTTCCCTTAATTACATTGTAGGAGGGGTGTTAGAATAACCACCACACCTTTAGGAATTAATTTTATGGACTAATTGCCACCTTGGATAGATGAAAATTTGCTAGATTTGGAAATTTACTAAACAAATTTATAGGTAGTGCTAAAATTATTTTGTAGATCTCCTTTTAGGTGTGCACAATGTTTCCCTTTATCATAATTTTCTTAATTGAGAACTTGTAAATCTTTAATTCATAACCTCTCTACAATGTTGAACTTTTGAAAAATATTCAATTGGTTTTACTTGATTATTATTAGTAGAAAAATATTAAAATTTTCTCCTACCAAATCATGTTTTTCTATATGTCTTGGCTATATTATGGGGAAATAATAATGAATGACATCAACTCTGAGAATGTTAGTGACAAAACCTTAGTGTGATAAATGCATAATTAACTCTTGAATAATATTTTTTAATTGGAACAATTTGATATCATTATAATTTTATGAGATAGCATGCATTTAAACTAGAACATTCATTCTCACAAGATATGGGTTCATGTGAACCACTACTCATGAAATAAGGTTCAATAAGTTTGACTGAAAAACTACATAATTCAATTTTGATATAAATATCATAGTCCTCTTTTTTTCAAAAGTAGGGGGTCTAGTTTGTTAAAGTATTTCATGTGTTAAACCTAGTTGAATTGTACCTTTAATATATTTGAATCCTAGTGGATAACATGATTAAAGAACATAGCACCATCCTCATTAATTGTGTTAAACAATGAAATGACACACATTCTAATTAATTTTTAATAATATTTACTTGCAAAACCAGCCCAAAGCATATACCTATTTGAGAAAAATTATATTATATATCAAACACATATTGATTAATGCTCTACATTTGTGTTTATATCATAGGATATTGTAAATTAATTAACAACCATAATATAATATTATAATTTAATAAAACAAAAAAATCATGAAATAATTAAAACTAAATAGCAGATAAATAAAGTTTATTTATGGATTTAATATGGGTTGTTTTTCAATTCAATTATGTGTATATTTGCATCAAAATTTTAGATCACAATCAATAATTCGTCATTAAGAGGAGGAGAGTAGTAATATGTATTGCATATACTAAAAAAAATTAAAAAGAAGGGAGGTGACAAGAAAACCAAAAATTGAAAAAAATAAAAGAGGAAAAAAACATAAATAATTTTAACAATTATATAAATAAAATGCATAATCTAGTAATGTATAAATATAAAAATGAAAATAAAAACTTAAATGTAAACATAACATTATACAACTTCAAACAATATATAGAATTAAATATTGATGTCCTGACAATGATGGTCTTCCTATGGAATTCTACCAAGCTATGTGACAACACATTGAGGATGTTAAATTTATTTTAATTATACTTGGAGGCTTTTAAAAATTGATTGTTGGGCCCCATTATTAATGGCAGTATAATCAAACTTCTTCCTAAAGGGAAAAATAAAGACTCCATTTTTTGTTGGTGTCCTATCACCCTTCTTAATACTTCGTACAAGATTATATAAAAAACCTTGGCCATTAGGATCAAACAGGTGGTGCAAGGAATTGTTTGATATGAGAAAAAATGTTTTATTACTAGTAGATTCATTCTTGATAATCTTATGTTAGCATGGGAGACTTGTGAATGGGATCAACAATCTGGTCAAAATGCTATTTTGATTAAGCTTAATATTGATAAAGCTTATGATAGAATTCAATGGAGCTTTATTCTTAAAATACTTGAATGGTTCATTTTTTTCCCCAAAATTTGAGCTCATGTTCAAATTTTATTTCAAGATTCTAATGCTTGGATCATTATCAATAATGTGACAATGGATCCATTTCCTTTGCAAAGATCTATCTAGCAAGGTTGTCCCTTAGCCCCTTATCTCTATGTCCTTACAGCTAATGCTTCGGGTTATTTACTTCAAAGTGATCATGATATGAAGTTAGTCACATGAACTGTATCTCTAATAACACTACTGTAATTAATTATCATTATTTTGATGACAATCTATTATTTCTACAAAATTTTGAAAATAATATCTCCAACATAATGGACATACTGGATCTATATTGTGTTGTTTCAGTCAATCTAAACTTGCACATTATAAAATAAAAATTTTGATGATACAAATTGGCCCTATTCCCCATTGGATTCCCTGTGATTGGAAACAAATTAAGAATGGGGAATAATGAGATATCTTGGTATACCATTTGGAATCAGGGTTTCTCTTTTAGACATGTGGAATTGGTACCTTAATAAAGTCAAGAATAAATTGTTCATTTGGGGAAATAAATTTCTCTTTTTGGTTGGAAAAATATAGGTTTCCAATAAAATATTTCTTTCTACACATGTTTATTATTCTTCATGTTTTGTACTTTCAAAAAGGGGTATGATGATTTAATCAAAATTATCCGTCAATTTCTATGGGCTAAATGAGATGGCAGTAAAGGGTTTATTTCCACATCATGGGCCCATTGTATTCAACCTAAATGTAAAGGTGGCTTGGGGATTTTAGATCAAAGAACTCAAGGATTTTTCTTGGATACCAAATGGATTATTTGAGTTGTCCATGGGAATGAAGTGTGGAGGATTCTTATATGGAACCATATTAACCTTGCCTTTGTCAAGGGAAAATGTTAGCATGTGGGTTTTCTTGAAAAAAATCTTTATACCCCCTTTTTTCTATAAAGGCTTCCCTTCCCCTTCAATCTATTTGGAAAGCTTGGCAATACACTCGCTATCTTTTAAAATGGAGAGATAATTTTTTACTGAAATAACAAAAAATGGATTTTCCTTGGTAAAACCCTGTTTTGGTAATCAAACCTTGAAATGAAATGATTTAGAAATGGAGAATGATGAATGAAAAAAATATGATGTTGCAACTCACTAGACCCTAACAATAAAGTGTTGCAAACATGTATGAAGTGGCTCCAATGGATGTAAATCTTGACTCTTTCTTGAATAGGATAGATCTTGACTTGAATGCTAGCTTGAATCATGAAACCTTACATAAAAATTGTTAGCTCCAAAAAAAAACATGATGCATGAAGCTTTGACAAGATGCTTGATACTTGAATAATGCTCTAAAACACTTGATAATCTACTATTGAATTCTCTTGAATGCTCTTGTGAACTCAACTTTTCTATAAGAATGATCCTTCAACTTGCTAGGTGTAAAATGAGTGAAAGGAACTTGTATTTATACTTAATTATGCAAAATTTCCCAAAATTACAACACTAGAAGCCGACATCAAATCTAGGAGGATAAAATCCTACCAATAATTTGAATTAATTTTGATTTTGGGCCACACGGGACTCATACACCCAAGGTGGCGTATGAGTCCCATTAGGCGTAAATTATGGCACCATTTTCAAAAATGCTTAGAAAGGTGTAAAATGCAAATTGAGACCCAAAATCCTAGGTGGGACTCATATGCCCAAGGTGGCATATGAGTCCTAGACCACCAAACTTGGGCCACATAACTTAAAAACACCTAAATTATGATTGGATGTTGGTTTTTGTCAGTATTATCCTCAAAAAGATGCATTAAATGGGGCTTGTGGATGCAAAATAAGGCCGATTAAAGCATGAAGAAGCCCAATTATTTAATAAAACCCTAGAAAAGTGTGAAAGTATGTTACAACACTTTTAAATAAGGTAAATAAGGTACAATTGAGTTTATTTAGTTCACAAGGTCCCAAGACCTAATGTGAATATGTTAGACATATTACAACACTAAATCAAGGCTATGTTAGGGAGTACTTTTTTCGTCATTACAAATACAACATGGTTTTAGCTTCTCCACCTCTTCTATTTGGTGGAATACACATATTCTCTATCAAGATCAACCTCTTGCTTTAATATTTCCAAAAATACCCTACTGTTTGTTCAAAAAAAGAGTGTGATGTTTGTGATCTTTGGGATTTTCACACTATGAGCTAGTTTTCATGGCACTCTATCAAAGCCCAATTTAACCTTAGCAATAAATACAAAGTGTTCCTGATTTTTGTTTAGTTTTTGGTTCGGCTTGATCTGACTATGAAAATATGCACTTCTATCCATTTCAACTTTTCCAAAGATTGTTTATGGATGTCCTAAATTATCCTTTTCTTTTCTTTCCTTTAAAAAAGGAGTACCTTCAATTGCTTCCAAATTTTCTATTAAGATATCGATTAAACTCCAAGTGAAATTGTAGGTTCAATGAAAATTTTATGGGCTAAATTATCTACCCAGGTTTGGAAATCAAAGGCTAATACAGATGCTCAATTAATTACTTGGAAGGTTTTACATTGCAAACTACCCATTGCAGATAAACTAAAATGTATGATGGTCCAACTAGTTAATTTCCCCTTCTGTCAAAGGAAAGAAAATATAAGGCATATTTTTGGGGGATGCCAATCTGTTAAAAAATAGTGGAATATTATTTTTAATGACCTGCCAACTATCTTTAAGCATAATCTAAACTAGAAAGAAGCCCTTCTTGGGGTTGGGTTACATCATAGTATCATTGCTAATGAAGTTAGGCTGTTATTTTATCTTATATATGGAGAAATAGGAGTAAAGTTGTATTTAATAACCTCAATGATCACTAAGGAGTTACATTTATAGGGATTTACTCCACCATTTTTTATTCTCTGATTTCTCTTTTTCCTCATCTATAGGCAAAGGCTAAGAAAAATTTAAAGATTTATTTTCAATTACAACTGATCAAACTCCAAGTTAACTAGTTGCTCAACAAAAGAAAGGTTATCATAGCATAGGGCCCAAAGTCTTACTTTCAAAACCAATTCATTTCTTTGTTCGCAACTAGTCTTGCTAGATCGTCATGTTGTTTTCTATTGATTTTTCATGTTACCACAATTATATTGTTTATTTTTTTTCATGTTCCTATTGTCATGTATGTTGTAGCTGTTATTGTTGGCAGTTGTATTGCTATTGGTCTTGTAATCATACTACTATAGCTATTTTTTTCGCTATTGGTAATCATACAACTATAGTTGTCCTCTTCTAATATAGCACTTGCTTCCAAACACTCTGAAGTATTTGACAATAGGAATACCTCCATACCACAACTCATAGGGAGTCTTTACACTATTTTCTCTTGATTGAAATATATTTAGAATGAAGAAAATAATATGAATTACTTCTCTCCAATAGAATTCTGGTAGGTTTTCCTCTTTCATCATTGTTCTTGCAACTTCTTGAATAGTCCTATTCTTTCTTTCAACCACTTCATTTTGGTGAGGAGTTCTAGGGGCAGATAAATGCCTCTTTATCCTATGTTTCTCACAAAAACTGTTAAAATCATTGAAGGTGAATTCTCCACCTCTGTCAAGCCTCAAACATTTAATTTTCATGCCTATTTCATTCTCAACCATAACTTTGAATGCTTTAAACGTATCTATGGATTCTATTTTTTCTTTGAGAAAAGTAACCCGTGTCATTCTAGAATAATCATCAATCAAGAGCATGAAATACCTATCACTTTGAAGACTTATTACTCTGGTGGAACCACAAAGATCTATATGTAATAGCTCCAACATTTTGGTAGTAGATTGTTCTTTGACTTTGAAACTTCTTCTTGCTTGCTACCCAATTTGACATTCCTTGTAAACATCATTGATGAGCTTTGTAATCATTGGTAGATCTCTCACAACTTGAACTAAAATGATTCTCACTAGTCTATCCAAATTGATGTGACACATCATTCTATGCCATAACCAACTTTCATTAATCTGCATCATAAAACAGTGACCATCAACACCTTAGCATTTCCATTTGTCCTTCTAGTAGCAATCACAGTTCTAGAGACTTTTTTGGCCTCACATCCATAATCTTGAAACATAATATTATATCCTTTTCTACACATTTTTCCAACACTCAAGAGGTTATGTCTCAAACACTTAACATAAAGAACATTGGATTTGTACTATACTTGCTATCAAAATTGATGGAACCTTTTCCACATGTCTTAGTAGATGTATCATCACCAAACTTAACTAAACCTCCATATTTTTCAACTTTAACAAACTTACTTTTATCACCACTCATATGATTTGAGCATCCACTATCAATAATCTAGTAGTTCTTTTCATTTCTATCATGAAGAGTAGTCACCATATGTAGCATTATGACCTTTCAAAGAACTTTCCTTCACATATCTCTCAGAGTTAGCAGAACTAGATTCAACTTTCATAGCCATGAACAAGAATTCACTATCCTCATCATCCCCATAGCTAGATTCATCATCAAATATACTGGCATCTTCTCTAACAAAATAGCTTTCCTTAATTGCTTTAACTTGTTTTCCTTGTTCTTGCCATTCAAAGCTCTATTTGGACATCTTGAGGCATAATGACCTATCTTACCACAACTGAAAAATTTTAAAGGTAACTTACCTTTGTATTTATCAGTACCCTTTTTTCATTCTCCTCACAAAATTTTCTTCTACATTATCAAGATCCTCTTGATCTGATTCCTCAATCTTCTCTAATTTTCTAGCCTTAAAAGTAGTCTCAACTTTTACATTACTTCCAAGGACCAAATTCTCTTATTTAAAAACCAAATAAAGCATCGTACAATTAATCTCTAGAATATTTTCTTACATCTTGAACTTCCTCAATAGCATAAACTTTATGACTATAAGATTTAGGAAGAGTTCTTCATACCTTCTTTACCACTTCTTCTTCTTCAAGTTTTCCACCAAGACCTCTAATGAAATTGACAACGTCGTCCATGTTCTACATGTAGCTTATAATGTTTTCATCTTTATACATTTGTAGGTTCTCAAATGTGATCTTTAGATTCTACATCTTATCTTTCTTGACCTTATCATCTTGTTCATAAATACTTTCCAACTTTTTCTAGATATCTCTAGTAGATTTCAAATTCATAACTATGACAAGTTCAGTGTTAGAAAGACCACTTAAAAGAGCATACCTTGAGCTTTACCATTATTCTCATAGGCCTTGATCTCATCATCAATACTTAGACCACCATTAGGAATACTATGTCTATCCTCAACATACTTACAAAATCCAAATCCAAGAGATACTAGGAAACCTTACATCCTTGTCTTCCAAAAACCATAGTTCTATCCATCAATCAAGTAGAATCCCTCTTGTGTGCCATCCCAGATCTACATCAAGTGATTAATATTTCTTCCAAGGAACCTTGCTCTGATACCAATTGTTGAATGCACAAGGCAATTGAGAGGGGGGATGAATTAGTTGTACATTAAAACATTCAAATCCAAATCAACCTAATTAACTCTTAATCTATCAAAATGATTTAGCATGAAAGAAAATAATAGAAATTGAAACACATAAACACCATGCACACTAGAACACCAGATGTACATGAAGAAACCAAGAAGGGAAAAACCATGACAGAGGATTAGCTTACAATATAAAATAATTGCAACACCAAATTCAAAAGGATCACTAATGGAGGGCTCACTACCCAAAAGAAAGAAGGGCTCACTACTAATGTCTCACTACTAGATTACAAAAAAGAAGAAAGAAGAAAGTTAAAGTGATAAATCCATCTCAATGCAATAGAGAATTCCACCACAACATCACCAACGCATTCACAACCTTACTGAAGATTGTAGAAACCTTCTGCTCACTGCTTCTAGTAGTCTAACTCATTTTAAATCTCACACTACACTTCACAAATTCATACTTCATAACTTTGTGATTCACATCACACAAACTAGACAACATCCTCCATCAACACAACACTTATATATACCTTCTTCAACCTTGAAAACATTCTCCAAGGTCGGCTATGCACCTCAACTGTGCAAGTTCAAATTAGGTCACTGCCAAAACATTCCCATAGTGGAAAGGAATGAAAGAAAACCACATCACACCTTTACTTGGACCTAAATCCACTCATATGTGCACCACACCACACTTCCACAATCACCAAAGCAAATATGCAATTAGTGTAAACACTCAAGGTCGGTCAAACCTATGTAAACACCATTAACATTTAAGTACATGCTTCCTCAAATCCAAAGATGACTCACAGACTATGAAAAACACTTTAAATTTTTTTGGAATATTCCACAAAAACCCAAAAATCCAACAAATTCCTCTACAAAAACTTCCACTTGAAGAACAAACTCATCATGTTCACTTAGATAATCTTCCACATAATGTAATTCAAGAAATCAACTTGCAGAGCACCAAACCACGAACAACTTCAATTGAAGGAAAATATGAACCTTATTAGCACACTTCCAAAACCACAAGACCAAAAACTAAACTATAGAGAGATGCAAAGAAAAACCATTTCTCACAAACAACACTACAACACAATTCACACACTGATGAACATAACTTCTTCTGCACAACAATCCAGAACAAGAAATTTTGGGTATAACATCTATGAACACCTCTCATCAACATAGCTGAACTACACAAGAATATGTTCAACATAGAAGAAATGTGGAGCAAAACTAGAACACCACCCTGTATACCAAAACACCTCTACAACACACTGTTTCCTATTTTATTCAAATTTTCTCAAAAGAACTTGGAAACCAAGAATCAGAGACACATACTCATCATCTTCAACACTTCCTCATCACCATTAAACCAACTACAATACTACAACTCAACTATACATTTATAAACATAGGCTTATCAAAGAAACACTAGAGGTTAACATCAGTAGCACTTACTAATGATGACATAATGAAACTAATCAAAACATCACCACAAACAACCTTCTCATAGGTCCATTAATGACAACATAAACATAAGCCTATTGGCATCAATGATAATACCAACAACTCATACTTGCATCACTATGACTGAGGGAGTGATCTCACCCAAAGTTAATTGTCAAGATTTGATGGTGGTGGCTCTTTAGTGACATCTATCTAGTTTTTCTATAGGTTACCTTAAGAGTAATCCATTTTGTTACAACTATGCAACCAATATTTCAATTATTAGTGCCTATTGTTGTATTTTATATTGTGGTTGTTTCCATAGCTCCATGTTTTTCTAAAAGGTTCAATCTCAATTAATGTAAATGAGGGGTTCTCCAATTTTTTCTTGTTTGTGAACCTACTTTAAATAAATCTATGTTTTTTTACTTTTTGATTAGTAATAAGGTAATTTTATTAATTAAAAAAGAAAAAGATTACAAAGCTAAAATCCTTGCAAACCCAGTTAAAAACCAAATCCAACACCATTCAAACTCCTTCATACAACTCCTAAACCAACCAACTACCCAAAACAACACATTAAAGCATTACACACATTGAACATTACACGGACCAACTCAAGAATCAACCCAACCAACATCTAATGGTGGGCTTGAGATTGTCTTTTCTTCAATTGAGACCTGAGCACCATATCAAACATATCCTTCCTTTCTTTCTTTGCTTTTTTTCCTTTAACCATTTTCTAGCCATCTTCTACCCTTGCTTTTGCCTTCTACCAATCCAAAGATTTAGCAACAGGATTCTTCATAGCTCCATCCAAGCTTCCATTTTCTTGTTGACTCCATTCACTAGCCATCCATTTCCCTATCTCTTTCCCTTGCAACCTTGCTAAGCCTCTATTCTCATGACAATCAGTAGCCATTGCCCACATATTGGGGTTTAACTCCTTCTCTCCTTCATTCTGGACAACCTTATCAATTTCATTAACCTGATTTCCTTTCTAAGTCAGGTCACCAAAAATTTGCAACTAAAGCTCCCTACTCCCTTCCACAACAACCACCATCCCTTCCTGATCGCACTCCCTACTACCTTCCTCCACAGCCTCCAACCCTTCCTGACCTCGTTCTACCTTATTGTTTTCCAAGGAATTCATCTGATTCTCATCCTTTTTCTCTACTGAATAGTGTTGGGGGCCAACATCTTTCCACCAAGAGGCTGATTTAGAGGCTCTTTGTTTTGCACATTGAGCCGCCAAATGCCCTATTTTAAAGCAAACTCTGCATCTAAAAGGGATCCCTTCATAATCTAGGGGATGCACCTACACACCTTTCAATGTATTTAAATGAATCTCCTCCAAAGGAGCCTTTGAAATATCCATTTCGACCAAAATCCAAGTAAAGGTTGAGTGCAATAGATTTGAAGATCCTTCATCCACCATTAAAAATTTCCTAGAGAGTTCCCTACAAGCTCTAAGAATGAATCAAACCAAAAGTGTAAGGGAAAGTTTGGAAGTCTCACCCAAATTGGGACCTTCTCAAAAACCTCAGTGGCTGGATTAAAAGCTGAGTGCCAAGGTGTTAACATCAGGGGAAATTTTTCATCCCATTCCTAGTGATACTCACACAAAATATTCTTTCTATCTTGCGCCTTTTCAAAAAACACTATGAAGAAGCCTCTTGCCATGGGATAGATTTGGACAACCTATTCTAACAAACCTTCCAATTGATGTGAAATCCATTGGTTAAAGTCTTTTAAACTTGGCCAAAATCTGGGCCTAAAATGTCCAATTAGACCAAGCCTAGAAAAAACCCCTTCATTGAACAAGACTTCTTGCTCTATCTCTACATCAAGCTCCAAAGTGACATACCTAGAAGTTGGGAGAAGTCCTGAGATTGATCCACCCATGTCAAAAGCAGTTTTATGAGAAAGTTTCAAAGGCTACAATGTGCCCAGATGAAGTTTCCCAGGCTATGCCAAGCTGTCCCTTATTTGGCTTTGCCTCGATACGTGTTGTAGGATGGTCACTAGTTTGGCATTGCTGCTTAGAAGGGTCGCTCCCATCCCCGCCAGCACCCTCATAGCCTGTGTTCCTTCTTGTTTCACCATCTGAAAGCCTTCCCCATCGGTCCAAACCACCCCTGCATTCATTAGTAGGTTGAAGCCCCTCATGCGAACCCCGCACATCCTTCGTCTTATAGTCCAAACCAAAGGAAACCCTAGCAACAACGATGCCTTGAATCTAACCATTGCCTTCCATCCTTGTTAACAATTATAATTCTGTAAAAGTTAAATAAATCTAGATGTATTGCTTTTATTGAAATTTTACAATTAAATCTAGTTTGCTAAGTCTAGTAAATATATCTACAGTTAGAATTTATCTTTACTGGTGAATTTGACCTATGGTATTAGCATTTAATCTTATTTGCATGAATGTAAGGTTTTGGAAAAATATTTAGCTAGAATATATTTTTTTAAGACAAGGTATATTTGTTGAAGGTTTTAATTAATATTTTTATTAATAATTGGCTTGAGACATTACACTATCTCTCATCATCAACTAATTAATGTCATAAACAAATAAGAAAGGATTTCTAGAGGCCAACAAGCCTTGAGGACACCCACTTAGCGTAGGTAATGCCCTCCACTTGGTTCCTCTTTGGTATTAGTCACACACATTTATGTCCAATAAAAACCTTGATCTAATCCCCTTATTCAATGAAACCCACCTCCCCCATTTCCATCGTATCTATAAATATCATCCACCAATCAACAACCATCCATTTCATCATTTCTTTAGATCTTGGTTGCCTCAACCTTATTAACCATTCTAATCACAACAATAAATATCAACACATATAGTAGTTTGATTGAACACAACCTCAAAAAGTCACATGTACCAATTTTTTTATGAATACAAGAACTACACAACACAATTTAATCTAAAATTAGATCAAATTTCATAACCTAATGCATATTATATTAGTAAATTGATATTTACATATTAAAATAACCACAACATTCAAAAACATAAAATACTATTATCTCCAACAAGTATTAATCACAACTTGTTTTAATTTCTAATTATGATTATATTCAAATTTCTTGATCATTAAATTAAATCTAATAGAAAATTTAAACAATTTAATTTGACCAAAGTGTGGGCTCACTTGGTGAGGGTGATGGTATGCTCCTTGATAACACCATCCATGAAGGTTCAAATCCCTTAGAGGTGCCAAGATCATGACCCAATAATAACTTTGGTAGAATAGGCACCTCTAAATCTTTAGCTCTCAATCCAAGTGAGCTCAATTTAGACTTGTGCTCCAATAATTAGTATGATAAAAAAATGAAAAGTCAAATTTAATATCATGCTTCCGTATCAAATATCAAAAATAATCTAGACCGACCTAACACAAAACCCTTCATTTAAAAAAGTGAAAAACAATAATTTGTTATACAAGATGACAAGAAATTTTTAAAATGTTTAACAAACAATTTTTCTAGTTTGCTACTCCCAAGCTTTCTAAGTTAAATTCAATAATATGGAATATTAATTTCAAAAACTCCTTAAAGTTGGTAAAAGGTGTAAATTTAATCTAAGGAGCTTGGAGTGAGTTCCACAGAGCTTGACATTCATGTAAACTGTTCCATACATTATAACTAAGCAAGAAATTTGTGTAGCTTAAAAACTCATCTAGTTATTTTTCTTTATCATTATTGATAAAATTAGATGTTTGAACAACCCCATTGGCAAAGCCCTCAAATACGTGGTAGGGGAGAGGGACCCATAGTGGAGCACCCTAACTTTGCATTTCTCAAAAACCTATGTGGAAGTTTCAAATCACTCTCAATTTTGTATAGCAGTTTATTTGGTAACTCACATGCTTCTATATTTCATTTTAGGGCCACATCAGCATGCTTTTTGTTGAGATATCCAAAAAGGCCCAAAAAAAAGGTGAGACCAATAGTGGTGCACTAAGTCATGTTTTATTGGTGCACTGATGTGGCATCAAATGATTTGTCAATTTGTGTACTTTATAGATAAAAAGTGTTTTACAATTGGATATTAAGGTGTTTCACTATGGGGCCCTCTAAGTACTACTTTTATCCCACCTATTGGACCCCACTCCACTATAGGCCCCTCTCCCCTAGCATGAACTACTACTCACCCACCTCTTCTCACCTCCTATTGTCGATTCCAACTGCAAATTTGTTGGAACTCTCCCACAACACATCTTAGATTGTGTTGGCATAATATTTGCTAGAATGCGATGTTTTTGCTAGTGTCCAAACCACTTGATGATTTTTTTTTCTATTGAACTTGCAACTTGAGTTGATAAGGGAATTTTTTTATTAATTTTTTTGCCATCCAATCTTAAAGTCTTACAAACTTAATTTGGCCTTTGGACTCTTTTATCTTACTACAAAGAGGGAAACTAGGTATAAAAGGGAAAACCATATGAATTTGTACAAATGCACTTAATGAAAGTGCACTTGCCTTATTTTATAGGCATTAGGTAAATTCATTACCAACAATTCATCATGGGAAAATTCACCGCAAAAAAATTCACCGCCATGTCAAATTCACCACCAACAATTCACAATCATGGAGAATTAATCGCAAAATTTTAATGTGATGAATTTTTCGTGGCGCTAAATTGCTAGTGGTGAATTTTCCTTGAGCTGAATTTGTCATGGTGGTGAATTTTTCTGCTGTGAATTGTTGGCAGTGAATTTTTCGATGGTGAATTACTGGCAGTGAATTTTCCTAGAGCCATCCTATATGTATGCATAGAGTAAAAATGAATAGGTAAAATTTTATGGGGGAAAATATGTTAAACTCACTCTTTAATTTTTTAAGAGATGAATTTGTAAATTAATTATCATTCTAAGTTTAGGTGAAGATGTTGATTTAGAATTTCATTGACACATATAGGTTTTAGTGTAATGGTAAATCTGTAAGTGATATCAAAACCTCAACCTAGGTTCAATTCATCTAAATTAGGTTGGGGGAAGACACCTCTAGGAGTTGACTTCATGAATTAACCATCACTTTTAGTATAGGTGAAGATGCTAGTTTGGAAATTCATTAATACTTGTAGGTTTTTCCATAATGACAAATATACAAAATCATGATAAAGGAATGGGTGCAAGGTAAATAAAAAATCATCATGCTAAAATCCATGATAGAGATCTACAAATTAGATTTGAACCTTGATTACAACTTAGCCACATTTTATGCTCATGATTTCACCAAGTGAGTGGAACACATACCACTTGATATCAAAGTCTTGACCTAATGTCAATTCCCCTTAATAACATTGGAGGAGGGGTGTTAGAATAACCACCACATGTTTAGGAATTAATCTTATGGACTAATTGCCACCTTGGGAAGATGAAAATGCTAGATTTAAAAATTTACTCAATGAATTTATAGGTAGTGCTAAACTTATTTTGTAGATCTCCTTTTAGGTGTGCACAATGTTTCCCTTTATCACAATTTTCTTAATTGAGAACTAAAATCTTCAATTCATAAACTCTCTACAATATTGAATTTTTGAAAAATATTCAAGTGGTTTTACTTTATTATTATTAGTAGAAAAAAATAGCATTCCTACCAAATCATGTTTATTTCTATATATCTTGTCTATATTATGAAGCAATAGTAATGAATGACATCAACTGTGAGAATGTTAGTGACAAAATATTAGTGTGATAAATGCATAATTAACTCTTGAATAATATTTTTTAATTAGAACAATTGGATATCATTATAATATTATGAGGGAGCATGCATTTAAACCAGAACATCCATTCTCATGAGAGATGAGTTCATGTGAACAACTACTCATGAAATAAGAGTCAATAAGTTTGACTCAAAAACTATGTAATTGAATTATGATATATATATCATTCTCCTCTTTTTTTCAAAAGTAGGGGGGCCTAGTTTGTAAAAGTCTTTCATATTTTAAACCCAGTTAAATTGTACCTCTAACATATTTGAACTGTAGTGGATAACATGCACATAGAACATACCACCATCCTCATTAATTGTGTTAAACAATTAAACAACAAACGTTTTAATTAATTTTTAATAATATTTACTTGCAAAACCAACCCAAAAGCATATATTTTGTGATCCTATTTGAGAAATTATATTATATATCAAACAAATATTGATTAATGCTCTACATTTGTGTTTAGATCATAAGATATTGCAAATTAATTAACAACATAATATAATATTATAATTTAATGAAATAAAAAATTCACTAAATAATTAAAACTAAAGCATATAAATAAAGTTTATTTATGGATTTAATATGGAGTGTTTTTCAATTCAACGTGTATATTTGCATCTTAGATCATGAATTCATCACTAAGAGGAGAGTAATAATATGTATTGAACACAACTTTTAAAAAAAGATAGGAGAGGACAAGAAAATCGAAATTGAAAAAACATAAAAAGAAAAATAAAAAAATTAAACATAATATTATAACTTGGGACAATATACAGAATTAATTTATGAAGTACAAATACGACACGTCGATATTATGAAGTACTTCTTTATCAAGAAATAAGACACGTCGATATTATTTCGACGTTGAAGTTTGTAAATGATAAAGAAATACAAATAGATGTGTATTTCATATCTGGTATTGAGGACAAGGAAGGAAGAAGAGTAAAGCACAACTACCACGTTGGTGGTACGCGAAAAATAAAATAATGGATTTTATTGTATTCAAGAGTAGACGATCAGATACAATAATACCTGCGACCACAGAAGAGCTTCACTAAAGATTATTACTGTAGTAACACAATCAACTTGCAAGATCGTCTGTTTATTTATTTAAAAATGAAGACTCCTTGGACTAAATTTTATTGGGAAAGATATTGAATCTTTACCGGAGCTTCATTATTTATAAGTGAACTGTTATAATGAGGGAGAGCGGTTTTATGCGGTGGAGGTGAAATTGAAGTTGGAGCAAGTGGTCTGCTGGCCCAGCAATGTAGAGCTGAATACCAGGCGAGATGTAGCCAGATCGAACTGCAAAAGATTATTTTCCATCTACAAATCCAAGACACAACACTCCCTCGCTCACCTGCACCATGGAATTCGCTCCCACGATTCTCCAGATTGTATTATTGTTTTGTAACACTAATCCAATGGTGGGTACAGCCGCGCCAACTCTGGTACCAGACACGGTCTTGGCGTTGAAGCATGCATCAAATGGCTTTACAGCAGCCACGCGAGAAATATTCATGGCCTGCTTTCAATACAATCATTGGCTTCCCGAAGACTGAAACAATATTAGAATATTCATATCATAGAAAGAAACTCACTGAAGTGAATACAGGTCCACAAATTTGGCCAGGCCAAGCTGTATGATTAGAGATGGTCTTTTGCAGCAACAAAGTCGTAAATAATAAAGTAGCTTTATTTTCGCAAATTTAAACGCTTATCTGGATCCAAGTTTGAACATATTCCACAAAACATTAGGCAGAGAATTTGATTGTATCAGCCAACTGTTAAATGATCGTACAAAATAAAGCTGGGGTATGTTGCCAACTGGTTAGTCTGGAAGCGTAAATTAAGCTACTTGTCTTGAGCAAACAATGTAAGGTGTTGATTTATTCAACAGAACTTGGAGCGCAATGGATTCCCACCGTTCACTCTCTTTAGGCAATTCTCTCCTGAAGGCGTCTGAACATATCAGATAACAATAATGATGAATTTTTTAGTCAAAGTCAAATTCGATGGCACTATGTCGTCAAGATAAGAACGTGCAAGCATTTGCCATTCCCTTTCGTTATCCTATTTACGCCGAAGGCATCCCCACGCTCAGTTTTTGCGAGCCTCTTTCATGCCGGACGGTGCAGATTAATCCAGGCGCAATGAAATACGATGGAATGAACTGCAGCCGATGATTCATTTTTCCAAACTGTCTGGGTCTGTAATGCACATGACAGCGCCTGCCTTAATAAGGACTGAGCTCGGTGACATGGCTGTGTTGGGCATGAGTAGATGCAAATCCAATCTGCCTCCACTTGCTGCCTCAATCTATTTGCATTGAAAAATATCTCACCACATTGAATCTATCTGCCTACAGTACTCCTCATAACTGCAGTCCACCTATGGATTAGCAATTCCATAATATCTCAGCCCAGGTGGGAAGAAGTAGAGTCAAGCACGACACAATTTGAGGTAAGTCGGTTACCCAAAACCCTAAATTCTTTTCTCAGTCAATTCATATTTACATTCTTACACCTAATTTTTGTTTATTGTTGATAGTTTGACGCAACAGCTGTAGGGAGAATCTGGGTTCAAGCGATTTCTACCCATTTTTCTCATCGGCATCGTTGACAGCAGGCCACAATGTCGAGAATCTATTTGCATACTCCAAGCAATACATGTGCAATGCCGTACAAGGTCATAAGGCAGGCGTTTGGCCTCTTATATGCCAGACGTGAGGCTCCAAGTGTGAAGCGCTTCAGGAGGTGTTGATATTCTTACACACCCTCAGCCTAAGCTCCTTCCATGAGGGTTATTTGGTCTGAGAACATTGTTCCGGGCGGTGGTGTTTACAATATCTGGAGTTTACAAACATTCCTGTAGCATTCCCTGATTAGTTCAAGCTTCTCTTTGACAGTAGTAGCATCATACCCAGGTCTGAGCACTCAAATTTCATTTATACTTGTTTGGTTAAGGTCTGTGAATGTAAAAGTTTACGTGTGTCTGAGTTACATTCTGCTGTAGTGAAAATGAGTCAATTGTACATGTATGACAGACTTTATTTAACTCAGAAAATTGTTTAAAACTACTGTCACAGTATTCACTGTTATAAACATATCGTTGTAATCTCTGGACACACTTTGAGGTCCAAGGCTCAAGACAGTTTCTATGTAGACTCTGGTTTTTAAATTAAGTGTAAATGCTATCTACAAGACAAAGGAAAGGTTGTTGTACCACTATTTTAAATTATTGTTGTGTTGTGTAGTGCTTTGGGATTTAGATGTGCTCATATTAGGAGAAAACAAGATTAAACAAGAAAAAATGAAAGCAAGAAAAGTGTTTTAAGCAGAAAGATGGCAAGTAAGAAAGTGAACCCGATTTTTTAGATGTGGATTCACTGTTTCAGATATATGGTAAATACCTTGCTTGATTTCTTTAGTTGGTTAAGCATTTTTAAGGAAGGGGGCATGGGCTCCCAAAAGATTGGTGAGCGCACATGATAGACATGACGGCATTCATAACCTGAAAGGTAATGCCATATAGTACAGAAGAGGTATTTAGATGTTGCAGAAAATTGTTAGGTAATTCTTAGCTAAAATTTATTATTTCTTATATGTTTAACTTTTATGGAAGATTTGGTATTTAATTCTACATATGAGTTGAATTTTCGATTGGAACTGCATAAAGGGCTTATAATATCAGTATGCCTTAAGTTGAAATGGTGCAACAAATGTGTTGGGTTTCATGTGGCTTGTAAATAGGCTTATGAGGAGTCAGCACTATGTAATGAAAGGTTATCCTGAAGATTGAATAACTTTAAATCTTGAAAAATAGAGTAAATTTGTTTGCTGTCCACCTCCCCTACTCTTTGACTTGAATAGAAGTGCATCATTTAGTTTGTCATCAGACTTTGGGTTTTGGTAATTACATATTGGTAATTAGTTTGTCATCAATCAAATCTTGAAAAATAGAGTAAAAAATCTATATGAGAAGTTGTTATCAACTTACTATTATTATGCCTCAAGAATGCTTAGGTTACAACCCAACATTTAATATAGATTATAAACTACTAACACCAAGCAGTGTAGTTAGATAATTTTTTGTCATGAGCTATGGCTCACTGGCCAAGTTGCAGTTAATTGCAGAGTTAATCAAGAGAGCTTTCATTAGTGTACAGATTCACAATATCATGGCTTGACATGAATGCAGTCATAATTATAAGATGCTGACCTAAATTATATAGAATCAAATACATCTCAATACATCTGCTGAGAAAGTTCCATCTGTTCTCTTTGTTTGATCCTCATTGCAAGTCTGCAATAGCCGGGATGCTACATAACATATTTGGATTCTAAAAGGTTGTATAGCCTTCAACTCCAGAAACATCACTGCTATGGAATTACATTAAACGATATGGTGGAAACAAAGCTACAAAGTAGACTTACAATAATATCTATAATAAGTTCTAGTGAATGCTCTAATTTCAGCTTAATTATCAATCTGAAATAGATTAAGATGATATTTACATAAGTACAGGGAAATCTGTCTTGAGATCATATTTGCATTATGAGCGATCATTCACAATAGTAGCAGCAACAATAGATTCTAGAAAAGACTAGCATGAAAAGGATTTCTAACCTTACAGTTTATCTAATTGTTAATTTAAAACTTGGCAAGAAGAAAGGATATTAGGTAAAATATTTTTTTCAATTCTAATTTCATTTTTCTGCAATCTTTTTATAATGTAGAAGTGGGGAACTACATACAATTAATGCAAATAAAAAATATGAGAAATAAATATTACCAATGCTTTAAGGTAGTCCCAATCATCAACCAAAGGAGAGGCTTTAATGGAGAGGCTTTATAATTTATTTTTTAGGGTTTATCTATTGTAATCCTATCTTATCTAAGCATCTATTGTTTTGATATACCGTTATGAATAAAATTTGCATGTCAGTTTGTGGTATTTAATAAATGTTTTTTAGGCTTTTTTTAAAGCATAGATAGGGAGTTATGGATAAATAATGGTAATTCAATATTCAAATTTATTGACATTAGCTGCTCAAATGTATTCTAGAAGGGGTCTGTCACAGCCTTCACACATCATACACCTGCACTTTTTGGCTATCTTGTTGTAGTGTTGTGAAGCTAATCTAAAATGTTAGATATAATAGTTATAACTTCTGATGTTTGCATTGTTACTGCTAACATCAGCAAATATTTAGATCGGTTGCTTTTATGTGATTAAATCACGTGAAGGGTTGGTTGAATTTGAGACAGTATCTGAATAATAGTGACATGAGTAGTAGCAAGCCTTCATACTAATTATGACAACGGTTGTTTGAGACAATATTATAATGATAGAGTGAGTTGTGAGCTATAGTAGGGGAAACGTACTAGTAGCTGCCAGGGTTAACTTCGCACATTCGTGCAGAGTGCAAAATAGGTTCAATTTCAATTTGTTGTTTTTTGGGCTTCTTCGTAAGCGAGTTAGGACCTTAAAAAGAAAATTTTGGCTTCTAGGTATTTAAAACACACTTTGTGGAACCCGTAAAGCGCAAGGTGCTCAAAAAGGGTGTTTTTAAACCTCCGTCCCCTACATCTTTACCACTTCACCAATACCTGTTCATTTAGACAACCAATACAAAACCACAAAAATTTAAGGTGTTTTCAATAGTTTTTAATGTGTTTTAATTTTTTTGGTCAACTACACATTCAATAGTGAACATATATTGGTGTTATTTGTAATTTTTTATTGGCATAATTAAAACAATGTAATGACTAAAATGTAAATGGTTATTGGGGGGTCAAGTGAACAAGGAGTAAATAACAATTGGATCATGAATGGTAATTGGGAGTTTTCCCCTAGCCTGGTTCCCATTTGTTTCAATTTGGTATTGATTGAACATTATCTTCAACAAGGCACACAATGAGTGCAACAATTGCTATACATGGACTCCCCTCAATATTAGACAAGTTTTAAACATTTTTTTGGAGTTTACAGATTTTGAAGGATATCTCATACTGCTATAGTAGAGAAGAATGAAATTAAATTTGCAAACTTCGAAGACTTCAAAAGCTTTAAGCAAATTCTTATTAGTAAATTCATATAGAAAAAAATTATTATCTAAAGTTTGGCGATTGAAACAAACATTAAATCAAAAGCACAGCCAAAATATATATATATATTGTAACCTTAAATGCAAAACACATTTTTTACTTATCATAATACGAATGGTAATAGTAATCAGCGTATTTATATGGAGATAGACAAAAACAAGACTTTTTGCAGCACTATGGTATGGGACGTGTACTATCCTCTGATAGTTTTACAAATACTTGTTTATGTCAGTTGGTTACAATCCTGCTATATACTTCTCCTGTAATGAATCTAATGATGGAGTAATTAATATGCGACAAATGTAACTCTAGGTTAGTATATGTCAAATGGATACTTCTTGTTAGGTTGATGTTTGGCTATAGAGGCTATTTGTAATGTTTTACATCGTTTAAGTATAATTGAATGAGGTATTGGATTAATTTTGTGCAAATGAGAAAATTTTGCTTGCACTCCATTATTGACTACAAAAAAAATATGACACCATAATCCATATGTCTCTCTCTTTTCTCCCCTTTAATGGAAATTTGGGTGCAACTCATTCAAAATTTCTGTTCAAACTGCACAAATTTCTCTGTTCACCGTTTGGATTGTGGACCAACTTATTCATTGCACAAGGTTTATTTTGTCTTTTCTTCGTGTAGATATATTTTCCTCATTTCTGTGTTGCTGGAGATTAAATAGTTTATTTCTCGTTATTCCAATTCAGCATGTGGCATTCAGTTTCTGGATGGTTGTTTCAATTGTCATTTATGCCTCTCAATTACTTTCCCCATTTTCAAATAAACAATATTAACAACCAAATTTCTATATTTTATCTTCGGCGTACCTATTGCATCCCAAGGTGCAATTGCTAGTTATACCATACGCCCTTACTACTAAATCATCATTACAACTCCCTTTCGTCCACTAAAATAACCAGACGCCATCACGTCGCCGCGCTCCCCATCATTTCTTTTGCACTTCGTTTTTGTCTGTGCTGTGTCATATTCTTTGTCCGACGCAGCCACGAGCCGGCCAAGAGCTCTTGTTGCGCAGGTCACTCGCGACTCTTCAACTCTGCAGTATGTTACCCAAATTGAGCAGAAAACCCCGCTGCAGACAGAACGGCTTGTGTTAGATATCACGGGAGATTTCCTGTGGGTGCAATGCCAAGACGGCTCGTACAATTCCTCCACTTTCCGCCCCGCCCGCTGCCGCTCTGCGGTTTGCTCAAAGACAGGGTCAATCGGTTGCGGCGAATGCTATGCGCCTCCCGAGGCTGGGTGCAATAACGACACCTGCGGCGTCTTCCCCGAGAACACCGTCACACGAACCCAAACAGGCGGTAATTTGGGGCAAGACGTGGTGGCTCTCTCTTCCACCGACGGCAACAATCCAGGGCCCAAAGTCACAGTGCCCATCTTCATCTTCTCCTGCGCTCCGGCCTTTCTTTTGGAAGGACTTGCCCAGGGAGTCGCCGGCATGGCAGAATTGAGCAGGGGCAGCATTGCTCTGCCCAGTCAGTTGTCCGCCGCTTTCAGTTTCAATCGCAAAATCGCCACTAGTCTGCCGCTCGGCAGCGCACCCAGTGTCGTTTTTTTCGGCAATGGCCCCTATTTGCTCCTTCCAGGGAAAGACGTCTCTCAGGGACTCACTTTCACTCCTCTTGCCAAGAACCCGGAGCTCCCATACCAGTACTTTATTATTATAAAAGCCGTCCAAGTCGGTGAAAAGAACGTCGCCATAGATACTGCCAAATTAACGATCGACAGCGAGGGCAAGGGCGTACCAAGCTGAGCACTGTGGTTCCCTACACTACTGTTGCAACATCCGTCTACACTGTAATCCGTGATGCTTTTGTAAAAGAAGCCGAGGCGGCCGGGCTTAACCATCACACACTAAGCGCTGACCAGCGTAGGTGGTGATGTGGGGCCCTCCAAACTTTCTGTTTCCGTTGTTACGCTTTCCGTTGAGCTCCTTTTAACTCTCCACAGTTACCAGTTACACTCACTGCTGCGGTCAAGTTTGAATTCACTTTTGAATCTCTCCCGCCCAATCCATTAAAACGAGCAACTAAGTACTTCTGCCCCCCATTTCTATTTCAATATAATGTTTTGCCCTGCTCTGGAGAATTGAAGGCTAACAACCTCAGCTGCTACAATTGGTGGGTTGCTTTCGTTATTTCCGCAGTTGTGTTTTCTGCAATGTTCGTATTAATGGCCGACGAATGCATTATACGGTTAAAGGAGGTCATCCGTAGGTGTCAATGGCTATTCCAATGGCCGGCGTCATTTCGTGAAATTGTGAAACAGAACCGGAAGTATAGTGTCCTTGTCTTTCTCTACACCGTCTTCTCTGCAACGATTTATAAAGCGACCAAGCCCTTGGCGAATTGTGTAAGCAATATGAATCCACATCCATTTGAATAAGTCATCGAATTGTGTAAATAATATGAATCCACATCCATTTGAATAAGTTATACAGGATAATGTACATACCCTTCGAGTATTTGAACCCATCATGCCAGCTTATGGCAGTGGCATCAGCAGTTGTACTTGTTGTAGGATACTGTATGAAGATGACTCTGTGTATGGGAGCAGGCTGCCACAAAATGGCTTCTCTTATTTGTTACATGCTATAAATGTCAAGATTTCTTGAGATATCATAACTTTGCTTGAGATATCCTGTATGACTTATTCAAATGGATTTGGATTCATATTGCTTACACAATTCGCCAAGGGCTTAGTCGCTTTTAAAATCGTTGCAGAGAAGACAGTGTAGAGAAAGACAAGGACAATGTACTTTCGGTGTTGTTTCACAGTTTCACGAAATGACACCGGCCATTGGAATAGCCATTGACACCTATGGATGACCTCCTTTAACTGCATAATGCATTCATCGGCCATTAATACGAACATTGCAGAAAACACAACTGTGGAAATAACGAAAGCAACCCACCAATTGTAGCAGGTGAGGTTGTCAGCCTTCAATTCTCCAGAGCAAAGCAAAACATTATATTGAAATAGAAATGGGCGGGCAGAAGTACTTAGCTGTTGTTTTTAATGGATTGGGCGAGAGAGATTCAAAAGGGAATTCAAACTTGACTGTAGCAGTGAGTGTAACTAGTAACTGTGAAGAGTTAAAAGGAGCTCAACGGAAAGCATAACAATTTTAATGAAAAGTTTAGGGGGCCCCACATCACCACCTAAGTTGGTCAGCGCTTAGTGTGTGATGGTTAAGCCCATCCATTCTTGACTTGACATTTTACACGTGGGACAAAATGAAGAAATCAACTAAACTGATCTTTAGTGTCATAAATTGTAAAACTTCTCTTTGCTGTTAGGGAAGAGGGGCCCATAGTGGAGCAGGGTCCAATAGTGGGCATAGAAGTAGTCCTTAGTGGGCCCCATAGTGCAGAACCTTAATATCCAATTGCAAAACACTTTTTATCCATAAAATACACAAACTGACAAATCATGTGATGCCACATCAGTGCAACAATAAAACATGACTTAGTGCACCACTATTGGTCTCACTTTTTTTTTGGCCCTTTTTGGATACCTCAACAAAAAGCATGTTGATGTGGCATCATATTTGATGATGTGACCCTAAAACGAAATATAGAAGCACACAAGTTGCTAAATAAACTACTATACAAAATTGGGAGTGATTTGAAATTTTCACATAAGATTTTGAAGAACGCAAAGTTAGGGTGCTCCACTATGGGCCCCTCTCCCCTAGTTTCAATAGTGAAAGATGGAGATTTCGTATATATCTCAACTGTAAGAATGAAAGAATTATTGCATTAAATTGTGAGGGCCTATTCAAAACCATTAGCAAACATCATAGCTCTTCTCATCATCATGCACATTCCACCAAAAAAAAATAACTTGCATGCGTAAATCATTCAATTTACTTATAAACTTATAAAAACTACGTTTCATGTCAAATAAGTAAATACAATACATCATTGTTTCCCTTCATACATTTATTAAGAATTTTGAATGAAGACTCTTCTACAACTCACAATCTTTATATAAGAGTCATTTACAAGGTGCACCTTCACATCATCATATTCTTTATAATTTAAAAACCAACCCGAATGTGAGGTTATATTGAAAGAAACCCAACACCTATTGATGCATCTATTGTGAAGATCGTAACAAAAACATTACTATTATCCTTAGACTATTCAAACTCGTTATTTGAATCATTCTTCTTCTTCTTCTCCTACTTGTAGTCTCTTTTGAAATTCCCAAGCTTATAATTGTTCCAACATTTAATCTTGTCTTCCCAAAATATTTGGATCTAGATTTGTCTATTGTTTTATCCTCCTTCTTGCCTTTCCTTTTTGATCTCCCATGACTAGCTAGGGCCTCCTTAGATGATTTATAAGTTTTTTTTGCATCTCCTCTAAAATTAGTGATTTAACTACCTCATCCATTCTTGATAACCATCACTAAGTGAGCCTATGAGTAGCAAAAACTATTAAAAATTCATGCAATTCTATTCCTCCTCTGGATTTTCACTCCAATGGAGTACAACTAGGTAATAGTCATGTTGAAAGAATTCAAGTGTTTAGCCACAACCACCAAACTACATTCTAAGGATATACAACTTCTTTAAGAATATTTATTTTCCATGGATTTAGATTAATAAATCTCACCCAATTTCTTCTAGTCAGCTCCAATGATGGCTTCTTCATGTACATTCAATAAAATGGATTCTACCAAATAGAGTTTCATGAGGCCTTTTTCTTTTTACCTATTATATTTCAATTTTCTTGTGACATAGCAATGGGTTTGGATCCAAATACCATAGAACATAGATCACTATCCATGAGTATATCCTCCATCTTGAGCTTTCTAAGATCATAGCTTGTACTCAAGAACTTCTCCATTTATATTCTTATTATGATTTCCATTTTTTCTACAATAAGATTAGTGAATGTTTTTTAATATTTTTTTATGTTGACATGTGGAGAGAATCCTTATTTAATATAGCAATGGATGTTATGCAATAGAGTAGAAGACCAAGGCGATGATGTATTTAATGCATGGATAAACCCAAAAGAAAATGGTTGCATGCAAGCATAATATGTCATATGAAACCATGATATTGAATCTACCTTGATGTTTTTGTGGTGCAATATTGCAAGGACCATTACAAATGCAAAAAATATATAAAACATACAAGCAAGCATGTATGCATAAATAACAATACAAAGATAAACATGATGTTCCCATAGTCAAGCTGAAAATTGATTTGATTGATTAGTGATGACGATGACAATGATGGAATTTTTTTTGAGAATAACAATAATGCAAGGATTAATAATGATCTATTTGTATTGATAATATTTTTGTCAATTAAAAGGATTGGGAATAGTATATCTTGATGACAATAATTTGAGTAAAGTGGATCATGGTTTGCAACAAGGCTAGGATCAAAACTAATTGATGCTTTAGATGTTGCACTAGATTGCATGGAAAGATTGTGTGGATTAGGATTTGTCTACATTGGGATGGAAAAAATGGGATAATTTGGATTGGATTGGAAGAAATTGAGACCCTATTTCATTCCCCATGGGTGTTGATCATTCTAAGTTACATGGTTTTGGAAAGGTTTATTAAGAGCCCTACAAGCAAAAAACTTTTGAACTATGACATAGTAGTTCATAGAGTTTGTGAAGCCTACAAATGTTTCATCTAAACTTATAAGTGAATGTGGGGTCCCTCCAAAGTAATCTCTCTTAGATTTTGTCAACTCCAAACTATTTGACCATGGCAAGATCAATTAGATTATTTCAAAAAAGTCATTTGAGAGTAGTGTAAATGTGCCAAGAGCCTTATTTTTCATTCTACACCATGTGGGGTTGAAACGATTGCACCAACACATTGAGGTGGGTGGATGAATGTTAGGGGAGGCCCCATTTCATTGCTTAAGTATGTTGATCCCTTTGAGCTACATAATTTCTATTAGGTCTCTTAAATGCCTTAGGAGTAAAAAATTATCAAACTATGATGGAGTAGAACTATCAAAGTTTATAGGCCCCAACAATGTTCCATGTAGACCTATACGTGGATATGGAGTCCTCCACAATAACCTCTCTTAGTTTTCATGAACTTCACATCATTTGAATATGAGAAGATCAAATAAATTCTTGTAAAACAATATCATTTGAGAGTAATGTAAATGTTTCAATAGACATACTTTTTGTTCTACACCTCATGGGTCAAGATTACTAAGATAGGGCTATCATAAACGAGTGACGAATGGCTATCCACTTATCTTTTGGATGTCATAAGCCACTTTTTGCAACCCTATCACCATTCTCATCTAGGTTATGAATATCCTAGGTGGTTTTTTATGAGATCCTTGTGTTTCTTTTCCATGATGAATGTTATTAGGTTCAAGGAGATAAAAAGGTTTTAATTTATTTTTTTAACTATTTTATACATAAATTAAAGATTAATTTATTTGAATTTACTCACATTGGCTAATACATGTTTCCTATGCACTCATTGTACACATCAAACCACATGGAAAATTGATAGAATCATTTAGGAATAATAAAGATGACATCTCTGTATAATGTAAAATTTTATATACATAATATCATGATAATACCATTTATTAGATACATTTGTCATGAATATAATGAACATATAAACAAATCCATATCGGCATATACATTGATAACATAAAAATGTATGTATACAAAAAATCCATATATGCATATAAAGTTACAAGTTGCTTAAACAAAAATTTATGTATAAAAAATTCATTTAGACATATGACAAAGCCATATAGGCATAAAAAAAATTCATATATGCATTCAATAGATCCTAATAAGCATATAAAAAATATTACAGTAATATGTCAATCCTATGGAACATGATGGAATATCGACGAATCTTTGTTTGTTGGGAGATGGAGATGTGACCAATGTATGTTGCTTTTAGAACTTATGATTGGACCTCCTTTCTGGTTTTTTTGGATCCCCACATATTAATATAATCAAACAATATGCACATTAATATAGAAAAACTAAATATATAATCAAATAAGTGAATATTCACTTACCACAAGCTAATAATTCGCCTCAATCATTCTCTACTTCTCTTCATGCATCTAAGGGGAAAGTGTATGAAGGATTTGTTACCACCTATGGCAAGCATGAAGAAACATATTATGCTAAAAATTAAATATCATTTAAAATTACACTAACCAATGTGGGATAAAACAAGAAATATGAAATTAAATCTACAAAACTAGCTTATACCTTTGTCAAAGGCATTGAAGAAAAAATGGTTGCAACGATTCCCACCTCCATTATGCCATGAATATCAAGAGGGGTATGAATTTATGTCATCATCTAAAAATAAAATAATGTTATTTGACCAAAATATCCTAACATTATTTAAATAAACATAATGATAGAAAATAGTAAAACTTACCTCAATGAAACTTGAAATACAACCACTACCACCAATGGTTGTTGATTTTGAAGGTCCAATATCCACTTATTCATTATAAAATATCAGTTTTAATAGCACCATTAATATATGATAAAATAACTTACATGTAATATATTTGCTATTTTGTTAAAAATTGCATATCATGGTCTTGACATATATGCATAATCAAGAGTTGAAGGGCTAAGCATTGTAGTATGAATGCTCTAACCTTAGAAATTCATTACATACAATTATTTACATTGATTTAAGCTTATAATAGATTAATATAGTTAATATTATATTTCAAAATAAAATTTAATAAATTACATAACCTTATTGGAAATTATCTATAAATCAATGTTGAAAGTGTTATCAAGTAACTCATTTGTCACCACAATATTGTCTAATATTGATGTATCCTCCTGATGGTCATGTCTACCATACTTTGAAACCCTACAACATCCTTTGTAATGTGTGTGTCCTCAATATCCTCTAACCCATAGTCACAAACATATCAATAGTTGCAAAAAAGGTGAGGTGAGTGTCAACACCTGTAAGTCTCACTCTGAACACCTTGTGACAATGACCTACTATATTATATTAAGTTTTATGTCGAGTAAATAATTGAATATTATTTGTAAACCTCGACACTCTTCTTCATAGTATAAAGGACCATCACTTGTTGAATGTCTATTCTGCTTAGGGGTCTCGATATTGGTTATAGGCACAATGTACCCTCTATATCCTATGCAAAGCCTTTTCATCTACCCTAAAAATATCTCATGTCAAAATGCTTTCAAATCTCATTGTCAAGGACAAACTGACAATAGATTTTCCTAAGGTAATATTGTGGGACCTTGTTGTTATTGCATGAGGGATGATAAAAACCATTCACCGCATATACAAAAATTTTCCCTTAATCCTTTGTGTTAACACCTATGAATAGAGAATCTCTTATAGCTTTTATGTAATGGTGCATTAGTTTTGGGCCAATAAACAATACACACAAATTATATTTCATTTCTTTTTGCTCTTTATTTTTTTATAAAACAATTTGGAGTACAATTGACATGTGTTATCCCTATGTTGGACCATATGTTTATTTTCCCACTATTGAATCTATATGAGAAATGATAGATTCCAATGATGATGAAAGAGGTCTACAATGTGAATTGGTTGTATTAGGATTTTTAATATATAGATCTCAATGTTTGGAGTTCATTTTTCTTGTTTTCAGTTTGACCTAATAAATTTTCTTTTGTGTCATGAGGAGGCCTAGGGATAGATGGAGGAGTTTCATGGGGGTTACAATTTTCTTTCTCTTCAATAAGAATTCCTTCTACATAGTTTAGGGAATTAGTATTTGGAGGTGTTGAGAGATTTTCAAAACAAATTATTTCTTTTTTTTAAATTAATCAAAACAAATGCAAACATTTTATTTGACATTAAAATTCTAAAAACCTAGAAATCTTACCTCCTCAACCTCATACATGTTGTTGTGGTATTTTGGTAGCTTGCATCCACTCAGAGATCTTGAAAATGCTCTTACACTTTTCTTCACTTGTGTCAAATGGGGGTCAAGATCAAATCAACATGACCTCCCCCATTTTTTTATTTTTAACAATAACAAAAAAATAGGTACATTATAAAATGCACATATTATGGCTTGGTAGTGACTAGCATATGCTTAGTCACTACTAAGCCATAATGCTAGCACATTATTGTTCCCATGGACCAAAAATTGGTTGTGGCCACCTTTTGGTTCCCAATCTTTTCGTGCACACCCCTAGACTTTGTTGCAAGTATGAGCTAGTCTAGTGGTGTTGTCATTAATGTTGTCATTGATGTCAACATAGTTCAATATGTTGCATATTGTACGTGTATAGTTGACATGTTGAGATGTTGTGAGTACATGGAGCTATCTTTATGGTGTTACAAATGTGTTGGTTTGATGAGCTTCCAAGTGCTTTTGAGAAAATTAATAAAGAAGAGAATTCAAAGTGATGAATGTGTTCAGAATGTGCTATGGTATGTGCTTCACATTTCTCCTATGTTGATCCTATGCTTGTGCGGATCTGAAGGTTTGATGATGGTGATCTTTTGGTGATATCTCCTGAGTTTTAGTTTTTGGTTTGATGGTTTGTGAAAGTTATGTTCCCCAGTATGTGAACTGTTCTCGAAGAGCTGGTCTTCTGTGGATTGGGAGAAATGGTTCTACTCCACAATTCTCCGCTATTTCATTTCAGATCTTGCAGATATGGGATATGTCTTGTGAAGGTATATTTTGTGCTCTAGCAAAGAGGTTTGAAGTTTGGTGATTCAGAAGTCATGTTTCAGTGTTTCAATTTGATTTTGTACAGTCTAGATGGACTGGTGAAAGTTGTTTAGTGGTTGAGATTTGTTGTTTTTTTGTAGATGTATCTGGAAGAATCTAAGATGTATTCTCATGCATAAGGAAGCATGTTGTGGTGTTCACATGTCATCTTCTTGTTGGGAAGCATGTACATCAATTTTCTTTTGTCTTTTCATTAGGTTTGGCTGACCTGGTGTTTACACTTCATTCAAAGAATAAAATTTAATTAAGGAAGCATGTGGTTGATTCAAGACATTATTTTTGGCCTTGATTAAATGTTTTTATTGGTCCGCTCTCATTCCTTTCCACCGCAGAAATGTTGAGTTGTCGACCTAATTTGAATTTATGAAATGAGGTATTTGTGGCCAACCTTAGAGAAAGTTTCTAAGGTTGAGGATGGTATAAAAGAAAGTTGAATTGTGGAGAGTTGTATGATAGTGTGATGCAAAGTGATGAAAGTGAGCCACAAATCATAAGAGAAGAAGTGTGTGAGTGAGTTGTGATAGTAGTTCTTCATTGTGTTAAAGGAAGTGAGCTAAAGGTTTATGCAATCCTACGAATGTGTGTTAATTGTTGTGGTGGATCTTTTTTTCTCTCTTGTATCTATAGGCAGTGAGCCTCCCTATTGGACAGTGAGTCCTTTCTGTAGGCAATGAACCTTTGTACTTGGAAAGTGAGTCCTCTTTTGGGTAGTGAGCCTGTGTATTTAGTTTTGTATTATTTTATATTGTGAGTTAACCCTCACCATGGTTTTTCCCTTATTGGGTTTTCCACTTAAAAATTGGGTGTTCATTGTGTTGATTTACTTTATGTTATTTGTGTTTTATGCTCTTAATAACAAAACAATGTGGTTGTGGAATTAGTAAGTGTTGAATATTTAAGTTTAAATTTTGTGACAATTGATTCACCCCCCCTCTTAGTTGTCTTGTGCTTGTTTAACAATTGGTATTAGAGCTTTGGTTCCTTGGTGCAGAGCTTAACCGCTTAAGGAATATCTGATGGCGCATAATTTGGTGATCCCTATGGTCAATGGAACTGACTACAATGATTGGAAGGGAGAGATGAAAGGATATATTATCTCTCTTGGTTTCAAGACTTAGAAGGTTGTTGAGATGAAGTATACACCTCTATCTGGTGGTCTTATTATTGTAGATGAGATCTCTGCTTATGAATAAAATGAGAAGGAAAAGTATGCTATTTGCAATGGCTTATCTAAAAATGAGCGAGCTAAAGTTCTTTCTTTGGATACTGCATATGAAGTTTGGAAGAATTTGGAAGACATGTATGAAGGAAATGAAAGAGTGAAATTGACAAAGAAGTTGGCGGCAAAGCACAAATTTGTAAATTTGAAGATGGAAGAACGTGAAGAATTTACAAGTTTCTTTCAGAGGGTTGAACTGACCACAAATGAAGTTAGAAATCAAGGAGGAAAACTATTGGATGAAGATATAATTGAGAAGATCTTGATCACCCTATCGGATTGCTACAACGATAAGATCTCAGTTATGGAAGAAATGTATGATCCTAAGAAGTACACTTTAGAACAGTTGTTTGGCACCTTGCAAGCATTTGAGATGAGAAAGTTTTGGAAAGAAGACAAGTTGGAAAAAAAGACAAAAATGACATTTAAGGAAGTGAAGATTGAAGACGAAGCAAATAGTGATGGAGTTGATGAGTTGGAAGCTAACTTCATAGGAAGTTGAATAAAGACACCATAAAGTACAAAGGTATGTTTCCCTTTAAATGTTTCATTTTTGTGTTAATATTGGTCATTATGCTTCAAGATGTCTAAATAGAGTTGCAATGTAAGAAGAACAAGGATTATAAGGATAAGGATATGAAGGATAAGAAATATAAGAAGTTGTACTATGTTAAACAAAACGCGGGAATTTCTGATGATGAATTTGAGAATGAGGTTAATGATAGTGAATGCTTATTCTTAGCTTTGGAAAGTAAATCTGTAGCCACTAACCCTAGAAAATGTGTAAGTAAGAAGGCTCTGAAGAATAAGAGAAGTAAGATGGAAGGTAGTTTGGTTACCACTTTTCATGCAAGACAAGATGAAGACTATTGGGTAATTGGTAGTGGATGTTCTAATCACATGACTAGAGATAAGAGCAAGTTCATTAAACTTGAGAAATATGATGGTGGTTTAGTTATGTTTGGTGATGATTCAGGAGCTAAGATCTGTGGGAAAGGTTCAATTAGTTTTGATGGAGTGCACAGTATTGATGATGTATATTATGTGAAGGGTTTGATGCATAACCTTTTGAGTGTTGGTCAGATGTGTAGCAATGGTTTTAAACTTGTGTTTCAGAATAACACCTGTGAAAATAAAAAAGGATCCAAAAATGGAGATATGATTGTTTTTGGAAGAAGAATTCATTGAAACATCTATCAACTGAAGGGATTTGATGGTCATTGTCTTGTATCTCAAATCAGTGAAAGTTGGTTATGGCACCGGAGAATGGGGCATATAAACTTTGATAACTTGGTTAAATTTGGTGCAAAGGAAATTGTTTGAGGGATACCTAGATTCACAAGACCTGCTAATGCTATCTGTAGAAGTTGTCAACTAGGGAAGCAAAAAAGAAGCAGCTTTAAGGGAAAAGAGAACTATACTACCAGAATGTTGGAGTTAATTCATACTAATCTCTGTGGTCCGACTAGGACTGGAAGCCTGAATGGTGACAAGTATTTCATGTTACTTATTGATGATTATACTTGAATGACATGGGTTGCTTTTCTTAGAGAAAAGACTCAAGCTTTGGATAGGTTTAAGGTATTCAAAGCTAGAGTGGAAAATGAAGTAAATCTGAAAAATCAAGTGTTTGAGATCTAATAGAGGTGGAGAATTCACTTCTAGAGAATTTAATGCATTTTGTGAACTACGTGGCATAAGAAGATAGTTTTATGCTTTGAGAACCCCTCACCAGAATGGAGTAGTTGAAAGGAAGAACAAGACAATTCAGGAAGCTGCTAGAACCATGATGAAAGAATCAAATGTACCGAATGTGTACTGTAGAGAAGCAATACACTCTACTATTTATATTCTTAATAGATTTTAGATCAAACACAACAACACAAAGACTCCTTTTGAGTTATGGACTGGTAAGACTCCTACTATGAAATACTTCAAGGTATTTGGTAGCAGATGCTATATTAAAAGAGATGATGAAAATCTTGGAAAGTTTGATGCTAGATGCGATGAAGGAATCTTTCTTGGATACTCTACTACTAGCAAAGCATATAGATGTTTCAATAAAATATTGAGAAAGATTATTGAAAGTGCTAATGTGAAAGTTGATGAAGACATATGCAAACCTATTGAAATAAGTGAATTTGAACCTAATGATCCTATATGTGGACATGTACCTGAGGAAAACAAGGAGAAGGAAGAAGAAGAGAAAGAAGAACAAGTGGAAGAAGAAGAAGAATAAGAAGAAGAAGAGAATGAACTAGAATTTTCTATTAGGACTCCTAAGTATGTATAGAAGAATCATCCGAAGGAACAAATAATTGGAGATAAAAGTGAAGGTGTAAGGACAAGAAGAAAAGTTGCAGCTGAGGAAAATTTGTGTCTACTTTCTAAAATTGAACCCAAATCTATAACTGAAGCATGTGAAGATGAGAGTTGGATGAGAGATATGAAAGAGGAGTTGCAACAAATAGAGAAGAATCGAACATGGGAACTAGTTCCTAGGCCTGTGAATAAAAATGCGATTGGCTCAAAATGGGTGTTCTAGAATAAGCTAAATGAGAGTGGAGAAGGGGTAAGGAATAAGGAAAGGCTTGTATGCAAGGGATATCCGCAAGTTGAAGGTATAGATTTTGAAGAGACATTTTCCCCTATGGCCAGAATGGAAGCTATTAGGATGTTCTTGGCATTCTCTGCCCACAAGGACTTCAAATTGTATTAGATGGATGTTAAGTCAACATTTTTGAATGGTGAATTGGAGGAAGAAGTGTACATGGAACAACCTGAAGGGTTTCAGTTATCTGACAAACCGTACATTTTCTGTAAGTTGAAAAAGGTGTTGTATGGATTGAAGCAAGCTCCCAGAGCTTGGTATGCAAGATTGGATAGATACCTAACAAAGCAAGGATTCAACAAAGGTTCTACTGACAACATTCTTTACTTCAAAGTGCAAGGTAACAAAATGTTGATAGTAGTTGTATATGTTGATGATATCATTTTTGGTGGTAATGAAGGAATGTATAAAATTTTTGTTGAAGAGATGCATAAAGAATTTGAGATGTCTATGATTGGTCAATTGAATTTCGTCCTTGGTCTACAAGTGAATCAAACTAATAAAGGGATATTCATTTCACAATCTAAGCATGTAAAAGAGTCGTTGAAGAATTTTGGGATGGGTGATTCCAAATCGGTTTGTACTCCTATGGTAATTGAATGTAAACTGAGCAACGGGGATGAATCTGCTAAGATTGATCAAAGCAAATACAAATCTATGATTGGCAGACTATTGTATCTTACTACTACTAGACTAGATATTATGCATGCAGTATGTTTAGTTTCAAGATTCCAAGTAGATCCTAAAGAAGCACATGTTATAGCTATAAAGAGGATATTTAGATATCTAAAAGGTACACCAAATTATGTATTATGGTATCCTAAGAGTGATGATTTCACCTTATGTGCCTATACAGATGTTGATTGGGCCAGATGTGTAGATGGCTATAAGAGTACCAGTGGTGGTGCTTTCTTTCTTGGTGGAATATTAGTTTCATGGTTGTGTAAAAAGAAAGACTCAATTTCTTTATCCACTACAGAGGCAGAATATATTGTTGCAGCATCTTGCTACACCCAAGTTTTGTGGATGAAGCAAACTCTGAAAGACATTGGAGTGATATGTGATGACCCTATGTCTATTTTCTATGACAACACAAGTGCAATAAACATTTCAAATAACTCGGTTATGCATTCAAGAACAAAGCACATATCTATCAAATATCATTTCCTGAGAGAAAAAGTGTTGGAGAATGAATTCAGATTGGAGTATGTGACAATAAAGGAACAAATTGCAAACATATTTACCAAGGCTCTTCCAAAGGATACTTTTGAGCATCTTAGGGAGAGGTTGGGGGTCATTGGCCCTCCGAACTAAGTTCAAATGAAGGTGCATCAATCTAGTGAATTCACAGATTCTTTATTTATTTGGACTAATAAATGGTTCTACTCCGTAGGGGGAGTAGAAAAGGTTTCCATTGTTGCAATATGAGTGTACTCCTAAGGGAGAGTGATTAGAGTTGTTGGTTTGTTCCATTGATGTCAAAGGGGCAGAGAAAGTCATGTGAAAAATAATTGCAGAGGAAGAGAAGGTGTTCTCCTGGGATATTGTGAAGAATTTTGTCTTTGATTGTTTTTCACATCACGTGTTTCCATCAATGAAAAAGGGGAAGATTGTTGCAAGTATGAGCTAGTTTGGTGGTGTTGTCATTAATGTCAACATAGTTCAATATGTTGTAGATTGTACATGTATAGTTGAGATGTTGTTGAGATGTTGTGAGTAAATGGAGCTATCTTTATGGTGTTGCATATGTGTTGGTTTGATGATTTTCCAAGTGATTTTGAGAAAATTAATAAAGAAGAGAAGTCAAAGTTCAATGAATGTGTTTAGAATGTGCTTTAGTATGTGCTCTGCATTTCTCCTGTGTTGATCCTATGCTTGTGCAGATCTGAAGGTTTGATGGTGGTGATATTTTGGTGATATCTCCTGAGTTTTAGTTTATGGTTTGATGGTTTGTGAAAGTTACATTCACCGGTATGTGAACTGTTCTAGCAGAGTTGGTCTTCTATGGACTAGGAGAAATGTTTCTACTCTGTAGTCCTCCATTGTTTCATTTCAGATCTTGTGGATCTTGGATATGTCTTGTGAAGGTCTTTTCTATGCTTTCGCAAAGAGGTTTGAAGTTTGGTGATTCAGAAGTCATGTTTCAGTGTTTCAATTTGAGTTTGTACAGTCTAGATGGACTGATGAAAGGTGTTCAGTGGTTGAGTTTTTTTGTTTTTGTTTCGGATGTATATGGAAGAATCTAATATGTATTCTCATGCATAAGGAAGCATGTTGTGGTGTCTGTGTGTCATCTTCTTGTTGGGAATCATGTACATCAATGTTCTTTTGTGTTTTCATTAGGTTTGGCCAACCTGGTGTTTACACTTCATTTGAATAATAAAATTTAAATAAGGAAGCATGTGGTTGATTCGAGACATTATTTTTGGTCTTGATTAAATGTTTTTATTGGTCCACTCTCATTCCTTTCCATCGTGGGAATGTTGAGTTGCAGACCTAATTTGAATTTATGAAATGAGGTATTTGTGGCCGACCTTGGAGAAAGTTTTTAAGGTTGAGGATGGTATGAAAGCAAGTCAAATTGTGGAGAGTTGTATGACAATGTGATGCAAAATAACGAAAGTGAGCCACAAATCATAAGAGTAGAAGTGTGTGAGTGAGTTGTGATAACAGTTCTTCATTGTGTTGAAGGCAGTGAGCTAAAGGTTTCTGCAATCTTATAGATGTGTTTTAATCGTTGTGGTGGATCTTTTGTTCTCTCTTGTATTTGTAGGGAAATGAGCCTCCCTGTTGGACAGTGAGTCCTTTGTGTAGGTAGTGAGCCTTTTTACTTGGACAGTGAGTCCTCTTTTGGGAAGTGATCCCTTGGTAGTGAGCCTATGTATTCAATTTTATAATCTTTTATATTGTGAATTAACCCTCACCATGGTTTTTCCCTTACTGGGTTTTCCACGTAAAAATTTGGTGTTCATTTTGTTGATTTACTTTTTGTTATTTGTGTTTCATGCTCTTACTTAATAACATAGTAGTGCAGTTGTGGAACTAGTAAGTGTTGAACATTTAAGTTTAAATTTTGTGACAGCTGATTCACCACCCCCCTTCTTAGTTGTCCTACGCCTATTTAATAGACTCTTACAAAACCTACCAATTCCATAGTAGAAATAGTAGAGTGTCTTAATGGACATCATAGGAATTCCTAAAGACCAAGACAAGGATTGTATATATGTGGTAGTGGATAAACTCACAAAATATGTACACTTCTTTATCATTTCTTTATATTATAATGCATTGTAGGTTGTTGAATTATTATTTAATGAAGTTTTTAAGATTCATGGATTGCCTAAGAGCATTGTTAGTGATAGAGATAGTTTGTGAGTCTATTTTGAAAGAGCTATTATGTCTATCAAGAATCAAAAGCACATCCAACACTAGCCACCATCCCCAAATGACAAATAAAATAAAATAGTAAATAAATGGGTAGAAGGATATCAGAGTAACTATTCCATCAAAAGATATGGATAAAGTGGCTTCACCTAGGGTAACATTGTTATAATACTATTAATCACATGTACATTGGAATGATACCATTCATAAAATTATATAGGTATGAACCTAAAAAAAATGGCCTTGTTTTTTATAATAACAGAGTCCTAGGAGTGATCATATCCAACAAGACTAAGACATTTTGAAGTTGCTTAAAAAAAAACATCAGGTGTAGAACCAACAAATGATGTATGTCGATTACCATTAGATGGAGAAAAACATTGAAGTAGGAGAGCTAGTGTTTGTTCAATTATGGCCTTGCAAGCAGCCTCATTAAAGAAAAGTAGATCTAAAAAACTCAAGCCTCATTTTTATGGGCCTTAAAAGATTTTGAATTGGGTTTGTGAGGTAGTCTATGAGTTATAATTTTTAGAGAAAATAAAGATTCATAATGTGTTCCATGTGTCTCACATGAAGAGCCTAAAAACATATCAAACCTTCCTCAAAGCTACCTATGTTAGATGGTGAAGGAAAAATTATTTTGATCCTTGAAGCAGTTAGATCATAATAGAGTACTTGATTAGATGGAAGAACCTGAACATTGAAAATATGACATGAGGAGACCCACAAATTTTAAAACATCCAAGTATGTGGTTGCTTGAGGATAAGAAAATTTGATTGGGGTAGAATTTTCACGTCCCCTCATTTGGATTTTCATGGTGTAGACAAAAATACACATTTCCTAACTCCATCTTCATCTCCAATTCCATTTTTTTATGTATCATTCAAGTTGGTCTCCTACATGAGTCCACTTGTGACCCTTGCAGTACCTAAGTATGGAAGCATATTAGATTCACTAAGCCTATGTAAGTCATTAGTGTTGTGAGGTTCCTCTTCTTGGCATTCCCACTCCTCTAATCTTATAGGAGTGTCAAACTCCCCCTACTACCATTCCTCTGAGTCACTCCCACTTTCACTTCCCGACCATCAAAAAATTAATGTTTTCTATATAGTCATCCTCATTGTCAATCCCTAATTATCCACATTCCATGGTCGAGATGTTGGGATACTTCCCTTAAACATACCTCACCCTCAAACCCTAATTTATAAATTTTTTAGGGTGTGAACCATGATTCAACCTTGAAATTCAAACCCCAACACTCTTGCCATTATCCATTATCCATCTCCACCTACCACCCTACACATTAGAAGTGCCATTAATGTTTATAATGATGACTCAAATGGGATTCCACTTAGCATTGACAATTGAACCCATCCTTTTGAAGCTAGAATACACATGGAATTCTAGCAAGGTTTGACATGAGGATGCCAATGTTCACCATTAAGGCGATAATTATGGTTTCAAACTGAAAGGAGCTCTTTCCATACTTGTTGAGGGTAGTTGTAAGTCTTAGGGGGCCTCCACACTTTCCAAGCTCATTTACACATAAGAAGGCACCATTTTTGGCTTGATGTAGGGTGATCCCTCAATAGTGGGTTACACTTTTTGGCCAAACTTGACATTGAACTAAACTTTTTTAACTAAATCTTCACTTTCAGACACCTATAGCTGCTAAACCATGAGGAATTTGAAGATGATTCAAAATAGTGATCTGTGAAATTTTTTCTGTAGATTCTATATATATATATATTTTTAATTTTGGAATGAAATTGCATTTCTTTTTCTATCTCCTTCGATAACTAGTTTTTAACAGTAAACACCATTTTTAAAGAGTGATTTTTACTATATAACAACTTTTTTTTTTATGAAGGATAAAATTATAATTTTTATGTATTTAAATTTGTAACTATGATATCTAGCTCCTTCATTTGGTTTCATAGCATTTTATTAAAAAAAAAATTCTTAATTAAGTTTTGAATTCAAACCAATTACAATTTAGACATAGGTGTATTGTATAACACATTTTTTTTTATGTATCAATTTTTTTTTTGTTGGATCAAGGACATCAATACCAAGCACCTAGATATTTTTCAGAATTTTTTTAATAATCTACTATTTTTCCACATGTGTAGAACAACAAGTTTGATTTTTAGTGAAAAACCTACATTCACAAGAAATAAAAATAAATATAAAAATCAAACTAAATATATTTAAAGTTGTACTTTTTGGGAAGATTATAATAAGGAATACATACTTAAAAAATATAAGTTTTAAATGAATCCATTTGAACCCCAAAAAGGTAAATCAAAAGTGGTTTTTCATCAACAATTTCATAGGTGTAGAGGAGACTCCATTATAGGTATGGTTTAAAACTAGCGGGGTTCTATCCAAGGGGGTTTGATCTAAGGGGATTTGATCAAACCCTCTTCAATTAGAATACTTTAAATGGAACCTTTAAATACTTAGATAATTATATTTTCTAAATATATGTGATTTCAACAAAAATCAGGATGTCCCAAAAAGTGTAACCCATTATTGTGGCAACACCCTACAAAGTGAGATGATGGTCAACAAGTATAGGAAGCCATTTTTTGTACAAGGCCCATGATGGAGACCATGAGTAATTTTTGATGCTTTTCTCAAGTATCTTAAGATTGCAGAGATGGGATCAAGAGGCTATCATAAAAATCCCACAATAAAAATCAAACAAGAGGCTATCATGAAAAGCTCGTAGTAAAACCTAGACAAAAAATTGTAATATGAACTTGTTCAAGCATCCAAATATGAGAATAAAAACCCACAAGTTTGTGGAGATTGAAGGATGAAACCCTTTTAGATCTCACATCATCTAGGATAACACCCTATGACTGAAGGAATTATCTCACCCAAAGTTCATGGTCGAGCTTTAATGGTGGTGGATCTTTAGTAACATATATATCTGGTTTGCTTTGTAGGTTACCTTGAGAGTAAGCTATTGTATTACAATTGTGTAACTCATATTTCAATTATTAGTGCATATTATTGCATATTCTATTGTGGTTATTTTTATAGGTATGCTTTTGTAAAAGTTTCAATTCCAAAAATGAGGGGTTCTACAATTTTTCCTTGTTTGTGAACCCACTTTAAATTAATCCATATATTGCTTTTATTGAAAATTTATGATTAAGTCTAGTTTTCTAAGTTTCTTAAATATATTTAAAGTTACAATTTATCTTTAATGGTGAATTTGACCTATGGTATTAGGGTTTAATCTTATTTGCATGAATGTAAGGTTTTGGATAAATATTTAGATAGAATTTATTTTTATAAGACAGTATATTTGTTGAAGGTTTTAATTAATATTTCTAGTATTTTCTCTCAATCAAATCTCTCTCTCTCTCTCTCTCTCTCTCTCTCTCTCTCTCTCTCTCCTTCCATCTCTACTCTTTGTCTCACCATTCTCTCTCTCCCCCTCTTTCTCTATCTCTCTCTCATCCCCTATCTCTCTTTCCCTCCCCCTCTTTCTCTCTTTCTCTATCTCTCTCTCTACTTCTCTCTATCTTACCTCTCTCTCCCCCTCCATCCCTCCTTCCCTCTCCAATTTTCTCTATCTCCCCCTCTCTCTTCCTTCCTCCCACCCACCCTTTCTCTCTACTTCTCTCTATCTAACCTATCACTCTATACCTCTTTCTCTCTCCATCCTTCCCTCTCTACTTCTCTCTATCACATCTCTCTCTCACTTCTCCTTCCTCCCTCTCTATCTCTTTCCCTCTATATTCTCTCTATCGCATATCTCCCTCCCTCCATCCCTCTCCCTCCCTCTCTTCCTCCTCTATCTCTCTCCCTCCCCCTCTTTCCCTCTCACTCAATTCCTCTCACTCTACTTTCTCTATCTCACCTCTCTACATATCTATCCCTACCCCTCTCCCTTCCTCCCTCCTCTTTCTCTACCTCCCCCTCCCTCTTTATCTCACTCTCTCCCCTCTCTCTCTACTTTCTCTCTATCTCACCTCTCTACATATATATCCCTCCCTCCCCTCATCTCTATATCTCACCTCTCTCTCCCTTGCTCTCCACTTCTCTCTATCTTGAAACTCCAAAGATTTGAAAGAGAATGGTACATATGTAAATGAAATACTTAGTATATAGAGTTCAAAAAATGTATTCTGAAAAATTCATGCTTCACATTTGGCGAACACCAAATTTGGCACTAGCCAAATGAAGTGCTTCATTTGGCTAGCACTAAATGGGTTGCATTGGGAAATACCAGCCCAAAGGGTTGGATTTTACCTTGGGCATCCAACCCAAAGGGTTGGATGACCATTTCATGCCAAGGACATGATTTTTTTGGAAGGGTAACAAAATTTCACATATTTTTGGTTGTGCTCTCCACTAGGTTTGTATGTGTTTCAATGAAAATTTATAAAAATAACGTGATGATGTTAGGATCTCTCTTAGCTATCTAACCAATTTATATTTTTTACATTTTGATTATGTTAAGGTTTTCATCTTGAAATGTGGAAAGTTTTCGTTGCTTATGTTTTAGGACATAGAACAACAATCTTCTTCACTCTTATTCAAGGAAACCCTAGAGATCTCAATCCAAGGATGAAGTAGGAGAAAAAGATCTTGCAATAGGGTGTCCTATGGTCTAATTAGAAACTAAAGAGGGGTTAACCACCAAGCTAGGGCTTGGAAATACTAAAAAAATGCAAGACCTAATGTTAAAACCTAATGCAATGCAAAACTTCAATAAATGACCTAAAATTGCATGTAAATTAGAATAGAAAGTTAGGAGATCAGAGGTGTGCATGGTCTAGAAATTTGAAGGAGGTTAGAATCAAATCTAAAATGCTAAAAATGGTACTTTTAGGACACACTGGGACTCATACATCACTTATGGCATATCAGTCCTAGTCTAGGGTTTTTGGACTAGAATAGGTTTTTGATAGTGTAGATTCAATATCTTTAAAAATATGGAAATTTTCCTTTGGGATTCATACGCCACTTCTAGCATATGATTCTCATTCCAATTTTTTGGGAATTCAAAGTTCAGATCTATGCTCCAATCTCTGATCTTCCTTCATAAACTGATTCTTGGATTTGAACCTATAAAAAGGACCTATACAATAGAATATAGTGTTGATTTGATTATGGGGAGTTTTCCTCAGTCAAACCCCTAGTTCGGTAATTAAACCTTGATGGAAACAATGAATCTTTAATGCAAATATGAACATAAATTCTAACATGAAGTGTGCCTAAGATTAGGAAATCTAAAATACAATGCAACCATATTCTATTGTGCTAGAATGAGATGCATGAATGAAGTTACATGAAGATGAATGACTCACTTTGAGAGATCCCTAATCACCCAAATGAGCCCTAATAATGTATGTACCTTCCTTATGTTGAATGTAGAATGATAATGGAGGATGGAATCACTTAGGAAACAAGTCAATAGGCTTGGCTTGATGGCTAGTTGCATCTCCCCAACCTAGAATCCATCATGATTCACCATAGGCAACCATCTTCAATCCTTGACAATGCTAAATCTTGAATGAAAGTGTTATGAAATAACTTGCACAATAGAAGAATATGATATGAAATATGCTACAAATACTTGATAATAACTAAAAATAACAAGCCACTTTGAGGGGGAAAACCTCCAAAGATCTCCAATGAGAACACACTTCACAACTTGATGATGAAATAAGACTCACAACCTCCTATATATACCTATTTATGCCTAGGATATCACCGGCTGACTTAGACACACCTACATAAGTCTTAGGCTGACCTAAACAACTAAATAACAATATACTAATGATAATATGACTTAATAGAGAGTTAAGATAGCCACAAGCTGACTATTCATAACCTAATGTACACTAATATTAAGGGTGTAGCATTCTCCCTTCTTCAAAGAATCATTGTCCTCAATGCTAATCAAGTTTGGATTCTTTTGAATAAACTCCTCATCCTCCCATGTGGCATCTTCAACTGGTAAATTCTTCCATTAGATGAGATACTCAATGAGAGTTCTATTCCTCAACTTCTTTGTGCATGTTTGAAGAATGCACTCTGGTTCCAAAATAATTCTTCCTTCTTCATCGAGCTCTGGTATTGTTGTTTGAGTGGGAATATTGTGACCAATTACCTTCTTCAAACAAGAAACATGAAAAATTGGATGTGTCTTTGTTGTTGGTGGCAACTCTAGCTTGTAGACAACACTACTGATCTTTTGCATGATTTGGTATGGACCATAATACCTTGGAGACAACTTATTATTCTTTTTTTGTTGCTTTAGTGAGATTTTCTTATAAGGCTGCAATCTCAGGAAGACCCAATCCCCAACTTCAAAAATTCTTTAACTATGATGTTGGTTTTCCTATTGTTTCATTCAATTTTGTGCCATGGCTAAATTCTCCTTGAGTCCTGAAAGTACTTGTTGACGAAGCAAGTGGTTTTCTATTGCCTGATCTCTTGGTGACACCTTTATTGATGATATGATGGAAGGAGGATGATATCCATAAAGTGCCAAAAATGGAGACATTTTTGATGAGCTATGAAAAGAAGTGTTATACCACCATTCTGCAAGTGGTAGCCAATCTACCCATTGAGATTGTTTCTCTAAAGTGAAACAACGTAGATATCCTTCAAAACAATTATTAACAACCTCAATTTTCCCATCATATTGAGGGTGGTATGAAGAGCTATGAGCCAATTGAGTACCCAAACATGAGAATAAATATTTCCAAAAGTGACTAGTGAAGATAGGATCACGATCACTAACAATATCCTTAGGTGTACCATGTAGCTTTTGGATATTCTCCAAAAAAGATTTTTCCACTAAACTTGTTGTAAAATGATGTGATAATGTAATGAAATGTACATATTTAGTGAGGCAATCAACTACTACCATGATGAAATTATGACCCTTAGATTTGGGAAGCCCTATGATGAAGTCCATGGATACCTCTTCCCAACGCTGGCTAGGAATAGATAAGGGTTGCAAGAGACCTAGTGTCTTAATTATCTCCCCTTCATTCTTTTGAAAAACCAAACATTCAGCCACAAATTTTTGAACATCACCTTTTAGCCCTTCCCAAAAAAAATCTTGCTTGACTCGATGATGTCTTCAAAAATCCTAAATAACCAGACACTGGAGACTCATGCAGCTTCGTGAGAATCTTGTGTTTGAGAGTGGAATTATTGTAGAGATATAAATGCTCTTTATACCAAAGAGTATCTCCCTTCCAACAAAAATTATCTAAACTACTACGATCACTTTTTAATTGTTCAATGAGATTACTTGTCGCAACATCATTTTTCCACTCTGATTTGGCTTCCTCCACCCAATTTGATTGTAATATTGAAAGGGCACACAATAAGGCTTCATCTTTCTCATCCTTCCTTGAAAGTGCATCTGCTACAATATTTTCTTTCCCTTTCTTATATACAATCTCAAATTCATATCCTAACATCTTAGTGACCCATTTTTGTTGCTCTTCAGAAGATAGTCTTTGTTCCAAAAAATATTTTAGGCTATCATGATCTGTCTTAACCTTGAAGTGTCTACCCAATAGATAAGGCCTCCATTTTTTAACTACATGGAGGATTGTTAGCATTTCCTTCTCATAAATAGGTTTTAGTTGATTCTTACCCTTTAATTGATGACTCTCAAAAGCAATTGGTCGACCTTCTTGCATGAGCACTACTCATATCCCATTTCTAGAAGCATCACATTCCACAATGAATTCCTTGGTGAAGTCAGGAGTGGAAAGCACTGGAGTTGTACACATATCCTCCTTCAATCTCTCAAATGTTCTATTGGAAAACTCGTTCCAATGAAAAGAATCCTTCTTCAATAGAGTGGTGAGAGGTGTTGCTATACGACCATAATTCTTCACAAATATTCTATAATACCCTGTCAATCCCAAGAAACCCCTCAATTTCTTAATGGTTTTTGGAATAGGCCATTCCATGATAGCCTTAATTTTGTTAGGGTCCACCTTTACTCCATGTGAAACTATGTGTTCCACATACTCCACCTCCTTAAGACCAAAAGCACACTTGGATGGCTTAGCATAGAGTTTATGATCTTCAAGTATTTGTAATGGTTGATCCACATGTTGCAAATGTTCTTCCCAAGTCTTGCTATAAATCAATATATCATCAAAGAATACTAACACAAATTTTCTCAAGAACTTCTTAAAAATGGAATTCATCAAACTTTGGAATGTAGATGGTGCATTGGTAAGACCAAATGGCATCACCAAAAATTCATAATGACCCTCATGAGTCTGAAATGTTGTCTTACAAATATCTTCCTCCTGAATCTAAATTTGGTGTTAACTAGATCTAAGATCTAACTTGGTAAAATACATAGCTCCATTCAATTCATCTAGCAAATCATCAATTACTAGAATAGGAAACTTATCTTTAATGGTGTACATGTTGAGCACTCTATAATCTGGACACATGCTCCAAGTATCATCCTTCTTATGTACCATCACCACAGGCGAGGAGTAAGCACTTTGGCTGTCTGATAATTCTTGCCTCTAGCATCTCCTCAACAATTTTTTCTATCCCACTCTTTTGTATGTGTGGATACCCATAAGGCCTGATTTTCAGTGGTTGGCTCCCTGGAACTAACTGTATGGCATGATCATGATACCTTTTAGGAGGAATTCCTTTAGGCATATCTCAAACAAGAAAAATCCACAATTTGCACAAAATATACAAAATTAAAAGCAGAACACAACTAAATTGATAATATAATATAAAATGAAAAATGATAAATAAAAAAGGTCTACATATGTTAAAAATGCAAATAATACTTAGTGGTTGAATATGCAAGCACATGGAAACTAAATACAAATCATCCTATTGCTCTTCAATGAGAGCATCAACATCATTTGTTGGTTCATTACAACCACAAGCAGCACCAGTGCCACTCCCACTAGCTGCACTATGCATGTGTCTTGTTGCAGCCTCATGATCCTCTTCTTCAATTGAGACTAAGAAAAGCTTCTAAGTTGGGATGCTCTGTGCTATATCCCAATGTGTCATCATCGAGTCCTTGTACTTAACTTGCTTATGTCAGAGTAGAAATAGAGTTTTCGGTAAGAGAGGAATGAAAAGTAGGATATGATTGATTTTTCTTTTTGTGTTGCTAGTGTCATTAGGTAATTTCTTTTAGGCTAAGTTTAGCTTTTATAACTTCATGTTTTTGACTTTTTTTTCTTTTATTTTATTTTCTAGGTGTGGGTTACCTGTGTACATTTTCGGTGAACCTGGATAGGACCAACAATTTAGGGTGTATTCACATGTACCCAGGATTGTTAGTTTTTACCTTGAGTTGCCTAGCTAGTATTCTCACAGTGATGGTACAACAGTGACAGTAGCAGATCCAGATCTGTGCACAGCAGAGAGATCAGCATAGAGAGGATATAGTTATATAGGAGAATAAGACCCAGCTATGTAGGGAGTCTTTTTTGAGATAAGCGCCCAATTATCTATTTGAGATTTGTGATTTGTGGATGTAACTAGTCTCAATGATACAGGAGCATCCGGGCGAACTGGCAATCAGCATCAACAAAAAAAGTATTTTATTTTCATGTTTAATTTTTGTATTTTGGTGTAGGTTGGAGCTTCAAGAGCATATTTTGGAGTGTTCAAAGGATCAAATATTCTTTTACCAATGCTAGGACTTCATTTTAAAAACAAGAAGAGGTAAACAATGTTTTTTATGGAAAAGATAGCGATTTTCAGAAAAAAATAATAAAAGGCTCTTTAATTACCAAAGGAGCATGACTTGGTTAAGTATTTTATTCATTTTCCTAAGGAATTTACTGCAGTAAAACATTTTATATGGTGAGGAAACATTAAAAACACATTTTGGAAGCAAAACAATGTCTTTGTTTCATTCTTTGTGAAGGAATTTCAAAGGTCAAATTGTGGGAAATGAAAGAGCCGATTTGGGAGCCACTTGTTGGTGCTTTTAAGGGTGTAAGAATATATTAAAATACAAACTTTAATGGTGTAAGAGCGCAGCAATCAACAACAGCAAGGTTGGAGAGAGAACTTGCAGGTTGCTCACTAGAGTTGCACAGAAAAGAGTGCAGAAAAATAGAAGAAGAGAAGAAGAAAGTTGCAGGTGTATTTTATGTGTTCAAGGAAGCCATAAGAGCTGTAGGATAAAGGGAAAATCATATTTATAAAGAGGAGCGAAGCCAAGAAAGTTGAAGGCAAAAGAATTTGAAGATGCCTAGAAACCCTTGTAAATTTCTGAATTCTATTTCATGTTGAAATCCTCACTATATGTAATTGTTCTTGAAAAATTTTCATATATGAATGTTGAAATAAAGACATGTTTCAGATTAGTTTTCCATTTATATGCTAATCTATATTGGATGACATGTTAAGGCTGCAAGATTGGGTGGTTTGATAAGACCCCCTAATCTTGACTGCATTACTCAATTACTTTGATTGGGAGTTATTGGTTGATTAGGCAGACTAGTTGATTCATCAGTCAACTTTAGTGTCACTCCAGTGAGTTGTAGGCTGAACTCAGAAATTTATGCAACACATCATCTAGTTTCTCTTAATTCGATTCTTAGCACACTTGTCTACTCAAAGGGCATATTATAATTCTTATTATGATGCACATTCTCCTTTTTAAAATTTCTTTCTAGTGCAGTGTAGTTTTTTCAGATTTAATGAGAAGACAGTTTTAGGTTTGAGAGTTTAATACTGTGTATTTGCTGTTCACATTTTCAGCAACGTGCTTGTTGATTAGCATAGTCAAAGATTATTGTTTTGATGGAAGTTTACATTGTTATACAGGAGAATAAGGCTCAGTTATGTAGTGAGTCTTGTTTGAGATTAGTGCCTAGTTAACAATTTGGGACTTGTGTTATTTGTGGATGTAACTTAGTCTCATCTACTTTGATTGGGAGTTATTACTTACTAGATTAGGTTGATTGATTAGATAGACTAATTAATTGATCAGTCAATTTGAGTATCACTCTAGCGAGTTGTAAGCTTAACTCGGAGATAGTCTTGCAGAGCTTTGAGAAAGTAATGATTAGTATGTAAAGGTTTGAAGTTAAATTGTGGTTGCTTGTCTACCATGTGGAATACAATAATAGATAATTTAAACAGGTCCACTTATATTTTTTCATCAATATTTCTTCTTTCCCATTGATGGCCTGCTAGTAAATTGACATTGATGTAAGAACCTTATATCCAAAAAATAGCTTTACGTGCATTGAAGTTTTGGTGTACAAAGTTCTGGTTTGTAACAACTTAAAGAAAGATTTTGAGTTGGGAAATTTAGATCATTTATATTGGTTTCATCTCAAAATTCCTTCCCAGCTATCGACATTTGATGTAATAAGAAACATATGTCTACATATTTATTTTGGTTTCAATATTTGAATTTCAGGAGTAATCTTTTTTGCTTTTGAGACTTCTAATATTGGTTTCTATGTATTTTGTAACATTTGATTTCATCAACTTTTTAACTCCATTGCGTGATCTTATGAATCACTTCTTTCGTTTTTTTGTATGAAAGCATTTTGTTGCATGGTTTTGAACTCTTAACATTTTATATTTACTCACTAGGACTGTATGGCTGCAGTGCAATTGTGGGTGAGAGTATAAGCTCTAAAGAAAGTAAGCCGATCTGCTAAGAAGTTGATAGCAGCTGCTGAAGTTTCCCATTTATTGAACAAACAAGGAGAAACCAAGGTTATGGCTGGGTTCTTGCTAGGTGATTCTTGTCAAGTTGGAATTACAGAAGGTGAAACATATACCTTAGGCCATGCAAAATTGGAGGAGCCAGATCATTCTAGCTCTAACTGGTATTTTAGCAGACAAGAAATTGAAGAAAACTCTCCATCGAGGAAGGATAGTATTGATTTGAAGAAGGAAACATATTTCAGAAAGTCCCTGCACATTTCTTCAGGGCCTGGGCATGAGACATAAAGTGTAAGCCATATTTCAATCAATATATGCAATAATGACTCCTCAAACGTAAAGGTTTCTTTCAAGTGTCCATTTGTAGAGTTATCTTTTATGTCGCGGACTCTGCTTTTAATTGACTTGTATGATTTTGAATAGTTTCTTAGGTCAAATCCAGAATAGGCAAGAAGCTAGTTTATCACATTTAAATTTTTATCAAAGTTTTCCATATTAATTTAGTTAGTATTTATTTTATTATAATTTGTTTTTTATTCCCATTTCACGTTAGGTTTTGCATTTCTTGAGATATTTGATGAATTACAATTTCTAGCACAAGTCAAGCTGAGAACTTTATGCACCTATGTTGAAGGTATTGTTTGATTAATAGGCTGGTTATAAATTTACTATTCTACTTGTACATGGTTGGGGGAAATTCATTTTACACTTCAAATGTCCACCAAGGACCAATACATCCAACACATTTAAACGTTCACAATAAGACCTGAAAACTATATCTCCAGTAAAATAACCAAGAGACAAACCGTTGCACCATGAGCCCATGCACAGTTGATTTTACCATTTAATCGTCACCTTATTTTCCTCTTTTATAGCTGAAACAATGATAATGAATTTGTGTGACAGCTCAATTTGGTTATTCCTTTTCATGAAGGTGACATCTTCCAACCACATGTAAGGATTGGCAAAAATCCTTTTTGATCTGCAAAACTCCATTATTTGTGGACATCTTTTTCCCAGGAAAATTGTAAATTGTAAGTTACATTGTGTTGCATCATTGAGAATTGTAGTGGGATATTGGATGAGAATCATTGATGCACACAATCAGTAGAGGTTTTTGTGTTTGCAAGGTCATGGTGTTTGAAGATGTTGTGGATTTTCCTATGTTGTGTTTCCATATATATATGAAACAGGAAATGAATAAAGCAGGTACTGCTTTTGGAGCAGGCCACAAAGTTCTTGCAGAAGCATTTAAATAAGGTAAACTGGACATGCTAATGTTAGCTTTGAAATTTGCATATTTAAATACTATTAGATTATTCTTATTCACTTTTAATGAAGAAAGTCAATTTGATCATATGATATAATATCATGCCTAACATTATACTTTTTTCACTGCAACTCTTGGCTATTGTGCAGACAATTCAGCTATGTCTTCAAAAAGATATTATGAGGCAATTGATCTGTATATGTTGGCCATATCATTGTCTGGAGATAATGATGTATATTATTGTAACAGGTATGCATATTCATCTGAAACGGGCTTTTTAATTCTTTGTATTTTGATCTGGCATCATTATGTTTTCCGATATTTGCATTTTATAGTAGAGTTATATTATATTACTTTTTTAAGGGGTTGAAATTTCTTTGTATATGATGGTATTCTTTGATTGAAATGATTTCATGAGAATTAATTTGTTATGTGTCAGTAGCCCAGATATACTATACTGCCATCTTTCTTTGAGTGTGGATCTGTATATAAAATAGTTTGTTCATCGTGTTTAACCTTTGGTGACTGATTTTAAGAGAAAGCAGTATAACTCTTTAGCTTCTCTTATTAAATCTGATTGACATCAATGAATCCTGGAATTATTTCTTATCAATGCAAAATATCTCTGCTTATATGTTGTACTTTAAAACATAGCAGCATAAATCGTTTGGGGAATAAATCGGCAAACCAAAAGTTCAGGATTTTTTGAAAAAATCGGGAAAAAATGGGGAAAAAATCGGATTTACAAAAAAACATAAAAATTGAAAAAAAATAGTCAGAAACTACTTTTAAAAATTTAATGGCATTTCCATAGCATCTGAGGACATTGAGGCAAATAAAATCAGAGTTCAATCCATGAATTATAGAAAATAGATTTTTGTTGGTTATATTCATATAGTTGATTACATTGCATGAAACATACTACAACTGCATAAATATCAGGATGGTGGCGGTTATCGATGCTACCACATTTTTCATACATGTCTACCAAAGCATTTTATCAAACAGTTCACTGCCTTGCTATTATGGCTAAAACCCTAAAACAGATTGCTTTTGAACAAGTTATGGATGCTTGGAAAAGATCTATCAAAGCATAATATAAGCAATAGCATAGACAAGGCAGTGAACTGTTTCAAAAAATGCCTCAAAGAAATGTGGTCTCATGGTGATGGAATGCCATGACAATCCATAGCAATTTGCTTGTCATGGCATTAGTTATGGCATTCCATCACCATGAGACCACATTTCTTTAAGCATTTTCAAATATTTCACTACCTTTTCTATGCTACCACATTTTTCATACATGTCTACCAAAGCATTTTATCAAGCAGTTCAAAGCGCCTTCATGCTATGGGTAAAGAAGCCTCAAACAAGTGCTTTCGAACAAGCTATGGATGCTTGGAAAAAATCTACCAAAGCATAATAGTAAGCAATAACATAGACAAGCGGTGAATTGTTTGAAAAATGCCTAAAGAAATGCAATCTCCACGGTGATGGAATGCCATGACAATCCATAGCAATTTGCATGGCATTCATCATGGCATTCCATCACCATGAACTATATTTCTTTGAGACATTTTTCAACGGGTTCCTTGCCTTGTCTATGCTACCACATTTTTCATACATGTCTGCAAAGCATTTTATCAAGCAGGTTCATTGCCTTGCTGCAATGGCTAAAAGCCTTAAATAGGTGCTTTCAAACAAGCTATGGATGCTTGGAAAAATCTATCAAAGCATAATAGTAAGCAATAGCATAGACAAGGTAGTGAATTGTTTGAACTTTGAAAAATGCCTCAAAAGAAATGCAGTCTCCGATGATGGAATGCCATGACAATCCCTGTAATTGCTTGTCATGGCATTAGTCATCATTCCATCACCATGAGACTACATTTCTTTGAGACATTTCAAGCAGTTCACTGCCTTGTCTATGCTACCACATTTTTCATACATGTCTACCAAATCATTTTATCAAACAGTTCATTGCCTTGCTGCTATGGCTAAAAGCCTAAAACAGGTGCTTTCAAACAAGCTATGGATGCTTGGAAAAAATCTATCAAAGCATAATAATAAGCAACAAGCCATGGTCTCATGGTTTTTCTTGTGCGAAAATCAGCTCGATTTCGTTTTTTTCCAGATTTTAAACACGTTTTTTTGGCGAATTTGCAGTTTGAAACAAAAAAAAATCATTGACCAAAAAGTCAACCAAAAGTCAACGATTTTTTCAAAAAATCGGGAAAAAATCGTCCAGGCTGCAGATTTATTAAAAATCGCGATTAATCGGGTTTTTTTGCAGATTTATGCTTCTATGCTTTAAAATGCCTTTTTCATACAACTCTGTGTATGCCGTATAACTATAAACATAAATGTAATAATATAAAATAGAATTTTGATATGCAGTACATGTTCAAAAGTGGCATCTTGCAAACTTACATACACCAAGGCTATGTTTAGGTTGTGTCCTGATGTGCAGGGAGCAATAGCGTCAGACTATTTCCTTAGCTTATGCTTGAATGCTTGGATTGACTGTATTTATTGTCTATATTTTGGTAATAATATTGATTACGATGAGCACCAAATCTTTGAACTTTCTCTGCAGGTAATATGTTTCAGAACTTGGTGTACTTCATTTGAAAACCATTGTTGGAGATGGATTAGATTCAGTCAGCTACATCTGTTGTGATGTTTTAACATCTTATTGTAGGATGATGAGACTTCAGTAACCATGGCTGCTGCTATGGTTACAAGACAGCATTATCTCCCTTTGCTTCATGAGCATGACAACATGAGAAAGATAAAGCAGAGCATTTTAGTAAGCATATAGAGCACAGTGGGTTTATAATACTAAATAGAGACTTACTTGTAAACAAGACTGATATTGCACTAACAACTATTTGAAGTAGGCTATCATTTTATTGTATTCGTAAGAGTAGTTCAATAATTTTCACAGGAAAGTGAGATAACTGTTGTGGACAATACATCATTACTTGGACAGTTGTCAAAAATGTGTTTCAGTTAGACATGATCAGGTATTTGGGCATTCATCCGAATTTGAATCCTGATTTTCTCACTGTAGTTCCCAGTGTTTCTCTGAGTTTTGGGGAAGGGGACAAATCTTCTTACAGACTTTCAGAATGACCCGGGGGCAGCTATTGAAAAAATATATAAAAAATTAATATTTGAACATTTACTTACAAAAAACAGTAAAAGAAGTTGCAATGTATGATTTATGTAAACGCCATGAGTAAAAGAAGCTGAACTTATAGAAAGTTGTACTGTTGTATGCCATTTTGCATAGGAGACAGAAAATATTAATTTCTTCACCTATAATACTGGGTTCTCTGGGAACCATTGCTGAACTTGAGCCGGTTAGGGCTGGGTTCTGATTCCAGTTCGGATCCTGCTTGGCTCTGACCCTGAGCTTAACCATTTGGCCAAGGTACATTTAAGATGTACTTGGGCCAACTAGCTAGTCTGGTGCGTGCTCCCTCAGCAAACTCATTGAGAACTTAGGTGAACCCCCAGGGAAGAGAAACCATGAGAATTTAAAAAACAAAAAATGAAAAACCTCATATGCCTCTAAAAGTCCATTTCTAAAGAATTTGGAGCTTGGTTACTAGTGGTAAAATTATGAAAATGGTGTGCATTGATGGGTCCTAGAAATATATATTGTTGTACACTCTTTTCATATCTCTGAATGCACTATTGTATCATGAAAACCCTCTTATCAAACTCATTTCCACCAATCTTACACAATTAAACCTATGAAATGATTTCTGTTTTATATTACAATTTTATGGATGAATTGATTGCTTTTAAATGGAGTAAGATAGGATGGATGGATAATCTCTAATTGGTTTGTTTAAGTTTTTTTTACAGTCATTTGTGTACTTAAGTTTTAGAAGGAATTGGAGCTGAAGTTCACGGGCAAGAAATCTCACATCATTCCTCATAGTCATGGTCTAAAAAAGTTAGACAAAAAATTGCTGGATGTTGTCCAATCATTCCTTTTCTGTTGTAGCTAGGGCATGGATTTGAGTATTTTATTTTCTTAGATTGCTCTTAAAGATTTTTAAAAATCTAAAAATTTGATTTGAGTGGATCTAATTTTATTTTTACAGATCTGATTGTTTGAACGCCATATAAAATACAAACCTAAGGAGGAGCTTCAAAAGCTTTGTGTTGATAAACTTTATGATTTCCTGACAATGGTATATTCCTACAGTATCTTCTTGTTTTGTTTTACCAGATCTTTTGTGGTGGTCTTCTTTAAATGTTAATATCTTTTTTATTAATGATTATACTTGTATAACATGGTGAAAGACCTTAGGTGTTATGTACCCTTAATCATTAGTTATTATTGATTGATAAAATAGAAGGATGTTTGTAGCTATTATCTCTTTCTATAACTTTTGATTTGTACTCTGGATAGTCTAGAGGAATTCATCTCTTCATTACTAAATAATAAGTACTATCATTTTATTCATATAGATACAAGGTAATGTTTCATAGGAGAATATCAAATTGTAGTATCACAGTCTAAAGTTTGTGACCAAAATCTCTTACAGCAGCCATTTATCATCACGGTAAACCTTATTTGTCACTGTGTAATGTTTTAAAATCAATACCTACAACACAAAATAGAGATTTTTATTTTCTTTAGAATGCCAGGAGAAGGAACTAAAGTTGTCTACTATACAAAGAAGCATAACTTCTCTTTTCCATATTTGAATTCCATCATTAGAGGAGTCTTATTGCTAGGTAGTATTTCAAAGATCAGGAATAGTGGCTTGAACCATGTAAAGACTGGGCACAAACTGAAGGAGGGTATTTGAATGCTGAAGCACTTACAAATAGATGTGTGAATATCATTGCAAAAGTACTTACATATGATTTTCTGCTCTTTTTCTTTATTTTTGGGCATTCAAATAGCCGGATTCGGTTCGGGTACGTACGAAGCATGAAATTTTCATACCTTTCGTATCCTGGATGAATCCATAGTCCCAATTCTGTTTTTTGGCCCAATTTGGAACGAATCTGAATCCAATTGAATCGTATCCGGGGCCTTTTCTAGGCGAATCGGTAACTTAGTTTACAAGTAATACAATAGGTAAAAGTGTGATTGACACCTACCAAGTTGGGTTTTCTCCTCCATATTGAGGGTTTCTCAGGTGAAAGGTGAAGTGTTAACTGTGTATGCTTGTGTTTTGAATTAATATCCAGTATATGTGAACATAGTTCAGCTTAAAAGGAGAAAATAATAGTTCCAAAACAAGAGCACAATAAATTTTACTGATTTGTAATCCACAAAGCATAGTTTTGTAGATGATTATGGATCACTTCATTTCTTACATTTTAATGAGGGGTGTGCCCTTATTTATTCTATCTTATGTATGGATTCTTTCATAGTATGAACTCTTCAAGTTTTTGAATTTTTTCCTTGAATTATGACTAGTTAACTATATTATACACGGAAACTTGAGACAGGTAATTGCCTTAGTGAGGCATTGCTTAAGGCTGTCTCACAACATCTTTTGTATAAAGAATCAAGGCAACAACATGTACCATGGTCATATCCCCTCGATACATTGTTAATCATTTTGCATGACCCCTAGCCCCGATGTAATTTGGACTAGGGGTGGAACTTCAAACTTTAATATGCAAACACATATAAGTGTGTGTGTGCTTGAGTGTGTTAAAATTATGAACTTTGATATTATTATTAAGTGTGCTTATCAATCTTATTATGCTATTTTAATTTAATGCATTAAATGTTGGAATAACATGGACTAATGATTTGGATGTATTTGTGTGAGACTTGTCGTTGGATGCATGTACCAGGGGTGCAAAGTGAGGCAAATTATGTGGTTCTGTTGGTTGAGAGAAAGATAATGGTATGCCATTCTAGAGTTAGACCATGCCTGTGGTTTTCGTCACCTCGAGGTTCAGTCTACCTAGGATTTTGATATATATATATATATATATATTATTGCTATAGTTATTTGTTTTGGCTAAGTAAAGCCAATAGGTTCACTTAAAGTATCTCAATTATTTGACAATCCTCAATTTGGTAGATTTAATTAAGGTATTTGAAAGAAGGGGGTAAATTAAAATAAATAAATATCTAAAGGTGAATAAATAAAATAAGTTATATAAGCAAATACTAAATTTATAAATTAAATATTTCTAAAGGTGAATAAATAAATAAAGTTATATAAGCAAATAATAAAATTATAAATTAAATACTTGATAGTTACATTATTAAAATGACAACAATTTGAAGCAAATAATAGAAAACACTCACCGTTTTATCAAAGGCCATATTCTATCAAACCTGTGAGAAAAAATATATCATCGAACAAATAAGAAAAGACAAAGGACGCATGAAAAAAATTAGCGCGATGCTTTCACGAGAGAGGAAGGGCGGCATGAGACAGTTCAGGAGGGAGGCTATCAGGAATCCTCAACCAAGGAGAGGAAAAGGCGTAGCTGGGTCGAAGAAGAGGACATCAAAACGTTTAAGGAGGCCTGACAATCCTTGCAATCGCCACCCATGGCAGGAAGGGACATTGACCAACAAGTAATGGAGAAACTCAACTCTCTTCTCCGTAAATCGACTTGGAGAGGTCTCATTTTTGGGGGGAGAAATTTGGGAAAAGAGAAGTAGAGGTGTGGATGAAATTTCAGGAGTTGTTTAGCGCCAACATCAACTAGGGCATCCTCCATTGGTTCTACAACTGTCTTTACAAGCACAGGCAATCCATGTTTTTAAACTTTGGTTTAGTTAAGAACAAAATTTGCATTGCTATTTCAGTGATGAATTTAAATGTAAGTGTTTTAATATTTCTTATTTGAATGCTGCAATATTGGAAGCTACAATTATTTTCATGTTTGTTTAACATCACTTCTGTGTTATCCTTCAAGCTTGGTAGATGAACAACATTATTTGAAAATAAAATTAGAGAGAGGGTTACAATAGAATGTTTTCTTTTGACACTACCTAAAAATATTAGGAATTTTAACCCAAGACATGGTCGGGTGTGCAATGTGTGATTAAATGGTCTCATTTGGTTATGCTATAGGAGATGAATGTTAGCACCTACTATATGATTAAGATAAAAAGAAGTTAGAAATGGAGGATAAAATAGGGTATTTGATTGCGGGCAACAATTTTTTAAGCAACTAGGAGGGTAAGTTAAGGAAGAAAAGATGGATTACTACCTTGGAGATCTGGTTTACCTCATACTCAACCTATTCTCTTGTCTAACTAAAACTTTACTAAATTGGCTGGCTGCAACCCCATATAAGTCTAGCTTAGTTGGCAGTGACCCCTTAGTTTTCTTTTACCCATGCTACCTTGAAATTGATAGAAGTGTTAAAACATACATAAATTGTTTTAGCTGTTGTCTTTAAGCATCAATGAATCAAGTATCCTCTGCCTACTAATCGGGGAAGAAGGGTTTCCTTCCTACTAGAAGGTGACTAAGGGTAAGAAATGCTCTTCATAGGATATCTAGCAATGCCATACTTGGTGGTAGCTAGGAGGGAAACCTACTGACCTTGAGTTGGGAGCGTACTTCTGGTCCAGTGCTAAGCATAAGCTAGGGAATAGTACTTGCTTGAGATGGACAATAGTGTAGGAGCGGTACTATGCTTGAGATGGATGATAGACTAGGAGCAATACTATGCTTGAGATGGACAATGGTCTAGGTGCAGTACCAAGCTTGGGATGGACAATGGTTTAGGGGCGGTACTAGCTCGAGATGGACAATAGTCTAGGGGCAACATTATGCTTGAGATGGACAAGATTCTAGAAGTAGTACTAGACTTGAGATGGTCATTAGTCTAGGAGCATTTCATGCCAATGATGGTTACCCTAGTTGGTTAGCCGATATATGGACAACCGAAAGGTGGATACCCAACAAGCTAAAGTAGGTAGATCTAACTCCCCTTTGAAATCTCATAATTGTTGGAAGGAATTATAAGTTTACCATAGCTATGTGCACCTTGGGAAAAGGGTCACTAGGAAGTCATATTGCTCATAGCTTAAGGGTTTGAATGGTGACTCTCTCTCTCTCATGACGGGCCACCTAATCTGCTTGGAGGGGTGGATAGGGTTTGAATCCACATTGGTTGGGATTAGTTTGCACCCCACCGCGATTGGTTCGAGCAAGGTCTTGGAGATAAAACAATTCACCATCATGAAGGTATGTACAATCTAGTTAGTAGCATTCTTTTTATTAAGGCAACAAGTTGTGCTAGTGGATTATGTCACTGACACGATATGAAACTTCCTAAGTTGATCTCCATTATTGTTTATATGGTTCTAACCTTCTATGTAATCCATTTTGCATGATGATGAAGAAAAAAAAATTGTGCTGAAATTGCCTTTCTCGTTGGGGTAGTTTTTACATTGGTATTAGAGCTTAGAACTCGACACTAGGACCTAGGTGCTTTCCCTCTTTCGTTGTACTAATATGGCTTTTTGGTAATGACAGTCATGGGTCGAGGGAAGCAAGGAAAGGGGAAGAAGAAGGCCTTGAGGAAACATCCCCAACGAAATAACCCAGAAGGATCCAAGACCACTATTATCACACGTTCAAAAACTGAAATCGAAACCTTGTCTAACACAAAGCCATTGGAAGAGACTATTAAGCGGCTGAAAAATCCAGAAGGGAAAGCAATCAAATGGCCAAACCAGAGGAAATTTGTGAACCAACAAAGGGATGCTCACAACCAAAGCCAAAAACGAAACCCTCAATTGTTAGAGACTTCCCTTTTGGATGTGGACGCAATGCTCCAATCCTCTCTAAGGAAGTAATTACAGAATACAAGCGTGTCCATGCTAATATGTATGTAACTGTGGGAACCTCCGATGAGGAAGAAACTAAAGAGGATGAGGCATCTACTCTGTAACTAAAACTATGTAAAAGAAGATGAACTCTAGTACTAAATAACATCGTCTCACTTTTTTGTTGTTGTAAAAGTTTCCAACTATATATATATATATATATATATATATATATATGCTTATTTATCAAGGTGTTATGGTGAATGAGAATGGAATAATTAATGGTGTGAATCTTATGTTGAGTATGAATTTCTCCTTGATTCTAAGACAAGATTTAAACAAAATAACAATGACACTTAAATAACACTCTCTTTTCCCTCGCAAAACCCAACAAATTCAATGAAGAGAACTTTGAGGAGGGGAGCAAGCCCTAGCCTTGCCAAAATGATGCGTGCAAGTAGGGGTGCATTGTCTCCACCTCCTACCATACTTGAAGAGTTACAAGCTGAACTTAATGCCCTCTGTGCAAAAATAGCGACATAGGAGCAACAAATTGAGGAACTAGCAAGGCAAAAGGAGCAAGGCACTAACCACAACACTGGCCTAGGAACTAACCACAACACTGTTATTGGAACTGAAGAGTCAGATAGGGAGCACAATGGGAATACAAGTCAAGAACATGAGGGTAGCTCCAAAATTCCCACCTACAGTCACTATCGATCGGAGTCACAACGAGGAGTGGGAAATGACCCACTGATTCGAGAATTGAAGAAAGTGCAAGCCCCTAAGTTTGATGGGAGTGGGGGTGGGGATGTTGCTGAAGCATGGATCATTGGAATGAACAAGCATTTTGGGTTGATAGAATTAAGTTCCAACACTAAGGGTAGGATTGCCATTTATCACCTAGAAGGAGAAGCCTCACTTTGGTGGGAACATTTGGTGGAAATAAAAAACTATGATATCAGTCAACTAACTTGGGACAAGTTCACCAAGTGGTTTCAAAAAGAGTACCTTTCTACTCATCATAGAGACCAAAAGATGACCGAATTCCATTCACTGCGCCAAGGGGGAATGATGGTAGCTAAGTATAAATCCAAATTCATGAGCTTACTCCATCATGTGCCTTATATGAAGGAAGAAGAGGATTGGGTGAACAAGTTTATCTTGGGATTGAATAAGAATATTCTGTATGCAACCAAGCTCACTCGATCTAAAAGCTTAAACCAAGTAGTGGAGGTAGCTTTGGTTGTTGAAGAAAAGAATAAGAGCAAGTAGGAACCCAAACAAAAGCCATATTCCTCCAACCACTCCGATAATAAGGAGAAGGGTAATCAAGAAGTTAAATCTAAAGGAAAGGCTTCTCAACAAACTAAGAGGGGCCGAAATTATAGGGAAAATCGTGGGTTAGAAGATCAAAAGGATAAAGGAGGCAAGGAAGACTGAAAAGGACCAGTTAGTGGATGTTGGACATATGAAGGTGATCATTATATGAGTGAGTGTCCCAAGAATCCAAACAAAGCCACTAGACCCATTGCCAGAATTTATGCAGCCGTGGATAATTGTCAAGCAAATCAACAAGCGCCATTGATAGAACTTCAAGGTACACTTCTCAACCAGCCCATTTCGATTCTGGCAGATTTAGGAGCCATAGATAGTTTTATTTCCTCCCATGCTATTCAAAAATGTAAAATTGATCATAAGAGTCTTAGTAGAGAGGAGATGGAGGTTAAGTTTGGGTCGGGTAAGACACAAAAGATCAAATGTTGCTTGCGAGGAGTTGAAATTGACCTAGGGATTATAAGGAACAAGGTGGATCTATGGGTCACTCCGTTACGCTCTTATGATTTAATCCTTGGGATGGATTGGTTCCAAAAGCACCAAGCTAAGTTGGATTGCTACAACAAGAAGATCGAATGTCTAGATGACCAAGGGATGTCAGTGGTTCTTTAGGGGATTAAGAGACTTGTGGTAGTAAGAATGATCTCAGCCATGCAAGTTAAAAGGGCAGTGAGAAAGGGGAGTAAAATTTATCTAGTAAAGGTAGAAGAGAATAATGATGATCCCACACCTAGCATTGAAGACCATCCCATTCTCCAAGAGTACTGTGATGTCTTTCCTAAAGAATTGCCAGGATTGCCTCCTAAGCAACGAATGGACTTCACAATAGATCTAGTTCTAGGGGTTGAGCCTATCTCAAAAGCCCCCTACAAAATGAACACTACTAAATTACAAGAGCTTAAAATGCAGTTGCAAGATCTAATGGAGAAAGGCATGATATGACCTAGTGCGTCTCCTTGGGGAGCTCCAATGTTATTCATTAAGAAGAAGGATGAAACATTGAGGTTGTGCATCAATTACTGAATGTTGAACAAGGTGACCATTCTAAATAGATATCCCATACCTAGAATTGATGACTTATTTGACCAAATGAAGAGGGTTGCAATATTCTCCAAGATAGATTTAAGGTCAGGTTATCACTAGTTAAGAATCAGGGAAGAAGATATACCAAAGACAGCCTTCAGAACTAGGTATGGCCATTACAAATTTTTGATGGTGCCTTTTGGCCTAACCACTGCCCCCTTAGCTTTCATGAGCCTCATGAACCATGTTTTGCATGACTACTTGGACAAATTTGTGCTAGTGTTTCTGGATGACATTTTAATCTACTCTAAAAATTTGCAAGAGCATGAGGAGCATTTAAGAACAGTCTTGCAAAGGTTGAGAGGTCATAAATTATATGGGAAATTGTCCAAATGTTCTTTCTTTTAGCCTAAAGTGCACTATCTAGGACATATTATATCAGCCCAAGGAATTGCAGTAGATCCAGCCAAGGTGCAAGCAATTGTAGAATGGCCTATTCCTAAAATTGTGATTGAAGTAAGAAGCTTCATGGGTTTGGTAGGGTACTATCGACGGTTTGTAGAGAACTTCTCCCAGATAGCTAACCCCATAACCTCCCTTCAACGAAAAGGGAAGAAGTTTGAATGGACAAAAAAATGTGACATTGCATTCCAGAAGTTGAAGGAAGCTCTTACCACCGCACCAGTTTTGCAAGTGCCTGATCCGGATAAAGAATTTGTAGTTTGGATGGATGCTTCATTGGATGGGCTAGGTGGAGTGCTAATGCAAAATGGGCGAGTGATTGCCTTCAAGTCTAGGAAATTGAAGGATCATGAACTCAACTATCCCACCCATGACCTAGAGCTAGCGGCAATCGTGCATACCTTAAAGGTATGGAAACACTACTTGGTAGGAAGACCCTTCAAGTTGAACACTGATCATAAGGGACTCCAATATCTGTGCACCCAACCAGATTTGAATGCATGTCAAAGAAGGTGGTTAGAATTCCTAAGTAACTATGAGATAGATATCTCATATGTTTAAGGGAAAGAAAACTATGTCGCGGATGCCTTAAGTCGAAGGGCTAAACTAGTTGCAATCTCACAACTAAGATTTGAATTGCCAGAAAAGATTAAGCAAATGTAGGAACAAGATCTCTTTTGTTAGAAAAAGAGGTTAGAAATATGAGGGATTAATTTAGTTGAGTACCATGTGGGAGACGATGGAATTCTCCATTTTTTGAACCAAATTTATGTGTCAGATGAGGGTGGTTTGAGAACGAAAATTCTCGCAGAGGGCCATAATGTGCCTTACCAAGTGCATCCTGGGGTGACTAAGATGTATGCAGACCTAAGAACTCATTACTTTTGGCCAAGAATGAAAAAAGAAATAGCTTGCTATGTCACCAAATGTCTTGAATGTCAACAAGTTAAGGCAGAGCATTGTCATCTTGTGAGAACACTATATCCTCATGATATACCATAGCATAAGTGATCGGTAATCTCCATGGATTTTGTGACGGGATTTCCTAAAACTCGGCATCAACATGACAATATATTAGTGGTGGTTGATAAACTAACCAAGGTAGCACACTTCATACCAGGCAATGTGAAGGATGATGCCCCACTTTTGGCTAAAATATTCATAAAGGAAGTCATTATGCTTCACGGGATGCTTGAGGTAATCATTTCAGATAGGGATAAGTTGTTTACTTCTAGGTTTTGGACCTCTCTTATGACCACATTAGGAACCAAACTCAATTTTAGTACGGCTTACCTCCTTGAAACAAACGGCCAAATTGAAAGAGTTAACCAAGTTATGGAGGACATGCTCAGAATGTATGTCAGGGATCAACCCACTAAGTGGGAAGAATATCTGCTGTTAGTAGAATTTGCATATAACAATTCATACCATTCTTCCATCCAAATGGCACCGTTTGAAGCATTGTATGGTAGAAAAGTGCAAAACGCCTATAGGTTGGGACAATTTAGAAAATCGAGTAACTATAGGGCCGAAACTTCTTCAGGAATATGATACTCAGGTGAAAGTTATAAGAGTAAGACTGAAGGAGGCTTCAAATCAACATAAAAGTTATGCGGATACCAAGTAGACACCAGGGGAATTTTTAGTAGGAGACAAGGTGTTCCTACGTGTTAAACTGCACAAAAGCTCAATAAAGTTTTGCAAGGCTGCTAAACTAGCTGCATGATTCATAGGGCCTTTCGAGATACTTGAGAAAATCAGTTGTGTGGCTTATCAGCTAGCTCTTCCACCATCCCTCTCTCACATACACAATGTATTCCATGTATCCTTGCTTAAGAAATATATTGTTGATCCCTCACACATAATTGATTGGTAGGCACTACAGGTAGAAGACGCTGGAGATATCCACCTCAAACTGCTCGCAATCATAGACAGGCGCAATCTGCAGTTGCGCAACAGAACCATCCAACAAGTTAAGGTCCTATGGGACCAATATGGGGAACAAGGAGCTACTTGGGAAGATGAAAATGTAATGAAACTAGAATATCCATACTTGTTTAATTAAGCTAAGCCGACTTAATCCTAAGGGGGGAAGTATGCCATATCCCATCGATACTTTGTTAATCATTTTGCATGACCCCTAGCCTCGATGTAATTTGGAATAGGGGTGGAACATCAAACTTTAATATGCAAACATATATAAGTGTGTGTGTGCCTGAGTGTGCGCTAAAATTATGAACTTTGATGTTATTATTATTAAGTGTGCTTATTAATCTTATTATGCTATTTTAATTTAATGCATTAAATGTTGGATTAACACAGACTAATGATTTGGATGTATTTATGTTGGATGCAGGTACCAAGGGTGCAAAGTGAGGCAGATTATGTGGTTTTGTTGGTTGAGAGAAAGATAATGGTATCTCATTCTAGAGTTAGACCTTGCCTGTGGTTTTCGTCACCCCGTGGTTTAGTCTACCTAGGATTTTGATATATATATATATATTATTGCTATAGTTTTTTGTTCTGGCTAAGTAAATCCAATAAGTTCACTTAAAATATCTCGATTATTTGACAATGCTCAATTTGGTAGATTTAATTAAGGTATTTGAAAGAGGGGGTAAATTAAAATAAATAAATATCTAAAGGTGAATAAATAAAATAAGTTATATAAGAAAATAATAAAATTATAAATTAAATATTTCTAAAGGTGAATAAATAAATTAAGTTATATAAGTAAATAATAAAATTATAAATTAAATACTTGATAGTTACATTATTAAAATGACAACAATTTAAAGCAAAGAATAGAAAACACTCACCGTTTTATCAAAGGCCATATTCCATCAAACCCGTGAGAAATAAAATATATCATCAAACAAATAAGGAAAGACAGAGGACACAAGAAAAAAAATAGCGCGATGCTTTCACGAGAGAGGAAGGGTGGCATGAGACAACTGAGTAGGGAGGCTATTAGGAATCCTCAACCAAGGAGAGGGAAAGGTGTAGCTGGGTCGAAGAAGAGGACATAAAAATGTTTAAGGAGGCCTAACAATCCTTGCAACTGCCGCCCATGGCAGGAAGGGACATTGACCAACAAGTCATGGAGAAACTCAACTCTCTTCTCCTTAAATTGACTTGGAGAGGTCTCATTTTTGGGGAGAGAAATTTGGGAAAAGAGAAGTAGAGGTGTGGACGAAATTTCAAGAGTTGCTAGCATCAACTAGGGCATCCTCCATTGGTTCTACAACCGTCTTTACAAGCACAGGAAATCCATGTTCTTAAACTTTGGTTTAGTTAAGAACAAGATTTGCATTGCTATTTCAGTGATGAATATAAATGTAAGTGTTTTAATATTTCTTATTTGAATGCTGCAATAATGGAAGCTACAATTGTTCTCATGTTTGTTTAACATCACTCCTGTATTATCCTTCCAGCTTGGTAGATGAACAACATTACCTGAAAATAACATTAGAGAGAGGGTTACAATAGAATGTTTTCTTTTGACAATAATCTCTACCTAAAAATATTAGGAATTTTAACCCAAGACATGGTCCGGTGTGCAATGTGTGATTAAATGGTCTCATTTGGTTATGCTATAGGAGATGAATGTTAGCACCTACTGTATGATTAAGATAAAAAGAAGTTAGGAATGGAGGGGAAAATAGGGTATTCGATGGCTGGCAACAATATTTTTGAGCAACTAGGAGGGTAAGTTAAGGAAGAAGAGATAGATTACTACCATGAAGATCTGGCTTACCTCATACTCTGCCTATTCTCTTGTTTAACTAAAGATTTACTAAATTGGTTGGTTGCAACCCCATATAAGTTTAGCTTAGTTCTAGCTATTGGCTTTAAGCATTTAGATGTCTTACATGTATAAATATTTGCTGCTAGCATAAACATACTGTGGCCCAAGTTAGTTAAACTCATATCAAAATGTGAAAAATATAGAGCAAATCTCATTTAAAACTTGCAGTTTGTCACTCATATCAAAATGTGAAACATATAGAGCAAATCTCATTTAAAACTTGCAGCTGTTCACTCATATCAAAATGTGAAAAATATATAGCAAATCTCATTTAAAACTTGCAGTTGTTCACTCATATCAAAATGTGAAAAATATAGAGCAAAACTTATTTTAAACTTGCAGTTGTTCACTCATCAAAATGTGAAAAATATAGAGCAAATCTCATTTAAAACTTGCAGCTATTAACTCGTATCAAAATGTGACAATTTAGAGCAATCTCATTTAACCTTGCAGCTGTTCACTCAAATCAGAATTAAAGAGTTAATCTCATTTAAAACTTGCAGCTATTAACTCGTATCAAAATGTGTCAATATAGAGTGATCTCATTAAATCTTGCAGTTGTAATGCCTATCAAAGGTAACAATATAGAATAATTTTCAATTTAGTCCTTGCAGCTGCTCACTTATATTAGAATGTGACATTATAGAATAAATCTCAATTTATTTCTTGTAGTCGTTAATCTAACCATGAAGATTTTGGTCAAGCAAGCATCATAGCCTTAATTTCTTAACCATGAGGCACAAAATGACATATTTATACCTCAATGGGGGATTACCTTCTTGGTAAACACAAAAAATGTCTTCATAACAAGTAGAGTACGATATCTCTTCCCATATTTGTCTTAAGGAATTGATCTTTTTATGGTGCAGCCAAAAATCTATTACCATTACATCTAAATCTATTACCATTACATTTAAATCTATTTCCATCAAATATACTATACTAGATTATGGCTCTAAGTACTACCTGCAACATACCTTGCTACACTGCTGGCTACTAAGTCAGCTACCCATTCAAAAGACTACAATTGTTACGATCAAGTGACTATTAGGGCAATTGTTCTCATTTTAATGAGTGTTTTTATTTATGTAATCCTTGCTAGACCATGTCTTGAATTATTCCAATAGGATCAATGACTCCGGTATCCTCTGCCTACTAACCGGGGAAGAAGGGTTTCCTTCCCACTAGAAGGTGACTAAGGGTAAGAAATGATCTTCATAGGATATCTAGCAATGCCATACTTGGTGGTAGCTAGGAGGGAAACCTACTAAACTTGAGTTGGGAGCCTACTTCCGGTCTAGTGCTAAGCATAAGCTAGGGAATAGTACTTGCTTGAGATGGACGATAGTTTATGAGTGATACTATGCTCAAGATGGATGATAGACTAGGAGCAATACTATGCTTGAGATGGACAATGGTCTAGGGGTGGTACCAAGCTTGGGATGGATAATGGTCTAGGGGCAGTACTAGCTCAAGATGTACAATAGTCTAGGGGCAACATTATGCTCAAGATGGACAAGATTCTAGAAGCGGTACTAGGATCAAGATGGTCATTAGTCTGGGAGAATTTCACGTGAATGATGGTTACCCTAGTTGGTTAGCTAATATATGGACAACCTGAAGGTGGATACCCAACAAGCTAAAGTAGGTAGATCTAACTCCCCTTTGAAATCTCATAACTGTTGGAAGGAATTATAAGTTTACCATAGCTAGGTGTACCTTGGGAAAAGGGTCACTAGAAAGTCATATTGCTCATTGCTTAAGGGTTTGAATGGCCACTCTCTCTTTCACCACGGGCCACCTAATCTGCTTGCAGGGGTGGATAGGGTTTGAATCCACATTGGTTGGGATTAGTTTGCACCCCACCATGATTGGATCGAGTGGGGTCTTGGAGATAAAACAATTCACCATCATGAAGGTATGTGCAATCTAGTTAGTAGCATTATTTTTATTAAGGCAGCAAGTTGTACTAGTGGATTATGTAACTGACATGATATGAAACTACCTAAGTTGATCTCCACACTAGTGTATTCGACTCCAATTTCTAACAAACGTTTGTTGAAATTTTGACAAACTAATGTCGGAACATTGACAAACAAATAATTAAATTTTCGTCGCAATAGTTTCGTCGCTTTACTCACAAACCTTGAACTATTGAAATCACAACGTGCCTTTGTCGATTTTCAACATGGTAAAGGTGATAAGGTGTTCGTTGGAATATCGACGAAACGTGTGTTGATCTAACAACATGCCTTCATCGGTTGTTGCCACGGTAAAGGTGTTTAGGTGTTCGTCAGAATATCAACGAAATGTGTGTCATAACGTCGAACATTTTCGTCAGATGTACAACAATTCCATCAAACGCATTTGATGTTTCGTTAGATGGGTTCATCGAAATTTTGACGGAATTGTGCAATATTTAAAAAAGAAAAAGTATTCCATTTGCAAACATACTAGTCTAGAAAAATGTAATTGGCTGGTGTAAAGCCAAATTCGACCACCTTTGCCAACATCCTCCCTGTATGTGCCAAAAGGGGAGCTTTGTAATAGGGTATGGACATCCATCAAAACAGAAAGGATAGAGGAATTTCATCAGATGTAGTTGCAACTTCCCTATTAGACATGTATGCAAAATGTCGAAGCATAGACAAGGCACGTGAACTGTTTGACATAATGCCTCAAAGAAATGTCATCTCATGGACTGCAATGATTACAGTATATGCACAAAATAGATTAGTTCAAAAGGCTTTAGAAATTTTAAAGAAAATTTAATTGGCTGGTGTAAAGCCAAAGTTGACAACCTTTGTGAGCATCCTCCCTATGCCAAAAGGGGAGCTTTTTAACAGGGTATGGACATCCATCATAACATAATGGAAGGGGGATTTTTGTCAAATATTATAGTTAGAAATTCTCTAGTAGACATTTATTCAAAATGTGGAAGTATAGATAAGGCACGCGAACTATTTGATGGAATGGCTCAAAGAGATGTCATCTCTTGAAATGCAATAATTGTAGGATATGGAAAAAAATGACTATTTAAATAGAAATTGTTGTGATAGATGAAAACTATTTCCATCATTTTAAATAGGGATAATGTTCTTGAGGAGATGTTTGGTGATGCTAAATGAAGCAATCTGAAAATTAGGCTTTCAATATGTTGTAGTGGCAACTGCCCTAGTAGACATACCTACGAAGAGTCTATAATGCACCTTCAAAAGCTGTAGTCATGCCTATCTTATCCTGTTCCCCACATGAACATATGTTCAATTAGATAATAGAATACAAAATAAAATAAAGAGTTTAACTAATGAATTGTAGAAAATAAATTTTTGTAGTTTATATTCATATTGCTGATTACATTCATTGCATTACACACCTTTCAAACTCAAAGTATTACTTCACATTGCATAACTAATAACTAGATGTTGATAGATGATGAAATTTTAATTATAATATAGTTTATTATGGTCAAGTAATAACTAATAACTAGGAGCAACTGCCAATTGCATTAGCTTGTCATGGAATTCCATGAGACCACATTTATTTGAGGCAATTTTTCAAATAGTTCACTGCCTTGTCTATGCTACGACATTTTTCATACATGTCTGCCAAAGTATTCTATCAAACAGTTCACTGCCTTGCTGCTATTATCTACTATTTTCCTACATCTCATGGAATCTTTATCACTATCAATATGTCTAGACAATCATGATGATATGACTATCTTTAAATCTTACTCGTCGTTGAGGACAGCCATGACTTGTCCTTCCTACGACTGCCTTTAATGGACCAAGGCTATCCTAAACTCTGCATTCATGGTCAACTTTTCAACTCTGGATTATCAATTTGAAGAATCTTGTGGATGTTTCCTGATTGATTCTCAGCTAATGCCTTAAAATCCTAAAACTTATCAAAGACTTTAGATTCATGTCTAAGAAAGTAGAACCATGTGTATCTGGAAAAATCATCTATGAGGTGAGAACATGTCTTGCCCTGGTAAAAGATGGATGAGAAAATGCCCCAACTATGTCACTTTGAATTAGCTCCAAAGTCTATGTTTCCCTCTATAACTTGTCTTTGTCAATTATTTCTTCAAGATTCTTACCAAGGGTACAACCCTCACAAAGACCTTTAGAAAAGGTGAATCTAAGAAATCCTATGACCATACCTTGTTGACTTAGTTGCTCAAGATACCAATAGTTAATATGGTTGAACCGTTCATGCCATAATTTGCTAACCTCATTAGAATGAGTTAGTAATGTTGTGGGAGAAATGTCTAATGAAATTTATTTGAGGTGTATAATTGGATTGGTGATCTACCTTACCCACTACTACTAAATCATTGTTGTGCAACTCTCTTATCTCAACTGTTTCTGGAGAAAAAATGACCCTCATGCCTTTCCCTATGTGAGTAATTTCATACATTGATAGGAGATTAGCTGAAAGTGAAGGGACACTTAGAACATTGGTAAATGTGCCTCATTCAATTTCAAAAATCCATCTCCCTGTAAACGAAGTTGGGGTATCATCACCCAAGGTGATAATAGACATGCTAGATGGCTCTAAGGAAGATAACTCAACCTTTGAAAAAACCATGTGTTGTGAAGCAGCTGAGTCAATAATCCTTTGCCTTAGTTGATTCCTAGTTTGATGAGGGTTTGATAGACTTAGGAACCCCTATATTATGCTTTTGAAGAAGATGAGAAAGATGGAAAATATGTTTCTTCATGCACTTGTGATCATCATGGCCAAACCTCTTACAAAAGACACACTTAAATCTTTCTTTCTTAGGTTTCCCCTGAGATGAAGAGTTTTGAGTGCTTGGTTTGGAAGACTCAAATTTTGGTTCTTTCTTATTCTACTTGTCCTTTTGATGTGATTTGTAACGGCCCACCACACAAACCCCAAAGGAACTAATAAAGATGCAACAATTTTTTTTTTTAAAAGAACATATTAAATGTATTTAAGTATTCCAACAATACAATGTTCTAAGTTGCACAACTAAATACCTTGGGGGTACACGAGGTGACATTACTACACTAACCCATAACAAAGATAATATATTAACAATAATTAAACAATTACGTAAAACCATTCATTCTCTCATCACCACTTAAAACGTCCATTAACAATAACCACATTAATAAAAGTAATCCATATTAAACCATATATGCAAAACACAAATGAATTAATCATAAAGATAATAAACATATATATTTCGACAGATACAACACAACATAAACAATAATTACAAATGGTAGTTCACGAATGATTACATGGCTTGAATATACATTACATCAATATGATATTACAACATAATGAACATATAAATAAATTACAAGGTCATCCCAACACACATGGGAGATGATACATCAATGAATACATTACATCTGAAGTATAACATACATCTGGTACAGAAGAACACTGGAGCAACAACATCTGCCAAAACCCTACAATGAAATACACAACTATATCCAAAGGGAACCCAACGGGGTGTGAAGCACATGCCACCCAACCACCCCCGTGCTAGGAGTAGACAAGGAAGGATACCGACCAAGTATGTCTAACAATAAACACAATACTAAATCCAGACAAGACAACATAATATCAAAAGACCACATAGAAAAATAAACAACGATAAATCACCAAGGGTCATAACAATAAACCACTCTTGAACATAACAATAAATCACTTTCCAAATAATATGACAACAAGTCACGAAACACATCATCAATAAACCTCAAATCATAATATCAAAGACGTCTTCCAGAGGAATTCTATAAACCAACACATATGGAATGCTAGAGGAGAGTGTCATCGCATGGTTTCACATGGATTATCCAAACAACCTATCACAAGGTGCCACCTCCATCTATACATGGATTATCCAGACAACCTAGTTTAAGGTGCCGCCTCTATCTATGGTTCTCCTGACAACCTATCTCAAGGCGCCACTCCATAGGATTACTCATGCAGAATTGTTAACCTCTCGTGAAGACAAGGCAACGATCTTGCCAACCACGGCCTTCTCGATCCCCTTTAGTCTGTGATAGCACTAACAGGCAGATGAGGCATCACAATTATCTTATTAATGTTTAATCCCCACCCACAATTAATTACTTGGGTTATCACTGATTACTATAACTCTATGTGGGTTACCCCGACAGCCCCTTTGTGCGCCGACCCCCACTTAGAGCCACTCTCTCTAGACACTCAAATACAAACATCCAACACAAAAGGATTGTATCAACAAGAAATACTGAACCAATCAAATGGATCCTCTGCGAGGCATAACCACCTCACCAACACATATGAAACACATCCACGGTCAAAACATAGGCCAAGTATCAAATTGCAAAAATCAACAATGACATCAGTATCCCCACCTCTGGAAGTTCCTAATCAACAACTAAAATTCCTATAACAGGGTAAACCAACTCTACAGTTTCTCCCACATGACATAAACCCGAATAAAAGAAAACTCACAATGGACTCAATGAATAGTCTCAAGAGTAATAAATTTACATAACACAACGCTATACAACTCGTTTCAATATATAATAAATTTCGCCAATTAAACAAATCAATTATTCAGAAATAATTAATTAACATGTAGTTTATCTCTAATTTTCACAATCAAACTATATCATTGCAAACTTGTAAAAATTATCTCATTAATTCAATATCTCAACATATTAAATCCTTTAAATATTTATATAAATATATATACATATATACGTTTTTTGTGCGTATATACATATATATATATATTAAATTCATATATTTAAATTTCATAATAAAAATTACCTATATATATATTTATATATATACATCAATATTCAATATATAATTTAAATAAAATTATTTATATATATATATATATATAAATTGAAATACAAAAATCCGTTCAAAGCTAATCACAAAATAAAATAAAATTAATTCACATAGTATTATAGGCCGCAGCCCGTACCCCAGTGGGTATTGTGGTCCCCACTGTGGGGAGGCTGCAACCCCCACAGGGCTGGTACAACAGCCATCAGCTGCCGTGCGCAGCTTGTGGTGGCTGCGTACCGCCACCACTAGGTCGGGGGTGGTACAGCCTCGGTCGGCCACTCCCTTCCCCAAAACAAAAATAAAACTTTTATTTATTTATTTTATTATTATTATTTTTTAATTTTTTATTAAACTTTCACAAAAAGAAAAGATTACAACTTTCAAAAACAAAAGTATGTAAACATTTTTTATATATATTTATTTTTATTTCTACAAAGACTAATCGACATAAGAATTCCAATCCACAACATGTATACATATAATAGAGCATATATACACATATATATATATATATATATATATAAGAGCATATATATATATGTATATATATATATATATATATATATATATATATGTTATAATTTTTATCTTTTTATTACATATTTTATTAGATACGTCTTCAAAATCCGAACCCTATATGTTGTTTTGTATATTTTAAAATAAAAAGAACAGTATAATATTACATATAATTCAATACTCTCAAATACAAAGTATAATTGTTTATTCATTTCACATAAATTGGAAAACAAATAGGTACACTAGATTTAAATATATACATTTAAATAACTCAAACAGAATTTTATATATATATATATATATATATATATATATATATATATATTTGTTTATATATATTTAACAAAAGATTCAAAACAATAATATAACAGAAGATTTTCCAATAAATCTAATATAGTTCTGGCATGTAAATTCAACCCACAATCAGACTGATTTTTATTTCAAAACAATAAATTTCACTATTTAAATTATATTGAAGAACTTCAAAAGGGTTTTACTAAAGTTTTCCACAAAAGATTCAAGGGTCTCATACAAACAAATTTCAAATCACATAACTTCTTTCAATGATTTTTTTAAACACAAGAACCAAATTTTGTTTATGGAACAATAAAATAATAATAACTTAAAAAAGAAAACTTGGAGTCCTTCGTTCGATGTAGACTCCCTTTTGTAGCCTCTTCTCAATCTCCTACATGCATCTCTATTTTAAAACTATCTTTCTTCAAAACAATTCTTTTACCCATAAGCACCAAAAACAAAATATTTTTCTTTTCTTTATACAGACAATATTCAGAAAAACCTTTTATGTGTAAAAAATTCCCTTCCAAATAAAATAAAGTTCATCATCTTTTTCCACAAAAAATATCCTTCATTCATTTGTCCTTTTTCTGCTTTTAAAAGCACACTTATCTACAATTTTAATTAAAAATAAATTATTTCCTAAGATATTATCCACACAAGATTTTCTAATTTAATATTAAGAAAAATATAATATTTAATTATCAACATCAATATTTATTTAATTTAATTACCTACACTTTTAATTAATTAACTAACTCTTTAATAACAATATAATTAAATTTCAACATTTAACCAACATACAATTAATTAAAACAAGACAACATTAATTAATTTTATAAAATAAGATTAATTAAATGACCACTAACCATAAGTACAATAATTAATCAACAATCAAACTACACAACGACAAGGACAAAACCTTAGTCATGACACAACACTCACAACAGGATGATAGACTTGGGATGATGATACTTCCAAATCAACTCCCTTTTTCAACATTGTACCTATTGGGTTAAATTGATGCTTGCCCTGTCCTACCAAAGTAGGTGGAATCGAGACTTTATACCTGCAAATCTTGCATACCAATAAACGTCAAATAACATGCATATACATATAATCAAAACATTATATTGTGAGAAGGAATTGCAGCGTAGCAAGGCACTCGTAAACAAGTGGTGCTACACTATCCTCTCTCCAAACTATACTAACAATTACAATATCAAATATGAAATAACATTTCTAACTACTGATCACATCATAAACTAATTACTAAACCATTGTATTATAATGTATTACTGAAACCAAATTAAACATCATAGAATCACAACATCAACATATATAATATTAATGAAAAACCATTGCATAATATAATAATCCAAACACCACATAAATTATCATAAATCATAATAATAATGTCAAATGTAGCAATCGATTAAACTATGCATCTGCACACACCAGGTCGGTGAATTAATCCCCATTACAATTTAGTATCACACTAACATATAAAAGTAACAAATAGTAGCAAATAGTATCAACAACATGGGGGTATTACATGATTGTTTCTTCTCTTGATTAGAATTCTTTGGTTTCCCATTCCCAACAATAAGGGCTTGAGCTTTTGTAGACTTCAATGTCCCCATTTGAATTAACTTATCTTGCTTCCTAGTTAGGTTGGAACTAAAATCATCTAAGGCATTTTTCAAGAGATTCCCATAGCACTTTTGTTGACTAGAAAGTGGAAACAAACACTGATTAATTATAACCGAGCTTAAAGATGATGGGAAGAACTAGTTGATCATCCTTTTTCTCTATTTTGGGCATTCCTTAAGTTTCAACCTTAGTGATTTAAATCTAGTGAAGAAGCCTTCTATGGTGCCATAAGAATTAGAGCTCAAGCTAATGTGCACATTCTCCAACTCATGGCTTCTCATCTCAACTTTTTTTCCAAAGAGTTTTTGTAGAACAATCGAAACTTCATTAGAAGTATTAAAAGCTTCAATATAAAATAGAAGTTTTGGAGACATGGTTAGACATAAGAATCCAAAATATTGATTACCCTTGTTGAATCACTTAACTTTAGCACTTTCATCTGTACATTTTTTTTCTACCCCCAATGTAACTCTATATAACCTCTTGTTCTTTAGTATTAGTTGAACCTTAGTTTTCTGTTGATGGTAGTTAAATGGAATTGTTGTCACCTAGAATCGCACCTTGTGCAAAGTTTACAAGAAACTGAGCATTCTAGAACAACATGGGATCATTCCAAGGCTGTGGGTCACCTATCGCCGAAATGAACCTCTGGAGAAGGCCGACTTCCTTTGGGTATCACCCAAACTATTGTTTCTTTGAGAGGAAAGAGGGAAAAGATGCATGAATTAAAGAACTACACTAGGGTGATACACCGAAATGACAGGAACAATGAAACACTCAACTTACACTTGAACACTGGTGACAGCCATGGAACTACACAACAAGATCCTGTAGGTCACACATACAAACAGGGTTGACATGCACATGCCTTCAAGAAGGAAAGGCAGATTTTCACAAACTAAAAGCTCATGTGCAAGATTAAGTAAACACAATTTGCAATGTACATGATACTACTTCTACAAAGAAAGGCACGACATGAAACAAAAGCTATAAGGAAAAATAAAATTTCACTAAGTAGCTCAATGAATCACTAAAGAATGCACAATACTTCACAAGAATCAGAAGGCAAAAAGATGGACCATCAATGGTAATCAAGGCAAATTTTGTATATTATGTTCCAAGTTGAATTACAGAAGCCTGCTAGTTTGAGAGAGGACTGCAAAAGGGTCACAGGCTTCAGAAGAGCATACCTCCGAACTCCTTTACAAGAAGGAAAAAATGCCTTATATATAGAAAAAATCTCGGCCCCTTAGGGCTTACAAAAATATCAGGCTCAGAAAAAATCTACCATAGATCTTTTGATCGAATTAAATATTGCATCCCTACGTGTCCCTATCGGTGAAGAGTCATCTCTGGAGAAGCCTCTGTAGATATTTCGTAGCTACCGCATTCACTCTGATTCTGGCATCGTGTCTTGTTCGAAACACTTCAGCTGAAAGCTTTGAATGTCCCGAGCTCACAACAGATACGTGCTGCATTCACATTCTGTTGATTTTCTTTCTGCTGGTCAAGCTACCATGACTTGCCCCTAGCTCCCCCTGATTGGTCAAGAGTATTCCGTGCGGACTCTGTGGGCGGTCGAAAGCTCTTCGATCAAAATCGCATCTCGGCGAGACACTGAAAGTGTCTCACCGATGCGATTATGCTCCTCAGAATCCATCGGCATAGCATATGATAGTCAATGAGAGCTCTTATTGAGCCACCAAAGTTATATCGAAGTCAGCTTTGTCACCGCTCAAAACATTGGCAAGACATTGCCGAGTCGGCAGGATCTCATAGTGATGCCGGGTCTTTCTACCCGAGCTCATTCTATATCGGTCAGATCCTTCTTTGGTTAGCAAGACCTCTTGCCGAACTTCCTCTTGTCTCTTTTTCCTTTTCACTTCGCCACCTCCCCGAGCTCCTCCTGAGTCGACAAGATATCGCCGAGTCGGCCAGACCTCTCGCCGGGTTCCCTCTCTCTTAGCGAAACTGTCTCCTTGGTTAAGACCCTTTTCATTGGCAAGAGTTCACCCTGTCGGTGAAACATCTTGGCGAGGCCACTTTTCTCTTGGCGAGCTTCTTTCTGTTTCACTGAGACCTACGCCGAACTCATGTGTTCTCTTTGAGCTCTTCTCACCCCTCGGCAAGACAACACTGCTTCGGCGGGACCCTATGTCGAGCTTTAAAACCTTCGGCGAGCCCATCCTAGTAGCGGCAAGACTCCTGCCGAACCCTCTGTGTTGTTGCCGAGACCTTCCATTTTTACTAAGACCTCCTAGCAAGCTCCTTTACTTACTCTGAAGTGCCCAGTTGGTGTAACCTTCGTCCTTCAGCAAGACGCTTTGTAGTCGGCGAGACATTTGATGTCGGTGAGACATCTTATCTCAGCAAAACATTTCGCCGAGACCTCTAACCTCTGGCCAAAACTGCTTTTCACTTTGGAGGCTTCACTACTCGGTGAGACTCTTGGTGATGGTCTCCGCCTCCTGCCGAGCTTTGTTTCGTTTTGGGGAGACATCATTAATTTGGCATGACTTTATGCCAATGTCCTTGGTCTCGGCGAAAACTTTTGTTGTCGGCGAGACATAATGCCCTCGCCAAGACATTCTTGCGAAGGCATCAACTTGGCCGAAACCATGATTGCTTGTCGAGATCTCCTTTCATCTGTCGGCAGGACCCCTGAGTATCGGTGAGAGATCCTGTCGAAGGCGCAACATTACCTTGATACGCCTCACTTTCGGCAAGACATCATGCATTCACTGAGACATCTTGGCGAATCCCTTTTCTCCCCGGCCCCAAACATTCCTTTGGTGAGACATTGGAGCCCTCGGCGAGACATCTTGGTGATATCACTGATTTCGGCGAAGCCCTGGCCAGTCGCCGAGACATCCTGGCAGCTTGACCCTCACTTTTGGCGAAATGGGATCCTGTCAGGGTAACCTTCATCCGTCGGCAGGACATCTCCACTTCGGCATGACTTTATGCCGATGTCCTTGGTCTTGGCGAAATCTCTTGTGAATGTCACGCCGAAATGTGCCTGGATATGGATCCCAATCGCTATGACATCAAATAAGTCTTGCCGATATGTTCCCTAGTTTGAAGCATTCAGACCTAATGGAAATCTTGTCACATGATATTATGCCTGATTGAGCCTAAGGGTAAAAATTAGGTAACATTTCTGGCGACTTTTGCTAGATGTTTGCCTGCTAAACATGAAAACCAGTAGCCTGGGCATATCCATTGGGCATGGAGTCATTGGGAAAATTATGGAACAGAATTGGAAACTTATTGAAAGTAGGGAAAAACTGAAATAAAACTATTTACATGTGTTGACACAACACTTAGGGAATGTAAATTGCATCTAAACCTACCCTATACTAACCAGTGAGAAACTGATCAAACAAAACCATTCACAAGTTGGGTAAGATAATTGCCCTTTCTCAAAAATTTATGATGTTTGCCATGCTAGAGAACAACTATAGAGAAATGAAGTATGCATGACACTTCAACGGATGGCAACACAATCTCTTGCAGAACATGTTCAAGCTTACTAACCTTGTCATATGGAATGTAAACATTCCAGTTTTGAGGTGGAAAGGTAACTTGAGTGCGCTCCTCCTAAGCATTACCCTCATGCTTGGGTGTATGATTCATTATTGGTGCAGTATTGGACTCCATCTGAGCTAGGTACCTGATTGGATAGCCCCTGGTAAGGGTAAAACTTGAACTCTCCCTGTTGGTCGCTTGTTGATCTCTAAAGACTTCATCTTTTACTTGAAAAGATGCTGATTGGAGGCAACATGCAGGCTATTCCTTGGCTGCTACAGTTTGGTCTTCTTGATCAATTATTCTTTCTTTCAGCTCTACAATGAGAGAGGAGTCCTGATTCTTTGCATCACACATAACATTGTCTGAAAAGAAACCATTAACATTTTTGATGGTTGGATCTCCTTGACTAAGAAGCTGATATCCCTATTGGATAACTGAAAACAAATCTTCAAACTGTGGCTCCCTATGCTCTTTGTCCATGACAAAATATACCTCCTCTTCAACAAAGTGAGGCAGCTCATCAAATGAGTACATAGGCTGCAAGGCATTATCCTCTACAACTTCCTCAATAGCCTCACCATCTTGAATGGGCTGAACACATGCCTCCCTCTCACATGATAGTAGTTCATCATCTATGTTGGAACAAAAAGCTTCTATGATATCATCTAACTCATAATCTTGCATTAAATCTAGATGAATTTTATCATTTAGTTGCTCCATACTAGGCATAGATGCTATCATGCATGTGAGATCTTGATCTTCATCAACAAATTGAGGAAGCTCATTGAACAATTCAGCAATATTCTCTGGCCATCCCAAATCAACTGGTAGAACATGAACCTGCATGCTCTTTTCAACTTGCTCAATAGAACCAGGTAGTTGGTCAAGCGAATGAACCAATTGTTCTTCCTCATGTGGCTCCTTTTTCAAAGAAACTTGGGCATCCTCTATCTGGAAGTGGAGCTCCTTGACTGGAAATTTTTGGATTGTGCTTTCAGCCATCTTATAAACAGAGTCAGAAAATCTTTCAAATGAATCAAAATCTAAGGGGTTTAGCAGGGGATTTGATTGAACATTGTCTTCACATGTGCTATTGTTGTTTTGCTGAATGTTGCCAATCGACAAATGCCCAAATTGTTTGATATCTTCCAGTTGTTCAATCTTTTGTTGATGTTGCTTTTTGTATTCCTCCATAGCTAGATGTAACAGATTTGGAGTTCTAGTCTCTTTCGTGGTAAACGAACCAACTTGATCACTGGGCTACTCTTCCTCTGCAAAAACTCTCTTCTCTTTGGAAATCCCTTCAAGCTGCTTCGTTTGAAACTCCTCCATCAGTTGGTGCTGATATTCAGAGTAAGCTTGAGTATTCCACACCTGAGCAGAGAGTAGCCTCATTTGTTCTTCCTTAGCATATACTTCCTGTTCAAGGCCTTCCTCGAACTGGACTCTCTTTGCCACTCCTTCTGGATCATAAAAATAGAATTTTTCAGCCATCTCTTGTTGCCGCATAATGGTACCTTGTTGCACCTTGATATCAACCAACATCTTAGATAGGTATGCAAGCACCTTACTAATATCATTAATCTTCATATTGTGAAGACCTTGACTAAGATCCCACAATGTATGGTCAATCTGTTGGAACAGGTTCAATACACTCTGATATGGATGTGCAGGAGCAACATACTCATGATATGGAGGGTAATAGTAAGCATCTTCATAATTACTGGACATATTTTCAGAAAAGAGCTGGAAATTCAGAATTAACAGATTACTTTGAGACATACCAAGACCTGTGTCTATGAAACCAAGAGATTTGAGCTCAGAGTCGCCAGGTATGTAAAGAAAATGCCTCCAAAAGGCTAAATCTACTACTGTACACACCAAACAACAACAATAAAATGTATAAACATGAACTGAAAAGCAGTTCACAGTCCCACCGGGCGTGCCAGAAACTGTTGTCACCTAGAATCGCACCCTGTGCAAAGTTTACAAGAAACTGAGCATTCTAGAGCAACATGGGATCATTCCAAGGTTGTGGGTCACCTATCGCTGAAATGAACCTCCGGAGAAGGCTGGCTTCCTTTGGGTATCACCTAAACTATTGTTTCTTTGAGAGGAAAGAGGGAAAATATGCATGAATTAAAGAACTACACTAGGGTGATACACCGAAATGACAAGAACAATGAAACACTCAACTTACACTTGAACACCGGTGACAGCCATGGAACTGCACAACAAGATCCTGTAGGTCACGCATACAAAAAGGTTTGACATGCACATGCCTTCAAGAAGGAAAGACAAATTTTCACAAACTAGAAGCTCATGCGCAAGATTAAGTAAACATAGTTTGCAACCTACATGATACTACTTATGCAAAGAAAGGCACGACATGAAACAAAAGCTATAAGGAAAGAGAAAATTTCACTAAATAGCTCAATGAATCACCAAAGAATGCACAATACTTCACAAGAATCAGAAGGCAAAAAGATGGACCATCAATGGTAATCAAGGTAGATTTTGTATACTATGTTCCAAGTTGAATTACAGAAGCCTACTAGTCTGAGAGAGGACTGCAAAAGGGTCACAGACTTCAGAAGAGCATACCTCCGAACTCCTTTACAAGAAGGAAAAAATTCCTTATATATAGAAAAGATCTCGGCCCCTTAGGGCTTACAAAAATATCAGGCTCAAAAAAATCTCCCATAGATCTTTTGATTGAATTAAATATTGCATCCTTGCATGTCCCTGTCGGCGAAGAGTCATCTCCGGAGAAGCCTCTATAGATATTTTGCAGCTACCGCATTCACTCCGATCTTGGCATCGTGTCTTGTTCGAAACACTTCAGCTAAAAGCTTTGAATGCCCCAAGCTCACAATAGATACGTGCTGCATTCACATTATGTTGATTTTTTTCTGTTGGTCAAGCTGCCACGACTTGCCCCTAGCTCCCCCTGATTGGATGAGAGTATTTTGTGCAGACTCTGTGGGCAGTCAAAAGCTCTTCGATCAGAATCACATCTCGGCGAGACACTAAAAGTGTCTCACCGATGTGATTATGCTCCTCAGAATCCATCGACATAGCATATGATAGTCGATGAGAGCTCTTATTGAGCCACCAAAGTTATATCGAAGTCAGCTTTGTCACCGCTCAGAACATCGGCAAGACATTGCCAAGTTGGCAGGTCTCATAGTGATGCTGGGTCTTTCTACCCGAGCTCATTCTATATTGGTCGGATCCTTCTTTGGTCGGCAAGACCTCTCGCTGAACTTCCTCTTGTCTCTTTTTCCTTTTCACTTCGCCACCTCCCCGAGCTCCTCCTGAGTCGGAAAGATATCGCCGAGTCGGCCAGACCTCTCGTCGGGTTCCCTCTCTCTTAGCAAAACTGTCTCCTTGGCCGAGACCCTTTTCATCTGCAAGAGTTCACCCTATTGGTGAAACATCTTGGCGAGGTCACTTTTCTCTCGGCGAGCTTCTTTTTGTTTCGCTGAGACCTACGCCGAACTCATGCGTTCTCTCTTAGCTCTTCTCACCCCTCGGCAAGACAACACTGCTTCTGCGGGACCCTATGTCGAGCTTTAAAACCTTCGGCGAGCCCATCCTGGTATCGGCAAGACTCCTACCGAACCCTCTGTGTTGTCGCCGAGACCTTCCATTTTCACTAAGACCTCCTAGCGAGCTCCTTTACTTACTCTGAAGTGCCCAGTCGGTGTAACCTTCATCCTTCGGCAAGACGCTTTGTAGTCGGCGAGACATTTGATGTCGGTGAGACATCTTATCTCGGCAAAACATTTTGCCGAGACCTCTAACCTCCGGCCAAAACTACTTTTCACTTTGGAGGCTTCACTACTCGGTGAGACTCTTGGCGATGGTCTTCGCCTCCTGCCGAGCTCTGTTTCATTTCAGGGAGACATCATTACTTCGGCATGACTTTATGCCGATGTCCTCGATCTTGACAAAAACTTTTGTTGTCGGTGAGACATATGCCCTTGCCAAGACATTCTTGCGAGGGCATCAACTTGGCTGAAACCATGATTTCTTGCCGAGATCTCCTTTCATCTGTCGGCAGGACCCCCGAGTATCGGTGAGAGATCTTGTCGAAGGCGCAACATTACCTCGATATGCCTCACTTTCGGCAAGACATCATGCATTCACAGAGACATCTTGGCGAATCCCTTTTCTCCTCAGCCCCAAACATTCTTTCGGTGAGACATTGAAGCCCTCGGCGAGACATCTTGGTGATATCACTGATTTCGGCGAAGCCCTGGCCAGTCGCCGAGACATCCTGGTAGCTTGACCCTCACTTTTGGTGAACTGGGATCCTGTTGGGGTAACCTTCATCCGTCAGCGGGACATCTCCACTTCGGCATGACTTTATGCCAATGTCCTTGGTCTCGGCGAAATATTTTGTGAATGTCACGGCGAAATGTGCCTGGATATGGATCCCAATCGCTGTGACATCAAATAAGTCTTGCCGATATGTTCCCTAGTTTGAAGCATTTGGACCTAATGGAACCCCTGTCACATGATATTCTGCCTGATTGAACCTAAGGGTAAAAATTAGGTAACAAGAATTATAAGAGGAACTAGAACATTTGAATCCATTCTTGTTGATTGTTTCAATGAATTTAGAAGTACAAAAAAGAAAAGATAGGAGGAAGTACACACAACACAAAGCTATCCACAAGATAGTCAACTGTCTTGTTGTAGCCAACCAATTAGGCCTCTTGGAGCAACGTTGTTTTGGTCCATTACTCTTTTTCTATTCACTATCATGAAGGAAGATTTTGAGGCCTTGTAGGGGCATGCAATACCTGTCTAAGTTCAGTGGTTTGGGCCTGGTATAGGCTTGCATGTGAATTTTATTTTGACTATCCTACCAGGCGGGGCTACAAGGGTTAAAAGGGTAAAGAGGCCTAAAGGTTAGAGCAATGAGAAAATGGAGTTTTCTAAGTGAAAATTAGGGTGTTAATTTTTGGTTTGGTCCTATTTGACATGATGTAAGTGGTTACAAACCCTCTTGGTTGTGAGAGTACAAGAACCCTAGGTGAGTTGGGTCTTTTCCTTGAAGAAATAGTGGATTGGAAAGGTCCACTTAAAGAGTATTTGAGAGAGGTATGCTAAGCTGGTGGTTTGATCATCTAGTTGATTATCTAATAAGCTTCCCCTGCTCACTCTCAATCACTTATTCCTACATAGTTCACTATCCTTGGTTTTTCAATCACTTAATGTATTCTTTCCATGTCACAAAATAAGAATCTTCTATCATAAACAAGGTTGTAATATGAAGGCCTATAGCATACTCTGGGATCTACTAATTTCCTATCAAATTGCCCCATAATAACCCTTTTTATTTTTGTGATGGACATAAGCTAATGCATTATTCTTCAATTGTGACAAAACCTTTATGGAGTTACCCTCTCAAATGACACATGAATGCATAAATTTGAGAGGAAGACAGTAAGTTGAATGAATGTAAGTAGAGAAATTTTTGCATACCTGCATATGGTACAAAATTTCATGGTGAAGTGGAAGCCTCCCATCAACAAAAACAAAAGAAACAGAGCTTTGAAACCAAATCCACCCTTTAGAGCTGACAATTTTTCCACTAACTTGCTATGCACAAAAGTCAAAATTTAGAGTTATGTCACCACTAAAAACAAAAGAAACAGAGCTTTGAAACCAAATCCACACACAACACAATGTGGTATTCATACAAAGCCATACAAACAAACTAAACTCATAACATTGGAATGAAAACAACTTCAAATTATGGTATAGAGCATGGATTCAATTTACTCAACTGGAGGCACATTTCACAATAATAGGTTCTTCATCTAAAACATCTATACAAGGTTCAAATAGTAAAGAGATTGATGAAAGATAGAGGAATTAAAAAGATACTTGGATTTAATTGGATTGAAAGCCATAAACTGGTATATTTTTTTTGTGTAGGAGTCATCACATCCACAAACATGGCAGAGCTATGCAAAGTAGGAGAAATTGGCTTGGAAAATGAAGGCATCAAGGTATAAAGAATCATTTTTCTTCCACCATAGTGAAAAGTTAGCACTTTCTTTCATCTTTGCATATTGGTTTGATGCTTCAAATGATGCATTTCTTATATTGAAAAGTGCATACCTTATTGAGCTTCTCTTAGTTTCGAGAATAGTTTAATATTATCTACTAAACAGGGCCAACCACGTGACAGTGGAAGCTCATTTGGCCCCTCCTGCTCCCCTCCCCCCTCACATCACTCTCAATTCCCCATACCCGATCATATAACATTAATAATTCATTCATTCATTAATAACATATTACATTCATTCATCCATCCATTAATAACATATAACATTCATTCATTAACATATAACATTCATTCTTTCAGTTTTTACATATTATCAAAAATATGGTTGTCATAATATGATTACAATCACTTTTTTTTGGTTTCTTTTTTGAAGCTATCAAAAGCTAAACTAGAGTATCCTTTTCTAAATCATCTGTCCCCCCTTCAGTTGTTCTTCCCTCTGCTTGTGATCTTAATGTACGCTTAGTCATGTACTAATTAGGACATGGAGGCCACTGCAAGGTGGGGTTTGCTTCAATAACAAAGAAATGTTAAATTGATATGTTTTATTATTATTGTTACAATTATTTCATTAATTAAAAGAACATTATAGTGGTGCTCTTTACTTGATGGGGCCACATCATGTTCCTAATCTTGTCTTATAGCCTCATGTTGAACACCCTATAAATCCTGATATGGAGTTGAAACACTAAATGTTACATTAATTAATACACCAATTGCAATTAAATATGTTTAAAAGAACATTAGAGTGGCCCTCTTTACCTAATGGGCCCACATCATGTTCCTGATATTCTCTAGCCTGATCATGCTCAACATGTTGATCATGCTTTACTTGCTTTAAATTTGAAACACAAAAGGTTACATTAATTAATACACCAATTGCAATTAAAGATGTTTAATTGTATTATTCCATACTGTGTTTTGTATAGCACATGAATACATCTAGTACTAGGATGCACACCATGACATTCATTTGTAGGTTGTGCTCCACCCTCACCAGGCTGCATTCCAATGTCATGTACAATATTATCTTTGCTTGTCTGTTTAAGACAAATAGGCACATAGTTACTTTTTGGTGGAAATTAATATTGAATAGATTGCACAAGTATTCAATTTAAAATTTTTTTTATTGAGTTTATTTACCTACGTGTCAGATGCAATGGAAGATTGTTTTTTCCCAGTCAAGACTCTTAGGCGTTCAACCACAACTTCATAGCCATGTTGGAAGGCAATCTTCATGTCCTCTTATGTGGGCACTTTGTTAAATTTAGAGCCCTACATTTTTGCATAAGATCATGAATTTTTCTTCTATGGTGTGATAAAACCAATTTTTTTTGCAATTTATTATTTGGATGCAATATTTTATTTATTGATACTTACAATTCATGCGGCTAATTTCATATAACCATCAGAGCTAAGTTTGTGTTGCCCATGTTTTTCTAGTCTTGCCTTTGTTTCCTTCGATGTGTCAGACAACCTATGAAAAGTTTGAAATACGTTAAATTATGTAAAAATAAAGAGTAATCAATATATAATTACATTGTTGATAGTATCACATACCTTCTTTGGCCTAATGGTGTACTCTTTCCTTTTTTCTTTTCAGCCTTCTCCTTTCCTTCCGACACCAGGTTCTTCTATTCCCTCTCTGGAATCATGGGGGGACACTTGTACTTTTTGTTCTCTAAATGTGACCTATATTGGTCCCTCACATACTTTAGATAGGTACAGCTTTCTGAAGGACCTTAGTTTAGTTGAATGTTTTATCACCGAACAACACAACTAAATGGTTAATGAGCTCATCTTTTAAATCTTGATTTTGGGCATTCCACTGTGTATGTATGGTGGGCCCAAAGAGCTCCAATGTCATATCACCTAGATGTTTATAAAAAAACATCATTTCCTGCAAATTGATCATGGGATCATTAGTCTAAAAAGAGTGATCAATAAGTAAATTTCAATTGGATTATATATAGTAATAATTAAAAATTTTTAAAGTACCTGAGACCTCTATCTTTATGGGAATGAAATCCTCGTTCACCACAAATGTGACCGGAAATGTTCCTATACTAGTAATACAGGAAGATCTAGGAAATGCTGCTAAAACATCAACAGTACTAGTGGCCTTTGCATCACTAGTACTACTCGATGCCTACATGCTACGTGTTGCCGACATTTCAGTCGACAATATAGGCACAAATGATGGGGTCAGATGATGTGATGTATGTGTAGGAAGATCAGGATGGGCACTTGTACCAACCCCTACTCTAGGGGAAACACTTGTTGTACCCTGATCAAGGCCAACAACATCATGAGGATGCAAAAAATCTTATAAAAACAACACATTTTAGTTCATGGCATAAAATAGTACAAAATATAAAACCATGAATGAACTTATGTTATAATTAAAGACCTCATGAAAACTTACTTGCAGGTTTTGTACTCTCTTAGTCAATATTTCAAACCTCTCTCTTATCTCATCTGTTTGAGGCACTATGAAGAATAATTGAAGGATTTTTTCATTGCATTTTTTTTGTCTTCCTTATCATATCAAGAGGGTTTTTTGAATATGCGATGTCATCATCCAATAACAGTGACTACACCTCGACCCTATGGATGCTATCCTCTACTGTTGGTGCATTTCCTTGATCAATCGACTGCAACAAGAATATTAAAAACATTATCGAAATTAACCCAATAAAATTATGAAAAAAAATAATAATAAAACATTTTGCTTGTAGCTAATTTGTACAATTACAATGAGGTAAACCTATCGGGTAGAAATGTCTGAAGATGCATTGTGATATGTGGTTTGGGCTGGAGCCTTCCCCGTACGATCAATGTCTCGTTGTGACAAAAATTAAATATAAAAAAACATTACCGAATGAAACCAATGGATTTACGAAAAAAAACATAATAATAAAATGGTATATTGGAGTCATTAATTGGAGGTTGGGTAAAATGGTATATAGTACATACCACCCCCATAGTAGTTGTGTTTATATCTAAGTGATTCAAATTGTAATTGATTAGCAACTCTTCCCCTGCAATTATTGATTTTATCGCACATACAAATACACAATTTCCCTCGCATGCCTCAAATATGCAATTGGGTTGCTTATTTGTTGACCCAGGTCGTGTACTATTTATAAACCCTACAATTTTCCCTGTTGATTTTTCCCTTCCATCAATGTACATAGCCACTCTTTTATTTTGATCCTTATCTTTTAGCTGTTATAATTTGCTGACAGTGCATATCTAGGCATACTTCCTGTATATCAAACCAACTGCATCCAATCTTTGTAACTATAACAGGGTTCGACATACTCCATCAATTCAGTAACTTTTCGGTAATAGATCTTTATGCTGTCCATGCAAAATATTCCCAAACCATGTAATGACGATGGTGCTATGCGATATATCCTTTCGGTGACATAAAAATCAGTGTTTATTGGAGAAAGTTCTTTGGGTACCCATTGTTTCCGTAGATGTTTATACCTCAAGGGAACCTCAATGTCGCCTATGCTCTCATCATCATAAGAACATGACCCCCCTTCATCAAGAAAAAATTCCATGCATTTACAATTTTTTTTTCTAATCTTTTGACCTCTAGTTGATCTCCCTCTTTTAGACCTACTATATATCTCACTTTCCTCTTCTCTTCCTGAATTTCCCTCGCTCAAGAAAGAAAAAAATGACAAATACCTATTTGGTGGTACCTGTACTCATAAAGATGTTGGATGAAGTTCTTTCTTGGTGATGCAATCCCAAGGTGACATTATGATTAATCTATCATTTCATCGCTAGAACACTAATAGACATAATTCAGGTGCATGTGTGAGGTGGTTCAGCTGTCCACTGATAAACTCCATGTCTAAGTGGTTAACGGGGAGGGAGTGTGTACTAGGACTGGTTAAGTCATCATAAGTTTATGCTTTGGAAATAATTAAAATTGTTTAAGTCATCTTAAATCTTTGAATTTTTGGTCAATGACTTTTTCCCATTTAAAACCTGCCATATTGCCAAAAAAATGTGTTTAAAACCTCATAAAACACGAATAAAATCGTGCTAATTTTCATGTGAAAAAAAACCCATGAGACCATAGCTTGTTGCTTACTATTATGCTTTGATAGATTTTTCCCAAGAATCCATAGCTTGTTCGAAAGCACCTATTTTAGGCTTTTAGCCATAGCAGTAAGGCAGTAAACTATTTGAAAAAATGCCTCAAAAAAATGTGGTCTCATGGTGATGGAATTCTATCACCATGAGACCACATTTCTTTGGGGCATTTTTTCAAACAATTCACTCCCTTTTCTATGCTATTGCTTACTATTATACTTTGATAGATTTTTACCAAGCATCCGTAGCTTGTTTGAAAGGATTTGTTTTAGGAATTTAGCCATAGCAGCAAGGTAGTGAACTGTTTGATAAAATGCTTTGGTAGACATGTATGAAAAATGTCGTAGCATAGACAAGGTAGTGAATTGTTTGAAAAAATGCCTCAAAGAAATGTGGTCTTGGTGCAGGAGCACCTACACCACAATATCAATTTTTGATTGTTTGAGTACCTAGTAGGTTCATGCTAGTGTTTTCAAGTTTATTTTTTCTAAATAAGGTCTAATAGACCAATCTTCAATGTATTTAGGGAATTTGTGGGCTAAGGTGGTCAAATGTGCAGAAAAGCACTCTTGAATCAAATGATTGTTAATGTTGCCATAAAGGAAAATTATGTAAAATATAAATGGAAATGCTGAGGAAGAGTCTAAAGGTCATGTTTTGGGTAAATAAGGGTGTCTAAATAGTCCTAGGTCTTTAGGATAGTAAATTTTCATGATAAAGCTCATTAAGCAAAACCTTTGTTAAAAGTTAGTGTTTATAGGCTTAATAGGGGTTTGATGGTTACAAAGTGGTTATGGGCATTGAAAGGAGTTGATTCTCTTTTGAAATGTATTAAAACAAATCACTCAAGCCTAAATGGGATTAAACAATGGTTTTTGAAAGATTTGATGCTCTTCACAACGTTGAAACTGTTGAATACTAACAATTTTTTTGAGTTTTCAATCTTTTTCTCCTGTGTACGGCCCAGTACAGGGCTCCCATGCTTGGAGATTCATAAAATATTATTGTGGCAGGTCTTAACTTGGTTCATTATTGGTTTTGTGGTTCCTTTTGTTTGTTTTGATTAAAAGAAAACTCACTTTCCCTGATTCAGCCTGTACAAACCAGCAGGGTCTGAGTTTTACATCAATTTTGTAATGGAGCCTTTCCTCCTACTGTGATGACTTGTGGTAGTCTAAAGGATATCGAAGAAATTGCAAAGGAACCTTGTATTCCTGGCTTGGGAAAGGTGTTTGGGGCCTAAAATGATGTTAGATTGGTTGTGAGATGGTCTTTTAGTGGCCTTCTCTAAAAGATAAGCCTACTTGATGAGATTTGGAGTCTTTAACCTTGTTGAAGTTAATTAATCCAATGTGGCTGATTGTGATTTCAAGGGTTGATGTTTTATTGAGGTCTGATCTTAGTTTGAATCTTCTCCACCTTGGCTCTGCATCAGGTCTCATGGTGATGGAAAATGCCTCAATGGTGATGGAATTCTATGACAAGCCATATACAAGGCAGTGAACTATTTGAAAAAATGCCTCAAAGAAATGTGGTCTCATGGTGATGGAATGCCTCAATTCTTTGAGGCATTCCATCACCATGAGACCTCAAAGATTGAGGCATTCCATCACCATGAGACCACATTTCTTTGAGGCATTTTTTCAAATAGTTCACTGCCTTGTATATGGCTTGTCATAGCATTCCATCACCATTGAGGCATTTTTTCAAACAGTTCATTGCCTTGTCTATGCTATTGCTTACTATTATGCTTTGACAATTTTTTTCCAAGAATCCATAGCTTGTTCGAAAGCACCTATTTTAGGCTTTTAGCCATAGCATTAAGGCAATGAATTGTTTGATAGAATGCTTTGGTAGTCATCTATGAAAAATGTCGTAGCATAGCAAGGCAATGAACTATTTGAAACAATGCCTCAAAGAAATGTAGTCTCATGAAGATGGAATGCCATGAGAATCCATAGCCATAGGAATTCATCATGGCATTCCATCACCATGAGACCACAATTCTTTGAGGTATTTTTCCAAACAGTTCATTGCCTTGTCTATGCTATTGCTATTATGCTTTGATATATTTTTTCCCATAGCTTGTTCAAAAGGACTTGTTTTAGGCTTTTAGCCCATAGCAGCAAGGTAGTGAACCATTTGATAAAATGCTTTGGTAGACATGTATAAAAAATGTCATAGCATAGACAAGGTGGTGAACTTTTTGAAAAGATGCCTCAAAGAAATGTGTTCTCAAGGTGATGGAATGCCATGAAAATCCATCACCATAGGCATTCGTCATGGCATTCCATCACTATGAGACCACATTTCTTTAATGAATTTTTCCAAATAGTTCACTCCCTTTTCTTGGCTTGTCATGGCCTTTCGTCACCATGAGACCATATTTCTTTGAGGCATTTTTCCAAACAGTTCACTGCCTTGTCTATGTTTCTTTCTATATAATGATACATAAAGATTTATTCACTTTCTTCTTCAAAAATCATGGTATGCAATCAAGAGTTTTAAAAGAAATATTTTTAGAATATGGGCAATTTTGTTTTTAGGTCCATCTTTGAACCCTTGATTCTACCCTATGTAATAATTTAGCTAATTATATGTTAAGGTGGTTAGAATTTTAAAATATCTCTACTTAGATGTGAACTTTTATCCCTCAAGTTCTCAAATATTTGGGTAATGTGTTACAACTGGAAGAAAAAAGGTCTACTCTTCCCCATCTTAACTCTATGGTTTTTATATCTCTCAAATCTGATGAGTGTATTCTACATGTTTTGTGCTTTCAATTGAGTGATAATCAAACTAAACATGATATTGAAGTTTTGAGAGGTTTGAATGCTTGTTTTCTATGTAACATGGATGGTCATCAAAGAAGGCATGGCCCAAAAATTCTTAAGAATATTAATAGACTTGTAGCTAATAGAATTTCATCCTTGATTGTGTAGGAAATAATAAAATAGTCTACAATAGAAAAATTTACGAGAAGGAATTTGATACTTTAAATGAGATCCTTGACAAATTGGAGGACTCTCATTCTAGCAAGGCATATGTTGGTATCCTTGAATATGTTGTGCGATTGTGAAAAATGATGATCTCTAGTTTGGGGCCCAAATGTCATAGCATAGACAAGGCGGTGAACTATGATTCTCACTTGCAAACAACATACATGCATTCCAACTTGTGATTCTCACAAGCAAACAACAGAGTCACCAAAAATGGAGTTGCAAAGTGATTGAAAGCACTGAGTTATGGTTTTTCCAACTAACATTGAAGACAAATATACAAAATACAATCACAAAGAGTAATATTCACAAACCAAATCAAATCAAAAACCTTATAGCACTTTGATTCATAAATTTCAAATGAAATATACAGACTATTTTGGTGACAGATGAGATGTAGAGGCCTTCACGACAAAACAAATGGCACAAATTCTATTTTTTTCCACCAAGCAAGCTCGATCCGTGGGCTTCCTATAACCTTTCCTCTGCTGACGCGTGACTCACTTCTCCAATTTGATAAGCTAGGTTTTTAGATTATGTCAATTAAAATGAAAATTGTGGCTCCATGTTAAATTTTACATAATAAATTATATATAATTAATATAATTATTATAAGATAATTAATATAATATTAGCTAAATTTATAATATTAATATAATATTATAATTATTATAATATAATTAATATAACTATCTCTCTATATCTCTCACTATCTATGTCACTCCCTCTTCCTCCCTCTATCTACTAAGCTATCTCTCCCTCTCTCCCCCTCTTTTCTAACTCTCCTCCTCTACCTATCAATATCCATTTCTCTCCCTCCCCCTCTCAGCTATCTCCCGACCCCCTCTCTATCTCTCACCATCTCTCCCTCCCTATCCCCCTATCCATCGACTCTCTATCTCCACCTCTCTTCCTTTCTCTTCCCATATTTCTCCATATCTCTTTCACTTCCCATATATCTCCATCTCTCTCTCTCTCTCACCATCCCCCTCTATCTCTCTATATCACCCCCTTTCTATGTCTCTCCCTCTCCCTCTATATATATTGAGCTATGTCTCCCTCTCTCCCCTATCTTTTTCTCTCTCTCCCTTTCTACATATCACTCTCCCTCTCCCCCTCTTATTTATCTCCCTTTTCTACCTATCTATCTCCATCTCTTCTCTCTCTTCCTCTTTGAAACCTATCTCTCCCTCTCTCCCCCTCTACCTATCAATATCCCTTTCTCTCCCTCCCCCTTGCAGCTATCTCCTGGCCCCCTCTCTATCTCTCACCATCTCTCCCCCTATACCCCCTATCCATCGACTCTCTATCTCCACCTCTCTTCTTTTCTCTTCCCATATATCTCCATCTTTCTTTCTCTTCTCATATATCTATATATATATCTCTCTCTCACACCATCCCCCTCTATCTCTCTATATCACCCCCTTTCTATGTCTCTCCCTCTCCCTCTATATATATTGAGCTATCCCCTTTCTATGTCTCTCCCTCTCCCTCTATATATATTGAGCTATCTCTCCCTATCTCCCCTATCTTCTTCTCTCTCTCTCCCTTTCTACATATTTCTCTCCCTCTCCCCCTCTTCTTTCTCTCCCTTTTCTACATATCTCCATCTCTTCTCTCTCTTCCTCTTCAACCTATCTCTCCCTCTCTCTCCCCCTCTTCTCTATCTCTCCTCTACCTATCAATATCCCTTTCTCTCCCTCCCCCTCTCAGCTATCTCCCACCCCCCTCTCTATCTCTCACCATCTCTCCCTCCCTATCCCCCTATCCATCGAATCTCTATCTCCACCTCTCTTCCTTTCTCTTCCCATATATCTCCATCTCTCTTTCTCTTCCCATATTACTCTATCTCTCTCTCTCTCTCTCTCTCTCTATCTCTCTCTCTCTCTCACCATCCCCCTCTATCTCTCTATATCACCCCCTTTCTATGTCTCTCCCTCTCCCTCTATATATATTGAACTATCTCTCTCTCTCTCTCTCTCCCTCTCTCCCCTATCTTCTCTCTCTCCCTTTCTACATATCACTCTCCCTCCCCTCTTACTTCTCTCCCTTTTCTACCTATCTATCTCCATCTCTTCTCTCTCTTCCTCTTCAACCTATCTCTCCTTCTCTCCCCCTCTTCTCTATCTCTCTAATGTCAAGCCTTCTAAAAATAGTGTTTTATTAAACTATAAGTAGATTATTGTCACCACTCTTCATTCCACATGAAATGCCAAATGTAGCAATTGTTTTGTTTCTTTTGTCAAGTTTCATTAACCAAGCTATTTAGTGGGTTGAATAAAGTTGTGTTATGACCCTTTGGTATCTTTAAAATAATTAGACAATATTAGGGAGATCGGGAAGGGGAGAAAACTAAACTCTTCAAAATAGGGGTAGTTGTGGGTTTGTTCGTTTTCTTTGTATACTATACACTTAGTTTCTCTAGGATAAATAAGTCACTGTAGAAATGAAAGATGTTTGATTATCTACCTAATATTGTTTTATGTTTTTGAAATGGAAGAGATCTACAACTCTATAGAAATTGCTATATGCTAATGGTAAAATTATTAGACTATTTAGATCATTTTCTTAGTTGTGTATCCTAACTAATATAGAGTAAGCTTTTTCATTTTAATTGACTACTACATAATAGTTTATGTGTTGAAAGAATTGTTTCCATTCTTTGTAGTTTTTACATTGGAATACAAATCATATTTAATTTCACACCAATATACTTCTTTCATAAATCATATTTGTTTAATATCTTAAAAGATATTAGTTAAATTGGCAAAGTTGTTTGAGTTAATTACTAAATTTGATCTAAAAATGTTCAACACTTTAGATATATTCAATTAGATATATATATATATATATATATATATATATATATATATATAGTTAAATTGGGGGTGTCATTTGAGTTAATAATTAAATAACGTAATAATCAATTAAAGCAAGGGACATAATTTTGGATGTGTTTGAATTTAATAAATTACAAATTAAAATAAGCATAAATTACTTGAAATAAGTGCTTCATAACCCATCTAATCAAATCATAACCTATCAAAAAGGCAATAGAAATTTTCTAAAGAAAAGAACACTTGACCCAATCATAAGTATATGGCCTTCGCAGAAAGGAGTGATCCACCTTAGCAATAACAACTACCCCATCCAAAATTTGCTCACATTACATAAAGCCACAATGTTCCTCCAAGATAAGCCAATCAAATCCAACCTTATGTGTCATAGTAATCAAATTGGAGATGATCCTAAAAATGAAATTGCGAAGGGTGATTGGTCTAAAAAATCTAAACGACTTTGCAATTATTTCACTACTACGATCAATGTGTCATCTTTCATGAAATTTCCCAAAACACTATTCATTATGATCATATGGAAATTTCTAGGAGAACTACAATAGTTGTAACATCATGAATTAAAATTAAACATTAAAAAGTACGTGAATTAACTATGTAATGGAATAAAAATTAAAAACATTATGAATTAATTATGTAACCACATAAGTCAAATACAGTTCTATCAAGAAATGAATATCAAATAGATAATACAATCACATGACTCATAAATTTCAATGTCATTGATTGTCTTCTTCATCCAACTTTTTCTGTATCATCTGATACAAATTCAACATTGTAAGGATTGGTCATATCATCATCATCGTCATTGATATCAGTTTCGATAATGTCATCATCCACACAGATATCATCTTCATGAACATTAACTCCGACACCATCATGAACTAGTTCCTCCTCTTTGACATCTTCGTTAGGCACATCATCAACTAGTTGTTGATCCTAATCATCATCTACATCGTCTTCTAGTTCTTCATTATCTTCTTTTTCCAACACATTATACCTTACTGACCTTCCTCTTGGATCATGTCTAACAAAAAATGACCAACCCAGTTTACTTGGAACCTTTGAGTAAGATACCTGCTCACATTGGCCTAGAAGAACATAAGGCTCATTTCTAGCTCGCTTGATTGACCTTGTATTAACCATGGTAAATCCATTATCATGTTCAATAACAGTTCTCTTGAGATCATTTTCATTCAATCATAGCTTGTACTAAAGGACGACGAACATAACTAATTTGAAGGACTTCAAGTCACATTCAAGTATATCATCCAAAATCCCATAGTATCAATTTTTTGAGACTTCTGGATGTATGTCGCTTCTAGATGGAACATTATTCACCTAAAAAACTGCAATTATCGTAGAATCACAAGTTTTCTTCATGTCATCTAGCTTTTGGATTCAAAATTTTCGACCATTGCACCACATAGCCTTGTGGTGTTTCACCTACAATGTGTCAAACATGAAAAAATTATTGCAATATTGTTAGTTGATAAACATATTTATTATTGGCCGAATGTATGCAAAGAAAAAAATTCTCAACATATATATACATCAATATAATTGAAAATAATTAAATAATATGAGTGACTAATATATTTATATGTACCTGTTTATCTTTTAAACCATATGCTAAATCAATTTCCCTTGGTGTAACATTGGAATCTCCATTACGGTGAGCTTCTTTAACCAATGAAGCCACACCTTTTCATGTTAATGCACAACTAGATTGTTGACATTGTTCAATCCATACTGTCATCCAATTAATATTGTTTGTGACGTAAAAATGTAGTGCATCCCACTCTTGACCAATTGTATCAAAAAATAAATAAATTCACAAACGATGTATAATTAGTGGTACATGAACACCTATACCTCATTCTTAACTTGTAATTATTTGAAGGTGGATAGATGGTCAATAGGTCAAGTGAGTCTTTTGGATGTTTTTGTCTTGAGTAAGGTCAATTGAGACCATTAGACATGTTCTAGGTGAATTTTTGAGTTATGAATTTGAGTCTTGCACTAAAGAGTTTTGTAGCCTTTTTAAGGAAAATTAGAGAATTTACATATAAAAGGGTGCAAGGTTAGTGTAATGTCAATAATAAGGCTATTGTCAAGCCACTAGCATGGTCTTAGAGGTGTCCTAGTAGTTTCAATACATTTGAAAGTTCAATAAATTAAAACATTTCAATAGTGATGTTAACAACCTTGAAATTAGTGTGTTTTATGTTTCATGTGATCATAAAAGATTAAAAAGTCAGTTGTAGAGGTGGTTGTTCGGTAGTTGAAGTGTAAAGGCCTTTAAAATGCATAAAGTGATCATTGTAAACCCTCATAGGATGAAAAATAAAGAAGGTATAGCTGCTGTCCTCAATAGTTTTGTGAAGAAAAGCATGTGAAATGAGAGGTTCAAGCCTAGGTTTCAACAAAATATGTATGGGAGATATGATTTTATGAATTTTTACCTATGTGAAGACCTAATGGGTTGTGTCTGAGTTGGTTTTGAGGTCTAGAAGGTTTTGGAAATAGGAGATTCAATAAAACCTCATGATTTTGGCCTAAAACAAGGGTTTTTGGGTTTGGCAAGAATCTGGCCGTACAAGTGGAATCTTTTTTGTGGATTTGGAGGTTTGGAGGCATAAAATTTTTTTCCCCAAGATTTCATGGGCATATGAGAAGTTTAAAGACTAGTTGCTTTGTAAATTAGGCCTAATCAACTTAATCAACACAACCTAGAAATGGTGATTTTGGTGATTTGGTCCAAAGGACTTGTACTTTCCCTTGAAGTATGTTTAATAATGTCAAAATGGGTGTATAAAACTATCAAGGGTTTTTTTAGTGTTTGATAAAGTTTTGAGTTATTGGGAAAAACTAGGTTTTCACTGCTACAAAGATTCAAGGAGTCAAAGTGTGAAATCTGACTTCTATTGTTTGTCAGGCTTTGAGAGTTGTTTAGATTATTTAAAGTGGTCATTCTAAAATTTTTGGAAGCCTCTTAAAGGCAAGTTGATAGGTTGGTTGAGTTGAGCCTCCCAAGTCTACATCAATTAGTTAATTAACACGGTATACGACCTTAATTTATAATTGATGTATATTAAAGATTAATTATTAAATAAGTACAATATACATAAAAAAAGTAAAATGTATTATAATTACCTCTCAATTTCCTCAATCTACCTCTCCCAATCAGGTACTCCCCTTCAAATTTGTTAATGGAGTTGGGATCCTAAATGCGATCTACATGGATCTTTGTTGCAAACTTAGGAAGATATTCAATAATGTACACCATGGTTTGGTATACCACATATCCCTCCACCATAGAACCCTTAGTATGTGCTCTTTGTCTAACCAAAACCTTCAAAAATTTCAAGTGCCTCTCAACCATCCACATTGACCTTGTGTGTATAGGTCCACACAATTCAATCTCCTCAACTTGGTGTATGAGGTAGTGTTCTTATGCATTGAAAAATGCCGAAGGTAGACACTTTTTCATTTCACACACTAGATGAAGAATTTATCTCTTCCAATAATTTATATCTTCTTTATGTATTTTTTTAGATGACAACCATCTACAAGTGATTCAAGGCGTAAATATATTAACCAGATTTAACAAAAATATACAATATATTACATAAAAAGTAAAAAAAATGACAATTATAAGATCTATACAAGTACAAATTGAACAAATATTGCTACTTACCTCATGTATTTTCCAAGATCATATATAACTTGCTTGACATTATTGTCGAAGTTGTCTAGGAGAGATAGAGGTAGAACGTACTGCAACAATTATAAAATGATCTTTTCATTATTTTTCAAAAGTAGTAAACATAACACACTAAAAAGTACATGCAATATACAAATATATATATAATATACCAAAATAATTACCTTAATGAAGGTATTCCAATCATGCATTTTCATCCCTGACCCAAATTCACCTTTCTTTGTTATGATATTGTTTATGTTCATAGAAAATCCTACGAGAAATAGAATTTTTCATATGACTTCTTTTATAGCATTGTTTTGCTGCTTCGTTAATAACAAGGAAGGGCACTTATATTAATTTGGTCTCCATTGCTATTTAATTGAATGACATTTTTCATTGCATGATTGGCTTCCTAAATGCTACTACAAATTTTGACAATTTTTTCTTTGTCATACCTTCCATCCATTATTTTTTATAACATTTTTGTTATATTCTCTATGATATCCATTGTATCAAACAAATGTACAATTTGTAGCTGCTCATAGTAGGACAACCTACTAAATTGTCTAGGATAACTTTTCATTCCTTGTGGAAGATAGCCATTAATGCTTTAACAACCTTCATGAAGCATATAAGTTAAACAAATCAACAACGACAATCATTGTAAATTACATCATGAGCAAACAAAACACAATATAAAAATATAAATTCCAAACATATCATATATGATAGATAAACAATTTGATCTGATGCATAACCTTGACGATTAATTCTATTATATTCCAACTTCCATAGGCGAGATGACATTCTTTGTGGTTTTGATGTAGATTATTCTTTCCCATTGAAAAGATGTTTTTCAATAGCTCGATACTTATGATTTCTATGGAGGAAGTGCCTATACTCATGACACACCTGCTTTCTTAAACATGTTTAATGACAGGATTTCATCTTTGGACCACAAATTAGACATGCAAATTTTCCCTTTGTTTGAAGACCTGCAAGATCATATATAATTGGATTAAATATGTCAATTTTTATAATTATATATAATGAATAGATTATTTAAAAAACATGTATGATATCTATTTCATAAAATTAAATATCGTTAAAGTGCAATTGAACATTATAACATACCACAAAAATTTGTTACCTTTGGGGCATCATGAATTGTCCATACATGTGCATGGAATTGAAATTGTTTTTGTCCTATTGGTCTAGAGACGTCATACATAGTGACATCATTCCATAACTTTAGTAACTTGTCAATAAGAGACTTGATATATACAGTCATATCTTTAATTTGGTACTTACCTAGTTGAATGAACATAAACATTACATATAATTATTATAACTATTTTACTGCAATATATATATAAATTAATGTACACGACCTTTAAATGAAAAAAATATAAGTTATTATGCAACAAATAAGACAAATGAGATGTTACTACGTTAAAGAAAATTGATGTAAAAAAATACCTAGAACAATCATTGCCAAAATTATGTGCTCCCTCTTTATTGACATCCATGGAGGAATGTTATTGTTGATAACAAAAACAAGCCACGTCAAGTAAATAGATCTTAGCTCTCCAAATGGATTGACACCGTTCGCTGCTAATGAAAGCCTGAGATTACGAGGTTCTTCGTTAAAGTGTGGCCATTTTTCCTCCACGTCCCTAAATGAAAAACCATCTGTAGGCATTTGAAGAATGTCATCTCCACTTCTATTTTGTGCATAGTAATCCATAAATTGTGCTAAAATTTCACACCTAAATAATTGTTGCATACGTGGAATAATGAGACTATAACGAAAAACCTTGTAAGACACCTTTTTGCTAGTTGATCTGTTCGATATCTACTGATATGACATTTCAGGCATTCTGTTGCAAATTCATGTTGTTTATGATATATAATATGATCATTGAGACATGCATCTATTGCTTGATACTCCATTCCAATATCTTTCATAATGGCAGATAAATCTTGGTATGAGCAAGGTAAAATATTAGATGGTGGTAACAAAAATTCACTTATCAATCTACAACAAAAAAATAATTTGTTAATATAAAGAATATTAATGGTACATATTTCATCATTTATTTACTAACTTGATGAACTAACAATAATTAAAATAGATGAAAAAATATGACATATATGACATACCTTAACATCCATGAGATTGCTATGTTGGATAAACCATTCATAACCTTCACGTTCACCAACAACAATACAATAGAGAGAAGAGTTGTTTCAAAGCCTTCATAGAGGGGCTTGTGTGCCTTCTCAAGTACAGGTAAATCATGAACATCATCAAAGTCATCTCGATCATCATGATTAGCTGCGCCACTAAATGTGTCACGGATCAATGAATTTTGACCACAGTCTTCAACTATGTTTTCTAGCGCATGATCATCTTCTTCCATATGATCATTAACTTCATTTTCGATATTCACAACTCCATGTTCCTCGACCGCTTGCAAAACCACATTCTCCGGGGTGTGTCGATAATCCATATCTTGTGCCCTAGGGCACCCCAACTTTATAATAATGATCGACACAAATAAACCATGATCATAATCAAGTGATTTCAATTTTTATATATAAAAATATTAAAACGATATAAACATTTACAAATTCAATCAATATAAAGACATATAATGAACAACTTACCAATGGACTATAATCATGCCCACCTTCGATGTGACCATGCTACCTACAATGTTTCTTAGCTATTGTGATTAAAAGTCTTCTCATCTTTAAGCCCTTGCAATTATTGCAAGGACAATAACGTTTCCCATCACCCTTTCTTTTCAATCCAACCCATATTCTAGCAATTGTCTGTTCATTTTGTTATGCACTAATATTATCTGACATGATTTTTCTTTACCAAATTTGAATATTTAGATCTTCAAAAAATATCAAACTCAAACTCCAATAATTTTTAATCATAGATAGGTAACAAAATCTAATAATTGATATTTTGCACCAAAAAAATTTGGCATGCAACCACCCTTGAAAAACATAAGATAGTATGAAGTTAATGAACCCAAAAAATACTTTAAAATGTAATTCCAAAACTTATTAAATTTTGATTTTATTTATATGATTTGCAACTGTTAGACTCTTAAAATCAGAATATTGAACTTGCACAACAAAATCTGGAAATAAAATTCTAAAAATGCACAAGTCTAAAAATGAAATCTGATGAGATGTTGCTTTAAAATATGATTTTTAAACCTGGAAGTACAAATCTGACTTCACAAATGAATTCTGGAAAAAGACAATGACTACCCTCAACCGGTTGGTGATATCTTCTTGAATTTTTTCTGATTTTTCCCAAGAAAATTGTCCTTAGTTCTCCGCAAACTGTCGCAAGTATAGCAAATTTGCAAGTATAGCAAAACACAAAACATTGTCACAATAAGTAGGCGAACTCACTATTATTTAAGTCAGCCATAATTTGATTTTTTTTGATTTTGCATGTTCGTCGAAGTTTTTACGACCCTGTTGTCATCGAAATTTCGACGAAACCCCAAGTTCGTCGAAATTCTGACGAAATTCGGGGATAAAATTTAAAAAATAAAATTACACATCAAATATCACAAGTACCTGACAATACATCAAATTATGTCTTTCGTTAGAAATTTTTGTCGGATTTTGCAGTCAAATGAGTTAGTGCCATTATTGTTTATATGGTTCTAACCTTCTATGTAATCCATTTTGCATCATGATGAAAAAAAAAATTGTGCTGAAATTGTCTTTCTCGTTGGGGGTAGTTTTTACACATAATTTCTAGTGTAACATAAGTGTTGAGAAGTGATAGCCATAATGGCAAGCAACAGGTTCACAAATCGAACCTTAGTTTCAACTACCAGATTTCAATTTATAAAAATGAATAAATGCTATTTCGTAAGTATATTTTAATATTGATCCTAGTTTGTTTATTTTCTTTGGGCCTTGGCCAGTTTAGTAAATTTTGATTTTCTTTAATCTGCCCTAACATTTTTGTCCTTTATTGTACTTGTATAGAAACAGGTGTCAGTTATTTATGAAATATTTTTTGTTTCATTGCTAACATGTAGCGGAGCTCTAAAGAAGCCAAATGAGACCATGAGGCTTATCATTACAACAACTTTTGGAATTGACTTTGGTTTTCTTATTGGGGTTTCCTTCCCACGTATGGGTGTTTCAAAGGCGACTATTGTAAAATAAGCTTCCACTTTGGTTTAAATAACATAAAATTTATTTTTTATGCTTTGATTTATTTTCTTCTTGATTAGGTAAGATACTGAAAATTATGTAAATTAAATAATTTTTAGGATTTAATTTCCTGTAGTCCCCAAGTTTCAGCAAAGGCTTGTGAATACACCAACACTTCATTGGCTACCTTGACATTCCAAGGCAAAGACGTTGCCTGGATGTCAACAACCATATATAAAGATGCACCACTCTCAAAGCACACATGTATCTGGAAACCTTTGAAATTGTGATTGTTACATTAACATTATCCAGTAATCTATTTGTGGAAAAGTGCAACACGTAAATGGAAACAACATTACTCTAAGAAATTCTAATAAGAGTTAGTTTTGTGTATGTATTGATTAATGTTCGAACTTTGATAATGTAGGCAGCCACACACATGGCAATGTATACATAAAAGATCATTTGTGTAAGAATAAACAAGTTTGAAGATATTAATAAAGTATGCTAATTTGAAGATAATAACTTAGCATGCCAAGTTGAAGATCTTAACAAAATTTATGAAGATAAAGTAACAACAAAGAAAGAAGTGATAATTTATTAGTTAATTTATAGTTTAACATAGTTTTAAAATCCATTCTAACATCTCTCTATTTGGCAAAAAATTAAATTAATTTGGTGGACATATCAAACATTTTTCTGTTGAAATGATTGGTCTGACAATAATGTTGTGCAATTTCCAAATACTAATTGTAAAGTGCTTATCAACATAAATTTGCTTTTAATTTGATTTAATTAGATTAAAAAATATTATAAGTTATTACCAAAAGCTCTTTCAATTTTTGCTAAATGGAATGTTGAAATCTCATGTCTTTAATAGATTCTCTTTCTGAATTTTGCTCACTTTGTTTGTTTGTAGTTCAATTATTCAACTAAGTTGTTGGGAACTACATTTGAACTTCCATTCCTTGAGGATAGTAATTCAGGCTTAGAAATTCAAGTCATGCTGAACCATGCATGGACATCGATGTCTGGTCCAACTAATAGTAAACATGCACATGATTCTCAATCTAAGAGTAGCTCTAAGGTATTCTCTTGGACAATAAATAAGTTATGTTCTTGAATTGTATTTATTATTGAGGTTGTATTGAGATCTGAAACAACATATATTTTAATTTCTTTATGTCAAGTTTGTAAGATATTTGTTTGATTCATGCTTTCTTGATTTGTGCTCATAGCTAATAATAAAAGATTAGTCTTTCATTGTTGTATGAAGCTTCTACTTCTAAGTTATGACTTATTGTTATACATTAAATGCTTCTATAGTGAAATACTATATATTAATTCATGTTTTTCATGGAGTTATATGTACCATTAAATTCTAGGTTTTTTTGTTTGAGAAGCATAAAAATGAAATAGATTTGTGAATGAAAATAAAATAGATTGGTTTCACAAATATGTTCTTGGTTATTTGGTTATTGCTCATTATGATTATATATTGCATCAGTCTTTCTATATCTGGCTGATCAGGTATCGTTTTTGTATCCATGTTCCAAGTGTGCATTGATGAACTACATTGTCAGTTAAATTTCTTTGTTACTTTTATTCTTGTACAATAACTTGTTGATTGTTGTTGCATATTACAATTAGGAAATCTATACATTTGATGTCATTGCTTGTATGAACCATGGATGTGGATGTTGACATTGAAGAAAATTTGCTTGAAAGAGAATTGAAGGATGACTAAGTAGTTGTATGTGCATAGAATTCAGCCCTACAAAATCCCAACATGAACAAGAAAATAGTTGATGGAGATGACTATTACAATGAAATATTATCAGTCTTTGAGAGGTCTAGACACAAGCATGCAAGAAGAAGAAAGTTCCCACTTTGAAGTATAATTGTGCAGTCCAAACAATTGAGTCAACTCATTGTCAAGCTACCTTGCCATGCTCGAAAGAGTTATGCCGGTGGTTGGGTATATTCCATTGGATTTTAGGGATATGATTGGTCATAATAGTCATTCAACTTTCTCCATCTTTCATATTTTATAAGAATTTTCTTAGATAGATAAAATCATGGATCAATTCAAATAAATCAGTTAATGGTGTACGAGGCAAGTTGCCACATATAGGATGGTCGGTCTAGTCGGTAGGAAAATATTAATATTTTATCTTTCCTAAATAGGAATCACAATAGTATAACAGGCAATTAGCACTGAATTTTGTGCCATATTTTAGTGTATTTTGAGTACATGAATTAAAAAATTTGGCTAGCACTAAACTCGATGCAAACAGGCATGGTCAGCTTAGTGTCAGATTTTGTGCCGACTTTTCTGCCAGATTTAGCGCCAAATTTAGGACCAAATTTAGCACTAGGAAATCATAGCGCCTCCATTATCGCCTAAAATAGTGCCAGGAAGTAACGTTAGAAATTGCGCCAAAATTGGTGCCCAATTTGGCTTCCGGTTTTGCGTCCATGTCTACTCTCATTTTTGCTTCTAGTTTTGCTTCCAATTTTGCGTCCAGTTTTGCCTCAGGTTTGCTTCCAATTTTGCTTCCAAGTTTGCTTCCAATTTTGCTTCTAGGTTGCTTCAAGTTTTGCTTCAGGTTTTGCTTTCAATTTTCCTTCCAGTTTTGCTTTCGGTTTTGCTTCCATTTTTGCTTCTAGTTTTGCTTCCAAGTTTGCTTCTGGTTTTGCTTCTAGTTTTTCTTCCAGTTTTGCTTCTAGTTTTTCTTCCAAGTTTGCTTCCAGTTTTGCTTCCAATTTTGCTTCTAGGTTTACTTCCAGGTTTTCTTTCAATTTTGCTTCCAATTTTGCTTCTAGGTTTACTTCCAGGTTTTCTTTCGATTTTGCTTCCAATTTTGCTTCTAGGTTTACTTTTGGTTTTGCTTCCAATTTTTCTTCCAGATTTGCTTCCAATTTTGATTCCAAAATTGTTTCCGATTTGCTTCTAGTTTGGCTTCCATTGTTGCTTCCTTTTTTGCTTCTAAAAATACTTCTTGTTTTGCTTCCATTTATTAATTTAATATGTTTTATTTCAATTTAATTAGTTAAATATATCGTGCCTCTTAAATAACTCATATGATTATAGGTAAGTAATTTAATTATTTAACTCATATGATTAAATAACAATATAATTATTGTAACATGATCATCATCTATAATTAAAACAAGTGAGTCAAATATCTATAATTTAATTGAATTTGACAAAATCCATGCTGAGCAGTAAATTAAAATCATCATACTTAATAAATATCCATCCAAAAATCATCAAACACTTTTAATATATATAAATTGACAAGTCAATACTAATAAGATCATCATCATATATAACTAAAACAAGTGAAAGTCAAATATACCAGTACATCAAAAATATGTCAAAATGATACATGTCCACTAGTCGACATAAGTGAAAATGATACATGTACACATGATATAAATAAAATTGATAAATTATGTAACTCAAATTGATACAAGTCAAGATGATACATGTCCAAATGATATAGTGAAAATGACACATGTCAATATGATACAACTCAGCAATATAGTATTATAGGCCATGAAAATGATACATATGATAGTAACCATGAAAAGAGTCATCATAACAATATATCGACAATGATCCATGATGCAGTCTATATGATCATGAATGTCATTGGTTACTATCACCAACCGTCTCATCATCATCACCATCGTCATCATCATCATCATCATCATCATCATCATCATCATCATCATCATCATCATCATCATCATCATCATCATCATCATCATCATCATTGTCATCGGCCTCGGTTTCTTCTGTATCTGTGTCATCATCATCCTCTACCATGTGATCTATACCGATAGAACCAATATTTTATGGATTTATATCATGTTGAGGATCATCTTGATCTTCTGGAAGACCCGTGTTCTACAAAAAAACATTTAAAATGAAAATTTATTATTTATTTCATGCAATAATTTTTTTTCTGTTATATATCTAATATTAAAACATATGAGATGAAACCATAATCATATTACATCATATCAAAGTACACATGTACCAAAATAAAATTTCAAAAAAGTTATAGCTAATACTGGTGAGTCAGGAGAAAATTTGGCTTTCAAAAACAAAGCCAATTAGACTGACAGACTTGTGGATCAGGCCAACATTTGGTGGAAGAGGAAGAAAGATTATTAGAACTCTGGAGGCCCACCATAATGGATTTCAGTATTCAACCATGAGATCAGAAGAGAGAGATGATATCATGTATCAAAACATTAAGCATGCATTCTTCCAGCTAGTGGAGAAGGAGATGATTACTTTGCTTCATTTTCATTTGCATAACCACATCGTAGCATGGGAACCAAGAAGACCAAGGATGTTTAGTTTTATGTGGAGGTAATGGATGTGGTCCAAACTTTAGGAGGGGCAAGAAGGTCAATGTATGATCCTGATGAAATTGAGGAAGAACAACAAGAGAGGGACAAGAAAAATAAAATCAATACAGAGTTTCAAGGATTAGTCAAGCAAGTAAGAGAGCTATGGGAGCAACCTCATCTAAAATATTTTGAACTAGAGTTTGATATACCATTTAGAGAGCTTGGTTTTCATGGAGTTCCTTTCAAAGCCTCTGCTTTTATTGTTCCTACGGTAAACTATTTGGTAGAGTTGGTGGAGTTACCTTTCTTAGTAATCACTATTAGTGAGATTGAGATTGTTAACCTTGAGAGAGTAGGACTTGGGAAAAAGGCATTTGATATGGCCATTGTTTTTAAAGAATTCAAGCGAGATGTACTTTGTATTGATGATATTCCTCAATCTTCACTTGATGGCATCAAGGAATGGCTGAACTCCATGGATATAAAGTATTATGAAAGCATAATGAATTTGAATTAGTGACCAATTTTGAAGAGTATTACTGATGATCCAAATAAATTTATTGAAGATGGTGGTTGGGAATTTTTAAATATGGAAGCTAGTGATTCTGATTCTGATAATTTGTAAAAGTAAGATCAAGGATACAAACCATCTGATGTAGAAGAGGAATCAAAATTAGATGGGGAAGGTTCAGAAGATGAATCTCTTGTGGAGCTAGAGGAGGATGTTGAAGAAGAAGAAGATTCTGAAGAGGAGGAAGGTAAAAATGGGATGAATTAGAAGTCAAAGCTAGAAATGAAGATAAGGAAAAATGAGATGAGTCTAATAGTGAAGAGGAAAGGCAACAACAAAAGGTAAAAGCTACAGGGAAGTCTCAGGTACTTGATATTAGAGATTCATGAGGAATGGCTGCCAAGAGGCATAAAGTCAGATGAATTGAGTTCATCTACATACTTCTACTATTTATTCATGCACATAAACGGTCATCTTGTACTCATCCTACACATCAATAAACAACTCAACAAAAGAGATGCAAATTGACATATTAACACAACAATATCCAACTAAGTTATTGAAACTCAACTATTGATACCTCGTTCTCCATCCAGATTACAAAATCATTCCACTTTTTGTTTTGTAACATATTCTTTTCAAATTTCTTTGGATGGTGGCCATATTTCTCCTCCTGTCAAAACATGGCACATGGAATAGTTAAACTAATTAATATGTAGTCATTTACTTTTTCCAAAGAAATAATATATATATATATATCATTTAACATATTAAATATACTTACAAATGTACATATCAAGGCCTGTAAACCTTTTTGTCCACTGTGATGCGTGGCATGAAGTTTCTCAAGCCTATCCTTGAAGGCCTTGTCCTGAAACATATACTAATTCAATTTAACTATGCACAAATAAAATTTAAATATCGTTAGGCCCGTTAAGGGGCTTGGTTGGGTTAATCTGACTAATTTATCTTCAGAGGTGGAAAAATGGGAGAAACCAATGGAAGGATGGTGGAAGGTAAAATTTGATGGGGCATCAAAAGGTAATCTAGGTCCATCACGGGCTAGTAGCATTGTTCGAGATTGGGATGGGAATGTGTTGGCCGTTGGGGAAATGAGACTAAAGGAAGGATCCAATAATGTGGCTGAAGCAGTAGCACCTTTAATGGCAATTAAGTTAGTCAAGAATTTAGAGGCCACAAGGATTCATGTGGAGAGTGATTCCTTGATAACCATCCAAGCAATAATAAAAGGAGGAATTGATGCTTGGCATTTGCAGGGTGTGATTAGAAAAAATATTGAACAATTAGCTCTTTTTGAGGATTATAAGATTAGTCATGTTAGGAGAACAGGGAATATGGATGTAGATACCCTCTTGAAATGGGCTTTAACGTTTGCAAAGGTGGATGAATTTATAATTGAGGATTTTAGAGGAGTTTCTTTGGAGTAATTTTTATCCATTGCATTTAATGCAAGGTGGTGTTAGTTAGTAAGTAGAGGATTTTTTTTTCAAATTCTTGAAGGACATGAAGCATTGATGAAGGTTTTGCTATCGGCGCTGGACGTATGCTCAACATTAATGGTGATGGCCGACAATTTGCTATGTAATGAAGTTTTTCCTTGCATTTCCTTCGATGCTTCTTGGTTTTCAAGATTAATGAGATTGTTAGGATGAAGGTGTGAAGTTTTCTGGTGGCTAACGTACCAGAGAAGAAATGGAAGACAACTTCACTATGAAAGCGAAGAGGAAATTGGATCCTTTTGTTGGAAAAGTGACGGTGAAGAGATTGCGTGGATTGTTCCTGTACAAGGATGTGAAGGTGGTGCAATATGTGCAAATCATTCTGGGTAATGGCTTTGAATATTTGAAGCAAATATATCAAAATAATATGGATATATACTCTTTGATCATGGCATGGGGACTGGACTAAGAAGAGTTAGTGGAGCTTGTAACGAAAGTGATGAAAGCATTGGTGCATAGGGATTTCTTAGTGAACATGAAGAGTATCCTGGAATGGGCTATACCAGGACAAGGCTTTAATGTGAGCGAAGCAATGGAAAGTGTGGACCTAGAAGTAGTAGAGATAAATCACCCTTTCATTAGGTGGCCAGAAGGAAGAACCAAAGTCGTGTGGAGATAGGGTGCAGAACGAGGGTGACAAGATTTGAAACTATGCGCCAAATTAATGGAGACTGAGGAGATAATAGCGAGACTCAAAGCCATCACTAGAGAGGAGCTGTGTGAGAAGAAGGGTTTGCATTCAAGAAATAAGGTGAAGCCACTTGCAGAATTGTGCCCATTGCATCTGGGCAGCGCTTCTGGAATTTCCACATAAACTCAATGCTTATTTTTTGCATAATTTACTGTGTTTAAGCTAGATGTTGATGTATAAGCTTAAGGGGTTAAGCCCTATTTTTGGTTTTGATACTATAAATAATTGGGGTTTGGGTAGTAGTTGGTTGGATAGTTTTTAGGCAGTTGTGCTAGGGATTTTTGATCCGTAGGTTTTTATTTTGTTTTAGCAGACATGATGTGGTGGTGCTGGAAGAACTTTTTATTTGGAGCTTTGTATATTTTGATTTATCTTAAATAAAATAAAAATATTATCACCAATCAAAAAACAAAAAATAGTTTAATAAATTTGATATAATCTTATGAGAAAATTCAAATACATGCGTACTCTCCTAACCAGACTTCCTCCGTGCATCATGGCTTCATGCTATAATATTTTGAGCCAAAGTTCAAATGGGTAGGGTAAATTTTTTTGTTGGTTTCTCAAAGGTTTTACAATTTGTAATGATGGGACAATTTAGAGGTTTCCTAGACAAGTGAGGCCACAAACCAGTAAACAATCATGAATTCAAATGCAATACAAAGAGCAGTAAGCAATCACAAATTCAACCAAGAAATTTTTTTTGTAACCTTACCTATGGTGTGGCAAACTAAATTGAATTTCTCATTTGTTGCTAGTAGCACCTTGCTCTCCTCCTTCATGTGACATTTTTCCCTTTTTTGTCATCTAATTTCTTCCTTCATGCGAGAAATTTTTAAATTTTTGATTTTGATTGAATAGCCAACACTTTAGTCAGCATTAGGTAATGCAAACTTTAGCACTGAATTTTGGCCATTAATGTAATCAGTTTGGGGTGCCTAAGGCGGAGCCAAGTGCACCTAATTAAGCACCTATCATTGCTGTATAGTGACCATTTTCATTGTTGTGTATCACAGGATCCAGAGTGTTGGAAATAATTCCAACTCCTGCCTTGTTTTTGTGACCACCGATATTTTGTGGCTCCTTCATCAGCTCGGTGCGGTAGAGCGGTTCTTACCACGGTCCTGCAATGTGCTTCATCCTTCTCGGTCGTAGTGCGGTGAAAGCTTATGTGGCGACACATGAGTCTTCCTTCTATTCCTAGTGGTGTTGCGGTGACTCCCACAAGTCTTCTACCATTGGTGTGCAGTAGTGCAGTGACCACTACTATCCCATGGCTCCTTCAACAGCTCAGTGTGGTAGAGCGGTTTTTACCGCGGCCCTGCAAGTTGCTTGTTCCTTCTCGGTGGTAGTGCGGTGAAAATTTATGTGGAAGCATTTTTATTCACAGAGGAGGCCATGGAGAAAGGACGTGGACGATGTAGAAATACTAAACCGTTGAGAGGAAAGTGGGTGGAAATATCTATGAGACAACATTGATTAAGCACTAAATTTATTTTGATATTTTGTTGTGTGAGAAAAAACTACTAATGGCCTTTTCATAAATGTGTTTGATAGCATATCATGCCATTGGAAATTAGGGGGGGTTCCTATCTTACAGTTGAATTAAGGAATGCCATAAGTCGATTGTCAACATTTACAAGGTATGTGGTTATATGAAACGTTCATGTGTGAGAGACATAGAGATATTATATTGCATTTTAATTTATGAATAAAGGTTCATACTAATTTACTATTCTTATATTACGTAGGTGACCTCCAAGGAGATCCATGAATCTGAAGTGCCTAAACTTTGAAATGCTTCAGTAATATTATGTTGTACTTGGACAATTGAAAACCAATTTTATTCTCCTAGCAAGCTTTTTTATTTTCCATTATAATTCTAGACCAAACAACATTTGTGGGGATGGCCTTTTACACCAATCTTAATTTGTATGAAGTTCACAAACCTGTTGTCAAATAGTAAATTCCTTTCGTAGACAAGAAATGTAAAGGCTTTATTTAAGAAGAGATAAGTAGTCTCTTTATGAGGGTAATCCAAATGGAAAAAGTAAAAAGCACATAAAAAAACAATTGTACAGTAGAAAATCATATTCAATCAGTTTTTGATAAGGAAAAACATGTTTTGAAGGGGCCCAAAAACCCTTTACAACGATGCCAAGCTGTAAGAGAAATTAAACCACTAAGCCCAACAACCCAAAAAACAAAAAAAGATGACATAAGATGGAACATTAGCAACCTGTCAGCAAACCCAAAAGCAAAAAACATCAGCAAACCTATTGAACCAAAAAAGGAAGCACCAGCTACAACAAATTATCTAAAACATTAGCCGAGGCCATGTTCTCTTTGATGACCTCCTCATGCATACTGATAACATCCTTCAGCTCCTCAACAACAACAACGACCCTCTTTTTCATCTTGCTCCTCATCCGAAGGCATAGACCCGCTTGCATGTCCTTCTCCAGCATAGGAGTAGAAGCTTCCACTTTCTCTACCAGGTAAGAGCCACTAATCTCTTCAATCCTTTCCTCCATATTACTTGAGTCAAGCAGTTTTCTGGTCCAATTCAGGGCTTTCTCATTTAGAATAGAAAGACCCATAACAGTGGTCTTCAAAGAGTTATTGTTGATATTGACCACCATTTTCTAGTCCTTCGACATCTTTCCCATTTTATCCTCCAAACTTGCCACTCTGTCCTCTAACATTTTACTAACAATAGCTTCCAAAGAGGAAATTCTTTCCTCATGAGAAACTCCCAAATGATCAACATCGACCAATAGCTTATCAAGCTTAATATGCATTGTTTTCACTTTTCCTTTTATTTCCCACTCCTTTCAGTTACCTCTTAGCATAGCAACACAAACATCCTACCAATTTTTCATCTGAAGATTAAGCTCCTTAACCTCAGAAAATAACCACTTAACAAGGGAAAGAAAGTTTCTCGTCCCATCTTCGGCCATTCTACAAAACATATTCATGTAAATTTCATCCCAGTTAACTAGAGGCTGGCCCTTCTGCTCCAAGTCAACATGGGCATCAGAACAATCCCTATTTTGTTCATCCTCTTCTTCAATTTGGGAATCCTCAACCTCCACAACATCCTCCTTTATCCTCTCCTTATCTGGTAGATTCTCCAAATTAGCTAACGCCTCTAGATGTTCCTTCTTCACTTCTCCACAATATAAAAATCCTGAGAACAATTAACCGCATCAATCCCTTGTATATCCACGAGGCCAATGTCATTAGGCTTCACCTCCATCTTAGAGTTACCCATATTAGCAGGGTCACTCAACTAACCACCCAAATTAATCACCACCTTAAGCCCTTGCACTAGGGAGCTCTCTAGTAGACTATCCTTATCAGGAACAGGGTTCCCCAATGAAGCATTCTGAACATAATCAAAATTTGAAGGATCCACATCATCCACAAGATGACAACCCTTCAAACCCTCATCACCCACAAAATGACAACCCTTCAAACCCTCTTTTCTAGAAAACAACATGGGATTCACATTCAAACCAGAGGCAACCACCTCAACACCTATCTCAATTTTCCTTTTGGCTAAAGCTTTAACTTTCATGCCTTTGGTTTTCCCCTTCAAATATTTTCTAACAAAATTAGCCATAGTCTCCCACAACTCCACATCAGTCTCATAGCCCTTACCCCATTCTTATGATTCCTCATCCCTTTCCTTAGAGCCTCCTTCATCAACAAAAATATCCTCATATTTTGACTCTTCCTCCTCTGAACTATCGACCCATTCGCTGGTAGAGTCCCCTGTTTCATACCCATCATTTTTAACTCCCTTCTTACCAGGAGTTTTAGGGGAGACTGAGATCAAATTTAGCTTGATATGAGAAAAAATAAAACACATAAGCCCTTGATGAAGAACCACCTTCTTAGGGTTCTTTCTGTGGTCTTCAATACTCCTCTCTATAGAATGTAATAGGTAAAAAGGAAACGAGACCGAAAAATTATGCCTAAAAATATTTAAAAGCATAAAATGGTGAGTGTAAACCATAGAGAATCTACCTTTAAGGGTGAAGTAGTGCATAATGGCCAACACGAGGTCCCTCCAAAGCAGCTTCAGGGACTTCCTAGCATAACCTCCACTTCCAATTTCCTTAATCTTCTTCCTCTCATCATGTTTAAAGAAATTCGCAAAAGCCTTCTTAGCCACTCCCTTGTCTCTGAAAAACTTTCTCCCAACAACTTAAAGACCAGTTACCTCCACAATAAAATCCTCATCAATTTGAAACTCAATGCCTTGGTAACGCAGAGACTTCCCATTCCATCCTTTCACAAAGAAATCTATTACATCAGGGTTTGGGCCTTGAATTCTCCACATAAATTGAGTTACCCCCCCAATTCCAAGTGCTCCCACACAATATCATTTTTCTAAAACTCTTCATAGGAACTCGACTCAATTCTACAATAGTCACCACCCATAGTGACAAGCAACAAACAAAAACCCAAGAACACCTGGAAGAAATGAAAAAGTAAAATGAACTAGGTGGACAATATGTGTGGGCTTAACATTCCAAGTACAACGCTGCCAAAACTGCCAGCCCATCCTTCTACAAAAACCAAGGAAAGAATAATGAAACTGAAAGAGCAAAGGGTCGACGTGCAAAACCTAACTTAAAATCATAATGAAAAACCTTTCCCCGAGAACATCTCACCTAGAAACAAGCCAGTTGGTCATCATTAGAAATACACTTCAGATTAAGAGGTAGCGATTCAAAATAATCCCACTCAGATCTCTCAGCCACTCCCACGTTGGCAACCCCATCATCCATCATGTCCGCTTCATGAAAAACATGTGTGATTTTGATCTCCTCAAAAGAGTTAATAATAGATATCGAGTCATTAATAAAATTAGAAATTGACCATGAAGGAGGACATTTCATCATGAGACAATTAATCACATTAAGAGAGTTGGGCCCCTCTAGCCATAGTTTAGAAACACCTTGTTTCTTAGCCAAAACTAATCCATGATAAGTTGCTGCAGCCTCCGCATAAAAAAAACAATTGTACAGTAGAAAATCAGATTCAATCAGTTATGTCTTATTTCACTTGCACGCTTATCTGAAAGACAAAGGGTATTCACCATACATTTCCCTTGACAAAGCAAACATGTGCTTTCATTTATTTTTACTATATATCTCAAAAGTGAAATTATTGTTACATAATGATGCACTGAGAAAATAATATATACAAAAAAAATGCAAAGAAAATGTTTGAAATTTAACATGCAACCTACTGTGTTGTGCTGAAAGGAATCAAGATTTTAACTGGGACAAGAAATAAAAATAAAATTTTGATGATTGTACTTAAAAGTGAACAAGATATGAAAAGTGTGGACAATGATGGTACTGAAATTGAAAACCCTGATTCTGATGACATTACTGTTTTATGTCATTAGAGATAAAGAGCACATACAATTTTATATACATGGAAAATGAAGATTTGAAACTAGTAAACTGAAAATGTAAACATTGTAAGATTTTTCCTTAAACAATAATTCACATACTCACTTACAAAAAAGGGTGAAGCGTTTTTTATTCAAACTATGTTTTCTTTAATAGACAACAGTAAAAAAATATTTACAAGTACAAGAATATATACATTGTTTCATAGAAAATAAGGAATGTTTCATAGAATATATCTTTAAAATGTAGGAACTTCCTCTATTGGATTTTTGGAAATTTCTACACACAAGTTCTGCTTCAAAGTGAAAACACCCGAAAGTGTTTCACATTGACTCAAGGTACAATCATAAATTAATGCATGTTGATTATTTTAGATGGAGATTGGAGCAAATGTAGGGCATGGGCGTTCAGCTAGCAAACGAAGAAGATATGTATGTGGACGTGGACCTAAAACTATTAAAGAAACAATTCAAATGAGTGATTGTACAAAGACAAGAGGATTTATGATTTTATCTTTGGGTAAGTGCACCAAGATGGTTCCCAAAAAGGGGGCTTAAGTGGCCATTTTTTTCTGAAATCAGGAAATGCTGACCTTGGACGTGAAATTAAGGATAGTTACACTCAAAATTTTGAGATGGAACAAAAAAAAGGATCAAAGTGCTCTGAGTCTACTTTCTAAACTACTAATTTATTTTGAAAAAGGTTGAGATTAAGGGGTTCAACAAAGGGATGTACACAAATTGGTGTTGTTTTTGTCAGAAAAACATAACATAGCAACTCTTGTACCACCTGAGCACAGTGAACTTTTTTTTAGTATTTTTAAAATCGCTATGGTCAGAAGTTAGCTAACAACATCTAGTTGACGCACAATTTTTCTGATAATTTTTTAATGAATATTTAATTTTTTACTAATTTTCTAAGTGGGAACTTCCTAAAAAGCAAAATTTTGGTCGTGCTCCCCCTACAAATTTTGGAAAGTAATAGATTTTTTTAAATTTTTATTTTTTAAAATTTGTAGAATGGAGTCTAGTTTCTAAAAGTGTAATTTATTTGAAATTTTGATGAATGGTTAATTTATAACAAAAAAAACCAAACACTACTTTTTGACAAAAAATAGACATACAAACAAAATAAATTATGGATGAAATTCATCACATTGTTAGAAAGTGAAAAAAATTATATCGTTGGAAAGCTAAGAGAGAACTTAACATTACCCATGTGTTCGATTTTGTCGATATTGAACCAAATGCAATCTTGATGGTGAGCACAAACCTGATTATGTGAACAAATGTAGAATTTGCAAAAAACATGTCTCTGGTCATTGGGAATGCCCTCCAAACCTTTGGGTTGGTATTCCAAGGAAAATACCAAAGCTAAGGCTCCGGGATTCCCAAAGCAAAACATAATGCGAGAATGTTATAATGCACTCACGTTATTTATTAGTTTTCACTTTTTCTTCTTCGTGGAACATTTCTAGCAACAAATTGTGCACTCGCGTTATTTATTCCTTTAGTTAAATGCCAATTTTTTGAATGTTTTTTCATATGTTTGTATGCATATGTATGTTGGTG
>VDFB02000017.1:532012467-532162375 GCA_007258455.2 Sequoia sempervirens
ATGCAATGTAATCAACGCTATGAATATAAACTACAAAATCTATTTTTACTAAGTTACCAGTTCAGTTTTAGGTTCAGGATCAGGTTCAAGAACCCGGTTCGCCGGTTTGGGAATTTTTTTTTTTTGGGGTTGGGTTCGTTTTGGGTTTGGTCATACAAAAACATATAAAAATCAGAAATATATACATATTTGCAGCAGTAATCAAGTTCAAAATACACCACCATATTAATAGTCAAATAACATAGCAAAAATACACCACCACTTTCATAGTGAAATATAAAAATATTAGTGATCTTACCTTAAATGTCATGATACAAAATTATAAAATTAAATTTCAAACATAAAAATGTCAAGTGTTTACAATCAGCCATTATTGATCATTGATCAATCCTCGAAAAAGTGTGAACATTTTTCTGTGTGGAAGGCAAACAAGAAAACAGTGTTACATAATTATTTACATTGTGAAAGAGCCAAAACCTTTTTCTTGCAGATCGTAGAAGAATCTCAGTGGTTTTTTGGGTGTCCTTGCCTTGGAACAGAACTATCCTGAGCCATGAATGATTGACCAGGAACTGTGAGAAAGAAATAAGATAAATCACATGCAACTTAGCCAAATATTTTCAACATAGGTTGCATGTCATTTATCTTATGTCATCTAGGTTTGAAGCTTTTAGGTAAAATGTTTGCTTCTTATTAATTTTTTTTTTCAAAATTCAAGATGCAGGCTCTCCTCCCTTAGGGAAGAGAGGCCTACCAAACCTAACACTCTTATGCAACACTTCTTAAGTTCTTGTTGATGCAGTATTAGATGCTAAGTTTCAAAATAGGCATGGTTATATAAATTCTCATCTCATGACTATCATTGCATCAAATTAAGAATTTCCAATCCTTTATGGTCTAGATAAGAGAAGTATGGAGTAGTGTTCCAATGCTAAAGTCTTATTATGAATCTCTTTGCTATGAGTGGTTCAAAAATGAGGAATCTGTCTTCTGCACCAAATGAGAAATATTCACAATATGTGCTAGGAAGGAATAAGTCCATAAGATCGAGTATGCAAGAATTGAGAATTGCAATTATTTATAAGTTCGACTCCAAAACACAGGTTCTTTCTACACTTTTGATGTTCAATCTAAGTCACAAAGTATACACATAATTTGTAAAATATACACTTGAATACACAACTCATATCTATTGAACTATGGATTTATAATGAAAATATGGATACCATCGATAAAAAAGATTTGTATTAGCCAAATATCCATGTAGGCATACATCAATATATATCGATATAAGTATAAAATATAGTTACAAAATAGCCATATAGGCTTACGAGAATGCCATATAGGCATACAATGTCAAATATATCCAATACAAAATATGTACAAAATTGCCATGTAGGCATACAACAAAGGGCTTTGTGCATTCAAAATTCATTTCTCTCCATGCTCTGGTTCAAATACAAATTTCTTTCCCTTTGTTGGGCGATATGATGGCAATAAGTCTGTCACTCATTTCTACTATGCTCGAGGAGTGCTCCTACTACTCCTCCTAGTGTTTAGCTCTTGGTGAAGTTTCAACTGTTACAATAAGAAGTAAAGACATTCATATATAGAAATTACATTAGAAAAATTAATATATTTAGCAAAATAATCACTTACGGCCATCTCACGATCACTCTCCTTGATGGAAATATTTGCACGCCAATGCTCAGGTGTGCTCAAGCCCTGTATAAACCATCCAAATAGGAATTAAACTATGAATCAATAATGGTTTTATTTTTCACTAGAACTAGTTCATCTATAACAATGAATGTAAATTGAAATTTAGTAATTTGATTCACACCTCCCCTATCAGATCCATCGAGGATTGTATAGTGGAGGAAACACCAATATCCATTGCCCTCGTAACGTTTGGCGGTGTTTCTGTCACCAACATCTAAAAATAAAACAACAAATTATTCAATCATAAAAAAGTTACAATAGTGATCCATGTGATGACTTATAATGTATGAGATCTAATGAACAAAATTTTGAGTACAAGTATAAACAAATATATTTCTAATTATTAGTTATCAAATTTGAAGTAATGCTTTGAGTTTGAATGATGTGTAATGCAACATAACCAACAATATGAATATAAACTACACAAATCTATTAAACTTAGAATTCATTACTTAAATTCTCTTTAAATGAACTATATTACCTCTGTGAACGTTTGAGAAAATCTACTGGCACTCGGAGGTGTTTCCTTGAAACCTCCAACAGTACCCTATTCAACATCCAAAATCACATATTAAATAACCATTCGTAAAACAATGCTATTAACACATGCAATAAATTTATAATTGTTTACTAACTTTACATACCCCACCGATAGGTGTACTACAAAAATAAGTAGGTGGATGATTGGTGTATCCAGTCTCTACACTGTGACCCTACAATTTTATTAAAATAATAAAACTAAATTAGTTAATCTTTCATTTCACAATCAAAATTTAATAAATTAAATTCAATGAACATGTTGAATTTTACCTGAGTGTCAATGCCATATGCATCATGTGCAAAATGTCAGTCATCCTCTCCATCCCTGTAGATGCATATAGATTAGGCTAAGTAGTAGCATATGGATCCTGTGTAGCACCCTCCTGAGTGCCGGTAGGGTCATATGAACAATTCGCCCTGCAAGATTGACACACATGGGTTCAAAGGCCACCACCTGAAGACTCCCCTGGATGGCATTGTACAATAGAGCTAGTGTGATGGATGAAACTTCGAGGAAAATTTGTGATCACCTGCAATGTCTCTATGTCGACACTCTCCTTCGCAATGACATGCATCACAATCTACTCACGAGGCGACCTAGCAAGAGGTCGTCTCCCTTGCTGCGTAGGATCCGGTTGTGCACTGGGCCTATCTTGAGCTGACCCCCACCTCTCCCTTGGAACTCCCTCATATCAAAATAATTTGGGATTTAGTTCAATACAAACTCACTATATAGTTTCCTAAGAAAATATTGGGTGACTTCACAATTATTGCACGGTGGGTAATCAAAGACCATATACCATCTTTCATAAAAACGGTTCTTAATCTCTTGGTGGTGGCACCAATGAATAGGAAACCTCTTTACATTAAGGGTAAGATTTTGATTTGTTTTAGGGTCAGTGAATAGAGAGCACAAATCACCTTTAGTAATTTTTAAATCTTTTACTTGTTTATATGATAATTTGTCTGCATAATATGCCCCGGTCGTTCCTTCTATCTTGCCATCCAGATATTTGTTGGGTGCATTGCATCTACATTTTTTAACATGTCTTTCAATGAATTTTCTAGAAGCATTCTTTCTATGGTTGAAGCATTTGGATCACTCAACCTACTGATAAGATCCTCAAGTTGTTTTCTATTGTTCTCAATTTCACTCCTCAAATTTTCTTGAGTGCCAGGAGGGAATTGAGAGAATGGTGGGGGAGGTTGATTTTGTTTAGGATTTTGTTGAGGATTTTTCTATTGAGGATTTTCCTCCTCTTCTTGTTGAGGATTTGCAAGATTTCCTACAAATTAAAAAAAATTCAAATCTAACCTAAAACAAACAAAATCAATTTCAAGCTAACAAATTCAAAACAAATAGCAAACAATACTTACCTCCTACATCTCTTTGTTGTTGTGGTGCCATATTTGCAAATAAAATCCAACTGTTCTTGATGAAATTTGTAGAAATATTTCCTCCTAGAACACAAGCGCGAAAGTGAGGGATTTTAGCCGTGGGAAAAGCTGAGAAATAGTAAAAAAGCAAATGATATAGATTTCACTTTTTTTTTCTTTTAAAATCACATAACGCACTCGCGTTATCTCTTTTCAATTTTTTTCCCATTTGGCCAAAAAAGTGCGACCAACTTCATGCACCCGCCCCTTTAAAATGTACAAACTTTCTCTAGATCAGATATTAAAGATGTTAGGTTAGATCAGAAACTAGATAAGCAGATTTATGATTTTATCTTTATAATGTAGGAACTTCCTTTGTCGGATATTTGGAAATTCCTACACACAAGTTATGCTTCAGGGCAAAAACACCCAGAAGTGTTTTAGACTGGATCAAGGTACAATCCAACCTAGTTATGACACTGATAGCAATCCAATTTTTCCTGAACGTCCATACCCGAATGTTGCATCACAATCTATTCCTTCTTGCACATAAAAATGCCACATATTAACCCCTTCTAAATAAAACTCAAAATACCATGAAACAATGAGCCCCTTTTATTAGAAAATAAGTAGGCAGTCTATAGAGCATAGTTTTATTTTATACAAGAATGCTCATGAAAGGAATATTCAAGTGACAGTGAGGGAGTTGTTTGAGATTACAACTAATGGTGCAATATATAGTCTTAAAGGCAGTTAGCAAATCAGTAAATGTGCAAGAAAATCAAATTGTACGCAACAAACAATTCACAATGTTATCTTGCACAATGCCTTAAGTTTGAAGACAAAAATCTTATTGTATTTTGATGAAAGTAGTGACCTTAATGGTAAATCACTGGCAACCATGATTTTAAAACATGCTATTGTGCTTATGGAGGCAACATTTTAAGCAAGGCGGTGAGTTGTGGTTTGAAACAATGGCAGGTATGGAGGACTTGCTTTATATGTATACTATGTAGTCTAGCTTAAGACATCGTTCTTAGAAGAGATTGAAGGTAGATTATGGAACTCAAGGGTTACCACGATAAAGATTAAAGCAAAGATTGAGATCTATTTGAAAACCACTAGATCATGAAGATATTAAAGATGTCAAATGAAAAACCCTAGTAGCTGGAGTAATGAACATAGTGCAAAAGAGGACAGTGTGCTAGGATAGATTTAGGAGATCTCCACATTATCTAATCACAAGAAAATACATCATTTATTTATTTTTTAAAATTAAAAGATTATTCTAAACCCTATATAGGACACATTGATACTTCAAAAGCATCTGATTTATTTTTTTAAATTAAAAGAAGTCATTCTAAACCCTATATAGGATACATTGATACTTCAAAATCATCTGAAGGAATTTGAGATTATGCAAACATATGCCAATTAAATACCTAGATGACAAATAGTAGCATGAACATTGTAACCCTTGTTGATTAGAGTAGGAATGGGATAAACAACAATGAATCTTATGCCTCCTATCATGCACATCTCCTTACCATTATTTGTCATTCTTTAATGAAACACTTCTCCATTTTGGTGGGCTACGCTTGAAAATAAGGTTTCAACAAAGTTTTTATTGTATGTTTATTAAAATGAAAACTCCATTCTGGCGGGCTATGCTTGAAAATAAGATTTCAATGAAATTTTTAGAGTATGTTTATTAGAGTTCTAGAGTATTTTGGTGGGCTATATTCAAATGGATTGTGATTGATGTGATTTTCTACATTTAGTGTTGTAAATTATAATGATGCCATGATTACCATACTACCGCCATCTCTTATTATACCCATTGCGGTATGGCGGTGTTTTTCCCTTCCGTTTTACTGTTTACCACACTACGACCTTGCTCAAGGCTTCTTGTTGTGGGGTTGTAGTATATACCGCTCTACCGCATATGTTGCTCACCTTCCTGGTAGTATAGCGATGTATGCTTTTGATCATTACTTGAAGAGTGTCGATGAGACAATTTTCTTTGTCTTACCGATATCTCAATGTATCATTGACATTAGATCTTGTGTTCCTTTGATGTTGGTTACCAATGTCGATGAGACAAGATAATATCTCTTGCCGATATGTCATTGTCTCAGTGATATTTTCCTTTGGCGATATTTATTTATAGATCGGTGTAACTTTTCCATGTCGGGGAAACTCATGGTTATCGTTGCGGTATGAAATTTTTTTCCCTTCCGTTCAGCTATTTACCACACTACCTTCTTGCTCAAGGCTTCTTGCTGTGGGGTTGTGGTGTATATTGCTCTACCACATATGTTGCTCACCTTCCTGACAGTCTAGTAGTGTATGCTTTTGATCATTACTTGAAGATTGTCAATAAGACAATCTTATTTGTCTTACCAATATCTCAATGTCTCATCAAAATTACTTCATTATATATCCAAGAGTTGTGTTTCACTGAGCACTTGTAGATGGGTGATCCCACAAAGCTAGTTTACAATTTCTGGGAGATTCTAATTTTTACTGAAATCACATATTTTTAGAAAATATAATGGTTTAAGCCTTAAAAATTTCTATTTAAATCATTCCAATTGAAGAGGGTTTGATCAAACTACCTTAGATCAAACCCCCTTGGATAGAACCCTGCTAGTTTTAAACTATACCTATAACGGAGTCTCCTTTACACCTATCAAAATGTCGAAAAAAAACCACTTTTGATTTAGCTTTTGGGGGATCAAATGAATTCATTTAAAAATTAATTTTTTTAAGTATGTAGTCCTTATTATAAGCTTCCCAAAAAGTATAATTTTAAATAAATTTAATTTAATTATTATATTAATTTTTTATTTCTTGTGAATGAAAGTTTTTCACTAAAAATTAAAATCTCTATTCTGCACATGTGGAAAAATAGAAGATTATCAAAATAAAAATTTGAAAATATGAATGCACTAGATATTCAAGTCCTTGATCGAACCAAAAAAATTAAAAAATAAATTTTGATACATACAAAAAAGTTGTGTTATACGGTCTACCTATGTCTTAATTGTAATTGGTTTGACTTCAAAAGTTGAATAAGGAAAAAATATTCAATAAAACACTCTGACACCAATTGGAAGCACTAGATATCATAGTTACAAATCTAAATTCGAAAAAAATAGAATTTTATCCTTCATGTAAGAAAGGTTATGTGTTATATGGTGAGCGTCACTCCTTAAAAATGGTGTTTATTGAAAAAAACTAGTTTTCAAAGGAGATGAAAAAAGAAGTTCAACCTGATTCCAAATTTTTTGAAAAAATATAATTAGAATCTACAAACAAAATTTCACAAATCACTAGTTTGCATCATCTTCAAATTCCTCACGGTTTAGCTGCTATAGGTCCCCAAAAGTGAAGATCTAGTTAGAAAAAAATAGTTCAGTGTCCAGTTTGGCCAAAAATTGTAAACCAGTATTGTGGGATCACCCAGATATACCTTATCGATGTGACGTAAGTGATTCTCTCCTCGATATGCTTGTATCTTGTTGACATTTCATTGTTTTACATCGTCGATGAGACATATAAATAAGTCTCTTTGACATAGGGGTGTCTAAATCGGTGCTAAACCTGAAGCTTAAAGTGGCACTAAACTCGAAGCTAAATTCAGAGCCAAAGGTGGCGCTAATAGAGGTGCCACACTCGAAGCCAATATCGACACTATAGTCAGCGCACATTAGCACCTAAATTAGCGTCGACTTGTCTTGATCGGCACAAATAAATGCCAAAAATAGCACCATCCTGATAAATAGCACCAATGTTTTTAAAAAATTGACAAAAAATACATTCAAATAGTGGGTGGAAGCAAAAAATGGAGCACATCACAATGATTTGTTGTAGTGAATCACTTTATCATGCCATGTTATGGTGTATGTGTTGCTCATGATTGTACAAATAGTTTTATAAATTATAAATAAAAAATACTTATTGGCATTAACTTTTTGAATTTAGATTAGGGCGCATTATTTATTTTTTTATTAACATTATGCTTTGCACGTTCATTGCTTCCAACTTCAAAATCATTGATAATTTTTGTTATAATTTTTCCACTGCGTTTGGAAAAATAAAAATAAAAATTTCAACAAACAAGAGGTAGACGAGAATTTGGAAACATTGAGTGTTGAAAACCACACTAAAAGAAAATTAAAAAAAATTATTTATTTTTTTAATACATTTTTTCATATTGTTTCTAAAGAGACAAAAGTGAAATTGCCTCTATAGAGACAAAAGTGAAATTGCCTCTATAGAGACAAAAGTGAAATTGTCTCTAAAGAGACAAAAATACTTTTGTTTCATATTGTCTCTACAAAGACAATTTTTTAAGACAATAATTTGAGACACTCGTTTAAAGATAATATTTAAGACAATACACAAGGTTTTTTTTGTCTCAAGTTAAGACAATTTACTCAAAAATTGTCTCAAAAATTGTCTTAACCCCCCCTCTATGTAGTAGTGGTGGCACTTGTTTATTTTGCTACCATCCAACCTTAAGTCTTACAAACTTAATTTAGTCTTTGGATCTCTTTTTTTTTACTACGACCAGGGAAACCAGGTATTAAAGGGAAGGCCATATGAATTTGTACAAATGCACTTGATGAAAGTATGAGTTGCCTTATTCGCCTCTAGGAAACCTAAATTTCATTTATATAAAAGGAAAATGGTTATAGAGAGGGAAAATGAATATGCAAAATTTTACAGGGGAAAATATGTTGGACTCACCATTATATGTTTAACAATTTATCTTGTGGATTAATTGTCATTCTAGGTGTAGGTGAAGATGTTGATTTGGAAGTTCATTGACACATGTAGATTTTGGTGTAATGGAAAATCTACAAATGATATCAAAGCCTCAACCTAGGTTTAATTCCTTTGAATTAGGTTGAGAGAAGCACCTCTAGGAGTTGACTTCATGAATTAACTGCCACTTTTAGTATAGGTGAAGATGCTAATTTGGAAGTTCATTAATTTACTTGTAGGTTTTTCCATGATGGTAAATCTACAAAATCATGATAAATGAATGGGTGCAAATTAACTCAACAATCATCGTGCTAAAAATCCTTTCATTTACCCACATATAAGAGTTAATAGTGGCTACACTCCATCATAGGGATCCACAAATTAGACTTGAATTTTGATTACAACTTTCCATATTGTATCCTTATGATTTAACCAAGTGGGTTGAATACATACCACTTGATATCAAAGTCTTGACCTAAGGTTAATTCCCCTTAATTGCATTGTAGGAGGGGTGTTAGACTAACCATCACACCTTTAGGACTTGACTAATTGTCAACTTGGAAAGATGAAGATATTAGATTTAGAAATTTAATCAATAAATTTATAGGTAGTGCTAAAATTATTTTATAAATCTCCTTTTAGGTGTCCACTATATAACCCTTTATCACAATCTTCATAATTGAGAACTAGAAAATATTCAATTCATAACCTTTAGATACAATGTTGAACTTTTTGAAAAATATTCAATTGGTTTTACTTGATTATTATTACTAGAAAAAAATATTAAACTTTGTGCCAACCATATTATCTTTTTTCTACATGTCTTGTCTATATTATGGGGCATTAATAATGAATGACATCAACTCTGAGAATATTAATGACAATATATTAGTGTGATAAATACATAATTAACTCTTGAAGAATATTTTTTTAATTGGGATAATAGGATAGCATTATAATTTAATGAGGGAGCATACATTTAAACTAGAACATTCATTCTCATGAGAGATGGGTTCATGTGAACCGCTACTCATGAAATAGGAATCAATAAGTTTGACTAAAAAATTTTGTAATTAAATTTTTATATAAATATGAATAGTCCTCATTTTTCATAAGTAAGGGTCTGATCTAGTTTACTAAAGTATTTCATGTTTTGAACCTAGCTGAATTGTACCCTTGAAGATTTGAACCCTAGTGGGTAACATGATGAAAAAACATACCACCATCCTCATTAATTGTGTTCAAGCAATTAAACTACAAACATTTTTATTAATTTTTAATAATATTTACTTGCTAAACTAACCCAAAAGTATATACTTTGTGCTCTTATTTGAGAAAGATTAAATATAATATATATCAAACAAATACTAATTGATGCTCTAAATTTTTCTTTAGATCATAGGACATTACAAATTAATTAACAATCATAATATAATATTATAATTTAGTAAAACAAAAAAATCCAAAAAATAATTAAAACTAAATACCAAATAAATAAAGTTTATTTATGGATTTAATATGTAGTGCATTTCTATTCAATTATGTGTATATTTACATCAAAATTTTAGATCACATTCAATAATTCGTCATTAAGAGGAGAAGAATAATAATATGTATTGTAGACTATTTATAAAAAAAAATTGAAAAGTAACAAGAAAATCGAAAAATTGAAAAACATAAAAAAGAAGAGGAAAAAAATCAAAAAACCAATTTTATTTTTAGTAATTATAAATAAAATGTATAATCTATTAATATATAAATGTAATTTTTTTTAAAAAAAAACATAAATTTAAACATAATATTACACAACTTCAACCAATATATATAGAATTAAATATTGATGTCTAAATACAATTGTTGCACCAAAAATAACACACGATGATATTATTTCTTTATTATTTGAAGTTTAGTTGATATGAATTTTTCACAGCTCATTATGTAGAATTATGCAAAATCATAAACGGTTTAAACCATAAAGTTGCACAATAAGAATGGGAGTGTATTTAATATCTGGCATTAGAGACGAGGAGGGAAGAAGACAAAAGCATAAGCATTCCTCCGGTGGTAAGCGACAAATAAAATAATGGAATTTATTACATTCAAGAGTAGACGACCAGATACAATAATACCAGCCACCAAAGAAGAGCTTAACTAAAGATTATTACTGTAGTAATACAATCAACTTGCAAGATCGTCTGTTTATTTATTTAAAAATGAACTCCTTGGACTAAATTTTTAATGGGAAAGATAACTGATTCTTTACCGGAACTTCATTATTTATAAGTGAGCTGTTTTAATGACGAAAAGCGGTTTATGCGTTGGAGGTGAAATTGAAGTTGGAGCAAGTGGTCTGCTGGCCTAGCAATGTGTAGCTGAATCCCAGCCGAGATGTAGCCAGATCGAACTGCACAAGATTATTTTCTATCTGATAACCGCCAATAACTATTGTTGTTGTCGGATCCTCCCCTCCATCCACAAATCCAAGACACAACACTCCGTCGCTCACCTCCACCATGGAATTCGCTCCCATGATTCTCCAGATTGTATTGCTGTTCTGCAACACCAATCCGATGGTGGGTACAGCCGCGCCAACTCTGGTGGAAGACACGGTCTTGGCGTCGAAGCATGCATCAAATGGCTTCACAGCAGCCACGCGAGAAATATTCATGGCCTCTGCTTCTTTTACAAAAGCATCACGGATGACAGTGTAGACGGATGTTGCAACCCTAGTGTAGGGAACCGCGGTGCTCAGCTTGGTGCCGCCTTTGCCCTCGCTGTCGATCTTTAATTTGGCAGAGTCAATAGCGACGTTCTTTTCACCCACTTGGATGGCTTTTACAGTAATAAAGTACTGGTTTGGGATCTCCAGGTTCTTGACAAGAGGAGTATAAGTGAGTCCCTGAGAGACGTCTTTCCTGGGAAGGAGCACATAGGGGCCATTGCCGAAAAGAACGACACCGGGTGCGCTGCCGGACGGCAGACAAATGGAGAATTTGCGATTGAAACTGAAAGCGGCGGACAACTGAGTGGGCACAGTAATGCTGCCCCTGCTCAATCCTGCCATACCGGCGACTCCCTGGGCGAGTCCTTCCAATAGAAAGGCCGGAGCGCAAGAGAAGATGAAAGGGGGGACTGTTGACTTTGGGCCCTGGATTATTGCCGCCAGTGGAAGAGAGAGCCACCACGTCTTGCCCCAAATCATCACCTGTTGCCAGTCGTATGACGGAGTTATAAGGAAAGACTGCGCAGGTGTCGTTAGTGCAGCCAGGCTCGGGAGGCGCAGAGCATTCGGCGCAAGCGAATGACCCTACCTTTGAGCAAGCCGCCGAGCTGCAGCGGGCGGGGCGGAAAGTGGAGGAGTTGTACGAGTCGTGCCCGCATTGTACCCACAGGAAGTCTCCCTTAATGTCTAACACAAGACGTTCTGTTTGCAGGGGGGGTTTTCTGCTCAATTTGGGTAACATACTGCAGAGTTGAAGAGTCGCGGGCGACCTGCGCAACAAGAGCTCATGGCCGACTCGTGGCTGCGTCGGACAAAGAATATGACACAGCACAGAATAAAAGCGAAGAGGAAAAGAAATGTGGGGAGCGCGGCGACAATGATGGCGTCTAGTTATTTTAGTGGACGAAAGGAGTGGTAATGATGATTCAGTGGTAAGGCATAAATAGGATAACAAAAGGGTATGGCAAATTGCTTACATTATACAGCCATAAAAAAGGATTGTCGTTTCCGTACGCCGTTTTCTATCCAATCTGTAAACACGTGGCTGCACGCTGCGTAGCCATAGCCAATGGCCCGGCCTTTTTGATGGCCGTATAAACCAAATTTAAAACTTACACACACCATATATAAAAATTGGGCTTTTAAGGGACATTAATAAGGAGACGTAACTGAATTTTCTAATTCCTTCAATGTCGTTGATATCGGCCACCCACTGAGTAAAGTGATAAAGTGTGGGACAAAGTTTGCTTCCCTGCATTTGACAACTAACAACAACAATTTTCAAGAGTAATAAAACTAGCAATCACACTTTGGTGTGCAATGGGCACGCCGAAGATGTGTAGAAGTTCAATTAGGGAAAATATTGATCTATCTTTTAAATATATTTGTTTAATACATGTGTTAATTGTCAGGTCATTTAGTAAATGATCTCCATTTTTATCTTTTTCTTCAATAAGAAATTCAAGTTTTTATTGTTTTTTCTTGTATTATTCAAGATTATTGATGTATTGTAAGATTTAGTATTGTGAGCATATTGATTCGAGTTTTTAGAGGTTGGGTATTTTTTAAAAGAATTTTCACTAAAATATGGTGTTATTATGATCAATGCTTTTGCATTTATTTTTACATATTCTTAAATTGTTAAATCTTCCATACATGTATCTCCTCTTCAATTTATGTAGGAAACTTTTCTATTATCAAGTTTATTTTATATCTTTACAAATTTAATGAAAATAAATATATTTAAATAAATTCTCTTTAAATATGAAGTTTAATACAATCAAACAATGAAGTCAACATCACAGCATGCTAATGGAAAATCCTAGACTCATGTCCTATCTGATCATGGACATTAACAATCCTTGGTTTTTTCAAGTAAAGCAGAACTGAGTCATTTCCCAAAAGAGAATCAAATCTGCAAAAGATGTGGTTAATAATGTAGACACATAAAATTGTCCTAGGCTTGCAACTCTTGATTATTCAACATTGCCCCTTTCATTCTTAATAATTAAATAATTTTTAATTATTTAATTATTTTCTAAAGTCATAATTCTTCTATTAATTAAATAATTTTAATTATTTAATTAATTCATTTTTATCTTTATTCCTCCCTTGATTAATTAAATAAATTTTATTTATTTAATTACGTCACTAATTAGGTCCTCTTCTTTCTAAAATTAAATAAATTCTTATTTATTTAATTTTTGTCCACTTTCCACTATAATTAAATAATTATTTTAATTATTTAATTATTCATTAGCCTCTTCTCTCATAAATTAAATAAATTTTATTTATTTAATTTGGTCCACTCTTGAATTTTGAATTAAATCATTATTTAAATTAAAATGATTCCCTTTGTCACATTCCTCTATAATTAAATAATATCTTTATTATTTAATTATTCATTGGTCACCTAAATTAAATAATTTTTATTATTTAATTTCTCCAGCAATCTTTGCCAATCTTATCTTCCACATCAAATCTTATCTCTTGACATCTCATTTAATTTTCAGCCCTTGATTGAATTATTTTATAATTCAATCTCAACCATTCATTTCTTGTCATTGCCCTAATTTTGACCTAACCCTAGTCCATACTACAACTTTCAATTTTGGCCATTGATTTAGACATCTTATTGACATCCAATCTCAACCGTCAATCCAAATCAGACATTTCCTATAGATAAACTCTCTCATAAGCCATTAGGGGGGTTGATTCTTCAAGTATCCTTATGCTATCAAAATCATTCTTCAGTCTTTCATCTATTTCTATCTATTGTCATTCATCTATCATCCCCATGTCAATGTTATGCTGCTGAATTGAGCAACCGACATTCGTCCACCTTCTCACCCATCAAACTCTTCATTACCCCCACCATCATCTAATCCTTCATCAAATCAATGCCTTACATTTAGATATTTAAAACATAAATTGATGGCATTATCTAAATCCACCAATCCACCTACAAAGGATGTGACCCAAGGGCTACGAGCAAGGAATCAATTATCTCCATGTCATTCAAATCAAATACTTGAACATACAAAAGAGTCCTCAAACATCATGCCAAGTCCTTCAAGTCAACCATGTCATCCACAACCCCTTGAGCCAAGTCAAGAGTCCACCCTCATAAGTCCAAGTAACCCTCTATCATGCTCCTATGTTGTTGACCATCAAGAACATGACAATTCTTTCCATGAGAAATCCCCTTCCACCTCCATTCCAATAATTCATGAGGTATTTCAAGAGCACAATCCTAAATATGCAGAAACATTACCCCCTCATCCACATAAAGATCAACACCCTCCTAATGATTCCATTCATAACATACCTGATACTATTCATGATCAATCTTTCATCTTTGATCAAGACCCTTTTTATGATCAAGAAGACCATGATGATCCCCTTACCCAACTTTATGCATTCCATGGTCAAGAGCTTTCCATCTCACCCATCCATGATGCACAAACATCCACTTCCCTTGATGAGACATATGCCTCCCAAGCACACATAGAAGATCAAACAAATACATTGGATCTAAGTGAACACAATGCTAATCAAGATCCTAATGATCCCCCATCACCCATTATCGACCCCATTGCAAGTCCTCCATCATATCCTATTGGTCTTTCCACCCTCATTCATGAATGTTCCTCCTTAGAACAACAACAACCATTGTTTTCTCAATCCAATAAGGAAATCATGTCTAGTGTTCCACCTACACCTAGTCCCATTGTCCATTGCACACTCCAAAACATGAACCACCAAGGTAAAGGTCTAGACCTTCATGAACAAGATATTTTGGAGCCCATCCATGTCAAAGTCCCTCCACGCTCTTATGGCCGGTCATCACATCTCAAGGACACCAATCTCAAGATGTTGGTATTTCCTCCATGCATTCTAAGTCCACTTTCCACCATAAAGCCCTATCATATGCCTAAAGCATACATGTTGCCATTCCCCTCTCCATCATCCTACAAGTGTCAAAAGCATGTGACCATACACCTTCCTCCATCCAATTTACCACCATTACTTCCAACTCCTAATACCCCTCCATCCGCTTTGCCACCATTACTTCCAACACCTAATATTCCAATCATTCATAAATACCCTAAATATCCTAGTCATGACCAACAAATGCACACATTGTGTAAACATAAAGCTTCCACTCAATCCATCCACCCCATGGGATTCAAAAATAAAAATTTGGATGCCTCTATTTATAAAGTCAAAAATTCTAAAGGTCTTAATGCCTTAGAATACAATTTCAAAAATTCAAAGCCAAGTACATCTAAAAATCTATATAAGCCCATACCTCCAAAAGAAAATTCTAAAAACAAAATGGTTTGGGTACCTAAACAAAAAGAAATCAAGTCAAATGAGACATCCACATCACAAAAATCCCAACCATCCACTTCCATCCAAAATACACATTCCATTCAAAAATTACAAAAATACCACAAGATAAATAAAAGTCATAAAAATACTAAGTCTATGTGGGTGCCTAAAGCCCTTCATCCACCATCTCCTAAGCAAACATCTCCATTGCTTCCTACACCTCGTCCACATCAAAAGCTTCAACGTTTATCACAATGTGTGCAACCATTGGTCATGGTTCCCTTCCATTTCACAACAATTCCACATACCTCCATCTCCTCGCCCTTCACCCATTATCCTACATATCTTCCCTATCATATCCCTATGGTCCATGCTTTTGGCTAAGCCTCCCCAATCATCTTTTGCATAAGTCCTACATAACCCATTATTTTCCTCCATAATACACATCATAATCCATCATCTATCTACTCCACCGTCCTTTTCATGTCATCCCTTACCAACATCTATGGGCATAATGACATTTGACATGGTCCATGCAATGACATCCATTTCTAGTGGGACTATCACCTTTCATGGAACTAGACACTTGAGTCCCTCTTATCCATATTCCCCTATCCAAAAAGTCAAAAAAGTAAAAACAAAAAAGTAAAAAAAGACAAAAAGAAAAAAGAAAAAAAGAAAAGTAAAGAGAAATCCCTTCGTCCAACGGTGAAAACCTAATAAACAAACACCCTGGATAAGTACCATGATGAAAACTTGGCAAATAGGCATCATGTGTAGTTTGATCTTCTATGTCACTTACACTTGGGGGCACAATGTCTTATCTATCCAACCTATCATTTTTATGTCATATCATTTCCATCCTACCTACCATCTTTAGCTATCATACCTACCTATCATATTGGTTCCACTTATCCACCCTTCTCCTTTTGATTTTGATGAAGATATAGGGGAAAAATGTTGTAACATGTTTTGGGTATCTCTTGACATACCTCATCCTATCTAAACCAATCATATCATTATCCTATTGTCATAAGCTTTGTCATGAAAAATCCTAAGTCTTGTACCTAGAATGGGGCAGGCCATTCCTATGCAACATAGTCTTTGGAGATCACATCCTTGCTCTCTTATGATGCATACATCCTATCCATCCATCCATTTATCATGAGCCTTTTATCCCTTATCATATCACCCACCCTTGCACCTAGACTTGGTTTTCCCCTTGTCATTGGTATCTAGCACAAAGGCTACCCAAATTTTCATCCATTCACACCTCAAATATTTCAAAAAAAAGCCAAAAAAATCACAAAATGTCAAAAAAGCCAAAAAAATCATAACATGTCAAAAAAGCCAAAAAAATCACATGTCAAAAAAAAAATCCAAAATGTCAAAAGTCCAAAAAATGTAAAATCCAAAAAAATCATAAAATGTCAAAAATCAAAAAATTAAAAAAATCCAAAAAAAAACAAAAAAATCCAAATAATTCTCAAAAATCCCAAAACAAAGTCAACATTTGTCACATCAGTCAAATAAGTCAAACATAGTCAGTCATTTTAAACATCAACATTTAAATCATGAACCAATAGACAACATAGTCCAATTAGTCATCCAGTCAAAATCAGTCAATTTGCCAAAACAATGTCAAATCAGTCTTCAAATTATCCCAACCACATCAATTCTTCTATTCAATTCATCGCATCCTCTCATCCATGTCAAATCATCATCAGTCATTCCAAGCAATAATCCAAATGCAAGTCAATCCTTAGTCCATGCCAATCAAGTCGATCAATCTTGCCAAATAATCCAATCACATCCTTTGGTCTTGATCCTAATCTTGTTGTAAACCCAATCAATCAAATTCAATCATTCAAATAGTCAGTCATCCTTGTGTTGATCTAGGGATATGTCTTTCCCCACAATGACAACACTATCATTTTTAGTCATCATCATCAGTCAATTAATTACTCATCAGTTTGCAACTTGACAGGGGCAATACCTTTTTTTTTTTGTATCATTTGTGCATGCTTGCTTGCTTGCTTGTGTGTGTTATCATTTTTGTCTTGCATTTGCATCAAATCCAACTTATTCCAGCTAATATTCATATCTTGTATCTAGACAAGGTTGTATTACGCTGGGGCACGAGACACATCATCACCTTGGTCCTTATACCTTGGTGCATCATGTCTAGTGTTACATCAAACATCATGGTTGCTCACTTTCTTGTAGCATAACATGTCATTCATCTTCTCCCTCCTTATCATTTCCTTTCGAGAGCTTACTCGTGTTTGTCAAACCCGCCTATCCTCTCGAGGGGCATCATCATCCCATTCTTCTTTTCATCATCCTATTTTTCTATTATCATCCATTTTTCTTTATCCATACCTTAGCTTCTTTGAAATGATGTTACTCGACACAAAGCTCATCGTCTCAAACATCATCTCAAAGAGAGGCAAAATGTAGACACATAAAATTGTCCTAGGCTTGCAACTCTTGATTATTCAACATTGCCCCTTTCATTCTTAATAATTAAATAATTTTTTATTTATTTAATTATTTTCTAAAGTCATAATTCTTCTATTAATTAAATAATTTTAATTATTTAATTAATTCATTTTTATCTTTATTCCTCCCTTGATTAATTAAATAATTTTTTATTTATTTAATTATGTCACTAATTAGGTCTTCTTTCTAAAATTAAATAAATTCTTATTTATTTAATTTTTGTCCACTTTCCACTGTAATTAAATAATTATTTTAATTATTTAATTATTCAGCTCTCTTCTCATAAATTCAAAAGAAATTTTATTTATTTAATTTGGTCCACTCTCTTGAATTTTGAATTAAATATTATTTAAATTAAAATGATTCCCTTTATCACATTCCTCTATAACTCAAATAATATCTTTATTATTTAATTATTCATCGGGTCACCTAAATTAAATAATTTTTATTATTTAATTTCTCCAGCAACCTCTTTGTCCGTGCCAATCTTATCTTCCACATCAAATCTTATCTCTTGACATCTCATTTAATTTCAGCCCTTGATTGAATTATTTTATAATTCAATTTCAACCATTCATTTCTTGTCATTGCCCTAATTTTGACCTAACCCTAGTCCATAGTACAACTTTCAATTTTGGCCATTGATTTAGACATCTTATTGACATCCAATCTCAACCGTCAATCCAAATCAGACATTTCCTATAAATAAACTCTCTCATAAGCCATTAGGGGGGTTGATTCTTCAAGTATCCTTATGCTGTCAAAATCATTCTTTAGTCTTTCATCTATTTCTATCTATTGTCATTCATCTATCATCCCCATGTCAATGTTATGCTGCTGAATTGAGCAACCAACATTCCTCCAACAATCAACCTTCAAAATCATGCTTTCTTATGCAGGTGGAGAAGAGCCATGGAGGTCAATCAAGTCTAGTTTGAAATTTGGTTTGCATTTCCTTTATTTATTTGCATTTTCATTCTAGTTTGTGCTTCATGGTGCTTGATAGGGTTTAGTTAATTTGTTGTTTTCAATAACATTTAAACCTGAATTTTTCCCTATTTACAAATAGTACTATTTTTATTTAGTGAAGAGAGTGGTGCAAAATTACTTTGATGAAGTAAAAGAATATGATTTAGTTGAACTAAACAAATTTGACAATTGATGTCAAAGATGGTCAAATATCAAGTGATAAGATTGTTTAAGCTTTGACTCTTGTCAACAAAATAAATTCTATCAGTGTAATGATGGGAAGTCAAAAAATTTGTGGAAGCGGTTGGCCTGCATGCAACTTAAAAGTATGGTAATTAGGTATCAAAGAAAAGTGAGGATAGTAATTTTGAAGTACAATTTGATATTTGCAACCATTAATACGATTGAACTTCAAATATGTGAATCAATTATTTAAAAAAGTTTATTGCATGGGGAAGAAGGAGAAAAAAAGGATTTTTTTTTGGGAATGATGCTTGCGATGTCTTGGTTTAAATGTACTAGATGTATATGCAAGGAAAACATATATATAAGAAAGTTGAAATGTAAAGGCAATAATTTGTAAGGAAATCATATTTGAGTTTATTAAGCAGGGAAAAGTAATAGGTAAGTCTATTATAATACATAAATTTTAAAATAACATGTTTGCCATAAGCTTAGGTTACAAGGGTTTTGTCACTCTTTTGTTTCATAAATGATAATAATTTTGGTCTACTCATTATTAAGTCACTTGCATAAATGAGATGAATTGTAATTTGGAATAACATTTTTTGAGAGAAGTACAGGTAAGCATTCACATATTATGCACATGGATATGTATACATAAAGTGTACATAAGTTACATAGTAGAAAGTTCATCTAACTGATCACATATCTTGTAGGTACATCTCATATGTATAGATTAAAGAGGGTGTGTTGTCATTTCCATATAGGTGATCATAATAAATTTCTCTAAGAAAAGTGCAAAGGCCCTCCAAGTTAGTGTAGCTCTCTTGGAACAAGGACAATGTATCTTGAAGCTTTTCAATGTCCACATCTTTTACTTCAAGCGCTATTTGGCATGCATCTTTATAATTGTGGACAATGTTCTAATTGTTCGTGATAGTAGTAGTGAGATGTTCGACATGAAGTCGAAGGCATTGTGGTTGATTAACAGATGCACATGACTATGCTACAAAGTGTTGTGCAAGAACAAGAGCATAGGGGCTATGCTTACTATTCAATGTATCCTTGCTAGATACTTCAATGATATCATGCATTTGACTGTGGTTAGCCATCTTGAAATGAGTAAAGTAAATTTTTTATAAATAAAAAAAAAAATTGGAATGATGGGGAAACACAATTAATATAGCTGAATGAAAATTAAGGAATTGTCAATGCATGTTTGTCTATTTTATTTTCTAGGATCCTGATAATATTTTTTCTATTTAAAAATAAAAAATCAATCTTTGTTAAGAAGAAAAGATGCATCTTTAGGTAGTTGAGCAATAGATTTACAGATAAAAATAATTCCATGGATTTTAACTAACATAGTGCCAATGTTATTATAGAGTTTCATGTATCAGCTATGCAAAGGAGTTGCTCATTGCAACAGCCATGGAGTAAAACTCACCTGGTCATGTAATTTTACAATTTTTGAATTATAGATTGTTTTCCATCTATAATTATTACCTTCAACATTGAGCTAAGGAAGCCCGTCGTCAATATGGAACAAACAATATAACTCTTAGATATGAATCAACTCTTAATGTTGGAATGATTACAATGAGACCAAACTCAAAATTTCTATTGAGCATGCCTAATCCAACTTTCAGGATAGACAATGATATTGCTATTGCTTCCATATTAATAGTCCTCAATCAACTAAAATTTGAATAGGGGACTTTTAAGCTCATTTGAATAGTACATAAATAGTACAAATCTGAAACAAATTACTGAAAATTGAGATTTTAGATTTGTCAAGATCATCAATGTAGGGGTGGTTCATTGCTTCCTTGGCTAAAATCCTCCTTATTGGATCATAGTGCAACTTTTTCTATTAAGATTTCACTTTCAATAGTTCGCAATATTTAACCAGCTTATCTGGATAAAGTAGACAATTAAAATAGTCATTCCTTTTATAGAACATAAAAGAAGTTGTGTTCTTGAATGAATTGCATTTCCAAGAAACAATAGACTAATGAATAGATTTGTTGTGTTTCTTTATTTCAAGATAGTTGGAAAAAATGATTAAAGCACATAATTAGCCTGTCAAGTCTATGCAGAGTCTGAGTCTGGTAATTATACTTTCAAATTTTTGAATTATTTAAAATAATATTGCCATGTAGTATAGAATTGAATGCAACCTAAGTGATGGGGGGATACTACTATGACATTGAAATTACCCTTCAAATCAAGCAAATAGGAGCATAGACAAGGTGTGAATCTCCATTTCAATTGTTAATGAGTCTTAATCTGAGACCATTTTACATAATGGTGCTATGTTTTGCATTGTTATTCTGATCTGAGTGTTCATTTTTCAATTTCTTGCTAGGAAGACAACCATTTTGGATAACCTTCAATCTGAGTCTTCTCATTTTAAGGGTGCAAAGGAAAAATTGCAAAATATTGAATATTCCTCATGTAACGAGGGAGCAAACCCAAGACACAAAGAATGATGCAATCAACTAGAGAAATTTTATTCTTATTGAGAATGGAACTTCTTACATGCAAAGGATCACGAATCCTCAAGCTCTGCAATACATGCAAATTACAGACTTACAGAAAAATTACCAAGATCCCCTTTCGCAGCATCCGAACTCTTTTCCCCCAAAAAGTTGCACAAAAATCAGAAACTAGCCCATAAATAGACCCCTTTCGGTTTGGAATCAAAAAGAACATTTGAGATAAGATTTTTGACTGTTTGGCGCCAAAATTACAATTTGAAATTCAAAAACTAAGTCCTAATTCAAAAATTGGCAATTTTCCAAAAATCGGCCAACTTCTGGAAGCCATAACTTTTGATCCGGGACTCCGTTTTTCAAACCGTTTGCACCGTTGGAAAGGTCTTGGAGTGAAGAACGCGCTAAGAACTAGCTTTGTCAGTTTTGAAGATTTCTAGGCCCGTACGGGACCGTTTAGTGCCTCAAACTGGAATCAAAAGGTTTTTCAAGGCAAAAAGCAGAAATTGGAACTTTAATAACTTTCAAACCATGAATGATCTTGATCTGATTCTTTCACCAAAGTGATTATTTTTCCCTCATGAACCTTCCCATGAATTTCTATCTTCCTATGCCTTAAAATTCCCACTTGCTAAAAATAGCAGTTGAGTAGAAAAAGCAAAAAAGCAGTTCTAAAAGTTGGAAACTTAGATTATTTGACGAAAAGGGTATCCAAAAATGCAAAAACATCTACAAAAAGAAAACAGTAGGAACATAAATGGAAAGCATGTTTTTGGGTGATGCAAGTTTGCCCTCACACCACTAGATGCTCCTGCATCATCATGACTTTGGAAGCAGAAGCATTTCCCTGAATACTATAATGGTGATTGGTGTTGCTCTTAATCAACTAATTATCAGATTGTGAAAACATGGGTAGGTGTATATGTGACCCCATTGATTGCTGCATGATCTTCTGCAAGATGACAGAGATGAAACCTCAAGATGCATGGATATTTGTTAAATTATATGCCAATTTACTCATGGTAATATAAGTTCTATAAGAGAAGTGATAGTTTTCTTTCAAGAATAATTTCTGATATAGATTTTCTATAAAATTTGAGATATTTTAACTCTATAGTCTATAGTGTCAGTGACCTTTCCTCTATTCCTTAAGACATTTGCACTACAAAATTCTACTGAGAGAACCCAAAGTCTTATACCATACATTACTAGAAAAAATATTCAAGTACATTACCATCATTTGTTACTAGCTTCTACTGTAACTCTTAAATTCATGTCTAGTTCATGAATTCTAAAGAAAAAGATTTGAGCTGACTCTTTGGCCGAGTTTATGAAAAATCCCTATTAGCTAGTGCAAGATTTCAAGTTTGTTTAGGACACTTAGTTTGACATATCTGACTCACCAATGAACTTTTATTATGTTTTGTGGTCTATGTGTGGTAGCATACTGAAAACTTATTCATTGAAATAGGAAATTGTACTAAACAAGGGTGATTTTCATCCTCCCAAACTTGTTTTTATGCAAGATAATTTCAAATTTCTAAATGCGAGAGAATGTAATCTTTGTAGCAGTTCAGTATATGCAAAGAATTCTCTCTTTACCATTCATAAGACTAAGGATAGTAGAAAGCATTAGCCATATCAAGATTCTTGAAGAAGACAATGAGATCAATGATTATGAGGTGAAGGGCTTGTAAGAGAAACTAATAGTCCTTTATGACTTGTTGAATAACGTAACAGGAGAATATTATTGATCTTCTCAACAAAGTTTAAAGATCTACCTCCACTTAGATACTCAATTTTCTTTGAAGAACCACCAATGAAAAAGTAAGAACTACTCCCAATATACCCTGCGTGATGATTTTTATGGCATTAAAAACAAATGATACTATTTCTTTCCTCTTTATTTACTTTGTTTTTTTCAAGTACATTCTTATCATTCCTACTCTGTATCAAGGATGATGTACTATTGCTAGGTTTAGAAGAATCGACTTGTTTTATGGAAGCCCTTGAAGTTAGTTGTATTCTTGTGAGTCCATAGGATCTTTGGAAGAGGGGTTTTGAGGGATGTATTTCTTTGTTCATTTTTTTCTAAAGCACCAATTCCAGGAATTTTGTGAACTCTTGTAAATTGGGAATTTGGACTGTTGATTTATGGCCACTTTAGAATGTAGTAATGATAGTGTTATATGGTACTTATACCAGCACCGTCCTTCATAGTAATTGTGCTATGTAGTTCCAATATATTTTATATGCGTAACAATAGTGATGTAGAAATGAAGTAGGAAGAAGGCCATGAACCCTATAGTCTTGTAGGGAATTTCTCTCTATAATTTTTGTGAAATTATAACATAAGGTTATTACTTTTAGCCAAAAAAGAGTTTAATAAATCTTGGTTATATGATCAAAACAATACTAATGGAAAGCCTTGCAGAGGCAATAGTTGAGGTGTCTGGAATAAATGAAAATTTTCAGGGAATCAAACAAGATTTACAATAGAATTTCAAAATTTTAACAAATAAACAAAAGCAATTCTGCACAATCTTCAGAAGAGTCTAGGAGAGGTTACTAAAAGGAAATAAAACCAACAAGCAATTAAATTGGAAATGATTGCAAGTTGCAACTATGAAGAAATTGGTGAAAGAAAAAAAATGCAAACAAGCAGTAGTTAAAAGGGAAATATGCAAACAAGAAATAACGGAACTCCATTCACCGCTGTAATCAATTTTTTTTTTGCCTTTGATCCCTAGGCGGCCACATTCTTCAATACAGAGCTTCCCAACTGTAATGCTAGAGAAAACATGCTAGTTAAGCTGAAGATATGCAAGTGGTGTGCTACAATAATGACTTTAATAAGGGAACCCACATTGCTTTTTTTAACTTATACTAATCTTTAAAAAACATTCAATGGAGGGGATTTAAATGACCATCTTCCATTGGTTTTAGTGATCATTTGACCATTGATTTCACTAATTAGCTTGTCATTCTCAAATAGGACACGCCTTCGACATAATAACTTAATTCTTTATGATGGTTTTTTAAAATGTTAGAATTTGAATTGATTAAATTGGTATCTAGATAAGAGAGAGGACCCAGTAGTTGAGGGAAATGATGGGTTACATTTGATTGTATTTATTAATTATTTGAAAATAAAAAAATGCATTGTATTTTGATTTTCAATAAATTAATAAATATGTTCACTAGATGGTTGCATAGACAACTCGGTAGTTGTGACTTGACTACCCATAATTAAACAAAATGTATTCCTTTGATCTAAAAATCAACCAATCATGTGATGCCACATCAGCACTCAACTACCCATGTTGTGAATGCACAAGTATTGGTCTCACTTTTTTTGGGGGCCTTTTTGGACACCTTGACAAAAAACATGCTGATGTGGCATCATATTTGATGATATGACCTTGAAATGAAAGTTACAAATAGGGGACTTGTCAAGTACGCTACTATCAAAAATTGGAAGTGATTTGAAATTTCCATGTAGGATTTTGAGAAGCACCAAATTAGGGTGCACAACTACTAGGTTCTCTCCCCTAATTCAAATATTAAAATATATATGAATTTTTATAAATGAATTATCGAAACTTAAAATTAAACAAGAGTTGCAGAGAAATGAAGTTTTTTCCAAAAAGAGCAAGAATAGTCCTATTTTGATTTGTTGTGTCTGCTATGTTTTAGCAGTAGTGTTGATATTGTAAAATCACAATCATGCCATCTTCCAAGGCCTTCTTTAATCATAAGTTTGTTCATTTTAAATAGTCAATTATGGCATCCACAATACCAGATACAACATCAAACTTTTCAAATACAAATCTTAAGTACAAAGCCATTTGCAAGGTTAAAAAGAGGGTGCCAACTAGAATCACTTTTATACCTTTTAGACAACCTCAAAAAAATTACTCATTCAAACCTTGAAGAAATTAGAGAGAAGCAATGGAAAAGGAAGCACACTAAAAATAATTAAGATAGATTTCTGAAATTAGGCCAATAGAGAATACTATATTTGCAAAATATTGAATAGAGTGTAACATAATTTTAAAATCATAATTACTTTTGCATACATAAAGTAAACCTATCTATCAAATGTGTGTTGGGATAAGGTATCATTAACCTTGTAAATCCCAATATTGTATTTATTCCTTTTTTTAATTTGTTATTAGTAATTACCTATAAGGAGTTGTACAAGTTTCACCAGTAGTGGTAAAAATTATTTATTGTCCACAGTAATTGCGGAGTTACTACATAGTAAGTTCTTGAGTTACTGATGGTAGTTACAGGATGCAATTTTATATGGTAAATGGTAATTGGTCAAAGTGAGGTGCACATGTGGAAGAATCACCTATTTTTAGTGTTATGACATGCATCATAGATGCTATAAGAAGGTGTAAGAGATTCTATGACAACTGTAAGTTGTCATAAGAATATATGACATTTATGATAACATATGATGCGTCATAAGATGTTGTAAGTGGATTTTTTTGGTCCTTAGGCATTCAAGATTACATGGATATATTTTTCCAAGTGTAGGATGCATGTATGATAGCTTTTATGATCTCGTAAGAGCCTATCTTTGTCTATAGATGCCCAAGGTTGTATGGTTGAATCTTGACAAGTGTTATGAGCTTGTAAGAAGTCATTTAATGCTACATGGGTGAATATTACAAGGTGTACACCCATCTTGAGGTTGTGTAAAATATATAAATCCATGGCATAGTAGATGAGATGCATATCAGTTTTACAGGTACCCAGGTACTATCGGAGTGAAGGTTGAAGAACAAAGAAACTACATGTATTTGTAATCTCCATTTTGGAAGATAATACAACTTAGCCTATTTTCTTTCCCAAAATGGTTTTCCCCAGGGTAAACATTATGTTGTGTGCTTCATTCTACTTCTAGATTATTTCTGTATTGTGGGTTTATTTACTTGTTGTGATCTCCATATTAAATATTCAGTTAAAATATCATAAAGCACACCTTTGAATTAGATTTATATTTGGGTAGTTGTGCTTTCATTTCTAACATTTGGTATCAGAGCCTGGCCAACTTTGATTCTTGGGTGGTAGTGTGGAAGTTGTAGCTCTAGTGGGATATTTGGTTGTATTTTTTTTGTAGATCTTGTGTTAAAATTATGGCTACATCCACCATTGCATCAACCTCTCACTTGGACATTGAAAAATTCAACGAAACGGGGTATGAGTTGTGGAAGCTAAAAATGGAAGATTTGTTGGAAGAAAGAAACCAATGGTTGGTTGTTAAAAAAGAGAAGAAACCCGATGATGTTTCTCAAGATGAGTGGGATAGAATGGATAAGAAGTCACAAGGAACCATCTGGTTGTGTCTTCAGACTTTTTCCTATTGAACGTCGCCAAAGAAGAGACTGCATACAAGTCGTGGAATTGTTTGGGTGAGATCTACCAAGCCAAGAGTATCGTAAATAAACTTTATTTAAAACTAAAGAAATATTTTCTTTGAAAATGAAAGAGGGTGAATCACTAGCAAAGCATTTAAATTCAAGTAATTTGTTGATGAGTGAACTTGCTTCAGTAGATGTTGAAGTAGATGAAGATGTTAAATGTATATTGCTTCTTTATTCTTTACCTGAGTCATGGGAGAATGTTATCCTTTCTATCATGCTGCTAACATCACAAATCCGAAGTTAGATTCCCTTTGTTGTAGTTTTACTGATACAAGAACCGAGGAAGAAGAATATGGATAGTTTAGGGGATGCTCTCAGTGTCATGGGAAGGTCTAAGGAAAGGGGACTGAAAGGAAATTAGAAAGGGGCTAAGGAAAAGTCCAAGGGTTGTTCTAAGACTCCTGGAAAGAAGAACAAAGCTAAGTGTTTGAAATGCGGTAAAAGGGGACATATAAAGGAGTGCAAAAACCCCAAGAGGGAGAATGCTTCTGATAAGTCCTTGAATGCAGGTGAAGATGTTTTAATTTCTACTTGTAATTTTATTACTAATGAACACTGGTTGGTTGAATCAAGATGCTCATTTCATATGACTCCACATAAAGAATGGTTCTCCACATATGATAAATATGATGGAGGTAATATATACCTTGGTGACAACTCTTCATATTCGATTGTTGGGAAAGGATAGGTATTATTGTGTTTTAGTGATGGGAGGATTAAAACCCTCCCTAAAGTTTATCATGTTCTTGTATTAGCTAGAAATTTGATTTATGTTTCAAAGTTGAATGATTTGGGAATGCATGTAACTTTTGACAAGCATGGTTGTAGATTAGTGAGAGGAAACTTGGTGGTAGCGATGGGGAAGAGATTAGGAAACCTGTTCAAACTTGAAGCCACTACAGTTTGTAATGCCTCTTATGTATCTGAGGCTAGTACTGAAAATACATGTATGTTGTGGCACCGTAGATTGGGCCACACAAGCAATAATTTTTTAAAAACTATCAAGAATAAATTTTTTTTGGACAGTTTCTCTTATTCTGATGAGCACTTTGATTTTTGTGAGCATTGTGTGTTTAGGAAACAAAACATAAAATTATTTCCTTCTGGTAGCAATAGAGAAAAGGAGAAGTTAGAAATTATTCATACGAATGTGTTTGGGCCTGTGGATATTGAATCTATTAGAAAATATCATTATTTTGTTACTTTCATTGATGATGTATCCATATTTACATGGATTTATTTTATGAAACATAAATATGAAGTTTTTGCTAAGTTTAAGGATTTCAAAGTCTTAGTAGAGAACCAATCAGGTTTAAAGATTAAAATATTAAGATCTGACAATGTAGGGGAATATTGCTCAAATGAATTTTATGAGTTTTGCAAGAATGCACGTATAATCAAACAAAAGACAACTCCGTATACACCACAATAGAATGGTGTTGCAGAAAGGATGAACTGAATGATTATGGAAAGAGCCACAAGTATGTTGAGTGATTCATAGTTGGATAAATGTTTTTGGGTAGAAGTTGTGTGTATTGCCTGCTACTTGATAAACAAATCTTCTTGTAAGGATCTTAATTCGACACATTGTGAAGTGTGGATAGGTAAGAAACCTTCAGTTTCACATTTAAGGGTTTTTGGCTATGAGGCTTTTGTTCATGTGCCTAAGGAAAAGCAATCTAAGTTGGATCCAAAAGTAGAAAAGTGTACATTCATTGGATATGGTGATAATGTTAAAGGTTATAAGCTTTGGAATACACTAACCCACAAGATTATCTTTTCTAGAGATGTTATTTTTAGGGAATTTAGAGATATTTCTAAACTAGAGTAGCCAAAAGAAAAAGAAGAAAATTGAAAGAGAGTGCACTTTGAGTTAGAGTAGCAAGATGCAACTCGAGAAGAATAAAATGATGGATTGAGGGGTGAAGAAGAAGAAGAAGATTCAAGTAGTTTTGATGAAGATGAGTCTGTTGAAGAAGTTGGTACAGATGATCATGTAGAACAACCAATTGAGTCTCTTACTCCACCTTGAGGAGATCCACAAGACAAAAAAATCCAATTGACAGGTATAGCCCACTAGATTTCCATTGTGTATATTCTTTATTGAGTACTAATGATGAACCTAGGTCCTACAAGGAGGCTATTTTTGTAGATGATAGTGAGTCTTGGTAGTTAGCCATGTAGGAGGAGATGATGGCTTTAGAATCTAATAACATTTGGGATCTTGTTCATTTTCCTAAAGGAAGAAAGGCCATAGGATGTAAGTGGACCTTCAAGAAGAAGTTTGGAGTAGACGGTTCATTGGAGAAGTACAAGGCTAGAATGGTAGCCAAGGGCTACTCCCAGAGAGAGGGAGTTGATTTTGGTGAGATATTCTCTCCTGTTGCTAAATTGACTTCTATTAGATTTCTCTTATCCATTGTTGTAGCTTATGATTGGGAGATTGAGCAAATGAATGTTAAGAATACATTTTTGCATGGAGATCTTGAAGAAGAAATATACACTACAACAGAACAAGAAAATAACACCTAAAATAGTGTTAGATTTTAGTGTATTTTAGTCAACAAATTGGGTGAGTTGTCCAGTGCTAAACTCAACACAAACAGGCATGGTCATCTTGGCACTGAATTTTATGCCAAATTTTGTGCTAGGTGTAACGCCAGAATTAGTGCCAAAAAATCACTGTGCCCCTGTTAGTGCCTAAAATAGCGCCAAGAAATAGTGCCAAAAATAGCACCTCTGTTCATTTCTAAAATAGTGTCGGGAAATAGCATCAGAAATAGTGCCTAAATTAGTGCCCAATTAGGCTTTCGATTTTGCTTCTATGTCTACTCCCATTTTTGTTTCTAGTTTTGCTTCCAGTTTTGCTTCCAGGTTTGCTTCCGGTTTTGCTTCCAATTTTACTTCTAGTTTTGCTTCTAGTTTTTCCTCCAATTTTGCCTCTAGTTTTGCTTCCAGGTTTGCTTCCAGTTTTACTTCAAGTTTTTCTTCCGATTTTGCTTCCAATTTTGCTTCCATTTTTTCTTCCAATTTTGCTTCCAATTGTGCTTCCAATTTTGCTTCCAATTTTGCTTCCACGTTTGCTTCTGCTTTTGATTCCAAGATTGCTTCTAATTTGGATTCCATTGTTGCTTCCTTTCTTGCTTCTAAAAATGCTTCTTGTTTTGCTTCCTTTTATTAATTTAATATTTTTTATTTCAATTTAATTAGTTAAATATATCATGCATCGTAAATAATTTCAATTTAATTAGTTAAATATATCATGCCTCTTAAATAACTCATATGTTTATAGACTAAGTAATTTAATTATTTAACTTATATGATTAAATAACAAGACAATTACCCACAATTTTTGTATTGCTTGTAAAGATAAAAAAGTACATCTATTGTTTAGTGTCATTACACACCAAAATTCCACAACAAACGACAAAAAATAGAGGCACCTTAACATGTAGAGTAAAAAATTAAATAATCCCCGTAACTATTTACCAGTAAAATCCTTACAAAAAATAACCACCATTAACAGTGTTTAGAGTTACATGCTTCAATACAACAAAAGCAGAGGGAGAATTCAAAATCAGAAAAAGACAAACACAATCGGTCTTAATGAGCTCCACCCGGACCAACCGGATGCTTGGCTATCTCCTTCAAAGGCTTCTTCTTCCACTGCTTCCCTGACTTCTTTTGGTGCTTCCTTTTCACTTGTTAGATGAAGAGTTAATTTGAGTGCTTTCCATCCCAAACATGCTTCCTCATGGTAACGAGCTTTGTATTTTCCTTTGGGCCAACGAATAAAGGGTTTGAGCCTCGATCTCCCATAAAGCTCCTCAATTTCATCATCTACTAGTCCTTCAGAATAATCTAAGCCTACACCCGAAACTGCCCATTCGAGAATGGACTCCATGCCTACCGGAAAATCTTCATGCACAATTTTCTACATCACCATCCTCACCATTTCCACTGTTTCACCTAAATCCAAGCCCCACACCACAATTAAGGAGTAAATTTCCATGTTGGTTTGGTATATGTGTTTTAGAGAGCCAAAATACCTGCCACAAATCATTTTTGCGCACTGCACTAGCCACTCATTGTCAATAAGGAAAAGGCCCTCCAGTTGTTTTCTGGAAACCTCTCCATAAAACGGGCCCAAAGATCTTCATGACCAAAAGGTGAAATTGGCTTCTATTTCTCCTGACAACCAGTGCCGCCACCACCAAATTTTGTTGCAGAGTTTTTCTTGACCCTTTCCAAATGCAATTAACACATCTTAATCGAGGGCTTTCTTTTAACACCATCTTGGATTTCCCACACTTTCTATTAATAAAGTACTACTTCACCACCGCCCGCCACCCTTACCTTCACATGTCATGTCAAACCTACTTCACTTGCTTTGCCACCTTGTTCATTTAAGGCATTTTCTGCTAACTTAACACCTCTAAAATCCTCCAACCTAAATTCCCTTGTTTCACCAAAATTTAAAGCCCATTTAGATAATACATCCACTTCCACATTACCACTTTTTTTAATGTGGCTCACCGCAAAAAAATCAATTACATTTTGGAGGTTCCAAGCATTAATTTTACCTTTCATCACCGCGTGAACTATTATTGTAACATGATCATCATCTATAATTAAAACAAGTGAGTCAAATATCTATAATTTAATTGAATTTGACAACATCCATCTTGAGCAATAAATTAAAATCATCAAACGTAATAAATATCCATCCAAAAATCATTGACCACTTTTAATAAATATAAATTGACAAGTCAATACTAATAAGATCATCATCATATATAACTAAAACAAGTGAAAGTCAAATATGCCAGTATATCAAAAACATGTCAAAATTATACATGTCCAATAGTCAACATAAGTGAAAATGATACATGTACAAATGATATAAATAAAATTGATAAATTATGTAACTCAAATTGATACAAGTCAAGATGATACATGTCCAAATGATATAGTGAAAAATTGAAAATGATACATGTCAATATGATACAACTAAATAATATAGTATTGTAGGCCGTGAAAATGATACATATGATAGTAACCATGAAAAGAGTCATCATAACTACATATCAACAATGATCCATGATGCAGTCTATATGATCATGAATGTCACTAGTTACTATCACCAACTGTCTCATCATCATCATCACCATTGTGATCATCATCATCATCATCATCATTGTGATCATCATCATCATCATTGTCATCGGCCTCAGTGTCTTCTGCATCTACGTCATCATCATCCTCTACCATGTGATATGTACAGGCATAACCAATATTTTGTGGATCTATATCATGTTGAGGATCATCTTGATCTTTTGGAAGACCCGTGTTCTCAAAATAAAACATTTAGAATGAAAATTTATTATTTATTTCATGCAATAATTTATTTTTCTGTTATATATCTAATATTACAACATATGAGATGAAACCATAATCATATTACATCATATCAAAGTGCACATATCATAATAAAGTTTCAAATTCCTTAGCTAATACTTGAGATTGAGATTGTTAACCTTGAGAGAGTATGACTCAGGAAAAAGGCATTTGATATGGCTATTATTTTCAAAGACTTCAAGCAGGATGTACTCCACATTGACGCCATTCCTCAATCTTCACTTGATGGCATCAAGGAATGGTTGAACTCCATGGATATAAAGTATTATGAAAGAAAAATGAATTTGAACTGGCGGCCAATTTTGAAGAGTATTACTGATGATCCAGATAAATGTTTTGAAGATGGTGGTTGGGAATTTTTGAATATGGAAGCTAGTGATTCTGATTTTGATAATTTAGAAGAGTATGATCAAGGCTATGAACCCTCTGATGTAGAAGAGGAATCAAAATCAGATTTCATGTTTCCACCATCAAGAGTGCTACAAGCCAACAAGATGGAGGGAATTCTTATATAAGGATAATTTTCAATGTTGCAGGTACTAGCTTTAATGCCAAATAAAATGGAAACATTAAAATTCCCTAGTAGTATTTATGTTAAGGAAATTTCCTTTAGATGCAAGGATTAAAAGCACATCAACCATGTGGTACATATGATTAATCCCAGAGATGATCTATAGCAATGAAAGAGTCTGAAAAGGAAGAGAGAGCTACATTGGTGACTTAGGAGAAACTTCAACTTTAAAAAACAAAGCCAATTAGGCTGGCAGATGTGTGGATCAGGCTAGCATTTGGTGGAAGAGGAAGAAAGATGACTGGAACTCTAGAGGCCCACCATAAGGGATTTCGGTATTCAACCATGAGAGTAGAAGAGAGAGTTGATATCATGTATCAAAACATTAAGCATGCATTCTTCCAGCAAGCAGAGAAGGAGATGATTACTTTGCTTCATTTTCATTTGCATAACCATATCATGGCATGGGAACCAAGAAGACCAAGGATGTATAGTTTTATATGGAGGTAATGGATGTGTTCAAAACTTTAGGAGGGGAAAGAAGTTCAATGTATGATCTTGATGAAATTGAGGAAGAACAGCAAGAGAGGGACATGAAAAATAAAATCAATACAAAGTTTCAAGGATTTGTCAAAGTGAGTAAGAGAGCTTATATGGGAGCAGCCTCATCTAAAATATTTTGAACTAGAGTTTGATATACCATTTAGAGAGCTTGGTTTTCATGGAGTTCCTTTCAAACCCTCTACTTTTATTGTTCCTACGATAAACTGTTTGGTAGAGTTGGTGGAATTACCTTTCTTAGTAATCGCTATTAGTGTGATTGAGATTGTTAACCTTGAGAGAGTATGACTTGGGAAAAAGGAATTTGATATGGCTACTATTTTCAAAGAATTTAAGTGAGATGTACTTTGCATTGATGCCATTCCTCAATCTTCCTTTGATGGCATCAAGGGATGGTTGAACTCCATGGATATAAAGTATTATGAAAGCAAAATGAACTTGAACTGGCAGCCAATTTTGAAGAGTATTACTGATGATCTAGATAAATTTATTGAAGATGTTGGTTGGGAATTTTTGAATATGGAAGCTAGTGATTTTGATTCCAATAATTCAGAAGAGTTAGATCAAGGATATGAAACCTCTAATGTAGAAGAGGTATCAAAATTAGACGAGGAAGGTTCAGAAGATGAATCTCTTGTGGAGTTAGAGGAGGATGAAGAAGATGAAGAAGATTATGAAGAGGAGGAAGGTAAAACATGGGATGAATTAGAAGCCGAAGCCATAAATGCGTATAAAGAAAAAGGAGACGAGTCTCACAGTGAAGAGGAAAGGTGGCAATGGAAGGTAAAAGCTACAGGGAAGTATCAGGCACCTGATATTAGAGATTCAAGAGGAATGTCTACCAAGAGGCATAAAGTCAAATGAATCGAGTTCGTCTACATCCTTCTACTATTTATTCATGCACATAAACGGTCATCTTGTAATCATAAGATTTGAGCTCTATTTACTCATCCTATGCTTCAATAAACAACTCAACACAAGAGATGCAAATTGACATATTAACACAACAATATCCAACTAAGTTATTGAAACTCAACTATTGATACCTCATTCTCCATCTAGATTACAAAATCGTTCCACCTTTTTTTTTGTAACATATTCTTTTCAAATTGCTTTGGATGGTAGCCATATTTCTCCTCCTATCAAAACATGGCACATGGACTAGTTAAACTAATTAATATACAATCATTTACTTTTTCCAACGAAAAAAGAAAAATATCATTTAACATATTAAATATACTTAAAAATGTACAAATCAAGGCATGTAAGCCTTTCTAGCCACTGCGATGCGTGACACAAAGTTTCTCAAACCTAACCTTGGAGGCCTTGTCCTAAAACATATACTAATTCAATTTAACTATGCACAAATAAAATTTAAATATCGTTTAATAAATTTGATATAATATTATGAGAAAATTCAAATACCTACGTACTCTCTTCATCGGACTTCCTCCGTACATCAAACTTCTCATATGCTTTTACAAGCTCTCTCCATATTTTCACACTTACATCCATTGGCCTTTATTTTCTACCTTAGCTAAGGAGGGATTTTTTTATCTTCTTTGTTTGGTTGCACCGAAATCTGTTGTAGTTTTGAGACATTCATAGCTTTATATTCTTTACAAACCAACCTATGCCAAAATTAGTCTCCATGTCAGGGATAACTGATATTTTTAGGTGCATGGGTATCTTTGAGAATGGTAAATGTAGATGGTCTTTCAACTATTGAAGGTATGATTCCTTCAACCTATTCACAAACATTTTTCCAACATCCGTCATTCAAACTTCCCCTGAAACCACCTTGTATTCTATCTTCGTATTGTAGCTACCAATGCAAGATTGATAACATGGCGTGGTGGAACTCTGTGTCCTAGGAGTGGAAGTCTCTACTTCCTATTCCACATTCTTAGAGTTTACTATCACTAATTTCTTCTTGGATCTTTTGCTCGATCTGGGACTGGTTGGGGAATCAATTGATTCCCTTTGACACAATTGATTTATTTGCAATGCTTGAGGGGCGTTAATAGATTATTTTTCTATGTATCTGACAAGTGTTGTCCAGTCCACATTAACCAATTTTTTCACTACATCTACCCTCAATATGGAAGCCAATTCCTCTTTATTTTTGTTAGTCTCATGTCCCTCTATATATATTTAAATTATATTTTTTCTTTTAAATTTAGAAATAAAAAACTAAAAATTAAAACTCAAAGAAACAATGGAAACATTTACAAATCTATAAATTGATAATGAATTACCTCATTGTGGCCAGAGTTTGTTGTCAATGCTCACTTCCCTCAATTGCTTGACATTTTGAGGCAACCTAGGGAAAATTATTTTCACCCAGTCTATGGAGGAAAATGAAGTACACACTATCAGGTATGAAATTTTTGTCTAGTTTGTGGTATGAAAGTTTTATTTTGTGGGAAAATATGTTCATTGGGTTTTCTTAGTGTTGATAACCTAGGGAAAATATGTTCGCTTGGTTTGCTTAGTGTTGATAACCTTATCATGAAAACTCTTTCATAATGCAATCTTGCACGAATTTGTCATGGCATCGGTGACTATGGTGCGAATGGGCAAAACCAAGCTATTTTTGTGTTTATTTTCAAAAGTTTCTCAACAGTGATCGACCCAATTCCCAAATTTTCCAAGCAATTCACTATTTCCTTGATACCCAAGTTAGGAAAAGAATATAGAGGCATCCTCGCTTTGTGCTATAATATTTTGAGCCAACGCTCAAATGGGTAGGGTACATTTTTTTGTTGGTTTCCCAAAGGTTTTATAATTTATAATGATGGGACAATTTAGAGGTTTCCTATACTAGTTAGGCCATGAACTAGTAAACAATCATGAATTCAAGCAAGAAAAAAATTGTAACCTTACCTATGGTGTCAGAAACTAAATCAAATTTCTCATAAAAATTCAACTTAAAGGCTGACAATCTGCACAAGTTATTTGAGGAGAAGATCAACAAGACAACTAGTTTTTTGGTCAAAATTCATAAAAGAAGGTACAACATTGAAAAGATTTTGGAGATTCTTTATATTTTTGGTTCTCAATCCCTTAGGCCGCTTGGTCTCATGGACATCATTAAAATCTCTCATTCATTCATTCATTCATTCATTCATTCATGAGTTGTTGGTAGCGACCTGCTCTCTTCCTTCGCGTGACTTTTTTCCTTTTTTTGTCATTTGATTTCTTCCTTCACGCAAGAAAGTTTTAAATTTTTTATTTTGATTCATTAGTCGTGCTTTAGTTGATGTTAGTTAATGCCAAATTTAGCGCCAAATTTTGGCCATTAATGTAATCTGTTTGGGACGTATAAGGTGGCATCAAGTGCACCTAATTTAGTGCTTATCATTGTTGTGTATCATAGGACCCAAAGTGTTGGAAATAATTCCAACTCCTGCCTTGTTTTTGTGACCACTGCTATCCTGTGCTTCCTTCATCAGCTCAGTGCGGTAGAGCAGTTTTTAAGCAAGGTGATTCATCCTTCTCGGTCGTAGTGTTGTGAAAGCTTTTGTGGCACACGAGTCTTCCTTCTATTCTTGGTGGTGTTGCAGTGACTCCCGTAGTCCCACACGTCTTCTACCATTGGCGTGTGATAGTGCAGTGACCACCATTGTCCCGCAATTGCTTCATCAGCTCAATGCGATAGAGTGGTTTTTATTGCATTCCCGCAAGTTGCTTTTTCCTTCTCAGAGATAGTGTGGTGAGATATTTTGTGGTGACATTTTTATTCATAGAGGAGGCCATGGAGAGAGGATGAGGGCGATGTAGAAATAGTAAATCGCTGAGAGGAAAGTGGGTGGAAATAGATGAGACAACAAAATCTGCAGATACAATAGAGGTAACAAGAGAAAGAAAACTCAACCAAAGGAGGAAGATGTTTATGAATTCACAAATGCTATGACGTAGAGGAGATAAAGTCATTTTTTGTCCATGAGGCCTCTGAGGTCAAACTTATTGGTTGAAAATGCACAGGAATGGTGATTAAATGTGATTCTATGATCAAGGGAAAAGTTTGAAAATTAGGATAGCTAAAACATGATATCAATATGTCAAATATATGACTAAAGTGATCTTGTGTTGGATATCATATTCGTTGAAATGATATAATTGGTGTACTAAACATTATTTACTATGTTGTGTATTATAGGGGCGAGATGAGGCCATGGCAATAGATCGTGTCATATCAAATGAGTACATAACGGATGAAGTGGGACATTAGGTACTCAAATTTTGACTTAACTTAGGAAAAAATGATCTAATGGCATTTTGTGATAAGTCCATCTTTTTTCACAGTATTATTGAAATTTATAATTTATTTTCCAATCTTGACATAAATTAATGCATGTTGTTGATAATTTTTGATGGAGATTGGAGCAAATGTAGAGCCTAAGTGCTCAACTAGCAAAAGAACAAGATATGTATGTGGACGTGGACCTAAAACTATTAAATCATGTAGATAATAGTGGGCGGAAGAGGATATTACAATGGATACTGTAGACACAAAAAATGATTGCACTGAAGAAGAGGTAGGTTAGGACTATAGAACATGGGATGAATACTTTGAGAAAATTTTTGTTTGTGGATGTTCTATATGTTGTGGAAAGAAAAAAATTCAAATGAGTGATTGTACAAAGACATTACATATATGATGAGATTCCAGTCAGTAGTATGCCTCCTAAAATTGATTCAAATCCAATAGGAATTGTGGTGAGGATTTTTCCAATTTGATATAAATAACATGTATACTTCGTTTAAACATTGTTTCATATTATTTAAATAAATATTTTTTTCTTAATGGATACTTGCCCTATTAGAATGAATGTGATAGAGATGATTACTTTCCCCTAAGTTTGAGATCAATTTACAAAGATACATTTGATCGTCGACTATATTGCACTTGGCCTAGTGATCAACAACTTCCTAGAGTGTATGAGGTGTTTCAATTTTGGGGATACAACTACATGATACAAACCTCCAATATTCATGGAGCGAATCTAGGCCTGTTTATTGTCCAAAATGTACATGTGGGATCCAAACATAGAAACAATTCAAAACAAACCACTAGGAGATTAATGCCATATTATGGTCCATCATACTACAGTGGTGAATGGAGAAGGCTAGTAGAATATAAGCCTAGCATATCAACATATGGTCTAAATTTGAATATGTATACACATCATATCCTATTGGAAAGTGGAAAAGAAATGAATAGAGGTCATCTTATGTATATAGATGGACGTGCATACACACACAAAAATATTGCAGGATTTATAAATAGTAGTAAGGGAAGGGACCCTAATGTAAGACCGAATTGTCAATTTGTTGAGGTTATAAATGATAAAGATGGAGATTTGGAAAGAGAGGTTGATAGATTGATAATGGTTGAGGCTATTATGGACCTTACCATTGGGGATGAGTTATTGATTGATTACCCCTTCTTAAAATGCACTCCTGTGAGAAAGAAGAGGGAAGAACAAGGTCTCCCTAAGGATGTTCTTAAGGGAAAAAAACCAAAGAATAATAAATGAGTGTGGACTGATGTTTTATAAACTATTTTGTCAAAATTATGTTTTATAGAAATTATTGTATAAAAAAGGTAGTCTATAAAATAATGTTCGATTATTCAATTGATGTATATATGTTCATACAATTTATATAATGTCTAATATATGTATGTCGTTCATGTGCAGGTATTTTTCTATGAAGATATTTTGGACCCGAAATGGATATTTTTCATACATTATGATCCAAGATTAAGGCATGTATTTGACGATGCATTAGTGGATACTAAACAAAACAATGATGGCCAAAAAAATGAGAGAGAGGGATTAGAGAACATCAAAGAAATTGACATCCATCATGATGTTGAAGATGGTTATGTTCAGGCACAAGAAGACAACAATCCAGAGTTAGATGATGATATATATAGAAGACAACAACATGGATGGTATAGAAAATGATGATCCAAATACATCTGGTAACAATATAGATGATCTACAGTCAAATTTCAATGATGATGAAGATGATGTAGGTCAATATGAGGAGGATAATATTAAATACTTGAAAGAACATATGAACATTGAAAATGATACACTGGATGACATGGTAGCAGACAATAATGTTAATGACCAAGACATTTAAATTTTTCAGAATTATTTACAATCCATATTTAAAAAGGATGATTCTTATGGCCTAAACTTTGAAATGCTTTAGTAATATTATGTTGTACTTGGACAATTGAAAATATTTTTTATTCTCCTAGCAAGCTTTTTTATTTTCCATTATAATTCTAGACCAAACAACATTTACGGGGATGGCCTTTTACACCAATCTTAATTTGTATGAAGTTTACAAACCTATTGTCAAGCAGTAAATTCCTTTTGTAGACAGGAAATGTAAAGGATTCATTTAAGACAAGATAAGTAGTCTCTTTTTGAGGGTAATCCACATGCAAAAAGTAAAAATCACATAAAAAAACAATTGTACAGTAGAAAATCATATTCAATTAGTTATGTCTTATTTTTCTTGCACACTTATCTGAAAGACATAGGGTATTCACTATACATTTCCCTTGACAAAGAAAACATGTGCTTTCATTTATTTTTAATGTATATCTCATAAGTGAAATTGTTGTTACATAATGATGCACTAAGAAAATAATATATACAAAAAAATGCATAGAAAATGTTTGAAATTTAACATGCAACCTATTGTGTTGTGCTGAAAGGAATCAAGATTAACTGGGACAAGAAATAAAAATAAAATTTTGATGATTGTACTTAAAAGTGAATAGGATATGAAAAGTGTGGACAATGATGGTGTTGAAATTGAAAACCTTGATTCTGATGATATTACTATTTTATGTCATTTGAGATAAAGAGCACATACAATTTTATTAGGATCCTAAGAATTTTATCCTACTCTAATGTGCAAAATAACTAAGAAATGTAAGTGATAAAAGACCAAGGACACCTCAAGATTAGCCAAAATAGTGCTGAAACAAGAAGAAAAATGGACAAAATAAGATACAAACGATTTCACCTTCCTTGCTGTTGATGTCTCCTTGATTGGCCCTTGCTTGGGATGATTTTGTGTGCTCCTTAGATGATTGCTTGAATGACTAAATTCAAGATTAGATGTGCAAAATTATTAAAAGAGATGGCTAAATGATGGCAAAGGATTGTGAATGCAAATTGACAACATGTAGTTATGAAAATCCAAAGTATTCTAAAATGCCCTTGAGGAAGGGGTATTTATAGGAGAATTTGAATTCTCTAGAGAATTCAATGGTCAAGATACATCCAACAAGGCCAAGATGAAGGGCTATGGTGGGTTGAGAACCCATAAGCCCCCACATCTTGACATGTGTAGGGTGAAGTGGACAAGGGGATATGATGTGTAAGTGAGGTGTCAAGAAGGTACATGAGGTGGAGGAAGGACATGCACCTTGGGGAGTGGGGAGATTTCCTCAAAAAGGGATTCCTTGTCCCCAAGTGGGAGTGAAAGGGACATTTGAGGAATTTTGGAATTCCTCAAAAATCTACATGGGAAAATGAAAGGTGGTTGGGGATATAAATGTGAATTAAAAATTCACATTCCTAGGAGGATCTAAAGGATAAAAGGTGGGTTCCAAAAAGGTAGGACTTGGTCACATGTGGAGATTGTGACAAGTCCAAGGTTCTAGAAGCCTTGGAAGGATGCAATGTGAATTAAAAATTAACATATAAAGGAGGGGAATCTAGGATAAATAAAAAGGAATTAAAAATTCCTTGGGGGGGGGAAAGAGTTGACCAAGGTACTAATTAGATTTGACTAATCAGTAATTAGAAGATAAATGAGGATTAGAAGCCAACTTGCAAAAGTTGGAGGATGTGACACATCCTAATCAAGGATTAGGCATGTGCACATCCCTACTGAAGAAATTATGAGATGGATTAGGATTAGATGAAAATGACATGTGAGGAATTAAATAAATGTAATATTTATTTAATTAATTTGATGAAAAGAGGATTAAGGAGGGTAAGGTATTTAATTATTACCTTAGGAATTTGGCAGAATTAAGGATATACATAGCAAATGAAGATTTGAAACTAGTAAACTAAAAATTTAAACACTATAATATTTTTTCTTAAACAATAATTCACATACTTTCAAAAAAGGGTGAAACATTTTTTAATCAAACTCTATTTTATTTAATAGACATAACATTAAAAGAATATTTACAAGTACAAGAATATATACATTGTTTCATAGAAAATAAGGAATGTTTCATAGAATATACAAGTACAAGAATATATCATCATCATCATCATCATCATCATATCCTTAATTAATACCTATTGCAATATCCTTAAATTGTTCAATCTTTAGTATGAATTGTTGGCACAAAAAATTAGGATTACTTCGATGCTTCTTCCATTCATCTTGTATCAACATATGTTTGTGAAGACACAAAAGTTAATAAAATATTAATGCACATAACTCGCAATTATTTAAATAAGAAACTTTGTTAACTTTATTATTTTTAAATAGTTTCCATTTTTATGTTGAACATGTAACAAGGAAAAATAAGCTCAAATTTTCAAAAAAATTAGCACCTCTACCAACACCCACAATAAATGTTTTAGTGTATTGGAATATTCATTCACATAAGCACAATATTGAGGCTCAATAACTGATATTCATTCAAATATAAGAATAAATAAGTATGGAAAACATAAGAAAAATACAGAATGAAACACAGTAGACAATTAAAATAGTCATTCCTTTTATAGAACATAAAAGAAGTTGTGTTCTTGAATGAATTTCATTTCCAAGAAACAATAGATTGATGAATAGATTTGTTGTGTTTCTTTATTTCAAGATAGTTGGAAAAAATGATTAAAGCACATAATCAGCCTTTCAAGTCTGTGCAGAGTCCAAGTCTGGTAACTATACTTTCAAATTTCCAAATTATCTAAAATAATATTGCCATGTAGTATAGAATTGAATGCAACCTAAGTGATGGGGGGATACTACTATGACATTGAAATTACCCTTCAAATCAAGCGAATAGGAGCATAGATACAAGGTGTGAATCTCCATTTCAATTGTTAATGAGTCTTAATATGAGACCATTTTACATAATGGCGCTATGTTTTGCATTGTTATTATGACCTGAGTGTTCATTTTTTAATTTCTTGCTAGGAAGACAACCATTTTGGATAATCTTCAATCTGAGTCTTCTAATTTTGAGGGCGCAAAGGAAAAATTGCAAAACATTGAATATTCCTCATGACGTTGGAAGCACAAGCATTTCCCTGAATACCATAATGGTGACTAGTGTTGCTCTAAATCAGCTAATTATCAGATTGTGAAAACATGGGCAGGTGTATATGTGACCCCATCGATTGTTGCAGGATCTTCTAGAGGACAGAGATGAAACCTCAAGATGCATGGAGATTTGTTAAAGTATATGTCAATTTACTCATGGTAATATAAGTTCTATAAGAGAAGTGATATTTTTCTTTCAAGAATAATTTTTTATATAGATTTTCTATAAAATTTGAGATATTTTCACTCTGTAGTTTGTAGTGTCAATGACCTTTCATCTATTCCTTAAGACATTTGCATTGCAAAATTCTGCTGAGAGAACCCAAAGTCTTATACCATACATTACTAGAAAAAATATTCAAGTACATTACCATCATTTGTTACCAGCCTCTACTGTAACTCTTAAATTCATGTCTAGTTCACGAAATCTGAAGAAAAAGATTTGAGCTGACTCTTTGGCCGAGTCTATGAAAAATCCCTATTAGTTGGTGCAAGATTTCAAGTTTGTTTAGGACACTTAGTTTGAAATATCTAACTCATCAACAAACTTGCATCATGTTATGTGGTCTATGTATGGTAGCATACTGAAAACTTATTCGTTGAAACAGGAAATTGTACTAAACAAGGGTGATTTTCATCCTCCCAAACTTGTTTTTTTGTAGGAAAATTTCATAATTCTAATTGCGGGAGAATGTAATCTCTGTAGCAGTTCAGTATATGCAAAGAATTCTCTCTTTTCCATTCATAAGACTGAGGATAGTGTAAAGCATTATCCATCTCAAGATTCCTGAAGAAGACAATGAGATCAATGATTACGAGGTGAAGGGCTTGTAAGAGGAACTAATAGTCCTTTATTGATCTTCTCAACAAAGTTTAAAGATCTACCTCCACTTAAATACTCAGTTTTATTTGAAGAACCACCAGCGAAAAGTGAGACCTACTCCCAATATACCCTGCTTGATGATTTTTATGGCATTAAAAACAAATGATACTATTTCTTTCCTCTTCATTTACTTTACTTTTTTCAAGTACATTCTTATCATTCCTACTCTGTATCAAGGATGTTGTACTATTGTTGGGTTTAGAATAATCAACTTTCTTTATGGAAGCCCTTGAAGTTAGCTGTATTCTTGTGAGTCCATAGGATCTTTGGAAGAGGGGTTTTGAGGGATGTATTTCTTTGTCCAATTTTGTCTAAAGCACCAATTCTAGGAATTTTGTGAACTCTTGTAAATTGGGAATTTGGACCATCGATTTATGGCCACTTTGGAATGCAGGTATGACAGTGTTATATGGTACTTATGCCAGCACAGTCCTTCATAGTAATTGTGCTACGTAGTTCCAATAGATTTTATATGCGTAACAATAGTGATGTAGAAATGAAGTACGGAGAAGGCCATGGACCCTATAGTCTTGTAGGGCATTTCTCTCTGTATTTTTTGTGAAATTATAACATAAGGTTTTTACTTTTAGCCAAAAAAGAGTTTAAAAATCTTGGTTATATGATAAAAACAATACTAATGGAAAGATTTACAGAGACAACAGTTGAGGTGTCTGGAATAAATGAAAATTTTCAGGGAATCAAACAAGATTTACAAGAGAAAATCAGAAGTCTAACAAACAAACAAAAGCAATTCTGCACAATCTTCAGAAGAGTTTGGGAGAGGTTACTAAAAGCAAATAAAACCAAGAAGCAATTAAACTAGAAACAATTGTAACTATGAAGAAATTAGTGAAAGAAAAAAAAATGCAAACAAGCAATAGTTAAAAGGGAAATAAATATGTAAACAAGAAATAAGGGAACTCCATTCACCACTGTAATCAAAAATTTTGTTGCCTCCAATCCCCAGATGGCCACATTCTTCAGTACAGAGTGCCCCAACTGTAGTGCTAGAGAAAACGTGCTAGTTAAGCCAGAGATATGCAAGTGGTGTGCTACAATAACGACTTTAATAAGGGAACCTACACTACTTTTTTTTTACTTATACTAATCTTTAAAAAACATTCAATGGAGGAGATTTAAATGACCATCTTGCATTGGTTTTAGTGATCATTTCACTGTTGATTTCACTAATTAGCTTGTCATTCTCAAATAGGACACGCCTTTAGTGTAATAACTTAATTCTTTATGATGTTTTTTTAAAATGATGGAATTTAAACTGATTAAATTGGTATCTGGATAAGAGAGAGGACCCAGTAGTTGAGGGAAATGATGGATTACTTTTGACTATATTTATTAACTAGCACTTGCACCGGGGGGGTGCAAGGGTTACGTCGATAGAAAAATATAGAGAAGTAAGAGGGGGGATGACATGTAGTTTAGCACTTGTATAAATTTGTATGTATATTTTTACAAAAGTTGCTTGTAATACATATTTGGAGATAAAGCCAGCCACCAGTACTAGAACAAACAAAGTTTTAATCTCACAACAAAAAATAGAAATTATGAAAAGATAATGGGTGTATAACCATCTATATAAAAAAAAAAAAAAGTAAATATAAAATGTGTTAATTCCAGCCTGTTCGAATTATATAGAAAATGTCAGTAATATGTAGAGAACACCTTTAGCATTTTTTCGTACTCCCAAATATATACAATTTTGTTTGAATTAAATACAAATTACTTGTAATATATAAAGAACACCTCTAGCATGTTTTCCATACTCCTTTATTATATGAAAAGAATATGTGTATGTGTAAACTAAGATGTAAGTATTTTCCCCTAGTTTAGATAGTTATGAGATCACTTATAGAAAATAGAAAGGAACAATGTTTCATCAGAAAAATCTCACCTGAAAATACATCTAATTACATAGTGTACACCAGAAACACATTTTGTAGTGGCCTAAATGTTCTTAGGTGGCTAAGAATTTTATGAAGTTGAGCTTTTACATGGGTTTAGAGAAAATAAATAGAGCAGATACTTACAAAAATTTAAATCTTAAAAGTAATACTTTTAATGAACTTACCACATGGAAGGCCAAACAAGCAACCAGGATCCAATGGGCTTGTCCAACCAAGTGAAATGGGCATATGGCCCTAGCCATCTTGGAAGCAATGTATCAATCAATGACACCTCCTCCCCTTCATTTAGCATAGTTTCTCTCAATCAGAGAACAAAGTAGTGGACTGGTTCAGAAACCATGATCTATTTTCAGCCACAAACGTTGTAGATTTATGATAATTATTAAAACCCAAAGGCTACAAGCATGAAACTCCACCCTTGAGCTCAAGTGGGTAACCATTGATCAATCCATACTTATTTCTCAGGCTATAAAAATGCTGATTAAGTAATACTGATGGTGCCTTGTAATACTGATGTGGAGGATGTAGAGATGTAGTTGAAATGGTTGTTTGACAGACAAAATGATTCAGAGAATAGGAAGAAGAAAGCAAATGAGCCATACCCAACTACTATTTTACAACTGAATCATCTTTCAAATCAACCAGAGTCTGGTCTACTGATCTAATCTAATAGTGTCTATTAGATCTGCTCAAATCTTGCAATCTGGCAAGAACTATGTGCAATGGGTACACCGAAGAGGTGTGGATGGTCAATTATGGAAAATTTTGGTCTATTTTTTTAGTCAATTATTGCAGGATATGTACAAAATGGATTTGCTGAAATGGCTTTACAAATTTTCAAGCAAATGCAATTGGCAGGTGTAAAGCAAAATTTAACAACCTTCCATACTATCCTCTTTGACTGCCAAAATGGGAGCTTTGGAATAGGGTGCAACCATCCATCAAAGCATCATACTATTTACATTTATATATTGAAACAATAATTGCAAACCTCTTGGATGGAGTATATTGTAATAGATTTTTAAATATATACCCGTTCTATAATTTTTTTCTCTAAGGACTGTGCATGAACTATGAAGAATATAATTTGATGGCTGAGCGTATTTCGCTCTTCTATATTCTTTCCCTTTTTTTTTTTTGAAGCTAATAAAGAGTCAATCAACCAAGTGTCCAAATATTTGAGCCCATGAGTTAAAGATGGTATCTTGAAAATTAAGTGTTGATTAAACATTTAAACCAAACAACCTACCTTATTTGGCTTCTATAGCCTATGAGATGATTGATTGTGAAAGAAAGCACTGTGAACCCATTTGCACATAATGCTATATGAACATAGATATCTGAATAGAACAATTAACCATAATAGTATCTTACAACAATGAATATATCATCCAACTAATAACAGTGTAATATCATATAGATCAAAAGATTTTTTTTCTTAGAAAATGCTTCCTATTTTGAAAATAATCCACCTTGACACAGAAAGACTAATTATAGAAATTTAGAAAGATCATCCTTTAACAACAGAGACCTCTGAAAATCTAGCGCTAGCATCAACAAGCTGAAAACTTGATTCCTTCAATTTGTTGACCCAACCTTCTAAGAGTTGTGCTTCTGGAGCCTCTTTTACAATCCATCCCACAGCTAGAACCTCCAACCTATACCAAACTAAAAATAAATATTGTAAAAGAAACTTAATTGGATAGCTACCAAATCTTTCTAATGCAAAAACAAATAAGATTTACTGGTATTATATAAGCTAATTTAAAGGAAAAACATAATTTTTAATTTCTGAAGCTCTTTGGGATCAACAGAGTAGAAAATTATTTCTAATAATTTTAAGTAAGTTTTGTTTAGAAGCACGACAAATATTTCATGAAAAATATGGTAGTTTGAGACTCTAACTTTAAATAAATGATGGATTTTTGAACCATTGCATAAAATTTTATTGAAAAAGGAAAGTACCATGCAGCTGAATACAAAAAACTCAATCTTATAAATTTGCACAGTAAGCACAACCTACAAACTAGATTCTAATTTTGCTATTGGTGAGAAATAAACATTTTCATCATTCTTGCAAATTGGAATATTATAATTGGACTCTCTTATATATACAAATACCAAAAACCATGCAAATTAAGAAAGTACAAATTAAATTTTGCTAATGACAGGATTCTGGCCTGCTACTTGAGAAGAAATCTAGCGGGGGTATTTCCAGAGTATTTATGAAAGACTCTTGTAAAAGGGGCTAAATTAGGATATGAGTGAGATTTCCATGCTTTTATCATTTTTACTAGTAATTATAGATATTTGACTTCACAAATCCTACCAGACATTAGAATTAATGGTTATAATTTCACTTCCACTATCTACAACTCACATTTTTGGGTTTATCACTTTATTTTCAGTCCATTTTTATTTGCTAGTATGAGAAAAAGTAAAGATTCCTTGAGAAAAGATCTGTCACTAGTAGCTTGTGTGAGCCATGTCATTCTATAAATTAGATCTTGGGATTGGTATAGATTTCAGGTTTCTCATTTGCTAATTGGTAGAATTGATTCTTAGGAGAGGGGCTATGATATTGATTTACCAGGAACAAGGAGACATAATGGTTCTCAAGCTTTGACTCCAAAGATAGAACCCAGAGAAAGGTCTGAACAAGGGGCTGAAAAAAACAAAATTCATAATCATGTTTGAAAAATAATATTTAAGCAGCACCAATCAGCTGCTATTGTACTCATGTTTATATGGATGTGTGCCATTATGTAGTTTTCTATACCATAAAAGGTGTAAACTTTGAACACTCAATGCAGGGAATCTGGATGAATATATTCACTAGTCGTTCTAATCTATTGCAGAAATTAAATCCCTATTTGTACACATTTGTAAAGGAAAATTCTTCTTTATCTCTTTTACTTTACAAATAAAAAAAAAGGAAAAGATATCTTATCTTGCATTCAAAGTACACTAGGGCTTAATCCTTCATTTAATGTTGTATATTATATTTACTTCTGTTACAGAAATATGACATTTTGCTTATCTTTGTTTGGGAGAAAATGAGCAAATTGGTGAGAAAAAGTACCTGCAATGCATCCTTATCATCACATGCTCTAAATGAAATCCTAAAAAGAATGCACTCTAAATGCTATATTTTATTATAAATTCTTATGAATATGCTTGCATGAGATTCAAAATTTGAGAAGCTGAAGTTGTCTCACCATATAACAAATAAAAAGTTAAAAATTAAAATGAAGCAAACTTTACACTTTGTACAAAATGTTGGTCAAGTAAAAAGAAATGCTTAATCCTCAAAATTCAAGCTGAGCCAAACACCATGGTTAGCATCCTCTAGCACTTTTAGTTCCTATTCTTGTATTCATTTGAAAGAGTAACCAAATAACTCATTTGGAAAATATAGAAAATCAAACTCACTATAAAACTAAAAAGTTGAAAATTTGAAATAAAGTTTGATAATAGATGAGGTATTGCAACATTTTCAAGTGGATAGGTAGGAAAAGGGTTACCTGTAAATAATTTGAAGGATGTTAGAACTTGATGCTGGGAAGCCGAAAATATGTCATACTTTTTGGACATGTACAAGCCTGGATCTATAATTATTGGTTTCGCTCTCTGATACCTTACACCGCCAATTTGAATCAAATGATGAGAAACTTGTATTCAAATAATTGAAAATGCAAAGAATTTTTTTTATTATTGCATGTAAAATATAACATCAAGAAATTGATATTTCACACATTCACAATTTCCAACCAATATCACTTGTATGTTCAATGAAATTGAGGCCCCGTGACAAGTAGGTGAAAACATAGAGTAAATCTGTATGTGCACTCATAGTCAGCTTCTACTTAGGCAAAGATACTTGAGTAAAATGGATCCCTCATCAGGTCAAGTTTCTCAGCCCAGAAACTGCAACAGTAAAATAAATGAGAGAAAAAAGTGGGCACTAAGTGCACACAGTGATTAACCTTCCAAGTACTCACACCTTGTTTTTAGTATAACTACAAATACTAGAATTTGTTTGAGAAAATCAAGGATAATTGCTTATTATTTAGTATGGAAATGTAGAGGCTTCAAGCTGAGAACAGATCATTTGGTAACTGTAATTGCTTTCAACAATTTTGACCAGGGAAATTCGAGGGCACCATCCATAACCTTAGACCTTGACCAAGTGACTGGAGAAAATAAATGTGGTACCTGAGTTCTTACAGACAAATTTAAAGGAAGAGTAAACTCAAATCAGCTACAATTCAAAATAGGGGAATTTATAAAGAACAAAGAGTTGGTACATACTACCAGGATATATCAGGAACACATGGATTGTTCTCTCGTTGCCAAATGAAAACCATCAACTACATCCCAAACAAATATTCAAAAGCCTAGTCCTTCCATCACTAAGGACAACATAATCAAGTTCTTTGAGCTATTAGCCACTTTCCAATTTGTAAGGTTCTTTTTTTCCTCATACTTTTATATTGCAACTGGATAAACGGTTTCAGGAAACTCGTACCCTAAAAGCCATATATTAAATGCCAACGACTTCAAATGACACAAATCTTCAGACAGTGGAGGGGCTGTCATCGCTTCGCACATGCCCCATAAGCTTAGCGGCCATAAAAAATTTCAATCTTTTAGTGCAACTTTCTACGTTTATTTCGTAGCCACTACCAGAAGATTTTGAGGGTTTTGAGCCCCCATTTTGATTACAGAGCTACACTGGCAGTGAAGTTTCTACCAAAAAGAGCAAGAATAGTCCTATTTTGATTTGTTGTGTCTGCTGTCTTTTAGCAACCGTGTTGATATTATAAAATTATAATCATGCCATCTTCCAAGGCCTTCTTTAATCATAAGTTTGTTCATTTTAAATTGTCAATTATGACATCCACAAAACCAGATACAACATCAAACTTTTCAAATACAAATCTTAAGTACAAAGCCATTTGCAAGGTTAAAAAGAGGGTGCCAACTTGAATCACTTCTATACCTTTTAGACAATTTCAAAAAATTTACTCATTCAAACCTTGAAGAAATTAGAGAGAAGCAATGGAAAAGGAAGTACAATAAAAAAATTTAAGATAGATTTCTGAAATTAAGCCAATAGAGACTACTATATTTGCAGAATATTGAATAGAGTGTAACATAATTTTAAAATCAGAGTTACTTTTGCATACATAAAGTAAACCTATCTACCTAATGTGTGTTGGGATAAGGTGTCATTAACCTTGTAAATCCCAATATTGTATTTATTCCTTTTGTTATTTGTAATTAGTAATTACCCATAAGGAGTTGTACAAGTTTCATTGGTAGTGGTAAAGATTATTTACAGTCCACAGTGATTACAGAGTTACTGCACAGCAAGTTCTGGAGTTACCAGTGGTAGTTACAAGATGCAATTTACTATGGTAAATGGTAATTGTTCAAATTGAGGTGCACATGTGGAAGAATCACCTATTTTTATTGTTATGACATGTGTCATATATGCTATAAGAAGGTGTAAGAGATTATGTGACAACTGTAAGTTGTCATAAGAATCTATGACATTTATGATAACATATGATGTGTCATAAGATGCTGTAAGTGGCTATTTTTGGTCCCTAGGCGTTCAAGCTTGCATGGACATCTTTTGCCAAGTGTAGGATGCATGTATGATAGCTTTTATGATCCTATAAGAGCCTATCTTTGTCAATGGATGCCCAAGGTTGTATGGTTGACTCTTGACAAGTGTTATGAACTTGTAAGAAGTCATTTAATGCTGCATGGGTGAAGATTACAAGGTGTACACCCATCTTGAGGTTGTGTAAACTCTATAAAGCCATGGCATAGTAGATGAGATGCATATTAGTTTTATAGGTACTCAGGTACTGCCAGAGTGAAGGTTGAAGAACATAGAAAGTGCATGTATTTGTAATCTCCATTTTGGAAGATAATACAACTTGGCCTCTTTTCTTGGTGGAGTTTTTTACCTGAAAGGGTTTTCTCCAGGGTAAACATTATGTTGTGTGCTTCATTCTACTTTTGGATTATTTTTGTATTGTGGGTTTATTTACTTGTTGCAATCTCCATATTAAATATTCAGTTAAAAGATCATAAAACACACCTTTGCATAAGATTTCTATTTGGGTAGTTGTGCTTTCATTTCTAACATTTGTTATCAAAGCCTGGCCAACTTTGATTCTTGGGTGGTAGTGTGGAAGTTGTAGCTGTAGTGGGGTATTTGGTTGTATTTTTTTTACATATCTTGTGTTAAAATTATGGCTACATCCACCATTGCATCAACCTCTCGCTTGGACATTGAAAAGTTCAACAACATGGGGTATGAGTTGTGGAAGCTAAAAATGAAATATTTGTTGGAAGAAAGAAACCAATGGTTGGCTGTTCAAAAAGAGAAGAAACCCGATGATGTCTCTCAAGATGAGTGGGATAGAATGGATAATAAGTCACAAGGAACCATCCGGTTGTTTCTTTCAGACTCTGTCCTATTGAATGTCTCCAAAGAAGAGACCGCCTAAAAGTTGTGGAATCATTTGGGTGAGATCTACCAAGCCAAGAGTATGGTAAATAAATTTTATTTAAAACTAAAGAACTATTTTCTTTGAAAATGAAAGAGGGTGAATCGCTAGTAGAGCATTTAAATTCATTTAATTTGTTGATAAGTCAACTTTCTTTAGTAGATGTTGAAGTAGATGAAGATGATAAATGTATATTTCTTCTTTTTTCTTTACCTGAGTCATGGGAGAATGTTATCCTTGCTATCGTGTTGCTGACATCATAGATACGAAGTTGGGTGCCCTTGTTGCAATTTTATCGGCATAGGAACCAAGGAAGAAGAATATGGATAGTTCAGGGGATGCTCTTAGTGTTAGGGGAAGGTCTAAGGAAAGGGAACAGAAAGGAGATCAAAAAGGGGCTAAGGACAAGTCCAAGGGATGTTCTAAGATTCCTGGAAAGAAGAACAGAGTTAAGTGTTGGAATTGCGGTAAAAGGGGACATGTAAAGGAGTGCAAAAAACCCAAGAGGGAGAATGCTTCTGATAAGTCCTTGAATGCATGTGAAGATGTTTTAATTTTTTGATTGTAATGTTGGTACTAATGAACACTGGTTGGTTGACTCAAGATGCTCATTTCATATGACTCCACATAAAGAATGGTTCTCCACATATGATAAATATGATGGAGGTAATATATACCTTGGTGACAACTCTTCATATTTGATTGTTGGGAAAGGCAAGGTATTATTGTGTTTCAGTGATGGGAGGATTAAAACCCTCCCTAAATTTTATCATGTTCTTGGATTAGCTAGAAATTTGATATATGTTTCAAAGTTGAATGATTTGGGAATGCATGTAACTTTTGACAAGCATGGTTGCAAATTAGTGAGAGGAAACTTGGTGGTAGCGAAGGGGAAGAGATTGGGAAACCTGTTCAAGCTTCAAGCCACTACAGTTTGTAATGCCTCTTATGTATCTGAGGCTAGTACTCAAAATACATGTATGTTGTGGCACCGTAGATTGGGCCACACAAGCAATAATGTTTTAAAAACTATTAAGAATAAAAATTTGTTGGACGGTTCCTTATTCTGATAAGCACTTTGATTTCTGTGAGCATTGTGTGTTTGGGAAATAAAACAAAAATTTATTTCCTTCTAGTAGTAGTAGAGAAAAAGAGAAGTTAGAAATTATTCATACAGATGTGTTTGGGCTTGCGGATATTGAATCTATCAGAAAATCTCATTATTTTGTTACTTTCATTGATGATGTATCCAGATTTACATGGATTTATTTTATGAAACATAAATATGAAGTTTTTGCTAAGTTTAAGGATTTCAAAGTCTTAGTAGAGAACCAATTAGGTTTAAAGATTAAAATACTAAGATCTGACAATGGAGGGGAATTTTTCTCAAGGGAATTTGATGAGTTTTGCAAGCATGCAGGTATAATCAGACAAAAGATAACTCTGTATACACCACAATAGAATGGCGTTGCAGAAAGGATGAACCAAATGATTATGGAAAGAGCTAGAAGTATGTTGAGTGATTTGCGGTTGGATAAATGTTTTTGGGAAAAAGTTGTGTGTATTGCCTACTACTTGATAAACAAATCTCCTTGTAAGGCTCTTAATTTGACACCTTGTGAAGTGTGGATAGGTAAGAAACCTTCAATTTCAAATTTAAGGGTTTTTGGCTACGAGGCTTTTGTTCATGTGCCAAAGGAAAAGCAATCTAAGTTGGATCCAAAAGTAGAAAAGTGTACATTCATTGGATATGGTGATAATGTTAAAGGTTATAAGCTTTGGAATCCACTAACCCACAAGATTATCTTTTCTAGAGATGTTATTTTCAGCGAATTTAGAGCTATTTCTAAACTGGAGCAGCCAAAAGAAAAAGAAGAAAAGGGAAAGAGAGTTCACTTTGAGTTAGAGTAGCAAGATGCACCTTGAGAAGAACAAAATGATGGATTGAGGGGTGATGAATAAAAAGAAGATTCAAGTAGTTCTGATGAAGATGAGTCTGTTGAAGAAGTTGGTACAGATGATCATGTAGAACAACCAGTTGAGTCCCTTACTACTCCTTGAGGAGATCCACAGGACAACGAAATCCAATTAACAAGTATAGCCCACTAGATTTCCATTGTGCATATGCTTTATTGAGTACTAACGATGAACCTAGATCCTCCAGAGAGGCTATTTCTATAGATGATAGTGACTCTTGGTAGTTAGCCGTGCAGGATGAGATGATGGCTTTAGAATCTAAAAACATCTAGGATCTTGTTCGTTTACCCAAAGGAAGAAAGGCCATAGGATGTAAGTGGATCTTCAAGAAGAAGTTTGGAGCAGATGGTTCATTGGAGAAGTACAAGGCTAGACTGGTAGCCAAGGGCTACTCCCAGAGAGAGGGAGTTGATTTTGGTGAGATATTCTCTCCTATTGCTAAATTGACTTCTATTAGATTTCTCTTATCCATTGCTGCAACTTATGATTGGGAGATTGAGAAAATAGATGTTAAGACTAATTTTTTGCATGGAGATCTTGAAGAAGAAATATACACTACAGTAGAACAGGCAAATAGCGCCTAAAATAGCGTCAGATTTTAGTGTATTTCAGTCCATGAATTGGGTGAGCTGGATGGCGCTAAACTCGACACAAATAGGCATGGTCATCTTGGCGCCAATTTTTAGTCAAATTTTGTGCTAGACGTAATGCTAGAATTAGTGCTAGAAAATCACAGCGCCCCTATTAGTGCCTAAAATAGTGCCGGGAAATAGTGCCAAAAATAGCACCTATATTCATGCCTAAAATAGCACCGGGAAATAGTGTTGAAAATAGCGCCCAATTAGGCTTCTGGTTTTGCTTCTATGTCTACTCCCATTTTTGCTTCTAGTTTTGCTTCTAGGTTTGCTTTCGGTTTTGATTCCAGTTTTACTTCTAGTTTTGCTTCTAGTTTTGCTTCCAGTTTTGCTTCCAGGTTTGCTTCTAGTTTTGCTTCCAGTTTTGCTTCTGGTTTTGCTTCTAGTTTTGCTTCTAGTTTTGCTTCCAAGTTTGCTTCCAATTGTGCTTCCAATTTTGCTTCCAATTTTGCTTCCACGTTTGCTTCCGATTTTTCTTCCAACTTTTCTTTCAAGATTGCTTCTAATTTGGCTTCCATTGTTGCTTCTAAAAATGCTTCTTGTTTTGCTTCCTTTTATTAATTTAGTATGTTTTATTTCAATTTAAGTAGTTAAATATATCATGCCTCTTAAATAAATTCAATTTAATTAGTTAAATATATCATGCCTCTTAAATAACTCATATTATTATAGATTAAGTAATTTAATTATTTAACTCATATGATTAAATAACAAGACAATTACCCATAAAATTTTTGTATTGCTTGTAAAGATAAAAAAGTGCATCTATTGTTTAGTGTCATTATGAACCAAAATTCCACAGCAAACGACAAAAACCAGAGGCACCTTAATGTGTAGAGTAAAAAATTAAATAAACCCCGTAACTGTTTACCAGTAAAATCCTTACAAAAAATAACCACCATTAACAGTGTTCAGAGTTACACACTTTAATACAAAAAAAGCGGAGGGAGAATTCAAAATCAGACACAGACAAACACGACTAGTCTTAACGAGCTCCACCTAGACCCAACGTATGCTTGGCTATCTCCTTCAGAGGCTTCTTCTTCCGCCACTTCCTCGACTTCTTCTTCTAGTGCTTCCTTTTTGCTTGTTCAATGAAGAGTTTGAGCACTTTCCATCCCAAATGCACTTCCTCATGGCAACGAGCTTTGTATTTTCCTTTGGGCCAATGAATAAAGGGTTTGAGCCCCGGTCTCCCATAGAGCTCCTCAATTTCATCATCTACTATTCCTTCGAAATAATCTAAACCTACACCTAGAACCGCCCATTCGAGAATGGACTCCATGCCTACCAGAAAATTTTCATCCATAATTTTTTGCATCACCATCCTCACCATTTCCATTGGTTCACCTAAATCCAAGCCCCACACCACAATTAAGGAGTAAACGTCCATGTTGGTTTGGTATATGTGTTTTAGAGAGCTAAAATCCCTGCCACAAATCATTTTTGCACACTACACTAGCCACTCGTCATCAACAAGGAAAAGGCCCTCTAGTTGTTTTTCAGACAACTCTCCATAAAACGGGCCCGAAGATCTTCGTGAGCGGAAGGCGAAATTGGCTTCCATTTCTCCTGACAACCAGCGCTGCCACTGCCAAAGTTTGTTGCAGAGTTTTTCTAGACCCTTTCCAAATGCAATTAACACATCTTAATTGAGGGCTTGCATTTAACGCCATCTTGGATTGCCCACACTTTCTATTAATAAAGTACTACTTCACCACCGCCCACCACCCCTGCCTTCGCTTGTCATGTCAAACCTACTTCACTTTCTTTTCCACCTTGTTCATTTAAGGCGTTTTCCACTAACTTAACATGTCTAAAATCCTCCAAACTAAATTCCCTTGTTTCACCAAAATTTAAAGCCCATTTAGATAAGACATCCACTTCCACATTACTACCTCTTTTAATGTGGCTCACCACAAAACTTTCAATTACGTTCTGGAGGTTCCAAGCATTAATTTTACCTTTCATCACTACCTGAACTATTATTGTAACATGATCATCATCTATAATTAAAACAAGTGAGTCCAATATCTATAATTTAATTGAATTTGACAACATCCATCCTGAGCAATAAATTAAAATCATCATACGTAATAAATATCCATCCAAAAATCATCAACCACTTTTAATAAATATAAATTGACAAGTCAATACTGATAAGATCATCATCATATATAACTAAAACAAGTGAAAGTCAAATATGCCAGTACATCAAAAACATGTCAAAATTATACATGTCCAACAGTCGACATAAGTGAAAATGATACATGTACAAATGATATAAATAAAATTGATTAATTATGCAACTCAAACTGATACAAGTCAATATGATACATGTCCAAATGATATAGTGAAAAATTGAAAATGATACATGTCAATATGATACAACTCAATAATATAGTACTGTAGGCTATGAAAATGATACATATGATAGTAACCATGCAAAGATTCATCATAACAATGTATCAACAATGATCCATGATGCAGTCTGTATGATCATGAATGTCACTGGTTACTATCACCAACTGTCTCATCATCATCATCACCATTGTCATCATCATCATCATCGTCGTCGTTGTCGTGGTCAACATCATTTTCATTGCCTTTGGTGTCTTTTGCATTTGTGTCGTCATCATCCTCTACCATGTGATCTGTATAGGCATAACCAATATTTTGTGGATCAATATCATGTTGAGGATCATCTTGATCTTCTGGAAGACCCGTGTTCTGCAAAAGAAAAACATTTAGAATGAAAAGTTATTATTTATTTCATGCAATAATTTATTTTTCTGTTATATATCTAATATTACAACATATGAGACAAAAAAATAATCATATTACATCATATCATAGTGCACATACCATAATAAAATTTCAAATTCCCTAGCTAATACTTGAGATTGAGATTGTTAACCTTGAGAGAGTATGACGTGGGAAAAAGGCATTTGGTATGGCTGTTATTTTCAAAGACTTCAAGCAGGATGTACTCTGCATTGACGCCATTCCTCAATCTTCACTTGATGACATCAAGGAATGGCTGAAATCCATGGGTATAAAGTATTATGAAAGCAAAATGAACTTGAACTGGCGGCCAATTTTGAAGAGTATTACTGATGATCTAGATAAATGTTTTGAAGATGGTGGTTGGGATTTTTGAATATGGAAGCTAGTGATTCTGATTCTGATAATTCAGAAGAGTCAGATCAAGGTTATGGACCCTTTGATGTAGAAGAGTCCAATCAAAATCAGATTTCATGTAGCCACCATCAAGAGTGTTACAAGCCAATGAGATGGAGGGAATTCTTATATAAGGATAATTTTCAATGTTGCAGGTACCAACTTTAATGCCAACTACAATGGAAACATTGAAATTCCCTAGCAGTATTTATGTTAAGGAAATTTCCTTTAGATGCAAGGATTCAAAGCACATCAACCATGTGGTACATATAATTAAATCCCAGAGATGATATGCAGCAATGAAATATTCTAAAAAGGAAGAGAGAGCTACATTGGTGACTCAGGAGAAACTTCAGCTTTCAAAAAAAAATCCAATTAGGTTGGCAGAAGTGTGGATCAGACCAGTATTTGGTGGAAGAGGAAGAAAGATGACTGGAACTTTGGAGGCCCACCATATTGGATTTCAATATTCAACCATGAGAGTAGAAGAGAGAGCTGATATCATGTATCAAAACATTAAGCATTCATTCTTCTAGTCAACAGGGAAGGAGATGATTACTTTGCTTCATTTTCATTTGCATAACCATATCATGGCGTTGGAACCAAGAAGACCAAGCATGTACAGTTTTATGTGGAGGTAATGGATGTGGTCCAAACTTTAGGAGGGGAAAGAAGGTCAATGTATGATCTTGATGAAATTGAGGAAGAATAGCAAGAAAGGGATAGGAAAAATAAAATCAATATAGAGTTTCAAGGATTTGTCAAAGCAAGTAAGAGAGCTTATATGGGAGCAATCTCATCTAAAATATTTTGAGCTAGAGTTTGATATACCATTTAGAGAGCTTGGTTTTCATGGAGTTCCTTTCAAAGCCTCTGCTTTTATTGTTCCTACAGTAAAATGTTTGGTAAAGTTGGTGGAATTACCTTTCTTAGTAATTTCTATTAGTGAGATTGAGATTGTTCAGCTTGAGAGAGTATGAATTGGGAAAAAGGCATTTGATATGGCTATTATTTTCAAATACTTCAAGTGGGATGTACTCTTCATTGACACCATTCCTCAATCTTCCCTTGATGGCATCAAGGGATAGTTGAACTCTGTGGATATAAAGTATTATGAAAGCATAATGAACTTGAACTGGTATCTAATTTTGAAGAGTATTACTGATGATCTAGATAAATTTATTGAAGATGTTGGTTGGGAATTTTTGAATATGGAAGCTAGTGATTCTTATTCTGATAATTCAGAAGAGTTAGATCAAGGATATGAAACCTCTAATGTAGAAGAGGAATCAAAATCAGATGAGGAAGGTTCAGAAGATGAATCTCTTGTGGAGTCAAAGGAGGATGAAGAACAAGAAGAAGAAGAATATTCTGAAGAGGAGGAAGGTAAAACACGGGATGAATTAGAAGCCGAAGCCAGAAATGCATATAAGGAAAAAGGAGACGAGTCTCATAGTGAAGAGGAAAGGTGGCAATGGAAGGTAAAAGCTACAAGGAAGTCTCGGGCACTTGATATTAGAGATTCAAGAGGGATGCCTGCCAAGAGGCATAAAGTCAGATGAATTGAGTTCATCTACATCCTTCTACTATTTATTCATGCACATAAACATTCGTCTTGTAATCATAAGATTTGAGCTCTATTTGCTCATCCTATGCATCAATAAACAACTCAACACAAGAGATGCAAATTGACATATTAACACAATAATATCCAACTAAATTATTGAAACTCAACTATTGATACCTCGTTCTCCATCTAGATTACAAAATCATTCCACTTTTTGTTTTGTTACAACATATTCTTTTCAAATTGCTTTGGATGGCGGCCATATTTCTTCTCCTATCAAAACATGGCACATGGACTAATTAAACCAATTAATATGCAATCATTTACTTTTTCCAACGAAAAAAATAAATATCATTTAACATATTAAATATACTTACAAATGTATAGATCAAGGCATGTAAACCTTTCTAGCCATTACGATGCGTAGCACAAAGTTTCTCAAGCCTAGCCTTGGAGGCCTTGTCCTGAAACATATAATAATTCAATTTAACTATGCACAAATAAAATTTAAATATCATTTAATAAATCTTATATAATATTATGAGAAAATTCAAATACCTGCGTACTCTCCTCACCATACTTCCTCTGTACATCAAACTTCTCATATGCTTTTACAAGATCTCTCCATACTTTCACACTTACATCCATTGGCCTTTATTTTATGCCTTAGCTAAGGAGGGATTTTTTTATCTTCTTTTTTTGGTTGCACCAAAATCTCTTGCAGTTTTGAGACATTCATAGCTTTATATTCTTTACAGACCAACCTGTGCCAAAATCAGTCTCCATGTTAGGGATAACTGCTTTTTTCAAGTGCATGGGTATCTTTGAGAATGGTAAATGTAGATGGTATTTGAACCGTTGAAGGTATGATTCCTTCAACCTATTCATAAATGTTTTCCCAACATCCGTCATTCAGACTTCCCCTAAAACCACCTTGTATTCTATCCTCATATTGTAGCTACCAATGCAATATTGATAACATGGCATGGTGGAAGTCTGTGTCCTAGGAGTGGAAGTCTCTACTATGTATTCCACATTCTTAGAGTTTACTATCATTGATTTCTTCCTGGATCTTTTCCTCAATGCTAGACTAGTTGGGGAATCAATTGATTCCCGTTGACACAATTGATTTGTTTGCAATGTTTGAGGGGTGTTAATAGATTGTTTTTCTATGTATCTAACAAGTGTTTTCCAGTCCACATTAACCAATTTGTTCATTGCGTCTACCCTCAATATGGAAGCCAATTTCTCTTTATTATTGTCAGTCTCATGTCCCTATATATATATATATTTAAATTATATTTCTTCTTTTAAATTTAGAAATAAAAAACTAAAAAGTAAAATTCAAAGAAACAATGGAAACATTTACAAATCTATAAATTGACAATGAATTACCTCATTGTGGCCAGAGTTTTCTATCAATGCTCACTTCCCTCCATTGCTTGAAATTTTGAGGCGACCTAGGGAAAAATATTTTCATCCAGTCTGTGGAGGCAAATGGAGTACACACTGTTAGGTATGAAAGTTTTCATCCAATTTGTGGTATGGAAGTTTTGTTTTGTGGGAAAATATGTTCATTGGGTTTGCTTAGTGTTGATAACCTAGGGAAAATATGTTCCCTTAGTTTGCTTAGTGTTGATAACCTTGTCATGAAAAATATTTCATAATGCAATCTTGCATGAATTTTTCATGGCATCGGTGACTATGGCGCAACTAGGCAAAACCAAGCTATTTTTACATTTATTTTCAGCAATTGCTCAGTAGTGACCAACCCAATTCCCAAATTTTCCAAGCAGTTCACTATTTCCTTGATACCCAGGTTAGGGAAAGAATACAGAGGCATCCTCACTTCATGCTATAATATTTTGAGCCAAAGCTCAAATGGGTAGGGAAATATTTTTTGTAGGTTTCTCAAAGGTTTTACAATTTATAATGATGGGACAATTTAGAGGTTTCTTGGACTGGTTAGGCCATGAACCAGTAAACAATCACAAATTCAAATGCAATAAAAAGAGCAGTAAACAATCACAAATTCAAGCAAGAAAAAAAAATTTAATGTTACCTATGGTGTCGCAAACTAAATCAAATTTCTCATAAAAATTCAACTTAAAGGCTGACAATCTACACAAGTTATTTGAGGAGGAGAAGATCAACAAGACAACTAGTTTTTTGGTCAAAATTCATAAAAGCAGGTCCAACATGGAAAAGAGTTTGGAGATTCCTTATATTTTTGGTTCTCGGTCCCTTAGGCTGCTTGGTCTCATGGACGTCATTAAAATCTCTCATTCATTCATTCATGCATCAGTTGTTGGTAGCACCTTGCTCTCTTCCTTCGCGTGACGTTTTTCCCTTTTTTGTTATCTGATTTCTTCCTTCATGCGGGAAAGTTTTAAATTTTTGATTTTGATTCATTAGTCGTGTTTTAGTCGATGTTAGTTAACACCAAATTTAGCACCGAATTTTGGCCGTTAATGTAATTTGTTTGGGACGTATAAGGCAGCGTCAAGTGCATCTAATTTAGTGCCTATAATTGTTGTATAGTGACTATTTTCATTGTTGTGTATCACAGGACCCAGACTGTTGGAAATAATTCCAACTCCTACCTTGTTTTTGTGACCACCATTGTCCTATGGCTCCTTCATCAGCTCGATGCGTGCAGTTTTTATGCATGGTGCTTCATCCTTCTCGGTGATAGTGTTGTGAAAGCTTTTATGGCAGCATGTGAGTCTTCCTTCTATTCCTAGTGGTGTTGTGGTGACTCCCACAGTCTTGCAAGTCTACTACCATTGGCATGTGGTAGTGTGGTGACCATCGTTGTCCCGCGACTCCTTCATTAACTCAGTGCAGTAGAGCGGTTTTTACCGCAGTCCCACAAGTTGCTTTTTCCTTCTCGGTGATGTGTGGTGAGAGCTTTTGTGGTGACATTTTTATTCACAAAGGAGGCCATGGAGAGAGGACTTGGATGGCATAGAAATACTAAATTACTAAGTGGAAAGTGGGTGGAAATAGATGAGACAACGAAATCTACAGATACAATAGAGGTAAGAAGAGAAAGCAGCCTCAACCAAAGGAGGAAGGTGTTTATGAATTCACAAATGCTATTACACAGAGGAGATAAAGTCATTTTTTTGTCCATGAGGCCTCTAAGGTCAAACTTATTGGTTGAAAATGCACAGGAATGGTGATTAAATGTGATTCTACGATCAAGGGAAAAGTTTGAAAATTAGGATAGCCAAAACATGATATCAATAGGTCAAATATATGACTAAAGTGAGGTTTTGTGTTGGATATCATATTCATTGAAATGATATAATTGGTGTACTAAACATTATTTACTATGTTGTGTATTATAGGGGTGAGACGAGGCCATGGCAACAAATCGTGTCATATCAAATGAGTACACAATGGATGAAGTGGGACATGTAGGTACTCAAATTTTGACTTAACCTAGGAAAAAATGACCTGATGGCATTTTGTGATACATCCATCTTTTTTCACATTATTATTGAAATTTATAATATATTATCCAATCTTGACATAAATTAATGCATGTTGTTGATAATTTTAGATGGACATTGGAGCAAATGCAGAGCCTAAGCATTCAACTTGCAAAAGAACAAGATATGTATGTGGACGTGGACCTAAAACTATTAAATCACATAGACAATAGTGGGTGGAAGAGGATATGAAAATGGATATTGTAGACACAACAAATGATTACATTGAAGAAGAGGTAGGTTAGGACTATAGTACATGGGATGAATACTTTGAGAAAATTATTTTTTGTGGATGTTCTATATGTCATGGAAAGAAACAATTCAAACAAGTGATTGTACAAAGACATTACATATATGATTGGCTTCCAGTCAGTAGTATGCCTCCTATAATTGATTCAAATCCAATAGGAATTGTGGTGAGGAATTTTCCAATTTGATATAAATAACATGTATACTTTGTTTAAACATTGTTTTATATTATTTAAATAACTATTTTTTCTTAATGGATACTTGTAGGATAAAGTTCTTAGTTTAAAGTTTCCTGGATCACTGACTTCCAGCCTAGAGGGAAATGATCATTTATCATATGATAAATCTAACAAAAATATGTGCTAATATATCAGCTCAAAAGATGAGGAATTGATGAAAACAAGTAATAGAAAAAGAACCGGTGTGAAAATGCATAATTTTATTATAGACAAGGGGAAGGTGGACTACATACCCTATGAGAATGAATGTGATGGAGATGATGACTTTCCCCTAAGTTTGAGATCAATTTAAAAAGATACATTTGATCGTCGACTATATTGCGCTTGGCCTAGTGATCAACAACTACCTAAAGTGTACAAGGTGTTTCAATTTTGGGGATACAGCTACATGATGCGACCCTCCAATATTCATGGAGAAAATCTAGACCTCTTTATTGTCCAAAATGTACATGTGGGATCCAAACATAGAAAAAATTCAAAACAAACCACTAGGAGATTAATGCCATATTATGGTCCATCATATTACAGTGGTGAATGGAGAAGGCTAGCAGAATATAAGCCTAGCATGTCAGCATATGGTCTAAATTTGAATATGTATACACATCGTCTCCAATTGGAAAGTGGAAAAAAATGAATAGAGGTCATCTTATGTATATAGATGGATGTGCATACACACACAAAAATATTGCAGGATTTATAAATAGTAGTAAGGGAAGGGACCCTAATGTAAGACCAAATTATCAATTTGTTGAGGTTATAAATGATAAAGATGGAGATATGGAAAGAGAGGCTGATAGATTGATAATGGTTGAGGATATTATGGACCTTACCATTGGGGATGAGTTATTGATTGATTACCCCTTCTTAAAATGCACTCCTACACGAAAGAAGAGGGAAGAACAAGGTCTCCCTAAGGAGTTCTTAAGGGAAAAAAACCAAAGAATAATAAATGAGTGTGGATTGATGTTTTATAAACTATGTTGTCAAAATTGTGTTTTATAGAAATTATTGTATAAAAAAGGTAGTCTATAAAATAATGTTCCATTATTCAATTGATGTATATATGTTCATACAATTTATATAATTTCTAATATATGCATGTCATTCATGTGCAAATATTTTCCTATGAAGATATTTTGGACCCGAAATGGATATTTGTCATACATTATGATCCAAGATTAAGGCATGTATTTGATGATGCATTAGTGTATACTGAGCAAAACAATGATGGCCAAAAAAATGTGAGAGAGGGGTTAGAGAACATTGACGAAATTGACATCCATGATGATGTTGAAAATGGTTATGTTCAGGCACAAGAAGACAACAATCTAGAGTTAGATGATGATATGGAAGACAACAATATGGATGGTATAGAAAATGATGATCCAAATACATCTGGTAACAATATAGATGGTCTACAGTCAAATTTCAACGATGATGAAGATGATGTAGGTCAAGATGAGGAGGATGATACTATTAAATACTTGAAAGAACATATGAACATTGACAATGATACATTGGATAACATTGTAGCAGACAATAATGTTAATGACTAAGACTTCTAAATTTTCACAATTATTTGCAATCCATGTTTAAAAAAGGATGAATCTTATGGCCCAAAATTTGAAATGCTTTAGTAATATTACGTTGTACTTGGACAATTGAAAACCTATTTTATTCTCCTAGGAAGCTTTTTTATTTTCCATTATAATTCTAGACCAAACAACATTTGCAGGGATGGCCTTTTACACCAATCTTAATTTGTATGAAGTTCACGAACTTGTTGTCAAGCAGTAAATTCCTTTTATAGACAAGAAATGTAAAGGATTCATTTAAGAAAAGATAAGTAGTCTCTTTCTAAGGGTAATCCACATGCAAAAAGTAAAAAGCACATAAAAAAACAATTGTACAGTAAAAAATTAGATTCAATCAGTTATGTCTTATTTTGCTTGCACACTTATTTGAAAGACATAGGGAATTCACCATACATTTCCCTTGACAAAGCAAACATGTGCTTTCATTTATTTTTAATTTATATCTCAGAAGTGAAATTGTTGTTACATAATGATGCACTAAGAAAATAATATATACAAAAAAATGCATAGAAATTGTTTGAAATTTAACATGCAACCTATTGTGTTGTGCTGAAAGGAATCAAGATTAACTGGGAAATGAAATAAAAATAAAATTTTGATGATTGTACTTAAAAGTGAATAGGATATGAAAAGTGTGGACAATGATGGTGCTGAAATTGAAAACCCTGATTCTGATGATATTGCTTTTTTATGTCATTTGAGATAAAGAGCACATACAATTTTATATACATAAAAAATGAAGATTTGAAACTAGTAAACTGAAAATTTAAACACTAAGATTTTTCCATAAACAATAATTCACATACTTACAAAAAAGGGTGAAACATTTTTTATTCAAACTCTATTTTATTTAATAGACATAATAGTAAAAGAATATTTACAAGTACAAGAATATATACACTATTTCATAGAAAAGAAGGAATGTTTCATATAATATACAAGTACAAGAATATATCATCATCATCATATCCTTAATTAATACCTATTTCAATATCCTTAAATTATTCAATCTTTGGTATGAATTGTTGGCAAAAAAAATTAGGATTACTTGGATGCTTCTTCCATTCATTTTGTATCAACATATGTTTGTGAAGACACAAAAGTTAATAAAATATTAATGCACGTAACTCACAATTATTTAAATAAGAAACTTTGTTAACTTTATTATTTTTAAATAGTTTCTATTTTTATGTTGAACATGTAACAAGGAAAAATAAGCTCAAATTTTTGAAAAATTTAGTAGCTCTACCAACATCCACAATAAATATTTTACTGTATCAGCATATTCATTCACATAAGCATAGTATTGAGGCTCAATAACTAATATTCATTCAAATACAAGAAGAAATAAGTATAGAAAACATAAGAAAAATATAGAATGATAACATAGTCATGGAGAATCTCTGAGAATAAGGTGTTCTCCATTATATTGATTCAATCGATATATATTAATAACATAAGTCTTCAAAATGGAAATGATATATGATGATGATAATTTAAAACTAGGCCCTGGTTTCCAATTTATATGGGAAGCAACAAGCTACAGGCCTTATACAAAAAAAAATGACCTTTCATAACTACTTCTTTTACTAACAACTATTTAATTAGCATAATTAAGGAAATAACAAGACTTAAGACATTTTGACATATGGTTCCATTATTCAATGTAGAAGACCCATGATCATTGATCTGGAAAAGTCTTCCTCTCCATGATGAACGTCCAATTGCTCTCACCTCAGTGTCCTATTCTTCTAAAACCAAATAATTTTCCTCCCATTGATACATCGTAAAATCTAATGGGAACTTATATTCTTGGATCTTTTGCATGTTTGCAAGATGAGTTTTCCATTGACCATCTAGTAATTCCTTTGTATCATTGAAAAACTATAGGTATCCTGCATAAAGAACAATCAACCCATCCATGATCTGATTTAGCCTAGAAAGATTGGTATCATCATCCTCTAGTTGTATATGAGTTACACACTTATGAACAACCTAATAGAATTCTTTCTTCCACTTATCCAAGTCCTCCAATTGATCACCATCTCTCACGATTTCAGGTATATACCACTATTTGCAGGTATGGAATAAATCCATTCGTGTTACAATCCTTTTATCAAAACCTTGTACATACTAAAATTCATCAATAATCATCTTCACAGTTTGTTCAATTGGCTTTAATGTTGTGGGTGCATCATGACCTCTTTGTAAAATTTGCATAACTTAGCCAAAGTGTGGTGAATAGGCTTCCACCTTTTGAAAAAAGGATCTAATACAAGAATATGTGTCTTTATTTGATCCATTTCCTGCTGAAGTGTTTTATAACTATCATGCACATTCTCCAGTTTATCCATAACTTATTTTATCTTGTGCTCAAGAATATTTTCCATAACTTCAAAAATTCATCTTTTCACTTCATCTTGGGTTTGATTGTTGGCCTTCTTTACATCATCCACTTCCTTCTCTGTATTTTTTACCTATTCTATAGAAATGTTCTTCACAATATCCATTGGAGCAATAGGAGGCTTGTATAACACCATCTCCTTGCTTTGTGAGGGTCCTGATCCTCTTAATTATTCTTTCATTTTGACATTCTCCATGAACAATTTATTGACTTCATCATTTAGGAACCTTTGTTCCTTTTCATACTCCTTCAATCTATCTTCTAATCCCTTAACAATTGCTCGAGTGAACATGGTTGAATGCATGGTCATTGTGGCTACCTCCAAAGGGGTGGTATCTTGTATTGTCCTTACCATCACTGCCCCTTTCATCCCTTGAATTACATCCAATAATTTTGGCTTTTGTGTATTTTTCTATTTGATCAATCTGGCTAGGGTTTCAATCTTTGGGTTATACCCAGTTCCACTCACACCTTCATTGGAGTCAAATTATGCAACTAGCATTGGATCTTCCTAAGCCCGCACTTGATCAAGTAGAAAAAATTTCTTTAATTACAATCTAGGGAAAATGAGCATATTTCTCTTCAAGACCATTTCTCTAGCCTTCTAGGGGCTAATGTCAATGTTGTCAACTCTTAATTCCTGGAAAGTCTGTGCTACCATTTCATTTTTCTCTAATTCTTCAATTCCTGCTTCAGCTGATTCCATCCTCTTGAAATTATTTTATCTTTATCTTCAACTAGAAATCCTTAAACTCGGGAGTCTTAATGAATTCATCATCTTCTATGAATCTCTTGTCTGCAATTTCCCTTTCATCTTCATGTACCTTTGTACTTGTTTTTTCTACATCACCCATCCTTTCCTCATGTTTATGGGCATTGGTCTCTAGGATGGGTTGATCAACTTCAATATCACCTTTCAATGACTACAGTACTATAGCCACTTCCTCAATATCTCCCACCTCTTTAGTATCCTCATAAGGTACTACTTGTTCAATGCTTCATGTCTTCTATCTTTTGGGAGGTAACTGCTCCATGGAAGGCTCATAGGTTTCACCTGGGGTCTGCTCTGAAGTTGCACAACTATGATGTTCTTTGAGATATGTTTCCTTCTTTCTGTACAAGTCTTCAAATCTACCAATTATCAATTCTATCCTCTTGATGGGGTCCTTTTCCTCAACAAAGTATCCTAGGAAATCCTTGGACCTCAGCTTCATCCTATCTTCAACCCTCTTCATATATTCCCATTTTTTCCTTCTACTAAGTACACCACTATAAGTAATGCAGTTCCTTATGACATCTTCTTCAAAATCCACTTGGTGTGGCACTATCATTTTGGTAAGAAGATTGTGTCTTATGTTGTTCATATGATTTTTAGAGTCAAAGGCTCTTTCTTTTCCATATTTCAATGCATATCTTGTCTTCAAATAATACTGTAACTCCTCTAGTGTGTCTAAGCCTACAGTCCAATCTTCACACTTGGTTTGGTTTGGAAAGAAAGTGCCTTTCTTCTACTTGTGTATTACATCTTTCTCCATCCACATCATTTGCCACATATATTCAAGAAATGCTAATCTGAGGGGCACAAATTCTGGTAGTATCTGCAGAGCAACAGGGCATCCATAAAATCCTATTATTGTAACTTTTGGGAGGAGGAACCAATCTCCAAAATTGTGTGTATGACCCTACTCTGGTCTTAAAGCCAAAGGTCTCACTAGTTGCAAAATTTTGGTTGACAATCTTGGTATTGCATACCCAAGAAATTGAAGGATTTTGTGTACAAAGTCTTCGTAGAATACAACAAAGCTTGAATTCTTGCATTGATTGCCCCAAATATAACACCATTTCTGGACAGGTGTGGGATTCCCTTGCTCATCTAATGTAGCCAAGTCCATTATTTTAGTCCATTGGTCCCCATTCTGGTACAATATTAGATGACATAGTAGGGAATAGTGTCTGAATATAATCGGTGCTCTATCCTCTATAACTTAGGAGAATTCATCATCTAACGCCTTCTCAAGGTATGAAGCAAAGTCATATTCAATATTAGTTTTAGGGTTTTGAATTCTCATGGCCATCATCATTAGGCCTATTGGCATTTTATCTTGAGCATCTATCCCCAACACTTGGCAAAGAGCTAAATATGTATTCACAAAGTAATACTGAAAATCTATCACATTAAATGGTTCAGTAGTGGTAGTAGAGATGGGGAATGTTCTGTTACCAATGCCTCTTTTCATACATAGGGGTACCTCATCACTTCTATAAGTCTTTTTTAACCTAGAATAATCCTCCTCACTTTTCTGTAGGTTTATCTTGGTCAAAGCCTACTTGTTTAAGCCAAAACACTCAATGATGGCTTTTCTGGTTACTTCTATCAATACTATGCCATTTGGAAACCTTATTGTTTTGGTAGTTGAGTGATAGTGTTTGGCTAGCATTTTGATAAATTCTACACCAACAAACACATTTGGGACAATCAACCTTGCTATATCCAACATCCAAGCATTTGACATTGGAATCTCCTTATTTCTCTTACTATAAAAATACCAAAATAGGTCGCATCCAAATTTGGAAATGAGGGCATCCCTACAACTTTGTGCGGTGTCCACGAAAAACTTCTTATTACCCTCTTTAGTAGACCCTAGAAGTATATCTAATATGGACTAATGGAGTGGTCTCTTCTTTACTTTAGGTTCTTCATCTTTAATTTTAGGTTGACTTTCTTTTACTTCTGATTATTTTCTTTTAGGAGGCATGTTTCAATTTTCTCTACTAGGGCTTCAAATGCCAAAACCTTGAAATATTTTTTATATTAACAGAGCTCTTTTAGAGAGTTTTCATGCACTTGCCCGAGTATTTCACACTTGCAGGACTTCTTCTCATATCCTTAGCTCCTTCCATGCTAGTGCACTACAATTGAGTGCGATATTGGAAAAACTCACTTATCTTTGGATGGCACAATATTCAGTCATATTAGTTTTGGAAACCCTTAATAATTTAATAGCATTTAATTTTGGTGACTGATGTGATTTTCTAAATTTATTGCTATAAATTTTAATGATGCCATGTTTACTGCACTACTGCCTTGCTCAAGGCTTCTTGCTGTAGGGTTGTAGTGTATACCGCTCTACCGCATATGTTGCTCACCTTTGCGGCGATATATCAATGTATGCTTTTGATCATTACTTGAAGAGTGTTGATGAGAAAATCTTATTTGTCTTACCGATATCTCAAAGTCTCATCAACATTAGATCTTATGTTCCTCTGATGTTGGTTTCCGGTGTCAATGAGACAAGTTAATATCTCTTGTTGATATGTCATTGTCTCATTGATATTTTCCTTCAGCAGTATTTCTTTATATATTAGTGTAACTCTACCATGTTGGGGAGACTTGTGATTATCACTGTAATATAGCGGTGTTCTGCCCTTCCCTTCTGCTGTTTACTGCACTACCACCTTTCTCAATGCTTCTTGTTGTGGGGTTGCAGTGTATACTACTCTACTGCATATGTTTCTCACCTTCTCGGTGGTATAGCAGTGTATGCTTTTAATCATTACTTGAAGAGTGTCGATGAGACAATCTTATTTGTCTTACCAATATCTCAATGTATCATCAACATTACTTCATTATATCCAAGAGTTATGTTTTGATGAGACATATAAATAAGTCTCTTTGGCATAGGGGTGTCTAAATCGGTGCTAAACCTGAAGCTAAAATCAGAGATAAAGTTGAAGCTAAAAGATACTACACTCGAAGCTAATATCAATGCTAAAGATGACGTTACTTAGGGTGCTAATTAGCACCTAAATTAGCGTCAAATTATACTGATTGGCACAATAAACACCAAAAATTGCACCATCTTGATAAATAGCGTTAACATTTTCAAAAAATTGCCAAAAAATATATTAAAATAGTGGGTGGAAGAAAAAAATGGAACAAAAAGTGGAGCAAATCATAGGGATTTTTTGTAGTGATATATGCAACAACCTATAGGTTTTGAGGTAAAAGGGAAAGAACACTAGGTTTGTAGGTTGAAAAGGTCTCTTTATGGTTTAAAGCAATCCCCTAGAATGTGGTATCAAAAGTTTGATTCTTTTGTTTTGAAATTGGGTTTTGTTAGAAGCGAGGAGGATCACTTTGTCTACATTCATTATGTTGGTGATTCTAGCTGGTTATTGTTTTGTATGTTGATGACATGTTTTTAAACAATACTAAGGATATGATCAGTGAGCTTAAAGCCCAACTTTCAGGTGCATTTGATATGACAGATCTTGGAGCTGCCAGGTATATTCTAGGAATGGAGATTAGAAGGGACAGAGGTAACATAAAACTTTGGTTATCACAAAGTAAGTATGTGAATACTATTTTACAGAGGTTTAGTATGCAAGGTTGTAATCTAGTTAGAGTTCCTTTATCGATTGATACTAAGTTTTCATTAGATATGTGTCCAAAGACTGAGGATGATCATGAGGATATGTATAATGTGTCATATGCTAGTGTTGTAGGGAGTTAAATGTATGCAATGGTTTTCACTAGACTAGATATTACACAAGTAGTGGGAGTGTTGAGTAGATTAATGTATAACCCTGGTAGACAACATTGGAATTATGTGAAGAGGGTTTTTAAATAGCTTGCAGGTACTCCTAATCATTGTTTGGTTTATTTTGGTACTAATAGTGCTGATAAATATTTGGAAATACAAGATTTTGTTGATGCAGATTGGGCATGTGACTTGGATAGTCGAAGGTCTACTAGTGGCTATGTGTTTACTCTATTTGGAGGTGCAGTGAGTTAGATGAGTAAGAGACAACCCAAAATTTATTTGTCTACCACTGAAGTAGAGTATATGGATGCTACTCATGTCTCTAAGGAGGAATTTTGGTTGAGGAGACTATGTACAAGTATTGGATTTGATTGTAGGATCATTTAGATTGGTTGTGATAGCCATAGTGCTATTTGTTTGGCCAAGAATCCTATGTATCATGCTCATACTAAGCGTGTTGATGTACAATATCACTTTGTTCAAGAGTTGGTTACAAATGGACAGATTGAGTTGAAGAAGATTGACAATCAGGAGAATATTGCAAATTCATTGACCAAACCTGTGAGCACAAAGAATTTTGTGTGGTGCAAAGAGGCCATGGGCCTCGTTTCTAGTGCCTGATTATTTTCATTTAATTTCCTATGGGTTGATTTACAATGTATAATGTCAAGTGGGAGAATGCTAGGATAAGGTGTCATTAACCTTGTAAATCCTAATATTGTATTATTCCTTTTGTTATTTGTTATTAGTAATTACCCATAAGGAGTTGTGCAAGTTTCACTAGCAGTGGTAAAAAATATTTATTGCCCATGGTAATTATGGAGTTACTGCACAGTAAGTTCTGGAGTTACCGGTGGTAGTTACGAGATGTAATTTACTATGGTAAATGGTAATTAGTCAAAGTTAGGTGCACATGTGGAGGAATCACCTAGTTTTAGTGTTATGAAGTGTGTCATAGATGTTGTAAGGTGTAAGAGATTCTATGACAACTATAAGTTGTCATAAGAATGTATGACATTTATGACAACATAAGATGTTGTAAGTGGCTATTTTTGGCCCCTAGGCATTCAAGTTTGCATGGGAATATTTTTCCAAGTGTAGGATGCATGTATGATAACTTTTATGATCCTGTAAGAGCCTATCTTTGTCTATGGATGCCCAAGGTTGTATAATTGACTCTTGATAAGTGTTATGAGCTTGTAAGAAGTCATTTAATGTTGTATGGGTGAAGATTACAAGGTGTACACCCATCTTGAGGTTGTGTAAACTCTATAAATCCATGACATAGTAGATGAGATGCATATCAGTTTTATAGATACCTAGGTATTGTCAAAGTGAAGGTTGAAGAAAAGAGAAAGTGCATGTATTTGTAATCTCCATTTTGCAATATAATACAACTTGGCCTCTTTTCTTGGTGGAGTTTTTTACCCAAAAGGGTTTTCTCCACAGTAAACATTATGTTGTGTGCTTCATTCTACTTTTGGATTATTTATGTATTGTGGGTTTATTTACTTGTTGCAAGATCTCCATCTTAAATATTCAATTAAAAGATCATAAAACACACCTTTGAATCAAATTTCCATTTGGGTGGTTGTGCTTTCATTTCTAACAATGTGCACAAACATTTATTCAAGTTTATAGGAATCAAGTTCCCTTGGTATATGATCACATAATCATATGTATTATTTTTCCCTTCATTGTTGCATTAAACCTCATAAAACAAAAGATGAGTGCAATTGCAAAGCAGGTAGAAATCCAAATGAGAATAGTGAGAAAAGGAGGGCACAGTAAAATAGTGTCACAAAACATTGATTAAGCGGACGTACTTTCAAGCCCCATTGACCCACTTTGATAATTGGTAAACGGTGGCACAATTTATTGCTTTGTAGAAGAAATAATTTATGAGAAATGAAAACAAGAATCTGAGGACCACTAATGAAAGAAAATTATAGAACAACAATACTAGAAATCACAAGGAATTCTCAACTGATATAATGACAATTTGATTCCTCATGATAATATTGCCTCATTTTTATTGGAAAAAATTTATTGTTGAATGTTGAACTATTTGATGTTTAATAATAGTTTTTGAAAGATAATGATTTTCTTAGAATCAAGATTCAAGGAGATAAACCTCATTTCAGCCCAAGGGAGTTGATGACAGGCAAGAAGTGGAACTGCTTATAGAAGGTAAATCAAGAAATATCAAACAAAAATGTTGGTGCCTCTTGAGGCAAAAGAAAATCGTCAATTATATTGGCTTTATAGGAAGAGACCGCCCATCCCATTCTTATAGTAATCAAAACTGATTTTTTTAAAGAACAAGCAGTAAAATAGCACTTCCAATCAACCCCATTTCAGCCTAGGGGAGTTGATGATAGGAAAGAAGTGGAATTGCTTATAAAAGGTAAATAAAGAAATATCAAACAAAAATTGAGTTTGTGCCTCTTCATGCAAAAGAACATTGTCAATTATATTGGCTTTATAGGAAGATACCTCCCATCTTGTTCTTATACTAATCAAAATTGCACTAAAATTAGCACTTCCAATCAAACACACAATACCAGAAGAACATAGCTTGTAAAAAGTGAGCTTATTTTGATAGTATTTTTTCCAATAAGGAATTAGTTTTCTGATAAGCCTTTTTTTAGTTATCGACAAGTTGGAAGATTTGAGAACCAAGGTAGTAGTTTAAAAATGTGATGTTCTTCCAATGATAAATGTGTCAATAAGACATTAATTGAATCTTTTGGAAACCAAGGAAGTGCTTCTAAAAGATGAAGTTCTTGCGATGAGAGTTTTGTCGATAAGGCGTTAGTTGCAGCTCTTTTTGAAACGAATTAGGCCTTGTTATCAGCACTTCAGAAGAATTACTTCCTAAAATTAATGACTTGATTGTGCCATAATATTGTATCCTTAAAAATAGCTCTAATTTTAACCCTAACCTTGATCCTAGTCCTAACCCTAAGCCAAACTATAATTCAAACCCTAACTATAAGCTTGACTATAATTCAAACCCTAATTGAACTCTAACCCTATCTCTAATTTGAACTCTAACCCTAACTATAACTTTAATTCTTAACCTAATTCTAATAGTAACCCACCTTAATTTTAACCCTAATTCTAATAGGAATCCTAATCCTAACTCTTACCCTAACCCTAATTCTAATCATAACCTTGATTGTACTTTGATTATAACCTTAATTTTAAGTCTAACAATAATCCTAATTCTAACCCTTACCTTAATCCTAATTCTAACTATGATTTTAACCCTAACCCTAACCCTAACTGTAATTCTAGTGATTACCCTAACTCTAACTCTTACCCTAATTCTAATATTAACCTAATTAAAAGAATTTTGAACATTTTGAAATCCATATTTTTTATGCTTTTTTTTAACTCATGCTTTTAATTTAAAAATTAATTCTAACTATGATTTAACCCTAACATTATGTTTTCTTTTCTAAGTTTATTAATGTTTTCTACCACTTACTTGACTAATATAATAGTTTAAAAAATAAAATTTACATACCCTTTTTTATTTAAGAAAAAAAGAAGCCCATTTTAACTTGTCCCTTCTAATGGTTGTATACATTATTTGTTTATCCTATTTGTGTTACTTATTAATAGATATTATTTTTTTATTTTTTGGGGGTTTTAAAATTTAAAAATATATTAGATGATATTATTTGAACTGTTGTATTTTTATATAGTTGTCTATATAATATAATTTTTTTATTTATAATAATTTATATCATCTTAATAAGATATTTTATTATAGAAATATTTTTTAATTTAGAATATTTTAAAATATAAATATAAAATATATTTTAATAATTTTTATCTTCAAATATTTATAGAAATCAATTTAGGTTACGTTATTGGAAATCTTCTCATCATAAACATAAAGTTCATTCTGAGTCACTTGGTGATTTTTTTGTACCAACTGCAATCTACTAAAAATGATTAGTGATTATATTTTTTATTCAAAAATGATTTTGTTGTACCAACCTGCAATCTACTAAAAATGGTTAATGATTATATTTTTTTATTCACAAATGCATTGTTAAAACCATTTTCTTGTTTCATTTATACTTAAAAGAAAATTTGTACCTATTAATTTTTATGATATTTTTACTTTTCAAATTTGTTGCTTCAAATAACTAAATTAATTACATGTTTGTTTTGGGAATCTGTATAATTTCATTTTTATTTATTCTTATGAAACCTTCAAATATTAGTTTTGAAAATTTTATAAAAGCATTTGTTAATGATCATTCTTAACAACCTGTCCCCTCTAATTGTTGCATACATTATTTGTTTATCCTATTTGTGTTATTTATGAATAGATATTATTTGTTTGTTTTTGGGTGTTTTAAAATTTTAAAATATATTAGATGATATTATTTGACTTGTTATTATATTTTTATATAGTTTTCTATATAATTTTTATTTATTTATAATAATATATCATCTTATTAAGATATTTTGTTATAGAAATATTTATTAATTTAGAATATTTTAAAATATAAATATAAAAGATCTTTTTAGAATTTTTATCTTCAAATATTTATAGAAATCAATTTAGGTTAAGCTATTGGATATATTCTCATCATAAACATAAAGTTCATTCTGAGTCACTTGGTGATTTTGTTGTACCAACTACAATCTACTAAAAATGTTTAGTGATTATATTTTTTATTCAAAAATGCATGGTTAAAACATTTTTCCTAGCTAGCAGTATTAGCATTTTTGTGTTTCATTTATACTTAAAAGTAAATTTGTAGGTATCAATTTTTATGATATTTTTACTTTTCAAATTTGTTGCTTCAAATAACTAAATTAATTTACATGTTTGTTTTGGGAATAATTTTATTTTTATTTATTCTTATGAAAACTTCAAATATTAGTTGTGAAAATTTTATAAAAGCATTTGTTAATGATCATTCTTAACAACTTGTCCCTTCTAATTGTTGTATACATTATTTGTTTATCCTATTTGTGTTACTTATGAATAGATATTATTTGTTTAATTTTTGGGTGTTTTAAAATTTTAAAATATATTAGATGATATTATTTGGCTTGTTATATTTTTATATAGTTCTCTATATAATATAATATTTTTATAATGAGTTCTTTTTGTATATTGTATTTTTTCCAACTATACTTACCCTAAAACAATTTTAACTTTGTTATAAAAGTTAAAAACAAAATTTATTACCAATAGGAAATTTTATTTAAATCCATTTAATGAGAAATATTTATGTATTGATAAAGAAGATACAACTTTATATAAAGAAAGGGTTAGAATTGTATAACAAATTAAACAATTTAAAATTAATAATGCTTCCTCTTAAATTATGAAAGAAATAAAAGAAATAAATACAATTGAAAATAAGGAGGAATTTCATTATGTTTGTGTTTATCCTTAATTAACAAAAAGTGTTTTGAAGGGGGAAAATCCATTCTTGATTTTATCTATAGGATCAAACTCGCCAACCTGGTTTCCCTTTTCATTTGCCACTATTACTGACACTATAGTAATGGAAGTGCATTAATCACTCTTATTGGGTGAAATTTCCCTCTTAGATGGAAGAGAAATAATTTTTCAAAAAAGTTTTGTTATAAAATTGGCATCTATACATTGGTAATAACTAAATATTTTTTAAATAGAAAAACTAATTCAGTTCTAGAAAAAGAATTATTAATAACTAATTAAGAAGATGCCTCGCCTATAGTTTCCTTGGCAGAAACCAAAAAGTGTTATTCAAATGATAATAAGTAGAATTTTAAAAAAATATAAATATAAATATAAATAAATAACTTAAAATAAAATAATTATTAATTTAATAGAATGGTTTGAAATTGATATTTCTTATTTTAAAATATATATTTAATAAATAAATATTAGTCATTATTTTTTTAAGTTATAATTTGAATATTTTAAAAATAACAATAGATATATTTTATTAAAAAATAGATATTTTTCAAATATCAATATTAATACTAGCATACCTATATTAATTAATAATATAGGTAAAACACGTCGAGAGTTATCTTTATCGAGACGCCTATTGACTTGAGGAAAAATGCTTACATTTTCATGAACATGAATTTGGAAAGAAATCTATTTGTTTCATTATTGTTTATGTCATTGTTTATTTCAATTCCCATATATAAGGGTACACATTCAAATTTAAAGTCATACCAGCTTGTTTATAACAACAATCAACAAAGAACAATAAATTTAAAATGATAAATTTTCATCAATCATTAGATTTAGTATTGAAAGCAACAAAGAACAATATCACGACAAAATGACATCAACTAACTTAGATATATCCACTATTTTTTTTCAAATGTTTGAATACATTGTTAACATTATATACATTCTAACATTTGAATGTCATGAAATCTATAGATTTACAATTGAATCTAATAAAGCTTTGCTCTTAGATGAATAATCAAACTTTGTTGTTTTTATGACTGTGCATTTAATCCTTTGTTCATTATTATAAGGCTCTCTTTTCACTTGAAGTTTAAATATGTATATGTTGAAAAGGACCTTTTCTATAATGTGTGCAAACTTAACATCATCTTGTTCTTCATGCTTCAAAATGTTCAATTCTTTTGTTGTAACACCCACAATTTCTTTTGCCGCTTCTTCAAAAGCAGTAATCCAAGTGAATGAAGTATGGTCTTGCACTTTGCATTGAAGTATATATTTATAATCAAATTCAGGGAAATTTTTATCACATCTTCCACAATACCACTACCCATTTTCATTAGTGTTTACCTTCTTTTTGCAGTGCCTATCTCCAATTTTCAAGGGGCAAGTTGTATAACAAAAATTGTCTACCTTAATGAAAGATAAGGTAGCTTTTATCACTATCCAATAAGGTTTACCAGAGTTACCAAGGTCCTAATCCTATATTTGTGAGATAATTTTTAACATTTTTTCTTCTATTACAGATGGGATTTCCTTTGTAATAGAATGAGAATGGAGATTCTTCCCTTCTGTATCAAACCACAATCTCAATCAGTGTGAGTCAAGAATATATGAATTTATAAGGAGTTGGGTTGTAGTAATTATTCTGACAGATTTCCCCCCAAAATCACTAATTCGTGCAACCTTTATAGCAAGAATGGGGGAAGTTCCTACATTTCACATTTCTTGGAGTTGTTGACCTTCCTTATTGTAGAAATCACCCCACATTGTTAATTCCACCATACAACCTGACATGTCTTTCAGTTGAAGGGTTCTATTTTGAGTTTGTATGGCATTATTTCTTAATATTGTGTTTGATGTGTCGATTGAGAGAACAACACCAATGGTATCAACCAAATAATTGCTTTTAATGTTCTCAATTTCTCTTATCGATGTAAAATGGAATTGTTGTTTTGGTATACAACTATCGTCCTCCAAACACAACTCAACAATTGAATTTTTTTCTAATAAGATTTCCCATTCATTTTTTAATTGGTTAAAATTCTTTTGTGTAGGTTTGAGTCTCCCTTTTGAAATGAGAAACACTTTTCCGATTTATATGTGTTCATAAAAATTTTCTGCAACTGCATTAAAACATGTTACTCTTATTTCACTGCCATTTGAATCAACAAAGACAAAAGTAAACACTTGTCCACCTCCTTTTGCATTGTTAAAATGATGAAGTTGACCCTTTCTAGTGACTCCTGCCTTTATTGACCATCTATTTTGGTACGGATTGAGTGTTGCAATAGGAATGGTTCTTGTATGAGGTTCATTTTTTCCAGAAATTTGGTGCTTATATGGATTGTAGGTAGGACCCATGCCTACATCATCATCATATAAGAAAAATAGTATTCAATAGATTTTGAACATGGAAAAAAAAATGGAAGAGTAACAGGAAACATTAATAATTTGTTGAATTTTTCATATAGTAGAAGAATTGAATGTAGCAAAAAACTAAATATCATACACATATATTACATTTTGGAATTTGAGACTCATGGAATCAACATTGAAGAACATATGCATGTTACATCAAGTATCTTCTAATATTTTCAATCTTTTTTCCTTAGCCTTTCTCTTGGCAAGTTGTCTACCATTTTTCATTTTTTCATAATGTTCATATGTGAATGGTGGCATAATTCTTAAGCCTTCGATTCATTTTACATGGGATATAGGTACAAATGTCAATCTCGTTCTTTCTCTTGGTCTTATATCAATAGTAGCTTTTGATAGAGTCAAACCCTATGATTTGTGAACTGTCAATGTCCAAGCCAATATTAATAGAATTTGGATTGTCTTGCCCCTCTGTATTGTTGTAATTGGAATTGTCTTTGGGTTACAATCATCAAATGGTATTCTTGAATAGCTATCAAATGCAACCATTACATATGTTGGTGGTTCTGGTGGACCGGTTCCAGGTTTGTATACAATGTTTTGTATATATCCTAAAGCTCCATTGACAAGGCCTACTTGTATTAGTAGATTTGAGGTTAACATAGCTCCTTGGCATCTTTACATATCAATAATTCTAGATCCAAATCATCATTTGAGCATTCGTCTCTTGCATTGCTACTTGATTTTATTGCAACACTACGTGCAATAGGATGCTTCAATGAGTATAACATTTTCTTGATATGGTTATTATCATAAGCAATTTCCAATCATCGATTGTGGGGTTTACATCTCTCAGATTTGTCAAAAGTTGACGAAATCTTTGTTGATGGATGTTTTGTCCATCTTGTCTAAATATTTTATCGAGAGTAACCATAGTTTTGAATTCTTCCCATAGCAACTTAGCTCGTGTGTTGTTGTCATATGATAGTCTATCATTAACAAGAGGCAACTGACCCAAATCTCCAACAAAAATGATATATATTCCTGATAGAAAATTGATAATAATTATTGTAAATACTATAGAAATTTATAGTTATACAATTGTCATTTACATGAATTTTTTGTATTTCCATATAAAATAATTAATTTGGTTAATCAAATAGATATCGACCCCAAAAGTTATGATTTGCATTTTGTGGAATGCTTGTCGGAGCCGAGAATCAATGTTTTCTATCATGTTTTGACCAATGAAGCTCATTTCATCAATTAGAATGTACTTGATGTTTGCTATTTCTTCTTGAAAACTTGTGAGCCTCGCTCCTTCCAATTGAGAAAAATCTCTTATTGGGATTCAAAGTTTTGAATGAATGGTGGATGCTCTTATGTTGAATGTTGCAGCTCCAGTTGGTGCCAGTAATAGAAGAGGAGAAGGACTGGGATATGCTTCATTTTTAAGAGCTTGACTAATAGCACCAATTAGATATGACTTTCCTATCCCTGTTGTTCCTTAAATTATCATCAACAAGGGTGATTCATTTTGATTATTATGGTAGTGTGTGATGATTATGTTGAGTGCCTTTTTTTTTGTCACTGACGGTTGGGTAGTTTATAGGTTGTGGTATTTCATCATGTATGAGACATCCATGTTCTCTCATGCTACTGATGAAGTTCATTGCTTGATTCATATACATTTCACCATGATATTCATTACACCAATCTGCTTGTCTATCAAAATCTCTCCTTCCCAACATATCTATTTCAGAAACTTGTATATTTTGACCATGATGTAGTCCATGTAGTATTTCCTATTCATGCTCAGTAGTATTTCTTTGAAGAGTTTCATTGTCTTCAATTTTAGTATCACTCATGTTTTCATCGTGTTCTTCAATTGCTATTTGTTCCATGTGCCAAGGGTTATAATGGAATGACTCCCAGTTTTGTCTTATTGAATCATCATCATGACCAATATCTCTATCCACATCACAAAAAGGTTTGTACAACAATAATTCTAAATAACAAAAATCAATCCATTTATCTGACTCACGTGGAGGAATGGATAAAAAATTTGGACATACTCTAACAATAGCTGCTTTTTGTCTTGGATCCCATTTGTTGTCTCTCCTTCTTTTAGGATTATATATCCACGATCTAGTTGCATCAATTAGTGTAAAACCTTCCATAGAAAAAGGCCTTATTTAATATCCTTGGATGAAAGATGTTGTTTGTTCTTCATTATTTTCTTCATCATTTACACTTACGGATTTGAACACCTCATGTGACATTTTTAGATTGATAAACCTCCTACTTAAATCTACCAATGGAAGTTCAAGTAGCATGTGGCACATCTCTTGAGCTCCAATGTCTCTTTCTATGACATTATCAGTCAAAAGTCTTCTATATGCTTTTGCAGCCAAATCATCTGGATTTTCCATGTTTGCAAGTCGCATTAACATTTGTTGGTATGTTTTTGATTTTTTTTTGCTTTTGTTGCATACTTTGCAATATATTTGATTACAACATGTTTGGAAAGAACAGGTTCCCAATCTATATTTTCTCTCCACAATTGCAATATGTAACGATTGTGTGAGTTTACTCTGTCATCATTCCTAGCTGGCTCAATTTTTTTTCACCTATTTCTATGTCTTCATATAATTTGGATCCCTCCAAATTTAATGGCCAAGGAGCATTATACCTATTATGAATATGAACAAGTAATTTATTTTCGTAGTTTAGAATAATATTACATTTGATTTGACTATAAATATTTTAACTTATAAAAATTGTTACCTGCAAACCATTGTTCCTCCTCTCTTTCATAGGAATGCACCCTCCCTACAGACCGTGCGTCTCTCTACAAAATTTTATTAGCTCTTCATATTCATGATCAACATTGATCTTTGCAAGTTGTCTTGTATTTTTTAGACATGGATGTTGGAGAAAATTTTGGAATGCCTATAGTTGGATATACAAATAAATTGATTAGTTATGTGGTAAACTACAAATTGTTTATGACATATATGATATTATGTTGTACTATTTTGAACATGCCTGGATGTTTTGCTGATGTGGATCTTGTCTAGGATTCCATGCTTGAACAATAGAATGGAAATATATTTTTGCACTTTTTCGTTGCTCTTGATTTGACCAATCCAAGTTGTCCATATTTGGTGCTTCGTGTATCCAAATGAAACCATGCACATGTGGTGAGCCCCTGTGTTGCCACTCATATCTAGACCAAAAATCCCAAATTTCCATTCCTTTTTCTGGTATTTTTGTTCTGAACATTGAATGTCTTGAATGCATGTACTGTGTGACTATATGAGAATAGTCAATAACATTTTGTTTTCACCATATTTGAGCCTCTTGTGGAGTAGTTGGCGATGTTTCTAGCATTAGTGCATGCAAATTGGGCCAATATAGATTTGTTGCACTCAAAGTGAAGAATATTGTAGGAGAGCCTATTTGATGAAGCATGTCAATCACTTTTGCACGACATTGTGTCCAGTATGACCGTGTACCCCTCAATGTTGTTCCAAATCACATTAACCTGTTAGCTAGATGGGATTGTGGCATGTTTTCCATATACTAACACAACTCATTGATGGTGATTGGCATGTCTTGAAAGCTTCTTTTGACAAATATAGTTGAAGAATTTTTGAAATGGTGTCTCATTATCATATTCATCATAAAATATTGAAATCTTGGATGTCAACCAAAACAATGGTCCCTATAACACAATAAATGCTTAACAAATTCATGCAGATGCACTCTCCTCATTTGCAGTTCTAACCAATCACATTTGCCATCAGGGAACAATGTTGGGAATGTCATATCAAGTAATCCTAGAGTGACATATTCATTGATAGGATATGAACCAACTCCTATCTAATAAATCAATGTTGCTCAATTTGCATCAAGGTTATTAACCCATGCCTGAATCAATTCCAGTTCTCTTTGAGCATTAGGTGGCATTGAATCCATTGATGTAGTGTGCTCAATTATATTTCCTTTATCCATTTCCATGATTGGACCTACAAATAGAATTCATTTGAATCAGAATCAAATTCCATATGCACTATTTGTAATTTGTTGAATATATTTTCATCAAAATTTCCCATGAGATCATTTAGAGTATTTTCATTGATTTTGACATCTGAATAAAACTTGTCATGCTCTACTTTTTATTTTAATTCCTTATACACACGATCCCTATTCACTATGAAGTTATAATTTGTGCCACGTTGATCCCTTCTTCAAATAATGATGATTGGAAACTCTCTTATTGAATGTGGCAAAACATTTGAAACATATTCCACATTTTGTGGAAAACTTATTGTGTGTCCTTTGTATTTATATTGATCACTGACTACATGGGTAACTTGTAATATTGGGCTAACATATGCAATTAACATTTCTTCTAATTGAGTCAATTTTGCAAGCTCTTCTGGTTGTAGCCCTAGATCCATATTATTTAAAGCTGAAAACATATGATTCCCTTTCTCTTGGTGACAACTATTACTAACAACACCTTTAGAGGTGCGAAATACTTTCATTCCTAGGTAGCATTCTTGAAAGATATAGCACATGCTTGGTGTTGTCAAGTTATCTATTTTATGTCAAAATTGTATTTGAATTTTTTTGAAATCATCGTGAAGCTTTCCATTTGGGTTTTGTATGTTTCCTTGTACACCTACATTTATCTCATCTTGTACTATGACTTTTGTCCTTTGTCTAACATAGCTTTCTCTTTTAACTTCATTGTGTTTTTTCCGTTGTTCTTCCCTTTCAACATCTGTCATTTGGTCTCGTCATCATCTTTTATATTCTCTTTGATATTCTCTATGATATTCTCTTTGATATTGTTTTCTTTTCTCCTCTAATTCAAAATTCAATCTCAGTCTAACCATATCTAGAAAATAATTGAAGTTGGATTTGTAAAATTGATGTTTTTCAATGGTAAATCCACTTTTCTTTTAAATGAATTGCATTTAATATCAAAGACTATTGCAATCAAAAGGTTCTAAATAGAATACAAATTTACACAACTATTACATAATAAGTATAGTTGAAGCATAATTAGATGAAGAAATTTCATCACAAAGAAGAAAAATGAAACCTTTATTGTGTTTTCGATATTGGTAGGTTGAATAAATGCACTCATTATTGTGATCTTGTGACTATTTATATATCAAGTAGGGCATGTACATCCAAAATATATGAACAATATTTTGCAAAAGTATATGAAAATATTGTTCATAAGACTAAGTCAATCATGGTTGCCACCTACATACAACACATATGAACAATTTTTTTACAAAATAGATATGAAAGTCTACATCAAAATGTTGTTCATTAGAGTGAACCAACCATGGAATAACCATCTATATGCTTCACATGTGTCTACCCTAATTATCATACAAGTACAAAATAAATTCTTCAATAGAGCTTTTTGAAACTCTTGGTTCCTCGTATTGCTCGGCATAATAAAGTTCTCTTAAAAAACTAGAGAATCCTACAACTTTCTTGCATGTTGTATGTAATTTGAGGGAAATGTCTTCCATGTCATCAATCTCTTGTTGTTCTCCTCCACATGCAAGCAGTGAAACATCATGGAGTTGTCTAATGATTTGTTTTGAATGGGCTTCAATTGATGTGTACAACTTGTCTATCAGACTTGGCACATGTGTGTTTGAATTTGTTGACTCCTCATGGGCTTCTAGCTGTTGGAATGATGGTTTGCTAGAAGGAGATTCATTGTGGGTAGCCAATATCTAAACAATAAATGAAACTCATAAATAAGTAATAGGTTATAAAGATATGTATGATTCTAAGTTGTAGAATTTGTTTGTATGATTTTCAATTGAATTTTCAAAGCTTACAAGACTACAAAGAGAAGTGTAAGCAAGTTAGTGGTATCAAATTTATTTCAATGTAGAAGGTTGGTGAGTTATAGATAGAGATGGTAGCAGTGGTACTGATGTTCAGAAAGCTTCATAAGATAATTAATAGTCATAGAAATTTTGAACAGAATTGCAATACCAAAACTTTTGCTAGCAATATTTAACAAATAGTCAAATTTAGTGTTGCAGGAGTACATGTAATGTAATTGTAGAACTGGAACCAAAGGTTGACCAACCTCAAATCTTGTACTTGGAGTTACAGTTACACATAAGTACTTTATTTATCAATAACCTTTGCATAAATATTTTCTTTATTGTCAACATTTGCATAAGGGTTTTATTTAGGATGTTTGAGGTGTCAAATCCTCATATTTGTCAGAACTTATTACAATTATTTTAGGAGGATATTGCACACATAGGTTCTCCTTGTCATTCTTTTATCTCTTTATTGGAATATTACTACTACCTTCACTCGACATTTGATGGGTTTGAGGCAGTTTCCTATCCAAGTCTACTTGTATTCTAGCAACTGCTTTCTCAGACCACTTGATTTCTGCCTTCACATCACAAATCCTTTGCATATCATGGGAAAAGGTCTTGTTGTCCTTCAACTAGGCTTCACCATCCACATTTGTCCCCTTACAAACTTGGTCAATGCTTCTCTCTCCTTCTTACATTATAAATAACGGGCATTCCTTGCTATCAACTTACGAGCAGTTTGTTTAGTTTGTACCATGTCTAGCATAGAAGGTTTGACATTAATATTACAAGTGTCAAAAATCCTTTGCAATTCAATGTGTGTAGACAATTAACATGATCATTTGGTCTTAACAATGATGAAAGAAAATGAACATGATCATTGCATGTATCTCCTTTATCAATATTGTCTTTGTAACCACCACCCACCAAAATGGCGGTTACAAAGACAATATGGATAATGGAGATGTCAAAGGTTGGCTCCTTTCTTCTTTATGTACAACATTAACAATTCTGAAAATAGGATTTTAGTGGCTACAAGGGATACTCCATCACCTTAATAAATCGTTATAGACACCAAATACCAAGTACTAACTCTACATCACAACTTTGGCAATAAATAAAACATGAAGATTCAAGAGCTTTCACAATAACTAAAACATCAAGATTCAAGACCTTTGTGAAGAAGAAGACAGGAAGCTTGGCATGATAGGAATCTAAGGGTTGAAGGCACAATCCAGCCACCTCTAAGCCTAATTAAAACCTAACTCTACTTTATCCATTACCCTAACCTAAAATTAACCCTAACCCTAATTATATTGAGTCCCCTAATTAAAATGTAACCTTAACCCTACTTGAGTCCTAACCCTAACCCTAAGATTTACCCCAATTTTTATCCTATCACCCAAACCTTAACCTTAACCCTAATTGAACCATGCCTTGACCCTAAACATAATTAAATTGTAAACCTAATTAAACACAAACTATATCTCAAAATCTAATTGAACCCTAACCCTAATATTTATCCCAAGATTTATTTTAAATTTCTAACCCTAACACCAACCGTCAACCTAATATTGACCCCAATATTCATCTTAGAACCCTAATTGAACCCTAATTGTAATTTAATCATAACCCTACTTGACTTTTAATCTTAGCCTTAAATCTAACCCTAATTATAATTCTAACCATAGCCTTAATTCTAACTCTATTCATGATTATAATTTTAATACTAACCTTAATTCTAATGATGACCCTAATTCTAACTATAATACTAATTGAATCCTAATTGTAACCCTTATTGAACCCTTAAAATATCATAAAATTAATCCTATCCCTAATCCTAATTGTGTCTAACCCTAATTGAAACCTAACCCTAACCCTAACCCTAATCTTAACCTATCCTTAATCTTAATTGAATTCTAATCCTAATTGAACCCTAACCCTAATTGTAACCTTGATCTAACCCCATGCTAACTCTTACTCTAAGCTTTATCTTGGAATTCTAATTGAACCCTAATCCTAACTAAGCCATAACCATAATCATAATCCAATTATAATCGTAATCCTAACTAAGTCATAATCATAATCATAATAGTAAATAATAATGTTATATAATTTTTTTCATGTAATAAACTTATGTGTAAATGTAATTCTTAATCACATTTTTTTTTTCAAAATAGTAAAATTTTCCAAGTTTTTTCATTTAACATGCAAAATGATAAAGCAAAGAATCATAATATGAAGATTGAAGATGCTTATGGATAAACTTCTATGATCCTAACACCATCAAGGCTTCCTTGGTTTCCTCTTGGGAAAACATGCTCAATAGAGAAATAAATTTCTTACATAAAAGTGCAATAGGCACCTCGAAAAAGATATCTCTCAGTTTATTGTATATATATATATATATATATATTAAAACAGAGTGGAATTTAAAAATAAGCACTAAACTAAAAAAAATGGAAAAGGTATATGCATTTCACCCTTACACTTATAGTAAAAAATTTAAAGCAATGATTATTTTAATTTTAAAGCAACAAGTGTTCAAGAGTAAAATAACTTAAATTAATCATATGTTTAAAATTGTTTTTTTCAATAACACTCATATACAAGTGCAAAATGTTTCTTGGCATAATTAGTTTAGAGGATTGAATACAATATCATTATAGAGGCAAAGAAGGATTTTTATACCTATACTTAGAGCCTCACTGAAATGCCAACCGAAAGCGTGCAAAATATGCTTTCTATAGAGCTCTGCAAATAGATAGAATTTTAACTCGAACCTTATGCAACCAATTTCAAAACAATAAAATTTTCATGGTTGCAAAAAGAGGAGCTTACCTATACTTGATGTATCTCGAAAGATGTAGCTGGTTCAAGTATTTGGGGTCAATAAAAATTAATTATCCCCTCTGCTAGTCAAAAGAGGCCTTTATAGTTTTTATTGCAAAAGGAAGAAATCAAATATTATTATCTTTTTCTATTATTATTTTTATGTGTGCATAATTGTGATCATATCTCTCTAGCGACATTTCCTTCCATTACATATATTTACACATGGATGCAAGAATAGCTTACACTTTGTTAAATAAGGTATTTACAATTAGCACTATTTAAGTAAATTAAGAATTGACTCATATTCAACAAAATTATTTTCATAAGAGTTGATAAAGAGGTTTAGTTTACATGTAGATGATTATTTATATCAATATTATAGTTGGATTGTATAGAGCAAGGAGTAGAACTACTACATGTTATCAAGTAATGGAAAAGGAAGTTTATTATGATATATGATAATAAACTTCCTTTTCCATTACAAAGCACTTTTGTGAAGCACTATATTGTTTAAAGGTTAAAACAAATACAAGAACTTGCCGGAAAAGAACCATAACTCCCTCCTTTTAAAAAATAATTTTTGAAGTATAAGTTAATATTGATTTATTCATGTGTATATGTAATAAATAATATATAATAAATAATATAGATATTTTCAATTTAATTATCTAAAAATGTTTGGAGCAATAAAAACTTGTTTCTAAACTTTTTTTAGTCAATTATACTTATATATATGTAGTTAATGTAAGTATTAATAAATATAATTTTTTAATATTACTTAACTATTTTTTTTTTACCATAACTCCCTCCTTTTAAATTTAAAATTATTTTTGAAGTAAAAGTTAATATTGATTTCTTCATGTGTATATGTAATAGAATAATATAGATATTTTCAATTTGATTATCTAAAAAAGTTTGGACGGATAAAAACTTGTTTCTAAACATTTTTTTAGCCAATTATACTTATATATTTAGTTAATTTAAGTATTTATAAATATAATATTTTTCATATTACTTAACTATTTTTTTAATAAAACTTTGAATTTATTATTTGAATCAATATTACATATTTTATTATTGATATAATAAAAAATATATAACATTTTACATAATTTATTATAACTAATTTTTTAAAATATACAAATAGATTGTATTTAAAATATAAAATATAGATTCAAATATCACTAATATAATTAATTTTGAGAAATATTTTTATAAATATTTTAAAAAAATTATTCACAACTCATTAATAAAAAATATCTTTGAATCTTAATTAATATTATATTATCTTTCATTTATTCTTCTTTCCACTTGTGAGTACCTTGAATTTTTTTTAATTAACGGGAGTAAAAGAAACACACGACTTCCATTTATTCCTTCATTGCTTTCCTCTGGCGTAATAAGAATACTCTCATTAATTTTTTAATAATAGATCTATTTATAATTAAGATATCAATAGATCTATCTAAAAAATGAATGTTAATTTTTAAGTTAAAAACATTTTACAACATACAACAAGAAATAAATTAAAATGAGATAATTATGTATTTGTTAAAATATTCATATTCAAAATAAATATAAAACATACAAATAACATCATTTTTTTTTTTATTCACTCTAATATAATTTGATATTTAAAATAATTAAATACATAATAGATTATAATTATAAATAAAAAAAATATCTTTAAAACATGTACCACTAAAGATTGTTAACTACTACTATAAACCCTCCAATGCAAGTTAAGTGAATAGTGACACAATTTACTAAGTACACAAATAATTTAAACATAGTAAATTGTTTCACTATTCACTATTCACTTAACTTGCATTGGACGATTTACATTAGTAGTTAAATATTGGTTAATATATAATATATTATAAATGAATATATAAACCATTCTATATAATTATTTAAAATACTTAAAATAAAATAATCATGAAATTGATATTTCTTATTTTAAAAGTATATATATAAAATAAGAGTTGGAGAGAAGTAAAGTTCCTTCAAAATGTTCAAGAATAGTCTTGTTTTTATTTGTTGTGTCTGCTATGTTTTAACAACAATATTGATAATATAATAATTTAATAATAATCTTGAAATATGTCAATTTCTTAATTTATGTTACACTTGATATTCATAATTCTCAGTCACTAATAGAAATAGTCAAGACTTATTACAAAATTGTACAGAGTATCAATGTACATCTCTTTCGTATTCCTTCATTATTTAAAAAGAAAGAAAAATCAGCTGTTAGACGATGTGGTTTAGAAATTGCTACTTAATAACTTAGCAAGATTCTTATATTCTGCCTAAGTTCTATAGATTAGATGTCCAAATTATTACTTATTGACATATATGGAAAAGTGAAGTATAATCTTACAAAAATTTGAGATGATAATGACATGATATCAATCAAATAGTTGAATTTAACAACTATTTGACCGTTGATGTGACTCTTAAGATCTACACAAATTATTTTTAAGTCTGAAATTCGTCAAATGGTTTTACAAGTAAGACAATTAGGTTACTGTCAAGCAAGACATTAATTTGTTATAAAAGAGCCCTTATATAAACTTTCTTCAAGGGAAGTATTTTTCCATTTGTATTATATATTGTTCAAGAAGCCCTTCAAATTCAAACCAAGGAGAGCTTTGCTATGGAATATTTGGTTAGGATAAACCAGTGATAACCTAAATTTAGGAATTTAATCATTAATAGAATCAACTTTGTCTTCCACTAGAAAATAACCCTTATAACAAATAAATTTTGCTAACTTCACAATTTTGAATAGCTTCCAACAAAATAATTGGAAGAATTGAATTAAGTATCTGTGAACTGTGTGCACCATATGAAATGCTTTGGTTGTGCTTTTAGGCCATGAAGAAAGGGAAATGTACATGTTGCCACCATTATGTAAATATTAATGAGTTCAAAGATTTCCTTAACCATTCAACATATGTGATAAAAATCCTCTTTAAAAAGCAAAGATCTTTAGAACTTTCACTGTACGTAGTCATGTATAACCAACCTGCTTAAATGTTACAACAAAGAAAATGAAAGCATCTAGTCCTAAGTGCTCTTATACATGTCTAATGCCTCCAAAAAAATCCCTACAACAAAAAAATTATCTTTTTATTCCATTCAGTAATAGATAACTCAATTATAAGCCTCATAAAACTTATAACCTGAAGTATATTGCAAAAGGCCTAGATCAAACATCAAAAATCTCAATTGAACCCATATGCCCCTTTTGATGACTCTAGAGTATTGGACAAAAGAATTGCAATAATCATTGGACCAAGACCACCAAGAGTTATTGTTGAAGGTATTCTTGAAGCCTCTCAATAGGAAGCATCACCAACTAATCAGTATCCTATTTTATCACTAGGATCCTACAAAAGTGGAAGCAATAGTTTTAATTTCCTATATAAAAACAATCTTTTACTTACAATTTTTTTTTGAAAAAGGTAGTTAGAAGGTGCCATACCTCTACTGCATTTATGCCAACATCAGTTACTACTACACCAGGTTTCAGCCAACCACCACAAACCAAATTTGGCACACCTACTACAACAACAAGAATATCTAATTCATGAGTAAAATCTGTAGGATTTTTGGTATAGGAATGCACAATAGTAACAGTTGTGCATTGTGCCTCTATCAAAATTAGAAATAATCAATAATGAGGGTTCTCCATGTGAAACTACGCAACAAAATGAAAATTAAAGCCATGATGAACTCATTCAAATTAATCAAAACAATATTTGTGAGGAAAGTATAAGGTTTGTAAGTTGACAACATCATGATGTTAGAGGCAATTTTTTAATATAAGAAAAATTATTTACTTGAAAAAATAAATAGAAACATACATCCCAACAATATTGGAGTAGCCTATCACAACTGCTTTATTTCCTATCATATCTATTCCAGACTTAAGCAACAACTCTATAGATCCTTTTGGTGTACAAGGTACAATTTATACCTTGCATTGCTAGCTATCTAATAATTAAATGATGGAAGTCATCAACATCTCTTTCTATGCTAATAGCATTCAAAATCTTCTCCTCATTGATATGTTGTTCAACATTCAATTAAATTTATGATAAGTAACCAAATTAATAAATAGAAAACCAACTATCAATAAGGAGAAAAATAATAAGTTTTATTCTTGTTTGCAAAAGGAAAGTGTAGAAGGTACTAAGTCTCACTAGTAATTGGCGTGGTAAAAATTTTAAGACTTTATTCAAGTGAATTTACCTTTTCTATTCCCTCTTTTTTCCAACTTCAATTGGAATGCTTAGGAAAATCTTGATTAGCTATAGAATACATGTAATCTACTAATCCCACCAAGTAGTATTTTGTCATTCTTTGATACTATATTTCTTTTTCTTCACAGTTAACATTTTATCATAACCTATGCTTCTAGGACCAACATATTCACTTGGGAATTCTAGATTATTGCCAGGTTATTACAAAATGTTGTAAGAGCAGAAGCAAGATAAACAAAAATTGTTTAATGCACTCTAAGAACCAAATATGTTAAGACAGTGCAGGTGCCTCATACAGAAAGTTCAATGCAAAAGAGGAAGTGCATATCCAAGAATTGAACTAAATTATTATATTATAATTAATTACCATCCATATTATATTTGTGATCTATAAAAAATAGAATTTCAACATGCAGGTAAGATGTATACAAAGTATGTCATCAATATTAGATTTATTATTTAATAGAATCCTAAATAGGAGATAGATTCTGATGATGTACTTTGATGGATATGTGAATAATCAACAAGATGAAATAAACACCACCCTGTGACTTCCCAATTATTAAACTAGTTTATGATCTCTAAGAAATACCTCTGGAAGAGGAAGTTGTAGTAAAACACCATGAACAGATGGATCATCACCGAAAGTCCTAACATCCCTTTCAACTTCCTCTTCATTGGAATCTTCTGGCAAGTCAATGCCAAGTGATGCAATTTTTGCCTCTACACAAGATTTTTTTTTGTTGTGAACATAGGTCTCTGAATCCTTTCTTGCTCCAACTAGCACCACAGCTAAACCAGGAACCTTTCCAAGTACATCAAAAAACTTAAAAAGAAAAATCAACAATATAATTGTTGTGAAATGAATTTCAAACTGGCTGCCATAAACAAGTTGTAAAGGTTGTCATCAAAAAATTAACTATGGAATCTCAGAGGCCAAAAGTGTCCTTAAGTTTCTGTTTGAACTTTAAACATGTGTATTGTGAGCCTAATTATTAAAAGTTATAATCAAATCAATTGGTTAGATTGTAAGCTCTGATCTATACTTGCACTTGTAGAGATGTAGGTCATGCAAGTTATCTTGGTAAATTGACGGAAAACTAAATCTACTCATTTATTCAAGCAATTGGAAAAGGTTCTATAAACTTACAAATTTGACAAAGGAAATACTAGCATCTTTTCTTCACAAAGACTTTGTTTTTCAATAAATTTTAAAGCTTATGCATTTATTCCTAGAATTCTAGAAGCAAGAAAGCAAAAATTTGAAACATAATGCTAGAGAATCTTGTATTATTAGGAGCAGGATTTATAGAAAGTACTATATCTGATCACCAAGGGTAAAATACTAAAATATAGAGCTAAGAACATTGGACTACGTAGAATTATGCACATAATCTCTACTTAAAACAACAAAAACTTTCATGATTATCTCTACTTAAAACAATGGTCTCTTTCATGGTTAAAACAATGGAAGTTTCTAGAATATTCACCCAAATTGGGTTTGCCCAAGTTGTAGAAAAATAATAGAGCTAGCCAATATATTGGTATTTGTTTGCAATGAAGATAACCCACACCACATGAATTATCCCAAATCAAAGCTTTAGTGCCACTTGTAATAAAATTATTTTATCATAAGAGAAAAATAATAGCAATACATCATAGACCCACAAGATGGAGAAAAAAAATAGAATGAATGCACAATTAAGAGCAGAGCAAAGCAGATCGGTGATTGTAAACTTACTTGGATCATTTCCTTTAGCAAGAGATAATTAGCTTAGCTCTCAGGTAACAAAAAATATTATATGATGTTAGGTCCTTTTATCTCAAAGAAACTATCTGTGGACTTTGAATTAACTGATACATTTTTTTAAAGGTTGAAAATACTACATGAATCTATCTATGTAAATTTATGACATAGCTGCTCTAGATTAATAAGAGTAAAAAAGGCCTCCCAATGTAGTTAGCTACAATTTTTTTTGATCAATTACTACAAAAAATTCACCGTGGTTAGAAATATTGTTATTGAATGGTTCAAAGGTATAGATTAAAGGAAAACAGATGTTAGCATTAGTCTGCAAAAATTGAAAATGGGCATGGTTGTATCCTTATTCAGCTAGTGTCTTTAAAATTAACATTTCTAAAATTCGAACACAACAAAATTACTTATTTACATATACAAAATTTGTAGTCTAGTATGGCAGATTGTTTGTGAAATTGCAATTTGTGGAAACAATAAGACGGTCATTGTTGAACAATTTTCATAATGAAATTGTTAACAGATAGTGTAAAAGTTCCTTGCAATTGGAATATGTGTAACAAGAACACTGTAGGAAAAATGTCATCTTTATATTACTCATATGTGATTTCTTGAAGCTTTGATTTTTTTTTTTAAGGAGGTCTCCATTTAAGGAGTAGTCAATGTTTCCTTCTTTCTTATGCAATGTGCAAGCCAGATTGTGACGGTAGGAAAGTTGGGTGGTTCTTTTGCAGTATGTGCAATTGGTAAATCCTTTTCCAAGAGACTTGTCAAGTAGCAGGGAGCGATGACATGTGCTACAACAAGCTTCGAAGGGGGGAAAGTGGACATTCTTTGGCTTGAGTGTACCAAGTACTTGTGAATAAAAATAACTTGTATGTATTTTGTAGGGAACTAAAATAATTTAATGTGTTTGTATAAATGTAAAAATAAAATTATTATTTTTTGTGCTCTTTCCTGAATGTTAGACTTTGCAAGAGTTTACAATTGTGCTCTTGTACATGCATCATTGAGCTCCTCAAAATATGTTGATTGTGTTGTGTGCATTATGTTTGTGCCTTGTTAACCATTTCTAACTACATTTTTGAAAACATTTGTTGTAAATATACACATAAATCTATGTTGGCACTTGGGATAAAAACCTACAAAATAAAATTGTTAATGAATTTAAGTAAATAAGGAAAGTTGAATATGAAAATAAAAGAAAGATGGTTAGATATATATAGTTGTCATGTCTTCTTGGAGATCTCCACCTTTGGCATGCACTTCAAATTGGATTTTGTTCAAATGATAAGATGTCCCTATTGCTCCAAATGAACCAACAAAATAGTTGCAATATGCTTGTATTAGTTGGGAGATAGTGACGTCTAGAGTTAATCTATGTTTTTTGCAAACAATTGGAACACTTTCTACTATGTTTTTACTGGTTAAGACAAGGCAAAAATTTGCATTACCTCTTTCATATTGAGTTTTAGTCTTGATTAAAAAGTTGGTGATGCGAATACTAGACCCAACAAACATATAGGGCAAGAATGTATTTATCAAATTGTTGCTAACGTTTACAGTTATAGTCATTTGACCATTACAATCTACAAGATCCACATGTACTATTTTTTCCTTTCTTTGGGTATTGGTGTACTTGGTAGAAGTAGGACCATATACAACAAGAACATCTCCTTCAAATACCAAACTAGTTTGTTTTGTGCAAAGCTCCAATATTGTACTGGGTTTTGGGTTTGTTAAAATTAGGCTGTAAAAATGAATTGTGTAGTTAATTATGTATTATAAACATGTATTATAGTTGTGAACATTGAAGAATAGAAAATGTACGTTATTCTCAATTGTGGGAATATAAATTAAGTATTTTTCACTATGTATATTGGTGTTTGTAGAAATCTATGGAAAATGTACAACCATATACATAGCTTTTTTACTAAATTTGGTATGAAAGAAGACTATTAAAAATTAATACCTTTCTTTGTTGCTTTGAGTAGCTATTCTAGTAGGAGATGTGCTATTTAGTTCAATGCTTTCCAAACGGCTGTAGTAGGAAATGAAATTGTTAGTCATGAAATTTGTGGATCATATTACTATTTAACATTTCATTAATTTGGAAGAATTGATAATTCTCATCGTTTTGTTATGCATTCTTATGTAGTTACAAAAAATGCATGCTATTCTCAATTGTGTGAATATAAATTAAAGTTTTTTTACTATATGTATGTTGGTGTTTGTAGAAATCTATGGAAAATGTAGAGGTGTATACATAGCTTATTAACAAAAATTGGTAGAAAAGAAGACTACTAAAAATTAATACCTTTCTTTGCTGTTCTGAATGGTCATTCTCGTAGGAGAAGTGTTATTTAGTTCAATGCTTTCCAAATGGATGTAGCAAGAAATGCAATTGTTAGTCATGTAATTTGTGGAAAATACTATTTAAATTTTTACTAATTTGGAAGAAATGACATGCATGGCCATTTTTTTTATGTGTTATTTTTCAAGTACAGAGATAGATTCATCAAGATCATCTACATCAAGGTCTTCTTCATTGATTTCCATGTTTTTGAAAAAGCGCAAAATACATTTTTTTGTAATTGTAATCTACTATTAAAGTAATGTTTTTCTTATTACATTTAGATATATTTCTTATATATTTGGAAATTGTTTGTAATTGATTTTTGGCTAGTATAAATACCTTTCGTCTGATGTAATATTGGTTGTATGGACAATTGTTGCTAGAGTGTTGTTAATTTTAATCATGTCAAATTGCCTTTGACAAAACAAATGTGTTAGTGAACTAAGGTTTTTTAAGATGATATTTTGTTAAAGAAAATAAATTATGTATGTTGTCCATGTAATTTACTCTTTATTTGTGCCTTGTTGTGCTTTTGTAGGTACTGAAGTAGATACTTTGTTTTTCCCAACATTCATGATTTCAAGTCACCTGCAAAACAATATTTCTATTATTTTTCATTATATGAATTATGATTTGTAGAATAGTATAACTAATCAGTTTAAGTACTATTTTTTGAGAAAGAGTTAATGTATGTAGACTATAAAATATTTTTTCATATAATTTTTTTGTACATGATTACCTTTTCCAGGATGCAAATCATGGCTAGACAATGTTGGCAACATGAAATACAAGAGTGTCATGATCTATCCAGTACAATTCAAATCTTTAAATTTTTGTTGTATTTGCATAATTCTTTTTCCACACATGATCAATAATGGTTCTTGAATTATTTTTTGTATTTTACTATAACAAATGCAATTTGTGTATTTGCATGTTCTCTTTAAGCATTTCTATTTTTTTTGGAGTTGGAAATGTCAATGTTGAAGTCACCTGCAATGTAAATAAGGCTTCCAGTAGAAGCAATTGTCATTGCTTTGTTAACAATTTTTATAATATTTGTAAGCAATGTTGCTGGTTTGGCATAGATATTGCAAATATAAAGGATTTGTTTAGTAAATATCAATGTACTTAATATTGCTTCAACATTATCTTCTATAAGTGGAATTGCATTTTTTTTGTACGTCATTATTCTGTGTATATGGTATACTACAGAGCAATTATATTTTGGTAATACATCATTTATTATTGGTGTTTCCAAATATGTCTTTTACAGACAAATAATGTCTGATGATATTAAATATTTGTCATGAACAATGTCTTGTTTGTGTAGTTGGAAATGACAAGTATAAATGTATATACGGTAATACATGATTCTTGATTTTTGTAATTGTTGATGGGTGTTTTGACACACTTTCTCAACATAGGCAGTACACAAGTGCACTACCTCTCTTGAAAGGAAATCTCCAATGACAAGTTGCTGAAAATATCCCCAAGGTCTCTCGGGTGTCAGGTCATGACTTGCATGGAACTCCTCAGTTGATTTGATGTGATTTTTCTAGTAATCACAGGGCAAACTTACGTAGCTGGATGTGAAATAGATCTAAAATTCTATAGTTTCTGAGATGGAGATCAAATTTCACTTTGTCATAGGTTCGGACAACAATCCAAAACTTTGATATTTCTTCAAGTTTGGCTTTAAAATGTGCAATGAACCTTGATACAAGATTCTTCTTAAAAAAAGGGAAAAGAGTAGGGGAGACAAAAGATTCCTTGACCTGAAACTAACTATGAACAGTAATCATGGGGTTCCTGCAATGGACAACTTCCTCAAAACAATATTTCACTTAACCAGAAATCTCACAGTCTCATGAAATTTGTGCTATCTTCTAAGGTCTACATATATTTCACATTCCATTCACCATATACATGCATGAACAAAGATAAAAGTGTGGAGTAGCTTTGAATTTAAGCCTAGACTAACTTTACATAGCTATCTACCAGTAGCAAACAACAAAAAGTATGGACTAAGAAGGCATATACACAGTAGGAATTTTCACAACCACATAACAACATTTCTAAAATCTATCAAATCAGGAACACAACTAACTAGAGCAGCAATATAGATCTAAGTAAAGAAACTAACAATGGAGGTTGAACCATGAAACATGTGAAGAAATCAGAAAATGCACCAAGTCAATGTATTTTCATTAAAAATTTCAGCAGCATGTCTTTACAACAACTCAACTCTTTTTGCAAATGAGAGGAGATCCCTATTTATAGTGCCCAAAAAGTTAAATGAATGGCCAAGATTAATTCTCATTGTGTGGCCAAGATTCATTACAAAATAGGGTTTCACCAACCCCCAATATATTACAATTTAAAATACATTCTTGTCTCCTTCCCTATTTTGTCCTCTAGTGGTGGCACTGTAACACTTTGTCTTTTTTTTATTGCTATTTTGTTGTAGCTATTCCTTGGGGAGCTCCTTACTACCAACAGGGTTGTCCTCCTGCTTCTTCGATGTTGTATACTCCATAAATCTTAGAATGACTGGTTGGAGCTTGTCTACCTCAATGATCTCATATCACAACATTTGGTAGCTCCATTCTTTCACATTGTCTTCAAAATTTTTCTAGTCTTCATCATATTTTACCCCTTGATCCTTGAATAGATTTGATTGATCGAAGGCACGGGTGAAAAAACTCATAAACTCCATTGTTATCTCACCGAACATCCCATCCTCCATTTTCTTCTGAAAGTAAGGTTTTACTTTTTTTGGATCCATCTGTACTACATGCATGTCATACTCCATCATCAGCTTGAGATAGCGAGCACACTCCCTCCTAATTTCCTTGATCCATGTCCAAATCCACTCTACTCATTATCTGCTCCAACCTTTCTTTCCTGTTATCAAAATCCCACCGCCATACATCCATCAGTCAGTGATCGTCCCCTTTGAATGCAAGCTCCTTTTCCCATGTAGCCTTTGGAAATTGGAGAATGGACTTGATCATTGGATAGGTGGAGTCGTATGTTGCAGGGAAGTCAATGCATAGCTTCCTCGCACTTTCTAAAGAGTGTTGTAGATCCAAGAACTTGTTGGTTGTCCAAACAGCCAGGCTAATATCCATGTTCTTGACATGCATGACCTGTCGGAGCCATCTCTTTGTAGTCTTCTCCAAGTTCTTTCTTCTCTCCATCTTGTCAATTTTCTCTTTCAACAATAGTTGGGGTGGAGCTGCAGATGTGGTAGGAAAGTCATCCACTGAGGACCATTGTTGGATGTAATTCATCAAAGTGGCTACTTATGCTTTGAGTTCATCCTTTGAGACCTTGTCCTACTTTATCAGGTGCACCACTGTAGCCACCAACTCCTCAAGATGTCCCACCTTCTACTCTCTGGTAGGGGTTCCTAAATCAATGGTGGAGATGTTGTAACTTAAACTATCCTAGCCTACCACAAGCATTGCTATTTGCACAGCTCGAGACCCAGAAACATCCACCGTTACTTTGGATCTGATCTTAGGCTTCTTCTCCTTTCTGGTTGTGATCTGCGCTCGGGCTAAGATAGCCTCTAGCTTTGCTCTCAAGTCTTTTAGAGTGGGGGTTTTCTTTTCAACTTGTCTTTCCAGCCATTCAGGCATAGCATCCTTTTCCTTAGGTGATTCATGGTCACCCTCACCCTCCTTGGCTAAGACTTCTATTGTCTTATCTCCTGGGCCCCTTTTTTCTACCTTAGCAGCATCTCCTTCTTCATCAGAGTCTTGGATGAACACAAGGCACTTAATAGGAGGCTTGGTAGATGATTGTTGTTGGGGACTTTCTTCCTTTTCTATTTCTCTCCCCTTCTTCTCCTCGGTTTGCTCAATTTTGAGGCTCTTGACAGTTTGAGCCTCACCCTCAGGCTTTTCCTCTCCTGCCTTGTCTCCTTGTTGATGTCCCTCTTCTCTAAGAGGTGACTTTTCTGCCTTTTCTTTAGTGCCTTTCAGCTGTCGGGCCATCTCTTCTTCAATATCATCATCAAAGGTTTGTACGATGATCCTACCATCAACATCCTCATCCTCATCTCTGCTCTCTGAAGAACCTGTTCCTTCCTCTTCGTAGCCCACCTTGTCGATTATGTTGTGCTCATACTCTGGGTGTTCATAGTATTCATCAACCTCCTCTTCAAATGGCTTCGAAGCTTCTTTCTCCCATCTCTCCCATTCCTTAGAGATTAACATGGTGGCTTCCTTAGTTTGGCTGAAATTATTTTTCATGCGTTGGTCAATGAGATATATATGAGTTCGTTATGACTCATCCTGATAATGATTCTCTTGCTGATATGATTCTTTTGTCACCGAGACAATAAATTGTATCCTACCGAAAGGTGTTTATGAACATTCGGTATGACATTCCTGCACTCCCGCTAATAGACTACAAAACACACACATTAGTAAGGATGCCATATGGATCGGGGAGACCTTTCATCCTTTCTTGCCGATATAGGTTATGTAATGAAATGTTTAGGACTAGAAGGATTCAAATGGATCATATGAAAGAATATAAGCAAGACAACACGAGGAGGGAATTATATGCTTATGATGAGGATTCATTTTGGAACTTATGAATGCAATTGACTGTAAAATTCTCAAAATTTAACAGTTCTAACAGTGGCTCTGTCTGGGGATGAGTGATTGTGAGATCACTGCAAGGATCTAGATTTTTGGGTGAGCAGACCAAACTCAAGGTGATGGATTATGTGAGCAAGGAAAAATGAATGGAAAAGAACATGACCCTAGACTACTATACATGGAAGAATTAATTTTGAAAGAAGGAGAATCAGGATTGTCCATGTACTGGCAAGTCCTGCTCCTTTTATTTTCTAAACTACTATGCATGGAAGATAAAATTTTGAGAGGATTATTAAGGATTGTCCATGCACTGGCAACCCTTAATGCTCAGTGTTGCTCAAGAGAAAAAATGCTTTAGAAATTGCCCATGTATAGGAAATTCCTGATCTTCACCAACTATATTCTGCAGATAATATGAATCTTCACCTTTATTTCCAATCACCACAAAAGGTTCTAGCCACAAGGCTTCAAACTTCCCATGTTTTCCTTTTTCTTGGCACCTTGCATTCCACATCAATACCAAATCACTTTCTCCAAATTTTATGTTCTTTGCCTTTTTTTCAAATAGATATTTCATCTGTGTCTGTAGCTTCATGTTTTGATTTTGGGTAACTCTCCTTATTTTATCAAGTTCAGCTAGATGCTCCATCCTTTCATCCATAGGTTCAGGAATATTCAAATCTTCCTGAAGGAAAAACTTGTAGACTAGCAATAACTTCTACAAAGGCATCCCGGCTTGTGTTCCATACACCAATTCAAATGGGGATTTCCAAATTGCCTTTTTTATTGTAATCATATCAGCCCAAACAACCAATTTCAATTTTGAGTCCCAAGCTTTCTTGTTATGACCTAACATTCTCCTTATAATCTTAAGAAGACTCTTATTGCTAGATTCTTCTTGTCCATTAGCTTGTGGATGATAAAGGGTTGCATAAGAAATAGTGATACCATATGTGTTGCAGAAACTTCTAAAATCATCTGATCTGAAACACATCCCATTATCAGTGATCAATCTTATTGGTGTTCCAAATCTAGTAATGATGTTGTCCATCAGAAAATTTGTCACAACTTTACTTGTAGCCTATTTAGTTGGGATTGCTTCTACCCATTTTGTAAAATAATCAATGGGCACCAGTATCCATCTATGTCCACCACTTGATTTTTCTTGTATCTCTCCAATGAAATCAATTCCCCATTGATGGAAAGGGGTGTTAGCTTGCAAGGGCCGAAGTGGTAAAGCTCCCTGATACTTCAATTTTCCAGAGAATTTATGGCAGGCTTCACATTTTCTCACATATGCAAAAGAGTCATTAAAAACCTTTGGCCAGTAATAACCTGCCCTGAGAATTTTATGCACAGTTATCTTTGTTGATTAATGTCCTCCACAAACCCCTTCATGCATTTCACTCAAGACATGCTTGGCTTGTGATTCATCCAAACACAACAATAGTATACCATCCTTATTCTTCCAAAATAGATCTCCACCCATGAAAACATACTTAGATGCCTGCAACTTCAGAGTTCTTTTCTAGCTGTCACTTAATCTCTCTGGACACTTCATGTATTTTAGATAATGCATGATATCCGTATACCATGGAGTATGCTAAATACTTGCAATTGCAGTCTCTTCTTCCACATTGCAAATTTGATTTGCTTCAATGTTTACTTCTGCCATCAATTTAGCCAAGCCTTGACCCCTTACTAGTTTAGTAATTTGTATCTCCATGTCGAATTCCTGGATTTTCTTAATCCATCTACATATTTTTCCTGTTACTTCAGATTGTGTCAGAATATCCTTGACAACTACATGAGGGACGTAAGCAACCACCTTTACTCCCACAAGATATGGCCTGAAAGCTTTTATAGTTTTTACTAATGCAAATGCTTGTTTCTCCATTATGTCATACTTTAATTATGACCCTCTTAATGACTTACTGAAGAAAGACACAGGCTATTCATGACCATCCTCATTCTTCTGCAATATGACAGCAACAATACTGTGCATTGAAGCAAATGAAAATATCTGAAAAGGTTTTGAAAATTCAGGAGATTTAAGGATAGGAGCTTCCTTGATGGCCCTTTTGATGGATATAAAAGTTTCCAAGGCCTCTACAATCCATTCTATTTTCTATCCTTTCCTCAACATTTTGGATATAGGTTTAATTATCTCAGCAAAGTTAGAAACAAATCTCTTAACAAAATTAATCTGTCCAAAGAATGACTGAATAGCTTTAATAGTTTTAGGGACAGGAATTTTATCAATGGCCTCAACCCGTTTAGGGTCTATCTTAATCCCTTCTTTTGAGACAATATGTCCTAAGAGCTTACCCTCTGTAACTGCAAAATGACATTTCTTAGGGTTTAAGCTAATACCATATTCTAGGGCTTTTATAAATACCTTTTCCAGATGTTGTACATGATCTTTAGCCTTCTTTGAATACGCAGTCAAGTCATCCTGATACACTAGGCCATGATAGCATTGATCAAATCTGCAAATGCCACATCCATAGCTCTTTGGAAGGTTGCTCCTACATTAATGAGACCAAATGGCATTCTTAGATAAACATATGTCCCCCAAGGAGTTGTGAATGCTATCTTGTATTGCTCAGATTCTTTGACCTTAACCTGGTTATACCCTAAAAATCCATCCATCATGGACAATAGTTCGTACCCTGTCACTTTATGCAATATAGCCTCCATATTGGGTAGAGGATAATTATCTTTGAGAGATGCCATGTTTAGGTTTCTAAAATCCACACATAGTTTGATGTCTCCATTCTTCTTTCTCATAGGGACCAAGTTTGAGACCCATGTTGAATGCCTGATTGGTTTAATGATCCCACCATCTCTGAGCTTGGCCAATTCTTCTTGCATTTTAGGCTCCAGAGTTGGATTTATAGGTTTTTTCTTTTGTCTGAAGGGTTTAGCATCTGGCTTCAATGGTATTTCATGCTGAAACAAATCTTCCCTATAAGCTTTTAGATCTTCATAAGACCAATCAAATACATGTTTATACTTTCTCAACAATTCTATCAGCATTCTTCTAATTGTAGGGCTTATCATTTTCCCTATGTATACCTTTCTTGGTGCAATTTCACTTCCCAAGTTAATCTCTTCAATATCTTCTCTATTGACTGGTGTTTGCTTCATGAGAGACCGATCACTTCCATCATATACCCTCTCAATTTCCACTAATCCTTTAGGAAGTTTATTTGTTTTAAGCTGTAAGATCTCCTTCCCAAATATTGTTTGCTTCCTATCCACTTCTTCAACAAAGGCATTGAAGTCAATTTCTTGGGCTTCATACTGATCAATACAGTGGAGGAATTTTAAAAGGTCAGTATCATCATTAAAGACCTGCCAGCTATAAATGTTATCAGGCACAGCAAGCCTTATCTTGAATTCAATTTGTGATACTCCAATGAATGTAATGTCATCTTTCTTCAATGCTACATTTGATAGAAAGTTTGCCATTAAATTCTTTGACCTATCTATCCACTCAATTGAGAATGCATCAAATAACTCAATTGTGTCCCATAAATCATTTCTATATTGCTTCAATCTTTTATGTTTTGTTGCATACTTTGACTTGATTTCTAAAACAACCAACTAAGAATCTCCTCAAATAGCCAGCAACTTGATTTTGTGTTTCATAGCTATGTTCAAACCTGTCAATAGAGCTTCATACTCCACCACATTGTTTGTACATTCAAATGCTAACATGAATGAATACTTAAATGTAACACCATCAGGTGAAACAAATACTATCCCTGCTCCATTACCTTCTTGAATTCAAGCACCATCAAAGTACATCTTCCACACACCATTACAGTCTTGTGCAACATGTTTTTCAATTGTGCCAGTATTGACCAACTCTGGCTGGGTTGGTTCTATTTTGAAACTTCCAAGATCAACATCACAAAAACAATTGATTTGATCTTGTGGTACATAGTCAACAAGTTGGTTCATCCTTGGCTCTCTATACAACTTCACTTCTTGGCCATTCACTAGAATTGTTGCATAAGACAGATCAAACTGGACATTTCCACCAATAGCTACTATCCGTTGTCTTGATAGGAGCATACCAAATTGAGCAGGATTGTCTATTACTGTTATATTAATATCATAGGCCACTTGAGGATAAGTAGCTAGCTTGACTTCAACATCTTTTATGATACCCACCATAGGAACAAGTTGGTTATCCATTGCATAGCATTTCCCTTCATGTGTATCCACCCACATGCCAAGTTGTTTCATCACTCCTACTGGCATAATATTCATGGTAGCACCAAAATCTATCATGCAGTTCCTTAATAATTTGTTATTTATTAGTAATGTAGTGAAAAAAGGATCAACTTGTGGAGGACTTGTTAATACATTACTCAAGTAGATTTCTGGGATGTTCACGTTCTCTTGTTTACTAACTACTTTAGTAGCTATCTTGTTTTCAGAATTCACATACATTTCATTTTCATTTGTTATCAATTGGACAATAATATCTCTGTACTCATTAATCTTCATCATCTCAAGCAATGGAATAGACATTTTTACCTAAGATAAGGCCTGAGTGAAATCAAAAGATGGTCCCTCCATTTTAACCACTTTCTTTTGTTATGATATTTCTCCTTTATTCTCTTCCTTTTCTCTTTTGTTTGACTGATCAGGATTTTTCACTTTGTGTAATTTCTTTTTTTCCTCCTTTTGGGCAAGCTTTTGTTCACTTTTATCATGCTGTTTGTTTTCAATTTTCTTCGAAACTCCTTGTGCAACCTTTTGATCTTTTATAAAGATACCCCTGGGGACACCCTCTTTCTCATTTACTATCATGTTTCTCAACCAGTACTTACTCTTTGCTTCTTTTTCTACAGCAACAGGTAATCTTTATATCTCTTCCTTAGTGATTTCCCTCATATTACATTGAGTAGGTACTTCAACAGGTTGTGGTTCTACATAATCATCCTCAGAGTCAGAAAAAACATGTTGTTCAGCCATATGGACATTGTACCTCTATTTTAAAACATCATACTCATAACCTTCCTCCTTTGAAGATAAGTACCTCTCCTCAACACGGTGAAAAGAATTTGAAGTTAAATAGATCGTGTGATCTTCTCCACCATTTCCCATTAGTACTCCTTACATCCTTTGGGATACAACACAATAATTAGGGGATTGTGGCTTATCCAAAACTTCACAAAAATAATTGTTGTTCGCCATATATGTTCCCTTCTTCCTCAATGGATAAGGAGTCTCCTTGTTTCTAGGCCTATCTGTTATAGGTTTTCCATCTTTCTAGTTTGTGTTATAAGGAATTTCATGCAACCTAGGCATTTCATTCCTATATGTGTTCTCCTATTTATATTGATAATTATTGTTTTGTTGAGGAGCCCTAGGGTTGTCTCTTTTATTGATTATCCCAACAGCTTTTCTATTATTCTCAATCGTTAATGCAATCTTTTGCGCCTCAGCTAAGTCTCTAGGGAACCTATTCCTTAGTTCATACCTTGTTTTAGGATCAAAAGCATTCAGATAAACACTTAATGCTATAGGGTCTGGCAATTTTGATCCAAGAGGTATTTTGTTTTGCAGCTTATTGAATCTTTGATTGAAATCAAAAATTGAATCATTCTAACTTTTCTAAATTCGCATCAATTCATGAAGAGCAACATCTGGTGCACTTAAATTCCCATATTGCTCAAGGAATTAGTCCTAAAATATTTGGAGAGAATCAATAGAGGCTGTTGCTAGGCTATTGAACTAATCCCTAGCTTCTTCAATAAGAGACATCATGAATAATCTCATATGTAAGTCTTCATAAGGTACATCCAAATCCTAAATGAAGGCATTAAAATTTCTTAAATGATCTTCAGTTGTAATTGCATTACTCCTTGTAAACTTAGGTACTAGACTTCTCCAACTACCATCCATGGGGTAAGGGTATAGTTGAAACCCTTCCAGATCAAATTGTCTAATCATGGTTGTATATTGGTGAGGGGGAAGGGTTAGGTGGGTATTGATATTGGTACATAAGGTTATTGTAGTGTGTATTATGCTGAGGGATAAAATGTTGACCATGAGGTGGCTGCATATTTGTATGCTATGTAGGAATATGATGCAGATGATTTGGTTGTATGTATTGGTTCCCTATCTGATGGTGGGGAAACCTCGATGTATCAGAGGGCCCTGCACCATGATTACCCTGTTTATGAGGTGGCACATACTTTGGGGGGAAATCAGCAATCTAAGCAATGTTTTGAGTTTTCTGTAGTTTGAATTCTCTCATTGCTTGTATCATCTGGGCTTTCTCTTGTTCTTCCCTCTCCTTTCTCTGAGATTCAAACCATGCCTTGATTTCCTCATAACTCAAAGATTCATAATCCTCTTGAGGAGATTCATTATCAACATGTTCATTTTGATTGCCCTGCATTTTTAAATCATATTCTTGTTGAATTTTGATTCATTCAGGTTCAATTCTAGCTTCAAACTTGGCCTATTTCTGAAAATCCTGAAAAGGAAAAGGATTCTTTGATCTTTTGGGGTACAAGGTTTTGTACTCAAATTATCTCTCCAGTTATCATAGCGGTTATATGTTTCACCATGTGGTATCGATGATTTGTCTTTATTTTTCAAGCACATGTCCTCACTTATCCCTTTACCCTTATTAACTCTATCATCTTTTTGTGTCCAATTACTATTGCCAGTAGGGGCTCCAATATGACCTCCCCTAAATTGAGATCTTCTTCCACTCATGTTGAAATGTTTTTATCAGTCGCCACCCACTTTTTTAAAAGTGAGAAAATGTTTGATATTTCTGATTCCTAGCGGAGTCTTGTACAAGGTTTCTAACTCTATGCTTAAGGTCTTGATTTTGAATTGATGTTATTCCCAACAAAGTCGCCAATTTGTTAGCTCTCAAAAATGCAGGCTAGGATACCTCAAGAGGCTGCCAATCTCTTGATACGTTTTAGGGTAACAAAACAAGGTTTGAATTGATTAAACCTTCTACTCTTCAAGTGTTGCTGGACCTAGGTGGGTGTACCTAAATGGATGAAGCAGGCTTAACTTATAATCTTATCTCTTGTAGTGAATTGTCCACAATGGTAGATGGAAGTGGAAAAAATGAATCAAATTTTCTATAAATTGTATACTAAAATTCAAGACTAAATCCTAATATGCTTAGTTAATAGATGTAAAAAATATGGAGGAAACTAAATGATGAAAATGGAGAGACTAGTGCCTTATAGGGTATACGGAGTCAAGAGAAATCTGAAACAAGTACTCTATTCTAGCAAGCACTCAAGTTTTTTAGCATATGATTTGGTTTATAGCTTGTATAAACATGCAAGGTTATGATTACTGAGTTCTTCTTAGTGATCCAACTGATATTTTCTAATTACTATGATCAACTTAGAGGATTTAATCTTTACTAGAAAGAACCAATCAATTGATCATACAGATACAACAAATGTGCACCAACAAAGTAGAGATAAACTTGTTACACCAATTTAAACAACCAAAGAACATCATGTTGGAGACAACTTCGATAATACTTTCAATGAACACAATAAAAAACTGACACTAGAATTGACTGCACCATATTAAAAGATTTCCATTAATATCTCCATGATTTTATACATGCAACATAATCTCATTTCGGTGAAACATTGTTTTGTAATGTATATATTCTATCCTACCTCTATCTTACTAACTTCTATCTTATGTCTCTATTTCATAATCACATGTCAGCCAACAGTTGAATTTGGGCTTTTGCTAACACTAGCCAAACATTCACCAAGACATCATATCGAAATGCAATGTCTCACCGACAGAAATCCTCTCATCCATTGTGTTTCACTGTGACCCCTTGTGTCGGGAAGATGTTGCATAGACTATACCCTGTCTCACCGAGATGTATTATTTTAGTATATTCTCTGGTCGTCGAGACATATTCACTCTCTCGCCAATAAAACCATACTTCAATGTGACTTTCATATTTCTCACTGATGAAATTAATCTTACCAATGAAATAAATTCTATCGGCAAGACTTTGAAACTCGAGAGACTCATACCAATGCCAATTGTCTCACCATACCCGTTTCTCCAATATATTCTATTTGGTGAGACTCTCCCTGAAGTATTTCATCGGTGTAACTTTCATATTCATTGGAACCCATATCAATGGCTTCTCTCTCGCCGATGCATATCTTTATCAGTGTGACATTTGAGTCAGATAGACTATGTGACTTCATCCTGATAGTCTTTTGATGGAATCCCTTAGCACTTTATCAGCAAGACTTGACGCTTTTGGTAAGACATCACTCTGATATCCTTAGTTTGGCCAAAATTCTTTTTCATGCGCTGGTCAGTGAGATATATATGAGTTCATTATGACTCATCCTGATAATGATTCTCTTGCTGATATGATTCTTTTGTCGTCGAGACAATAAATTGTATCCTGCCGAAAGGTGTTTATGAACATCCTGTATGACATTCTTGCTCTCCCACCGATAGACTATGAAAGAAACACATTAGTAAGGATGCCATATGGATTGAGGAGACCTTTCACCCTTTCTTACCAATATGGGTTATGCAATGAAATATTTAAGACTAGAAGGATTCAAATGGATCATATGAAAGAATATAAGCAAGACAACACAAGGAAGGAATTATATGCTTATGATGAGGATTCATTTTGGAACTTATGAATGCAATTGACTATGAAATTCTTAAAATTTAACAGTTCTAACATGGTGAAGCCCCGGGCGCGGATGTATGTGAAGTTTGGATATTGAATGAAAAGTAAGGCATATTGTTTTAAGAAGGTTCGAGCACTGTGGGAAACCCTTCTCTCAAAATCTCCAGCAATCAATCTGATAATATGGCCAATGAAGGCATCATTTACCCTACAATACTCCTTGAAATTTTGGTACTGGAGCTAGGGGTACCTGTCATAGGCTTTCAATTTTTGACCCTGCTCTTCATCAGGTGCCATGAACAACCCATTGTATTGTCTCTGGTCTACCAAGGAGTAAACGAGATATGATGTCATGTAGAACCTAGAACTCTTCTTCACATTGAAGAACTATTCATGGAAGCAATCACTTATTATGCCTCCCCAATAGAATGAGGACTTTGTGGTGACATCCTCATTCCCACGGAGGATCTGTTCAACAAAGTATACCATCCACTCCTGAAATAAGATAGCAGTAGGAAGACCCATAACCTTTCTTAGCATCGTGACCAAGTCATGGTAATCTTCATGAAAGTCACTGCAGAAGAGTTCATGAGGAACCTTTGCAATGCTACCCCAATTCTCTTTTAGCCAATGCTGATTTATCAATTTATTACAGCCCGTCGGGTTGTCGTCCCATGCCACTTTGCATTCCTCCATGGTAGGTGTCTCCATCTCAATGAAGGTGGGAATATGGAAGGTCTTTTTGATTCCCTCAACTGACATGTCAGCAAGAATGTTACCATCTCTATCAATTATGGTCCTTGTGTCAGGTTGATAGGTTTGCTGACAAGCCATGACTAGCTCGTTGGCCATGAGGGATGGAAGGAAGCCTGGAGCTTTTACAATTCCACTTTGCTTAATAAGCCTCACATTTTTGGTTGTTGGGTTGACTCTGACCCTTTGTTTAAACTCGTCAATATTGACATGGCCAATATTGGTGTCGAAGATTTCTTTCCAATCTGTGGTGACCTTTGAGTGCAAAGGTTCACCCTAGAACTGGCATTTCATTTGGTCCTTGTTCTCCTTTCCATGAGGAGTCTTTCCCAATTTATTTCCTTTGTCCTTTTTCGTAGTCACCCCCGAGGGTCCTGCACTTGATTCCATATATCCTATGAGCAAAGACATAGTCAATGCAACTGATCATGAAAGCTTTAATTTTAGTCAAAACCTTATGGATGAAGTCAAATTAAAATAATTCATCATTCATAAAATGATACTTCTACTTCCAGATGTTATTAATCTTTTAGTTGAGGGCTTTCAGACAATTCGGGCCCGGAGGCCCGAACTTCCCTGGCAAGAATGTTATTTTGAAAGGGCGAACGGGGTAGAGAGACCCAAGAGATCTTTCCCAACCAAATTTTGATGGTTCAAAACATTTGTAGCAAAGAGGGTAGTATTTGAGCATGTGGGTTGAGATCAGATTGCAAATTTGAAGTCATTTGGATCGTTTTAGGAGCATTTGGAGGTACGAGGCCAAAAAGCCATTCAGGGTTAGTTGTTTGCAACGGCCGGGCAGAAACGGAGTTCCGGGGATAGAACTCTAGGGTTCGGGACCCGAAGGGTCCAAGGGTAGTCAATATTTCCAGTTATTAAAACGCTCATGCCTGAGGGGCCAGGAAGTCATTGTGCCTTCATTGTTAGAATGACAATCGTTAGACGAAATTCTGAAAGGGGTGGCCTGGCGGATCAGACCCAACAATGAGGTTGGATGTCAGATTTTCATCTTGAGTTTCCATGCCGAGCAGGAAGGTGAAGCCTAGAACTCGAAAGGGCGGGCACAATTTTCTATTTTCAGATCGGCGAAGATGGGATGGAGTCCCGAACGGTGGACCCTGGTGTGGTCGAGGACGCTGAAGTCTGATGTTTGGAACCATCACCAAAAAAGGGTAGGCTGGGACCTAGGAGGCAGGAGGATGCTTCTCATTCACCATTCACAACGGCAGAGACACCACAGACGGAAGTCCTTAGACCGAGACCTAGTGAGGTGCCAGAGGGAGGATTTATGCATAGAAATAGATGACAATAGGAGGCCCAGGGCCCAAATCTCGGGAAGATGGGGTTCCTTCACCATTCAAGAATGGTGAGAGCCTGATAGAATATCGGACACGGAAGTCTGGGGGTGCGGGCTCAAGAGGCCAAAACGGAGGTTGACTTCAAAGTTTAAAATTTTCAACACTTGACGGCTAACTGTCGACGGAAACCTGAGAATTCAGGCCTGGGGGATGGTACGGTTGTTTGGGAAAAGATGCTTGTTTGGACAGGACTCACCGATGATGAAGAGGCCCAGGTCTAGACAACGCGAATTCTCTTACGAAGAACAATCACATGCGGGCCAAGTTCTAGATCGATCATGAGGGTGTTTTAGACGTTTTCTCAAAATTTGAAGACATGGGTTTTGTGCATTTCCTTACGTTTTATCTTATGTTTGTTTATCATTTTAGGCATTTAAAAGTGTAAAAACTCCTGGGGAAGGCAAATGGAAAACCTACCTCAAACACCCAATGCGGCAAGGCAAGAAATCCACTAACAGTCAACAAGTAACGATAACGGGCGCGAGGATGGCAGTTGATGAAGGTAGTGGGCTCCTCTGGCAAGCCATCTCATCCCTCTCTACAAACCTGAAAAGTGAGAATGATAGGTTTCTCAAGATATTTATACTCCCACCACCATTAATGGCTTCATTAAATACAAGTACGGCAAACAAAAATGTTGGTGAATTCAAATTCATAGATGGCGGTGGGAGGCCCGGGGCCCAGAGGTTGGAAAGATGCGAAGTAGCAGCTATTTTGAAATTCGTTTTGCACACTGAAGGCCAAGAGGATCCTGAGACCCAGAGGGCAGAAATCTGCCGCAATCTTGTTGTTTGGATAATTCTCTTTAGAAATAATTGGCAGCGAAGGGGAACTCGAGGCCCGGAGGGCGGAGTTCCATCAGCAATTTGCCATCGGGAATGGTGAAGTTTGCATGGAGTTTCAAAACGATGAAGTCAAAGGGGAAACTCGGCCTGGGAAACTTGGAGGGGCAGGCCCAGAGGTCCCAAAGGCTAACAACAGAGGCAAACTGTAGAGGAAACCCCGCAAGGCACCAGGACTGAATCAAAAGTAAAAGGGGAAAACACAGTCATCTTAAGATGGGACTTCGGGGGTGTGCTGACCACTTAGGACACCAAAATAGGGGCACAAAAATTCAGGCAGCAATAAAACAACTTGGCAAGGTGGAAAAAAAGAGGGTCCCCATTCCAAATGGGGCATGTGTGCTGAGGGCACAACAAATGGCGACCCCGCTAGGAAACATTCCTGAGCGTTCTAAAGATAAATATTCATCTAGGACCCAGAATCTCTGGTTTCGCAAACTAGGAATGGATTTCCAAAGGTGAACTGGGAGCACAGGATCCTTAATTGGTTCAATCTACAGGACATCTTAGATGTGTGTGCAGTGAATTCATTCCTTTCCATAGGACTACGACCAGTGGTTGCTAATCCAACTAAGCAAGCTACATAAACTGCCCAACACCAAAAGTAGCCCAGAAATTGCTCCGCTGCTAGTCAGGCATCCATAGCCCCGACAGAGTTGTCGCTGCAATCCCATAGATATTTCTCTACTATCAGTCGGGCGTTCATAGCCCCGGTAGAGTTACCCGCACACCCATACAGTCGCTTAGTTTTTAGAATTCCTTTTCTTTTTTGTTTTGATATTTCTTTCAATGTCCATTTTCTTACTTAACTTTTGCTCGACTAGGTAAGCACTGAAGCCTACAATGGGTTTGGGACCACAGTGGTCACTAGAGCATACTTAAGATTTTTCACGTACTAGGGTGTCATGACAACCATGGTACAATCCTTTAGAAATGCTTAATGTGTGTTTTGTGCGATATTTGAGGTGCATGTAGAGAGATCCACCGAAGGGTCAAGTTCTAAATCAGAGTTCAAATGAGGAAATCATTCTGAGGCATCCTTTAAAGACCAATAGTTGGGAATTGATGCTTATCTAGAGAACACTAAGGATGACCAACTAGTCAAGCCATTCATCAAGCAAGCACAACCACTGCAAAGGGACAGAGAACACCCTTTTCAAAACAAAACAGTTAGGGGAACAAGCAAACAAAATGATGTGAACCAGCAAGATGCAAGCAAACCAAAAGACAACCTACCCTAACCTATATACAACTATTTACAAGGAAGATCTTGAGAGAGCTCAAGCTTGGAAGTAATGCTTCAGGTGTTGCCCATTGACTGGAAAAGAGACATTTTCACTAGTTAAGGTCTTCAGGTGGAAGGCATTGTCTCCCAAAATTTCAGCTACTTGAAAGGGGCCAAGCCAAAGCTTGTCGAATTTGTTGTGTCCCCCTTTCCTCTCATGGGCCTTGTCCCAGTATAGGACCAAATCTACAATTCTAAAGGCCTTTATTTTAGCTCGACAGTCGAACCATCTCTTAACTATGCCTTGATGTTTGGAAAAAATTTCTATTGCACAGTCTCATACTTCTTCTAAATGCAAGAGCTCAGCTAGCCGACCTTCCCTACGATCTCACCCTTCATAAAATTTGTTGATAAACTAGAGAGTGGGAATCTTCAGATGGATAGGAAAGATGGGCTCTAGGCCATAAATGAGATGGAATAGGGAATCACCAAGGGCAGTCTTATGGTGAGTGTGGTCTGCCCACAGGGTGAAGCGGAGCTGGGTATGCCAGTCCTTAGGATTCCGATCTAACCGTTTCTTGATCACTGCGACAATCTTCTTGTTTGTAGATTTAGCTAAGCCATTGCCTTGGGGGTAGTAGTTAGATGAAAATTTAAAGGTAATCTCGTAATCGAAGGCCCAACTAGCAAATTTTAATGAAGAAAATGTAGGTCCATTGTCACATACCAATGCATAAGGACAACCAAAGCAACTTAAAATGAAACTTTCCAAAAAGTTAGTAACTACTTCAGTTGTGCATTGCTTACATATGATTTCTTTTGTCCACCTAGTGCAGTAATAAGTGGAGGTAAGAATATACCTATGTCTTGCAGATGATGAAGGGCTTACTGGACCGATGAAATCAAGGCTCCATTGAGTGAACGGCCTTACCTCCAGCACAGGCTGCAGTGGGACAACAACATTCTTCTCCTTGGTGGCGACTATGTGACATGTGTGACATGAGAGAACATGACCATGTGCATCATGAAACTCTTTTAAGACTCGATTTGCTTCCTCTTTACCAAGGCATCTTAAGTAAATTCCTTCATAATTTCTCTTGTATAAAATAGAATCTTGTAACATGTAACCATTGCTTTTCAATCTAAGAGCATGCTTTTGGACTCCCTACAGGTGAGGCAGACACTTGTGGTTTAGCAAATAATAGACGACATTCTCGTACCATTCTCCTAGGGAAACATCCTTGAGCTGGTACTGCTGCATAGTGAGTTTGGGTCCAGCCTCTACTACTGCTTTAGCAATCATGTGGGTAAGTGTTTGTCCTCTCACCAAATTCATCGGTTGGATTTTCATATCATACTCTTGGAGCAAGGTGACCCATTTAGCTCTTCGTTCACCCAATTCATTTTACATAAGCAATGTTTTCACCACTGGGTCAAGGACAATGCCAAACACTTTATTGTGCAAGATATAATGCCAAAAAAAATTCACCCCTCTAACAAGGGCATATGCCTTATTTTCTATGTTATGGTATCGCAATTCAGTATCCTTCAGGGGAGCACTCATGAAGGTGATCGGGTGCTCATTTCCTTCATCGGCTTTCTGAGTCAAAATGTTAGCACAAGAATACTCTAAGCAAATGACTAGATATAAAATGGCTTCAGATAATCTAGGCTAACTAGCACAGGCACCTCAGTAATGGCACATTTGATCTCTTCAAAGGCTTGCTTGGCTTCAGGAGTCCATTCAATTTTGGCATCCTGTTTTAACATAGCAGTGAGGGGTTTAACAATCTCCACGAAACCTGTGATGAATTTCTTAACAAAGTTGATCTTTCTGAAGAAGGATTTTAGTTCCTTCTTGCTGCCTAGTGTTGGGATCTTTAGCAAAGACTAGATACATTCAGGGTCTATAGAGATTCCCTGTTTTGAAATGATGTGTTCGAGCAATTTGCCCTCAGTCATGCCGAAAATGCACTTCTTGGGGTTAAGGGAAACTCCAAACTCCCTGCACCTCTAAAACACTTTGCATAATTCAAAGACATGATCACTTCGCCTTTTAGAAAACATAGTTAAATCATCCATGTAGATGATTATGCATTTACCAATTAGATCTTTGAAGGCAATATCCATGGCACATTGAAAGGTGGCACCGGCGTTGATGAGCCCAAAAGGCATTCTCATGTAAGTGAATGTTCCCCACTTAGTGGTAAATGTTGTTTTATGACAGTCTTCATACTGCACCATCACCTAGTTGTACCCAGAGTACCCATCAAGGAAAGACATCATTTGGGAGCCGTTGACGACTTGCAACACCTCATCTAATGAAGGCACTAGATAATTGTCCTTTTTTGAAGCTCTATTCAAATTGCAGAAGTCTACACACAATCTGATTTCCCCATTCTTTTTTCTAACCGAGACCAAGTTGGCCACCCATGTAGAATGCTTGACTGGGAAGATAATCCTTGTCGAAAGCAACTTCTGCACTTCTTTGTAAATGATGGGTTCCAACAAGGCATTAATAGGACGTTGTTGCTAGCGGAAAGGTCTCACTTTCATCTTGAGGGGGATGGTATGTGTGATGATGGAGGTATCATAGGTCTTGATATCCTCGTAACTCCATGCCACCACATCATTTTACTTCTGCAAAGCACCAATAATTCCCTTCTTTTCCTCAGGCATGTACACTTTTCCAATAAAAACATTCTTGATCTCCTAGGTTGTCCCGAGGTTGTGAGCATCACACTAGTTGCTTATGACTTCCTTCTTGGTTTGTTGGTTCTGGTCTTTGATCTTATCCAAATAAAATATGCACTCGAGTTGAACCATGTCCCTCAAAATTGTGTTAGTTTTGAGATTAATGACTCCTATGTCCAATTCGGCCTCTTGCGGATCAGCTTCATCAATTATCTGGGCTGCAAAGACATCATAACTCATGATGAATTCAATAATATGTTTGTCATCATTGAAGACCTGAAAATGAGTGACATTATCTAGGACCAATGGCATAGATTTCAACTCAGTTGTAAATTTCTTAAGCCCAGACAAGGAGAGGGGTTGCAAAGTGTTGGTTGCCTAAGCTAGGGCATTAGTCATATGATTCTGAGCTCGAGGGATCAGGTGTATATTGAACGTGTCTAGTCCTTCTAAAAGATCCCAAACCCTATGCCTATAGTTTGCAAGTCTTCTATCATGGCAGGAGTACAATTTTCTAACTTGTTTAACTACGAGTTCAGAATCCCCAAAAACTTGCAACATTTTGACATTTTTCTTCAAGGCCATGAGAAGGCCATAGACTAACGCCTCATATTCCACTACATTATTGGTGCAATAAAACTACAATCTATGGGCAGCAAGAAAGGTCTTACCCGTTGGGATGATGATTTCGAACCCAACACCAGCTCCTTGTTTTGACTCGGATCCATCAAATCAAAGCATCCAGAATTTGGAAAGTTCTTTGACTTCAGGCCCAACTAAGCTTTTACTTCCTTTTGGCTAGGTGGTTGCCTTTGTAATCTTAAGGGAATCTTTTAGCCCATTGTGTTGAACAACAGGTGGTTTTTTCAGTACCTCATTTGGTGTTTCCTTCTGGAGGACAGCTGATTTTTTAACATACTCAATTGTTGTTTGACATAAACAACAATCAAACTCAGGGTGGGTAGCATTGTGAATCCTGCACCAATTCAGTAATAAGAGATCTTGGAAATTCATTCAAGCGCCCAAGTTGAGCTAATCCCTCGTACACTTTTCTATGAAATATTGGTAACCACTGAGTAGTCCCTAGTTGTCGCCTTCATCAGGTTTGTCATCTGGCTCTACCAACATTTTTGTACATGGAGGTATTGGAGTAAAGTCAGTTGGAGGACTACACAACACTAAGAGTACTTCGGCAGCACATTCTTCTTGAGGCCCGAATTCATCTTGGTAGGAAAAGGGGTAGTAATTTCCCAATTCTGTCTCAACGAACAACACTTCATTGAGATTATTGTATTCCATGATCATATATTTCATATGGGGCTTGAGGTCGATACAGATTTGATTTGGCAGCCCCTTCCATGGTAGCCACATGTGAGAAAGGTTTGTGGTATTATATCCATTCAATGCCTTGGTGAATTCCCTCCCCAAGATGATCCCATATGCATCGGGAATGTTAGCCACTTGAATATCAATGACTTGTTGTATCCTTGGGTATACAGCAATTTACATCGGGATCCGATTAATTTCTCCCATAATGTTGATCTATGTTTTGTCTAGCCGGGTCACTTTCCTTCTTGAAGGCGTGGGAGTAATTCCAAGATCTTTACATACTTCCAAAGGCATCACATTGGCAGATGCCCCTGAATCAAGCAGGTAGTTATGCAAGTTCTTCCCAAATATCCAAATGGTGGTAAGGAAAGGGGAGTTTCCAACCTTCCTTGGAAGATGCCCGTAGGCATGTCCATGTGAGCTACTTGGCCCTTGTTTTTATCACCAGCTTTATCATTGGTCTGCCTAGATGGCTGATCTTTAGAACTCTACCTATTGTTCTGGTCCAGTTCTTTCTCTAGTCTTTTTCTCGTAGATTGATTTAAGGGGACATCCTTCCTTTTCCTAGTATTATCCTCTATCACGGGTTCTTGCCTAGGTTCTTCAAAGGTGACTCTCTTAGCTGATGTTTCATGTGTTGTGTTGGGGGATGGGGTCCCATTGAGTACCTTAAAAAAGGTGTGCCTCATGGCAAGGACCTTGAGTAGTTCAAAGGAAAACAAACTGATTTTTACTTTTTTAAACTCTTATGCCACATATTCACCCATTTGCTCAATCTTAGAGCCAAAGGCTTGACCTATTGTAGAGTTGGGAGATTGGACTTTTGTTTGGCTTGAAAAGTTTTGGGGTTGCCCTTGGGGCTGATTCTGCAAAGGATTTTGAGGCCCATTCTTAGTAAAATATTGGGTGGGTACATGGGGAAGTCCAAGATTATTATTGACATTGGGGTCAGGTGGGGTAGTAAAATTGTTTGGTGGAGTAGAGGTTGTAAAGGGTCCACCTGCTTGCCTATTTTTGAGGAAGTAGGGAGTTGATCTTTGATGGAACATGTGGACTTCATCCATATATGGTTCCTCCCCATCTATTGGACCATTATCTATAGAATCAAAAAGCTGATCCAAAGTTTGCTCATTACTTACCTCTTGCACTTCTTCGCTTTGAACGCGATCAGGCTCGACTTCGGGCTCGTTGCAGTCACCTTGCAAAAATGGTGCCTAGTTGACCACGAGACAGGAGGATTCATATGGCTTAGATGGGATGATGTCCTTGCAGCCGACACTATCAACTGCATTTTGTATTTCTACTTGGAATATTTCAGCGGGCGTTTAGAATTCAGGGCAATCCAACTTGGAGTGTCTACTGGTTTTGTGAATCTAGCACCATCTGGACAAAGCTGCCTCAGCAAGGTGTACTCCACTGGTCATCTTTTAGTTGTTGGCCAGTTGGTCAAAAGGAGTAGGGACACCTTCGTTATTGGGCCTTGTATTCCACATATGATTTTGTGTCTAAGAAGGTCTCCTTTCGGAATTTTGATTAGTATTTTGTCCTCTATCATAATTCTGCCCGAAAGAAGTGCTTGCTTCTCGGTTGTCCCTACTGTCCCTATTGTCTCAGTTATCCCAATTAAGATTGGCCTGGAGGTTACGCTAGGATGCTTGTAACTAATTATTCTAATTTTTTAAGTGTGTCATCTTTGTGGACATTTTCTTTATCATCTCTGTCAGTTCTTCTAATTTGTCTTTCTTAGTAGTGTTGCTTGGCCGTGGCACTAGATTTTGGAGAAAGATAGGCAGAGCTATCAGTTGATTCTAAGGCACTGGGTGGAATTCCAGCCCTGGCAAAAACAATGGTGCCTGCGGTTTTTTAGAATACACCTGTTGTTGCTAGGGGGTCTAAGTGTAACTTTGTTGTTGTTGGTACTATAAATAGGAAGGCACAGGAGGTGCATAATTCAGTGGCTTTCCTGAGTGTGGAATGATGGGAAGTTGAGGCAATTGGTTCATAAGAGGCATCTGATTAGCAAAGGCTTGGTTAAGACCTTGAATCTACATCGGGTGTGCTATCGGTCCTAAAGAAGGTAGCGGGCCAGAGATGTTCTACCCCAAATCTGCACTGGCAACAACAACCTCAGTGTAGGTGGTCACTAGCATGGTGAGTGGTGAGCAAATCCTTTTTACCAATGTCGATGTGAGATTGTATAATGCTGCATAATAGATGGGGAAGGCTGCCACATCATTTTGTATGTATGGATCCTAAAGCTTCGTGAAGGCCCAATGAAAATGATCATTGAAGGACCCAATGGGCTCATTTACTTCTCTTCGGATGGACATGAACTACCAGTAAAGTTCTGAAGGGCTTATGGGAATCTTGTACTTCTACAGGAAATCATTCTTCATTAGGTTCCATGAGGTAATGGATCCCCTTGGCATATTGATGTACCAATAGAAGACCTCTTCTCCCAATGAATGTGGAAAAAGGTGGCATGCAACATCCTCATGGTCAACTTGCATTTCAGTGACTGTTGTTTCAAATATTTTAATATGTTCTTCAATTGTTCTTTGTGGGTCATGAGGATTGAACTTTGAACAAAATCCTTATAGATTCTTTGGCATATCATGGTAAGCGGAAAAATGTATCGGCAAAGGGTTATGTGCCAACCAAGCCATAGCGGGAGCCAGAGGTAGTATTTTTTGTTGGAAAACAACAAGTTGGGGCTGCGCCTAGAGTATGACAGTAGCCTGAATTGTAGTTGTTTGGACTGTACCTTGGGCTGGAAGGGTTGGGAGAGAAGCAATTCCCTGGCTACTGGAGATGGGGAGTGAAAATGTAGTTTCGAGTGATCAGGTGGAAGATGGATGCAAGCCGAATGAGGGGGAAGGTGGAAGGAAAGTGAGTGGAATGGAGGAGGTGTAAGAAGCAACTTTACTTCCCATAATTCATTTTTCCCTTGTAGGAGGTTGCAACTCCTGGAATTCTCCCTTAATCGATGTTGACTGTAAAACTCTTTGAAATATTTCCGGGGAGAATTATCAGATTCGATCTAGCTTCACAAGGCCCTCCTTATAGCACTATTTCTATTGATGGGTGTTTTGACACACTTTCTCAACAAAGGAAGTACACGAGTGCACTACCTCTCTTGAAAGGAAATCTCCAATGGCAAGTTGCCGAAAATCTCTGCAAGGTCTCTCAGGTGTCAGGTCATGACTTGCATGGAACTCCTCAATTGATTTGATGTGATTTTTCTAGTAATCACAAGGCAGACTTACGTAGCTAGATGTGAAATAGATTTACAATTCTAAATTTTTTGAGATGGAGGTCAAGTTTCACTTTGCTATAGGTTCGGACAACAGTCCAAAACTTTGATATTTCTTCAAGTTTGGCTTTACAATGTGCAATGAACCTTGATACAAGATGCTTCTTAAAAAATAATGAAAAGAGCAGGGGAGACGAAAGGTTCCTGGACCTACAACTAACTATGAACAATAATCGTGGGGTTCCTGTAATAGACAACTTCCTCAAAACAATATTTCACTTAACCAGAAATCTCACAATCTCATGAAATTTGTGCTATCTTCTAAGGTCTGCATATATTTCACCTTCCATTCACCATATACATGCATGAACAAAGATAAAACTGTGGAGAAACTTTGAATTTAATCCCAGACTAACTTTACACAGCTATCTACCAACAACAAACAACAAAAATTATGGACTAAGAAGGCATCTACACAGCAGGAGTTTTCACAACCACAAAAAAACATTTCTAAAATCTATCAAATTAGGAACACAGCTAACTAGAGCAGCAATATAGATCTAAGTAAAGAAACTAACAATGGAGGTTGAACCATGAAACATGTGAAGAAATCAAAAAATGCACCAAGTCAATGTATTTTCATTAAAAATTTCAGTAGCCTATCTTTACAACAACTTAACTCTCTTTACAAATGAGAGGAGACCCCTATTTATAGTGCCCAAAAAAGTTAAATGAATGGCCAAAATTAATTCTCATTGTGTGGCCAAGATTCATTACAAAATAGGGCTTCACCAACCCCCAATATATTACAATTTAAAATACATTCTTGTTTCCTTCCTTATTTTGTCCTCTAGTGGTGGCACTATAGCACTTTGTCTTTTTTTTATTGCTCTTTTATTGTAGCTATTCCTTGGGGAGCTCCTTACTACCAACAGGGTTGTCCTCCTACCTTTTTGATGCTGTATACTCCATAAATCTTAGAATGACTAGCTGGAACTTGTCTACCTCAATGATCTCATATTGCAACATTTGGTAGCTCCATTCTTTCGCATTGTCTTCAATATTTTTCTAGTCTTCATCATATTTTAAACCCTGATCCTTGAACAACTCTGATTGATCAAAGGCACGGGCAGCAAAACTCATGAAATCCAATGTTATCTCACCAGACATCCCATCCTCCATTTTCTTTTGAAAGTAAGGTTTTACTTTTATTGGATCCATCTATACTATAAGCATGTCATACTTCATCATCAGATTGAGATAGTGAGTGCACTCTGTCCTAATTTCCTTGATCCATTCGATGTTTGAATCCACCCTACTCATTATCTGCTCCAACCTTTGTTTCCTGTTATCAAAATATCGCCACCACACATCCATCAGCTAGTGATCATCTCCTTTGAATGCAAGCTCCTTTTCCTATGTAGCCTTTTGCAACTGGAGAATGGCCTTGATCTTTGGATAGGTGGAGTCATATTCTCCAAGGAAGTCGATGCAAAGCTTCCTCGTGCTTTCCAAACACTGCTATAGATCCAAGAACTTGTTGGCTATTTGAATAGCTAGGATAATACAGATGTTCCTAACATATAGGACTTGTCGGAACCAGCTCTCCATAGTCTTCTCCAAGTTCTTTCTTCTCTCCATCTTGTCAATTTTCTCTTTGGACAAGAGTTGGGGTGGAGCTGCAGATGTGGTAGACAAGTCATCCACTAAGGACCATTGCTGGATGTAATCCGTCAAAGTGGCTACTTGTGCTTTGAGTTCATCCTTTGAGACCTTATCCTTCTTTATCAAGTGCACCATTGTAGCCACCAACTCCTCAAGATGTCCCACCTTCTACTCTCTAGTAGCAGTTCCTAGATCAATGGTGGAGATGTTGTAACTTACACTAGCCTAGCCTACTACAGGCACTGCTATTTTCACAGCTCGAGACCCAGAAACATCCATCGTTACTATGGATATGATCTTAGGATTCTCCTTTTTGGTTGTGGTCTACGCTCGGGCTAAGATAGCCTCTAGCTTTTCCCTCAGGTCTTTTGGAGTGGGAGTTTTCTTTTCAATCTGTCTTTCCAGCCATTCAGGCATATCAGCCTTTTCCTTAGGTGATTCATGGTCACCCTTGCCTTCCTTGGCTAAGACTTTTGTCGTCTTATCTCCTAGGGTCCTTTCTTCCACCTTAGTAGCATCTCCTTCTTCTTCATCAGAGTCTTGGATGAACACAAGGCGCTTAATAGGAGGCTTGGTAGATGATTGCTACCAGGGAATTTCTTCCTTTTCTATTTCTCTCCCCTTTTTCTCCTCGGTTTTCTCAATTTTGAGGCTCTTGACAGTTTGAACCCCACCCTTAGGCTTTTCCTCTCCTACCTTGTCTCCTTGTTGTTGTCCCTCTTCTATAAGAGGTGACTTTTCTACCTTTTCTTCAGTGCCTTTCAGTTTCCGAGCCATCTCTTCTTCAAGATCATCATCGAAGGTTTGCATGATGATCCTACCACCAGCATCCTCCTCCTCATCTATGTTGTCTGAAGAACCTGTTCCTTCCTCTTTGTAGGCCACCCTATCGATTGTGCGGTGCTCATACTTCGAGCATTCATGGTATTCATTAGCCTCCTCTTTGAATGGCTTCAAAGCTTCTTGCTCTTGTCTCTTCCATTCCTCAGAGATTAACATGGTGGCTTCCATAGACGACGGCCTTGTTAGAGGTTGCAAAGGTTTGGCAGTAGCAAGGACTTGCACCAAGGCCCCTTGAAGAGTGGGATCCATAACAATCAGGGAGAGCTCGGAAGGGAGATTGTGCATATGTCTTGAGAAGGCCTAAGGCATGGTAGGAGTGGGTATTGGTGTCATTGCCATAGTTAGTGGGAGTGATGTGGTGGGAAACATGGAAGTGGAGGAAGGAGGGGTAGTTACGGTGGAGGAAGAGTCAATCATGATTATGGGCTCGGTCGTCGGTGAAGGGGAAAGATGGACTGAGATGTCCACTACCTATGGGGATGTGGATGATGGGGCAGTCAAAATAGGGAGAGCCAAAAGAGGTTTTAATTGATATGTACCTTTTACCTCTTCCTCTTGGATTACAGGCTGCTTCGTGACACTTGTTTTCTTGAACCTTTTGGAAGGTGAGCCCCCTAGATCCTTCCTTGTGTAAACTTTGGGATCAGGAGACTACTCCATTTCTACCTCTTTCCTCTTCTTGACTCTGGTGATTGGTGGAGACTTAGATGTCCCGCTCATTGAAGTAGTGGCAGTGACATCCTCTATGGCAGTTGGCTCACTTTTGAGTCCTTCATATGTCAAGACCACCCCTTACTACTTTGTTCAAGCCACTTTTCCATCAAGCCACTCCTTGGTTCGGGCCAAGATCAGCTTGGTTATAATGTCGAGTTCATCAACCTCCTGTTCATCCCAGTCTATTGTTGGTAGCGGCAAGTTGGCGACTATAGGATATCTAGGATCCATTATGGTGCTTTGGTCCTCCTTGACTTGGTCTGGTATGGGGAATGGTTGCACCTTTCTTACAAATATGCAGTCATCTGCATATAGTACCTTGCACGCACTTCCTTGTCATCTTGACAATTCGCCCAGAAGTCCTCGACATGGTGAAGATGAGAGAACCCTAGCCTAAGTACCTTCCTTACATGTCCATATGGGTCCATTCGGGGGTGAGTGATGTGTAGGTGAAAACGATAATCACTCAATTCCTTCTCAGAGTTCTGAATGCACTAGGAAGCTTGTAATTTATACATTCCTTAGCCGAGAGTTAAGGGATAGGAGATCCCTACCAAGTGTTTGCTGGTGAGTATCGACTGTATGTGTTGGAGCTGCTAGGAAAAATCTAATAGAATGATCCGGTCGTTAGGGTATCGAGGCAGCTTGTTTAGCCTTTCGGTGAAGCCCTAGGCACATATGTATGTTAACTTTGGATATTGAATGAAAAGGAAGACATACTATTTTAAGAAGGCCCGAGCACTATGGGAAACCCTTCTCTCAAAATCCCTAGCAATCAATCTGATGATATGGCCAATGAAGGAATCATTTACTCTACAATACTCCTTGAAATTTCGGTACTGGAGCTAGGGGTACCTGTCATAGGCTTTCAACTTTTGACCCTGGTCTTCATAAAGTGCCACGAACAACCCATTGTATTGTCTCTAGTCTTCCAAGGAGTACACGAGATATGAGGTCATGTAGAACCTAGAACTCTTCTTCACATTGAGGAACTGCTCATGGAAGCAATCGCTTATTATGCCTCCCCAATAGATTGAGGACTTTGTGGTGGCATCCTCATTCCTATGGAGGATCTATTTGATGAAGTATACCATCCACTCCTGAAAGAAGACGACAGTAGGAAGACCCATAACCCTGCTTAGCATCATGACCAAGTCATGGTAATCTTCATGAAAGTCACTGCAGAAGAGTTCGTGAGGAACCTTTGCAGTGCTACCGCGTTTCTCTTTTATCCAATGGTGATTTATCAATTTCTTGCAGCCCATTGGGTTGTCGTCCCATGCCGCTTTGCATTCCTCCATGGTAGGTGTCTTCATCTTGACGAAGGTGGGAATATGGTAGGTCTTTGTGATTCCCTTAGCTAACATGTTAGTAAGAATGTTACCATCTCTGTCAATTATGGTCCTTGTGTCAGGTTGATAGGCCCCCCGACAAGCCATGACTAGCTCAGGGGCCACGAGGGATGGAGGGAAGCTTGCAGCTTTTGCAATTCCATTTTTCCTAATAAGCCTTACATTTTTGGTTGTTAGGTTGACTCTAACCCTTTGTTTAAACTCGTCAATATTGACATGGCCGATATTGGTGTCGGATATTTCTTTCCAATCTGTGGTGACCTTTGAGTGTAAAGGTTCACCCTAGTGCTGGTATTTCATTTGGTCCTTGTCCTCCTTTCCATGAGGAGTCTTGCCTGATTTCTTTCCTTTTTCCTTTTCCGTAGTCGCCACTGAGGGTCTTGCACCTGATTCTATATATCCTATGAGCAAGACATAGTCAGTGCAATCGATCATGAAAGTTTTAATGTTAGTCAAAACCCCGTAGACGAATTCAAATTAAAACAATTCATCGTTCATAAAATGATACTTCTACTTAGAGATGTTATTAATATTTTAGTTGAGGGCTTTCGAACAATCTAGGCCTGAAGGCTCATACTTCCCTAGCAGGAATGTTGTTTTGAAAGGGCGAACGGGGTAGAGAGACCCGAGAGATCTTTCCCAACCAAATTTTGATGGTTCAAAAGGTTTGTGGTGAAGAGGGCATAATTTGAGCACGTGGGTCGAGATCAAATCACAAATTTGAAGCCATTTGGATTATTTTAGGAGCATCTCAAGGGGTGAGCCAGAAACCCGTTAGGGGTTAGTGTTTGCAACGGCCAGGTAGAAGCAGAGTTTCAGGACAAAACTCTGGGGTCCAGGACCTGAAGGGTCCAAGGGCGGCCGATATTTCTAGTTATTAAAGCACTTGGGCCTGAGGGGTCGGGAAGTCGTTGTCCCTTTCCGTTAGAATGACAATCATTAGATTGAAGTACGAAAGGGGCCGACGGATCAGACCCGACAATGAGGTTGGACATTGGATTTTCATCTTGGGTTTCCACGGCAAGCAGGAAGGTGAAGCCCAGAGCTCAGAAGGGCAAGCGCGATTTTCTCTTTTTGGATCGATGGAGATGAGACAGAGGAGCTTGGTGTGGTCAAGGATGTCGAAGTCTAATGTTCAGAACCATCACAGGAAAAGGGTAGGCTGGGACTCGGGAGGCGGGAGGATGTTGTGCATTCGCTGTTCACAATGGTGGAGACTCTACAAAAATTCGTGGACTGGGACCTAGCGAGGTGCCAAAGGGAGGATTTATGCACAGAAACAGACGACAACAGGAGGCCAGGGGCTTGGATCTCGGGAGGATGGGGTTCCTTCGTCGTTCAAGAATGACGAGAGCCTGGCGGAATCCTGGACACGGAAGTCTGGGGGCGTGGGCCTAGGAGGCCAAAACGAAGGTCGACTTCAAAGTTTAAAATTTTCAACACTTGACGTCTAACTACCGACAAAAACCTGAGAAGCAGGGCCTGGGTCTGAACGACATGAATTCTTTGACGAAGAACAGTCGCACACAGGCCAAGTTCTAGATCGATTGTGAGGGTGTTTTAGACGTTTTCTCAAAATTTGAAGATCTGGGTTTTGTGCGTTGCCTTATGTTTTATCAATTAAAAGTGTTTTATCTCATGTTTTTTAATCATTTTAGGCATTTAAAAGTGTAAAAACTGCTCGGGAAGGCAAAAAAAAAACCTACCTCAGACACCCGATGTGGCAAGGCAAGAAATCCATTAATGGTCGGCAAGTAACGGTAACAGGTGCGAGGATGGTGGTCAATGAAGGTAGTGGACTCTTTTGGAAAGCCCTCTAATCCCTCTCTGCAAACTTGACAAGTGAGAATGACAGGTTGCTCAAGGTATTTATACTCCCACCACCATTAATGGCTTCATTAAATGCAAGTATAGTGAACAAAAAGGTTGGTGAATTCAAATTCACGGATGACAGCAAGAGGCTCGAGGCCTGGAGGCCAGAAAGATGCAAAGCGGTGTTGTTTTGAAATTCATTTTGCACATTGACGGCCAAGAGGATCCCCAGGCTTGGAGGGTAGAAATCCGCCGCAAGTTTTCCATTTGAATAATTCTCTTTGGAAATCACTTGTGACAAAGGGGAATTCGGGGCCCAAAGGGTGGAGTTCTGTCAGCGATTTTCCACTGGGAATGGAAAATTCTGCACGGAGTTCCAGCGGAGGAAGTACGGAGGGTTGGACCCGGTGGGTTCGAAAGCAACCAAGAAACTTTACAATTTAGTCTAGATGGCACATAGAGAGCCAAGTCCCGGGGCTTAGGGAGGCAGAAGCCTCCTGCCATTCAAAACGGTGAAGTCAAAGGGGAAACCCAGCTTGGGAAACCTGGAGGGGTAGGCCTGGAGGGCCAAAGGCCAGCAACAGAGGTAAACTACAGAGGAAACCCTACAAGGCACCATGACTTAATCAAAAGTGAAGGGGGAAAACACGATCATCTTAAGATGGGACTTTGGGGATGTGCTGACCACTCAAGACACCAAAACAGGGGCACACAAAATGAGGTCGTGACAAAATGACCCGGAAAGGCAAAAAAAAAGAGGGTCCCTGTTCCAAATGGGGCGTGTGTGCTTAGGGCACAATAGTAATATATATAATTTTGAAGAATCCACTTAGCTATTGTTTCTAACCGTGTCATTTCATCTATGATTTCTATTTTTAATGTAAATTCTTTTGTTGTTAAAGGGCTTAACAAATATAGTGTTTCAATTGTTGATGTGCGGGAAAGAGTTGTGTAAGTTAACCCATGTTGGTGTACACCTTATGGTTCAAATGCAAGGCCATGCATTGTAAGCCCTTGTGATCTATGTTTTGTTTGAGCACATGCTAATTGTACTATTAATTATTTTCTAACAATATTATTATGTTGAGAATTTAGTTTTAGGATTGGTTTGGCAACTCAGAGTATTGGTACCCATCCATTGTTAATATATGTTTGGTTTAAATGTGATAGTTTTGTAGATTGAGCTTTTCCTATACGACAATCATTGAATTCAATCCATATAATGTCCATGTCAGCATTTTTTTTTATATGTTTTGAATATTTCATCTGATCCATTTACGAGACCATCCTGTGTATCATATTTTCCACCATAAATTTCAACTAATATGTCTTTTTTTAACAAAATTTGGTCTACTATATTTGTATTATTTTTGAACAATTGTTCTACATTAACAGAATTATCCTATTCATCAATTGCATTGATTGCTATTAGTTTTCCAAGAAGAGAAAATAATATTTTCTAATTGTGTGCATTATCATCTTTTCTCTTGAAAGAAAGAAATGGAAATGTTGGATCAATAGATGTAGGATGTAAGCATTTGTTATTCAGGTATGCTATGTCACTATCTGTTTGAGAGTTTGTTTGTATTTTATTAAGAATTTTGATGAAGATTTCATCTTTTTCTCATAGTTGTTTGTAAGTTATAGCATTTGATGTTTTCCCAAAAATTGGATGGAACTAGTTCAGTGTGTATTTTTATAGTTTGAAACATTGGACAATCATGTATAGGTTCTGCTTGATAGAAATCACAACAAAAAATAATGTCTAAACCACCAAAATTTTAGTAGGTGTGTGCATGATGTCACACAATATTTTATCTATGCCATGCAACAATCTTGCTCCAATTAATGAGATTTCACCAATAAGGATACTACGCAATTGTTGATATTCTTTTTTCAATATATCTAATTTGTCTGAGCTCAATGGAATAGTAGTGGATTTGTTAAATGGTATGAATAGTGCAGAGTGCAAAGTTGTGCCTCCAATATTGTAAGTTTTTTTACTTGTGTATGCAAGTAACGAGCCCTTTATCTTATCTAGGTCACTATCAATAGAGTTATTGTATACATATGCAGTAGGCCTTGGCATATAGCTTTGGGAGTGAATGTTTTTCTTGTTCCAACACCTCATGCTAGAAAAAATGCAATGGTTCAAGTAATTTATGTTTTTTTTTATTAGTATGTCCTTTACTATGGCTGATTGCTCTTTTTTTAACATTCTTCGAAGATTGTAGTATTCTATGTTGTCAACTAAGTTTGGATGTTTAGCAATTTCAAATGGCCTTCTCATTTTTTTGTTGTAGAATTTAAGTTTCATTGTGTCTAGATCCGATTGCAAATTGTATTTGTTCATTATATTCGATGTTGAATTTTTCAACATTGTTTGTTTTTTGTATAGTTCTTGTTTTCAATATTGACATCATTAATAGAATTTTCCAAATCACCCCATAGCTCATTTATATGATATGTGTACTTTGCTTGATTAAGTTTTACTATTTTTTCATTAGCAACGAAAGCCTTTTCCCATGTTGTGAAGCCTTTTTTCAACATTTTTTCATCTATGGAAAATGGGATATACATTAAAATTTGTTCCCTACAATAGTTTTTTATGTCAACATGTTTATTGTATCTTATATATTGAATACTTTTTGGTCTACTTTTTTTAATTGTCCTTTTCTTGTTTTGTATTCTATGAAAAATTCTACTAGATGAACATTTTCCAACATTTGAAGATGTGAAATATAATGGTCAATTAAATTTTTACAAGCAACATTTTGTGATTCATTTCGCTCATTTTTTCGCTATATGGAATTTTTCAAAATAAATGTACAATTTTTAGTATTTGATGTGTCTGAATATGCATTTCCTTGAACTATAGTTAAAAGGAAGTGAAAGCACAATGTGTATAGCTTGTTGAGTAGACATTTGTTGTAGGTTGAGCGAAGAATTGCCAAGTATTGTTATCATTTTAATCACATCAATGATATGTTCTTTGTGCTTGTGTGTATTTTGTTAAATGCATTTATTATTAAGGCATTTCATTTTTTCATGTATGAGCTACAGTGCATTGCTGCAGCATATGCATTTAGAACAAATTATGCATCTGTATTTTCTTTCCATATATGTGGAATTTTTTTACAAAATGTATTGTTCCAAATGTGAGTTGGCTTTCTTTTCAAAAACATTGTTGGTCTAAGCAATGTAGATTGTATGGCCAATATCTACATTCTTCTTCATCCATGCTTATGTTCACTAGGAAATCCTCAAAAGATGTAGAGCAATCATAATTTGAACATTCTAAAGTGGATATAAGTTTTTTAGGAAAACACGTGTTTCTTTTTTCATCAATGCATGGTTCAAGAATTCTTGTTGTTTTCATTGGTGGTTGTGGAAAACCAAAGCAAATTTTTTTTGGTCTTGCCACATTGTTTAGTATGGTGATGTATATGTATTTTAGCCATTTTTTCATTTAAAGTTTCAGTATTGCAAGTTATGTATCTATCTACAAAATTTCCAATACTAGTATTAGTATCTTTTCCATAAATAGGTGCATCTTTAACCCATAGCTTGAAATGGTCAAGTTCATTTCCTTGATTTTAGAATTTTGTAAATGAAAATTATTCCAATACCTTTCTAAAAAATGTCTCATCTAAACATATTAATTGTTTCATTGCATTAATTCTATGTTTATAATAACGAGTACAAGTGGTTGAATCCTTTTTAATCAAATAGGTAATGTCAACTTCATTAAGCAATTCTTGTTGGTTTTTTGTTGATTTGTTTTTGTGTGAGATGTACAATTATTTCAATGTTTATTTTAATGGCTCCCAGTTTTGTTTTGCACTAGTGAAAGTTACAAAAAAGTAGGTGGTCCTAACTATTGTATCAGTGTGAAAATATTTCTCTTCAATTGTTGCAAATAGTCTGGAAAATTTCTTATTTTCTTGAAATCTACATATCCAATATCTGATTGCAATATTTTTTCAAGGTTTGGCTTGTGCTTCACATCTTTTGCTAGTATGGTTCTACCTTTTAATTTCCCTTTGCGAATTCTTATCCATAGTGTAGAAAAAACTTGGGCAGTTAGAATTTTAATGGTTTTGAAAAATAAGTTGGTGGTATGATAAGCAAATGTTCGATTTGAATTTTGTAATTACCATTGTGCAATTTTTTCGTATGAAATTTTATTTTCAATTTATTCATCACATGGTTCCCTGAAAAATAGTGTTGGAAAATTCATTTCTTTTGCATATTTGTCTTATCTATATTTCCAATTGTGATGAGAGTGTTTTATTTTTGGAGTACAATGGATCAAGGGTGATAGTTGGTGCTTCTAATTTTTTTCCTTCAAATGCTATTCATATTTTAGATTTAACACTTGGGAGGTAGCATATTATTTAAACTCTAACCTTAAAATTTTCTACAATCTTCTTCCTTTGGGCAGAGATTTGATTATTTTTAATTTATCCTCTTATTATGGTTGTGTGAGTAATAGTCCTTTTAGGGATATTTTTTTCATTATGACAAGTAAAGGAAGGTTAAGTGATTTTACCCCTTTTATTAGAAAACTAAGATAAACATGAAAAAAAATGATATGCCTTACAAATGAGACAAATGATATAAAATAGGTTTTTCAAAAAAAAAAGATATACAAAAATAATTGATGAACTAAATTATGCCTAATTACTTCCCATCCATGTGGACATGTGAGAAAAGAAGCATAAAATCCAAACTTCAATCACATTTTTATGTGATTTCTTACACTTTTACATAGGAATCCAAATTCCTTCATCATACCCTAAATCATTGATTGATAGTTGGAAAGCATTTGATACTTGGTGAATCTATATTTTATGAATTTCCTTCTATAAGAGAGATTTGAGTTGGGAGTGTGCCTCCTCTTGATGGGTTGTGATAGAAATTTTCTTTCTTAACTTATGGTGACTAAAGGACATGGTTCTTCTTTTATTTTCGTGACAAAGAGATGATGTGGGAGAGAATATTTTCACCTTGTGGCATGACATGCCAACTTGTGTCTACTAATAAGAAAATGTTCAACAACGTGACCTATATCATAGTTTATCAAAAAATGAAATGGAAACCCTTAAAAGTCTACAAGTTGAACCCAATATTTTCCTACAACTCTTGGATAATGTCTACAAGAAGATACTCAAAGATATCTAGATCTACAAGAATCTTATCATAAGCTATATGAGTAAAAGTTGAATTAACCTTATCTATAGCCAAAAAAATACATAATGAGTGGTTAATTGCTTGAAATAAGGAGTTTAGCCAAATTAAAATGGAATATTAGGAAACCTACGTCAATAAGATTTTGAAAGATTTCCTAAAGGTATTGAATGTTATATTCCAAAATATTAGCATGGAATGTGTTGACCTTAAAACCAAAAATGATTAAAAATGGCCTTAATCTTTGATAGATTCAAATGCTTCAATGAAAAACCCTTGAGCACAAGGAAAAATTGTCAACTATCTTCCATGAGTGGTAGTTGAAAGAGATTTATGTGTTTAGATCTAAAAGACTTGGAAAGAGGTGGTTGAATTTTCTAATCAATTCATACATAGAAAAAGAACTCTCACCTTCAATTAGGGTTAGAAACATTTCCTTCATGATATGGAATGGTTTGATGGTTGGAAAAAAATCAAATGAGATTGGAATTATCTCTTTTCTAATGAGGATTGGATTATGATTCTATTATCTTCTAGCATTGGACACTTCCATTCCTTTTCTAATTAGAAGCTTTACAAGCACAAGAAGTGGTCTTTAGTTTTATATTGTCTTCAATCTTTTCATATATGTTTATTTTTTATGCCTTATTGGTCTTTCCATTCTAGAAGGTGTAGCTTTGGAATGGTTAAGAATATTATATTTTGATTTGGAGTGGTTATTGTAGGAAATGAAACTAATTTTTAAAAGGATTTCCATTGTCTAAGATGAGGGTTTGTGGAACACCATAATGGAAGATTAGGTAGTTCATGATAAATTTGGCTATCTGCTTCCCCATTATGTAGGTCATAGGAATGGCTTCAATCCACTTAGTAAAGTACTTAGTGGCAATTATGATAAACTTATGGCCACTGGATGAGGTTGGAGTGTTTTTTCCTATGATGTCAAGTCCCCACTGTGAAAAAGGCCATGGTGTAATCATTGGCTGCAATTCTTGAGACGAAGCATGGATTAAATCTCCATGTTGTTGACATTGGATACATTTATGCACATACTGATGATCTTCTTTTTCCATGGTTGGCCAATAGTACCCTGTCAACAGTTTCTTAGCTAATGTAATACCACTAGAATGGGACCCACATATGCCATCATGTACTTCTGTTAAATTAGTTAAGGTTTCCTCTTGGTTAAGACATCATAGTAATGTTCCTTTGGTGCTTCGATGGGAAAGGGTATCACCTAGGAACACAAATCAGGATTCCTATTTAACAAAGGTCCTTTTAAGGTTCGGGGTGATATCAAATGGAAGGGTTCCTCTGTTAAGGTAAGTAAAGATGTCATGGTACCATGGGGATCTAGGACCAACAATGACACACACAAATTTAGATTCAAGGATTGTGAAACTTATTATGAGAAGTTGTTCCACCAAGAATTCACATTGGAGGATGTTGTTTGGCATGTCTAGTAGTGATCCGATTGTTGCCATGGCATCTACTACTTTGTTGTTCATGTGCGAAGAATTTTCTCAAAATTTATTTCTATAAAAAGGTCTTTGAGATTCTCCACCATATTTTTGTAAGGAGTGAGCTTGTCATCCTTAGTTTGATAGTCGTCATTGACTTGGTTGATAACTAACTATGAGTCTCCATATACTTTCATCTCTTGAATCTACCACTAAACTACTACCATTAGACTTGTGATTAGTTCTTCATACTCCAAAATGTTGTTGGTACACGGAAATGATAGTCGTATGACTTTTGGATGCAATCACCTTGGGGGGTGATGAAAAGAATGCCTGCTCCTAATCCATGTCAGGTGAACAATCCATCAAAGTAAATCTTCCACTGAGCTGTGAGATTAATAATGAACACCGATTTGTTAGGGAACTCAGATATTAAAATTTTCTCAACATAGATAGGTGCTTCTACTAGTTGGTTTGTGATCACTTTTCCTTTGATTTCCTTATGCTCCACATACTCTATGTCAAACTCTATCAAGATCATTACCCATTTATCCATTCGTCCTGTGAGGGTTGCTTTGGATAACATATATTTTAATGGATCAATCTTTGTAATGAGCTTGATTTGATGTGACAACATGTAGTTCCTGAAATTTTGTGAAGCAAAAACTACTACTAGGCATGCCTTCTCAATGGGTGAATAGTTCATTTCATAGCCTACCAAGGTTCTACTAATGCAATATATGGCTCTTTCCTTTCCATTTTCATCATGTTGTGCTAAAAGATCTCCTAGTGTTGTTGGTGTTGCTAAGATATACAAGATTAGTGGTTTGTTTGGTATAGGTGGCATGAGCACTGGAGGTGTCCGTAGATAATCTTTGATCTACTGGAAGGCTTTATCCCATTTTTCATCCCACTTGTAAATTGTCCCTTTATGAAGAAGATACGAAAAGGGGTGAATCTTATATGATAGCTAGGATATGAACCTTATGATGGACTATAATCTTCCTTGTAATCCTCTCATCCAGTTCAATTTCTAGGGTGGTTCCATGTCTAGGATGGATTTTATCTTTGCTGGATCAATTTCTATCTCTCCTTGTAAAAAAACAAAGCCAAGAAGTTTCCCTGATGTGACCCCGAACACACACTTTTTTGGATTCAGTTGTACCTTGTATTCTTCAAGTCTATCAAAGATAGGTCCTAAGACTTGTATGTGCTCACTTCTCTTCTTTGATTTTTCCAAAATATCGCCCACATAATATTCAATTGTTTTGTGGATCATGTCATGAAAGATGAGGGCCATTGCTCTTTTATAGGTTTCTCCCACATTCTTTAACCCAAATGGCATCACATTCTAGCAATAGGTTCCTCATGGACAAGTGAAGGCAGTTTTGTGTTGATCCTCCTTGGCAATTATGATTTTATTGTAGCCTGAAAAACCATCCATGAGTGATAGAATTTCATGCCCAATTGTTAAGTCCACAATGTAATTGACGCTGGGAAGAGGGAAATCATCCTTCGGGCATGCCTTGTTTAGATCTCTGAAATCATTTCATATTCTGACCAAAATTGTTATTTGGCGGTGCATCTACCTTAATTTCTGCTTAACTGGTTTGGCTTCAGGATAGACTACTAAGTGATGCACAACTACTTTTGGATCAAGGCCTAGAATATCTGTGTATGACCATGAAAATTTAGCCCTTCGCTCTTTGAGGAATGTTGCAAGATTCTTCTATTCTTCATCTAACAAGGATTCAACATAAAAAGTGGTCTTAGGTTCTTTCTCTGTTCCCACATTGACTGGAGTGGCCTTTTTTGCTAGTATTGATGACTTCTCTGGATGCATTGCAATAAGGGGGAGATTGAATCCCTCATCCTTGGGTGCCTTAGAGAGGTTTTCACCATTGGATGTGTCCTTTGTTTTTACTATTTTGGGATTAGAGAGTGCCACTAGGTGGTTTTCACTCAAGGATCTGCATGTTAGTTATGTTTCATTTATTTTGCAATTGAAGGATTCAATCATCTCCCCATAGTATTCCCTTGTGTTGAGATCTATGTCAAAGCTTTCTTTTATGATCTATCCAAGATAAGTTGTCACAAAGTCCCATGAATTCTAAGATTTCTTCATTGTTTTCAAATAAATCTAGAATCAGTGGTCCTTGTTGGTCCATGTCAATGAGTTGTGGGTATACTAGTAAGAAAATCCCTTCGCTCTTTGAGGAATGCTACAAGATTCTTCTATTCTTTATCTAACAAGGATTCAACATAAAAAGTGGTCTTAGGTTCTTTCTCTATTCCCACATTGACTGGAGTGACCTTTTCTACTAGTATTGCTGACTTCTCTGGATGCATTGCAATAAGGGGGAGATTGAATCCCTCATCCTTGGGAACCTCATAGAGTTTTTCACCATTAGATGTGTCCTTTGTTTTTACTATTTTTGGATTAGAGAGTGCGACAAGGTTTTTTTCACACAATGTAGGTGACCAAGACGAAGCCTCAACTCATTTAGCTGAAATACCTTTTCCAATAAGTGTGACCTTGCTAGTAATACAACATAAGCCAAGATTCTTTATTTGTTTCTCAAGAACAATGGGTTCCCGTAAACCATTTTCATTCTTCCCTAGCTTCTCATTCTTGTTATATCCCATGCTCTGCATTAGTTGTAGGCCTTTGTTGTCATATTCCATGGGAAGAATAGGAATAGGTTGTTCATCTTGATAGAGAATTTTAGAGATATCTTCCTCATTGATGTCTTCTTGATTCAAATCTCCCCATTTGGTGAAGGTAGTAGCCGCCATCTTGATTATTTCTGGTTCTTTGGTGCTAGATGTGGGTTTCCCATGAGATTGAGGAGAAATAGGTAACTCTCTTAAGACAAAGGTGTCTTTTAATAGTTTGTAGTTTCCACAACCATCATCTTGTATCACTACTTTGATTTTGGGTATACTCTTTACAATGGGAAATTTTAATAGGGATAAGGGTCAATAAATGAGCTTGATGGTGTAGGTCCTTCATCATTTTTGGGTATCTGTGGGATCTTATAAAACTTGGCCTCAAGAATTTTGAAATAGTAAAAAGGCTTAGGATCTCTACGAATAGTGATTTATCTACCTTAAAAAGGAAACTTCACACACTGATGATAGGTTGAGGCTAAAAATTTTAGAGCATGAATCTAGGGTCGACCAAGCAATATGTTATAGGGAAGATCAAGATCAAGTACTTGGAATGTATTTTCTGCAATAAGAGGTCACACTTGGATTGGAAATTCAATAATCCCTTGTGATACTCATTCTTGTTCGTCATATGCTCTAATGGTAGTACTCTTTGTCTTCTCAATAGTATCTTCTAAATAGCCTATATTTTTTACTAGTTGCAGGGTACAAATGTTCAAACCAACACCTCCATCTACCAAGACTCTTTTGGCCTTTTTTCTATGAATGACAACCTCAAGGTGTAAAGCACGGTAATGAGATGGTTGGGATGGTAGGTCTTGCTTAGAAAAGGTGAGAATATGGTTGGTGATATGCCCTACCATAGCTTGAAACTGATTTGTATCCATGTTCTCAGGAATAGATGATTCAGACAAGGCTTTCTCCAATATTTCCCTATGTGCAGGGGATAACCTTAAGATTTCTAGGATAGATATCTATGCAAAGGTCTATTTAAGCTAATCTAGAAGATTTTACTTGCTAGGATTATATGTGGGAAAAGTAGGTTGTGTCCTAGATTGAGATGGGACTCCTTGAATGGTTATTATTCCACATCGTGTGGTGACTCCACATTTCGTACTAGCTCCTTTGATGGTAAAAATAGTGATAATGCTATCATAGGAGGCAACAACATTGGAATAGGTATGCTTCATATTGGTGTAATCCTTAGCTTTTCCATTGTTATTTTCTTTGTTATGATCTAGCATAGGGTTCTTGTATATCTTGAGATCTTGGTTGCCAACTAGTACCTCAATAGATATGGTATCATTTTCTATGATATCTTGGATGATGTTCTTGAGTTTCATGCAATTTACTATTTTATGCCCTTTGACTTTGTGAAAGTCATAGAGATCATGCTCGTTGTACCAAGATGGCTTTTCTTGTGGTTCTTGGTAGTTTTCAAAGTTGAGAAGTGTTATCAGATTTGACTCTACTAATTTCTTCATGATCGTCTTGATGGCTTCTAATAAGTGTGTGTACTTTCATTTGGGATAGTTATTCATGTTAGTAGTTTTCCTTTGTTGTATGTTTGTGTTATTATCTGATTATTCTAAGGAGGTGTTATTTGTTGCACAATCAAATGGATTTTAGCAACTTGATTATTATTAGGTCTAGGAGCACTTAGGACTACCTTAGCATCTACCACATTGTCATTTGTTATTTTCTTGTTCTTTTCCCAAACACGAGGTTTCTCATTCGAACTAGTTGAAGGATAGTTGTCTTTAGAAGGTTGAGTATTTCCTTGTGAGATTAGAGCTCTCTCGATGTTAAGGGCTCTAGGGACGAGTTCATCATATGATGTGATGCATTGCATTTTCAAGTGGAATGACATATTTGGATCAAGATTGACTATTATGATTCCCATTTGTTGTTCATCAGGAATAGGCCACTTGCTTTTACTAGCTCTTTGCCTCCATCGTTATAAGAAATTAGCAAAATTTCCTCCTTGATTTTTTTTGTGTATAATTCTTCTAGAATAACATTCATGTCAAGATTGAAGGACCAATGATCGATGAATTTATCGGTAATTTCTTGAAAAGTTTTGATACTAGGAGATAGATTAGAAAATCAATCCATAAAATGACCTGTTAAACTTCAAGGGAAGAGGAACATTAGATATGAATCATTGTAAGCCACTTCCATGCACATGCAATTGAATTATTTGATATGGTCCATAGGACTTCCTCTCCCTTTATATTTGTCAAATTTGGGAATTTCAAAACCAAGAGGAAAGGGTATCATTGTTATGTTTCGATCAAATGGATAAGGGCACAAGTTTTGTGTATGAGGTTTCTTTGTCTTTCTCATACAAAGGTCCTACATTTCCTGTGAGAGTATTTTCAATTGTGATGCCAAATCATCTTGCAAGATGGGTGGAGGAACATATGGAGAGATGACAGATGAATTGTATGGGGGGTATAATGGTGTGAGATTCTGTGAAGATGATGGGGGTATTAATGTATATGCTCCTAATAAGTTTGGATTAACAATGTTCAAATGAGGATAATAAGAGCCTTTTTGCTGTTGTTGGGTGTACTGTTTGGCTAGTAGGGCTTGCTATTGTTGCACCACTAGGGCTTGACATTGGGCCTGTTGTTGTTGGTGTGCTAATAAATTTGTTGTTGTGCTACTTGATGCACTGCTAAGGTTGCTTGTTGTTGCGCTAAGGCTGCTTATTGAGCTTGATGTTGTCGTTGGGCTAAGGATACTTTTTGAGCTTGATGTTGTTGTTGAGCTAAGGATTCTTCTTGAGCTTGATATTGTTGGCATAAGGCTTATTGTTATTGTTGCTATTGTTGGATGACTTGTTGATAAGATTGTTGTGCTTGTTGTAAAGCTAAGGAATTCGCTTGCAATATGGGATCAAGTGGTTATTGGTACATTTGTGATGGATTATGGATATTCATGTTTTGAGTAGGAAATGGATTGTTGGTGAGAGATGGAGGTTTCCCTTGATTTACCATTCCTTGTAAGATGGTAGAATGAGGTGGAGGAATGTATGTTTGAGGTCCTGATTGATTCAGCATAGTAAAGGGAATTGTGGGAAAAGATGATTTTATTAAATTTTGCAATGGAAATGACACACTAGGACCTTGAGTCCATTGATTGAATAGATTTCCTTATCATATGTTTTGAGGATTACATTGTGCTAAAGATGTAAACAAGAGATTGGTGATCAAGGTACTTCCTCGGTTGACCAAACTTGTAATCAAGGGATTGTTTTGAGGTGGATTGATGTTTTATGATGTGCGTGTGTTTTGTGAAACCCTGGGTATAGATGAATCCATTGGAAGATTAGGTAAGGATGTCCCTATTTTCTTCAAGGGTTGACTTTTTGGTATGGTAGTGGTATTCCCTTGAAATTTTTTTTGAGATATGGGATCCACATTGCTTTGTGTAATGGTAGGAACACTTGTCGTACTCATGGATACAAATAAAGAAGGGCACCCTTGATATGAAGTCATGGTTGAGTAATGAAGATCAAGATGTGTATGTATTTGTTTAGGATCTTCATGAACAGGAGAAGCACAAAAGCTAAGCATCCAAGTGGTTTGTAGGGGTCGAGGATTAGTTTCAAGTGTTCCCACAAGTGTATTCTTTTCAAATGAAAGTTCATTTCCAAATTCTTTAGCAAGGATTGTTGCAAGATTCAAAATATATATCTAATTTATCCCTAGTGATGGGATGAGGAAGCCTTGTGTTAAATTTTGTGCCACAAACGTTGGAGAGGTAGGAGCTATATTTTCAAAGGCTTGATGTTCCATAAGTTCCTCCCTAGTGAGTTCAACGAGGTTATTTGTGATGTCTTCAATCTCATATGGTCCCGATAGTGATGAAATTCGTTGTGAGGGGGTAACATGGCTTCTAGGATCAAATTCTAAAGGATTTGGATCACTTGAGGTAAATGTAACTTTGGTCTTCTCCATGATTCTCTTGCATTGTGATCTAGTCTTTACCATAAATTTTGTGTCACTTGTGGGAGAGTTGTGCTAAGTTTTGTAATGTTTGAACTCTTTAGTTGACTCAAATATAGGTCAAAGGGATGCTCTAAGTATTTTGGGAGAAATTGTGATAGTGTGGGATGAAAATATGGATGACGGGGAGAGTGATCTTTGCAAACATTTTGTGACAACACTTTTGACTTGAGTTTAATGTTTTGATGTTGGGATAAAGGATGTTTATGAGCTTAGAAATCTTTAGAGTAGACTTGTGACCTTTAAGATGAGCTAGTTCAAAAAATTATAACTAACATATCTAGGTGCATGGAAAATGATACATTTCACATGCAAAGTAGCTAGGTTAGCAGGTGGTGTGGTTTGATTTCATGTTTAAGTCACAAAGTGTTGGTGTATTTGAAATTTTGCAAAGATAGGTGAGATGGGAGATGAAATTTGATGAAGGGGTGAGTGAGATGTTTGACCCAATTTTGACCTAAATTAAACCTTTTTTTTGACAAGATCCAGGTAGTGAGAATGATGCTAGACCTCTAAAATAGTCAAATCCTAGAGACTCAATGTTTATTTAAATGAGAGGACGGATGGGAATTTTCAAACCTGTTCGGGCTCTCCTAGCTTGAGCATAAAAGTTTCTCATCAAGGTGTAACAATTGTGGTAAAATATTGAAGCTCAATTTTGACCAAACCTTGTTCTACAATTCATATGTATGAAATGAAGCACTAGAATTTTTCCCCTATGGATTTTGACTATTTTATGAATCATTTAGAGGAGTTTGGTATCATGTAAAAAGATTAGGATTTTGACTCCAAAATAAAGTGTACATATATGGATATTTTCTTAGTGTGCATTCATAAAAGTTTATAAACTTGTTTATGTTCTCGTAGAGGGCCTCAATGTGGTAGTTGATTGATTTTGCGGTAAGATGTCTAAGTTTAAAGTGATGACTAGTTGACCTTCGTTTTGGGATGCTAACTTTGCGTGAGATCATTTGAAAATAGTTTAAGTTTATGGAAGAAAGGAAGATATTTATTGCCATGTGGGAGGTGGTAAAATGGGCCTTCTAGCCTCAATATCAACTTGTTCCTCTTCTTCATCTAGAATGGTTGTTTTGTTTCTCTAATGTGTATTTGTTTCCTTGTTTTCAAAAGTGAAGCTTCTCAAACTGCTAATGAGATCAGTTTTTTCTTCATTAATGAGTTCAAAGTTTGGCTGAATTATAACACCTAGAAGATCAAGTTATTCAAAGGGAGAAATTGGTCTCCAAATATTCATCTAGGGTTCATTTGTTAATTTATCTTTGCTTAAGTGAATTTATTTTACCACAAACACTTGTCTTGATTATGTTTCCAAACTAGATGTTTATGTCCAAAACATCAGAACTTTCACAATGTCCATTTCGTTAAAATCATGAGGTTGAAGCCATAATTTCTTATGTTGTCTTTGGGAAAATATGGGTTTGAGATAAACGTCAAGATATTTAGAAATCACCAAGGATAATTTTTTAGGACAAGCAGTAATATCAAGGCTAACTCAAGAAATCCATATTCGAGCCAAAGTGTTTGAAATTCTGAGGATGATAGTGAATTTTTGTTTTTGAATCATTTTGAAACCAAGCAAAGTGTTAAACTAACTCACAATCATTTACAACCATATGATAGAAATGACCATATTTGTTGAGTCCCTAGACTAGGATTTCTCCAAACACTAAACAATACGAACAGTTAGAGATTTGGTGACACTGGGTCCCCCTTTCTTGGAACACACTTCTCCGGACCACCAAATCTCAAAATCATTAAAATTTGAAGATTAAAGGAATTTTTCTATTTCCACAATTGAATAATACATATGTGAGGCAACTTCAAAATGACTGTTCTTACACCAACAAATATTTTAGGATTTTGGCTTGCTAAAAAATTGGGTTGTAGTTAGGGAAATCAAGGAAATGGCACCTTGCGAGTGTCCAACAAACCACTAAAGGCCTTAATCAATCCTACTAGGGGCTCTTATACTTTTTACAGTAGTACCCCATTCCAAAAGACACTGTATGGATAAGGCCTATATACCATGAGGACTTGACAGTTTAGTCTTATCCACTTATATACCGGCCCGAGTGAAAAACTAGTTGGAGTTGCCTTCAAATTGTTCTTAGGCAGGCCACTCTAAAGATAACAAAAGTGAGGGAGTACACTTGTAGTTCGATCGCCTAATTCACGTAAAGTGCAAGGAGGGAGCACACACAATGTCTCTTTCTCACACTAGCATGATTGTTCAATTTTAAACCCAATTGAAAGATGGAGGTGATCTTACAAAGTGTTAGAGAATGTTTCTATTTCTAGAGGTCACCAAATGGTGTGAGAGAATTGCATATGCATCCACTAACAACATTGAAAACCACAAAACATAGAAAACAGTTGTAAGTTTTAACCCTTCAAAGTAGTGATGAGTTTGTTTTAAGCACCAATTGAAAAATGAAGTTTTCCTTATTCAATTTTAAGCCAAAAATGAAATGATGATGTGAAGGTTCAATTTTATCCAACTTTGACTGTTCATTTTAAACCCAATTAAAATCTAGTGTGTTGCTTAGAGCTAAAAGTAGAAAACATGAAATTGGGTTATAATTGCCCCAAAGCATCAAACGTTTGTTACAATTATAGAATTTAAGATAGAAAATATTTTCTTCACTTTCATTTCATTTCTTTAAAACTTGAAAAACCCTGTTAGCCTTACAACTAGAACATAGTCATACATGCATTAGTGGTCAGATAAATCCAAGAAATTAAGTCACATGTCAAGAAAACAAACATAAAATTTCTTACCCTAGTAGGGCATTTTTTAACATAATATCATCACAATTTAAAGTTTGGGCATCACTCTGGTGAAAATGGGCATCGCTCTACAATAGGAACAATGAGCATGATAGCGTTGATATTTTTCTTGGTGTCGCTGCTAACGGTAGCGTCGCATTTTGAAAGTTGAAAGTGTTGGACTGGTGAAAATGGGTGTTTTCATTTAAAATTTTTGATACCTCCAGATTAAATATGTGTTGCCATATTTAAATCAACATTAGAGCATTAATTTAGCATCGTTGTTTCAAATTTCTAGGGAGTCGCTATATTGTGATGCTATTGAAATAGCATCGCTATTTGTAATTTGGGAGTCACTGCAACCTGCAAAACAACACAAAATGAAATTCGAGCTAAAAAAGGGTTAGATTATCCTTTTTCCCTCCTAGTGCCAGAATGTGAGATGAGGGAATGTCAGAGAGGGTTAATTATGCTTGACTCGTGATGAATTAAAGCATAAATTTTCCAAACATACTTGCATCTACAAACAAGATCATTCAAAATGAAAATCTAATGAAATCTAATGATCCATGCCTCTCATCCCCTTCATCTAATGAAGGGTTGAGATCAAAAAGCTTAATCAATGGTTCAAGATGAATGGGATGAGAGGCATGGATCATGGATTCTCATCAACAGATGAGAAGGTATGATGGGATTTAATCAAGGGCTCACATTTACCTCAAACAAACACATTTTTGACCTGCTCACATAGGTCAAGGGTAATTTGTTCAAAAGGTTAAGGGTTTAGCTTGTTCAAGAAGCCAAGTGAGATGATTGGAGAAGAGAGAATATTCCTTTAAGTGAGGAAAAAAGGTAATTTACAAATTAAAACAAAGTTTTAATTGTGCAAAAAAGGGGATAAGGAATATTCCATGGGAATATTCCCTTTGCTTAGAGGAAAGTTAGTTTAATTGTTAATTAAACAAGGTTTAATTACACAATTAGGGGATTTAGAAGAATTAAAGTGATATTAAATTAATTGATTTAATGAATGGGGGAGAGATGAAATGATATTTAATTAAATAACTTAGGGTTATTTAATTAAATAAGATGACTTAGGGAATTAAATTAAATGTTTTAATTTATTTTATTTAATAGGATGAAATGTTTCTAGAGAAAAAAGAGATAAATTAACCTAATTAAACTAATTAGGTCAATAGATGAAAATGATGTAATTAACTAATTAGCTAGGCTAATTAAATAAATTAAGTGAAAAGAGGATGGGTTAAAGAGGAAATGATGTTAGTAAATCTGTTTTAAGTGTATGATATCGATTAGGAAATTTTTTAGTGTCTACAATAGTATCCTAAGGATATTGATTTCTCTTTGAGTGCTTATACAAATGTAGATTGGGAAAGTTGTACAAATGATAGAAGAAGTAAAAGTGGAGGTGCTTTCTTTCTTGGAAGCAGATTGGTTTCATGGTTAAGTAAGAAGCGAGATTCAGTTTCATTATCTACTGTAGAGGTAGAATATATTGCAACAACATCATGCTACACACAAGTGTTGTGGATAAAGTATACATTGAAGGATTTCATAGTGTCATATGATGAGCCTATTTCTATCTTGTGTGATAATACAAGTTCTATCAACATTTCAAAAATCCTATGATGCATTCAAGGAAAAAGCATATCTCTATCCAATATCACTTTCTAAGAGGAAAGTTGCATAGAATGAAGTGAAGTTGGAGTATGTGCCTACAAAGGATCAAATAGCAGACATTTTCACAAAGGCTATTCCAAAAGATACATTTGAGTATCTTGGTAGAAACTAGGGGTTATTGCCCCTTGCTTCAACTAGATGCATAAGAGTGTGCATCTGTCCAGGTGAGAAATTCAAGATTTATTCTTTGTCCTAGACTGATGAAAGATACCTCTTAGTGGGAGTAGGTAGTGGTGTCTTTGGTTGGTGCAGTCAAGGGGAGCATATCTTGTGCCCCTTAGGGGGAGAAAGCATTGGAAAGAGAGTAGTGGAGAGAAAGTAAATTGGAAAGAGTTGTTTGTAGATGTTGCTTGAAGTGAAGTATATAGGTGTTGCAATTTTTCCATTGATGTCATAGGAAAAGAGAGAAAAGTCTAAAAAATGTGGAGAGAAAAGTATAAAAAAATAAGGAGAAAAATAATTCTAAAATGAAAGAAATGTCTTTCTAAGGTAGAAAGTTGAAGGGGGGGAGTTGGATCTTCTTGAGAGGTGAAGATCAAAGTTTTTTTTCTTGTTGATAATTTTCAAAGATGGTGTTTCCATCAATGACAAAAGGGGAGATTGTTGGAATGTTGTCATTGATGTCAACAAGGAGATGTGTTATCATTGATATCAGTAGGGAGATGTGTTGTCATTGATTTCATTAGGAAGATTGTTGCACTATGTTGTCTTTAGTGTTGTCATTGTTATCAACCTTTGTTAAGGTCTCTAATGTGGTGATGAGCAAGTATTATAGATGGGGAGATTGTTGGTGTTGTAGATGGGGATATTTCTCTATAGTGTGGTGTTGATGAGAAGGTATTTGTGATGTTTCTGATGTAGTTGGTTCACTTGGTTTCCAAGTGCTTTTGATAAAATTTGAATAAAGAGTGTATAGGGTGAAAAAATTGTGTTTTTCATTGTGCTCTGCATTTGTTCATGGTTGAAGATGTTCTTATGCAGTTTGGATGAGATGATCAGAGGTGTTCGGAGGTGTTATATTTGGAGTTTCAAGTTTTGGATCATACGGAAATGGAAGATGTGTTTGATAGTGTGTTTCCTATGAAGAAGGTTGTCTAGGAGAAATAGAATTGCTCCACATTTCTCCACATTGAGGTTTCTTGTCTTTCATATTTGGGAAAATGCTAATGTTGTTTGTATCCACCTTCCCTTGGAGTGTTTGGTGTTTAGTTGTTCTGCAAGGTTGGTTAGTGAGTTGTATGTTTATGACAGTGTGGCTGGTTGCACATGATGATAGTATTCTCAGTTGCAGGTGGTTGTGGCAGTATTGTTGAATATTTTGATGGTGTTGGAATATTTTAGGATGTTTTGTTATGTTGAGTCATGGTTTGCAAGATGTTTCTAGACATGGAAAAGAGTGAATTGATTGTTTATTGACATTAATGTAGGTTTGGTCAACCTAGCTTGTTAGCACTGATTGCGAAAGTGGTTTTTTGTTTGTGGAAGCTTGGTGTAGGGTTTCAATGTATATTTGGGTCATGGTTAACACTTAGTGCATTCCACATTCACTTCTTTTTACCACAAAAGAGTTTTGTGTTGACCTATTTATTAGATGCATGTTTGAGGTGCATACATTTCATTGAAGTCAACCTAAAAGAGGTTATTTGAGGTCATGGAGGATATATAAGAAAGGTTAATTGTTGGAGATTTGTGTGATGTAGAGTGATGAAAATTATGATGTGAATGTAATTAAGTGTTGAGACCTGAGTGTGAGCTTAAACACCTAAGGCTACAAGAAGAAGTGAGCAGAAGGTGTCTGCATTTTCAGTGTACTTGAAATTTCTAGAAGCAATGAGCCAAAGACTGCAGATGGTGTAGAGTTGTTGTGGTGGATCTTTCTATTGCTCTAAGGTAGTAAACCTCCTTGTAACAATCTTCTTCTATTCTCTACTGTTTTGAATAGTGAGTCCTTTAGGCAATGAGACCTTGGCAGTGAGCCATTCTTTTCTCCTAGGAAGTGAACCCTTTTGACAGTGAGCCTATTGTATTTAGTGTTGCTATTCATATATAAGTGAGTTAATCCTCACCATGTTTTTTCCATGATTAGGGTTTTTCACATAAATTTGATGTTCTCTTGTGCATGGTTGTGAATGTGTTTATGTTTCATTAGTTTACATTCATGTTGATGCATAATAAGGGGTTGAATATTATTGAGGGTTTTAATTTTTTAATGTACAACTGATTCACCCCCCCTTCCTAGTTGTCTTGTGTGTATAACAATAAATATATCCCCCTCTCTCATTATCTATATTTCCCCCTCTCTACCTCTCAAACTCTCTATCTCTCACACACTCTATTTCTCTCTCCCTCTCTCTCTATCTCCTCCTCTCCCTCTCTATCTCTTTATATATATCTCTCAATATTCCATTGTCTCTCTCACTCTCCTTTACTCTCTCCTTCTCTTTCTATATCTCTCTACCATCCCTCACTTTATCTCTCACCCTCCCAATTTATCTCCCTTTGCTCTCTCCCTTCATTTTTCTATTTATCACTATCCTCTTTTGCCTCCTCTCTTCTTATCTCTCTCACCATTTTTTTTATGATTCTATCCCTCTCACTCTTTATCTATTTATCTCTTTATATCTCTCCCTCCCCCTATTTCTCTCTCTCTCCCCCTCTATCTCTCTATCTCTCCTCTCTTTATCTTTTTCTATCCTCTTCTCTCTTTCTCTCCATCTCCATCTCCTCTATCTCTTTCTATTTCTCTCACCATTTACCTATGTTTATATCCATCTCCTCAAACAATCACCTCTCTCTTACTCTCTATCTATATCTCTCTATCTATCCCTCTATCTTCATCTCTCTATACTCCTTGCATCTCCCTCCTCTCTCCATCTCTCTCTCTCCATTTCTCTCCTATATCTCCTCCCTCTTTCCCTATCACTCCTTGACTCTATCTCTCTATCTACCTCACTCTATCTATCTTTTATTTCTCTTTCTCCCCATCTCCCTCTCTATCTTCTATCTCTCCCTCTCCTTTTACATCTCTTTTTATCTCTCTTTCACTATATATATATATATCCCCCTCTCCCTCTTCTTTATCTCTCTATCTCATCCTTTCCTTCTATCTTTCTCTCTCTCTCTCTCACTGTCTCTTTACATGTCTCTTACCATATCCTTCTCTATCTCTCTATCTCTCTCCCTATCTATCTCTATATCTCTATCTCTCCCTCTTTATCTCTATTTCTTTGTCCTCTCTCTCCATCTCTATTCCTATCTTTACCTCTCTTTCACACCATCTATATCTCTCTCTATCTCTACCTATGCATTTATTTCTCTATCTCTCCCTCTCTCTATCTCTCACTCTCACTCTATTTCTCTCTCCCTCTCCCTCTCCCTCTATCTCTTTATCTCTTTAGATTAAGTTTTCATGGAAAATTTAATTTAATTTTTTTTTTATCTCTATTCTTTGTGTTTATTTATTTTTATTAAGGTTAGTTGTGTTTTCAACAACGCCTAAACCCTATTACAAAAGGAAAGGAGAACAACAAATACATAAAACAAAAATAACCAAGTTTCCCAAGACTAAACAATGCTTGATCCAATACTAAGCATCCTCACACCCATAGGCTTGGTGTAAGGATGAGAGACCATATTAGAAAGATATTTCTTCCTACTTTGTATAATTTTCTATGAAGAATTGATATCCAAATATGTAGGCCTAAGATAAGAGGGAGGATATGCCCTGTAGAGGTCCCATCTAGGTCACTGCATAATTTTAGGAACAACATGAATATGTCGATTGATAAAATACTATATCAAGAAAAATCAACTAATAATCTCGATGAGGAAATAGGAACAATAAAAATATGTTTTTGAGATTCAATAATATTAGCTAGAGGATCAAAAGACGTCTCATTAGGCCTAGAGGGAGAAGTTTCTGGAATGGATG
>VDFB02000017.1:532162475-532237364 GCA_007258455.2 Sequoia sempervirens
TTGCCTTTGAGGTTGGGACCTATTACTATACCTACCCTTGTATATGTTATGTCAAAAAAATTACCATGTAACCTTCTTCTGGGTAGATCATGGATTCATGCTCTGGTGCAGTCCCATCTACCTTGCATAAATCTATTAAGTTCATTTGCAATAATCAAGTAGTCATAGTCAAGGTTGAACCTGAGGCTATGCACTTATGTGAGATGGTAGTTTCCGATCAGGTTTCGGTTGTGCCTACTTTTATTCTTTTAGTTTCTTCCAATGTGTTGATGTTTACTCCAACACTATATACTACAAAGGATACTCTTGAGATAGATATCCCTAAAGAAGATCCTTTTGAAGCAAGAAATCTTAAGTCTTCTCTTTCTACCTCTTCTCAAGAAACGCATGTCTTGGTGATGATTGAGGTTCTCTAGACTTTACGAAACCCTTTGTTGGAGAGTGTAAAGTTGACCTAATCCACTTAGAGCTTTCGATAAAATCATTCACACCCGTTATCAAAGATGATTACCCTTTTGTATCGCGGCGTAAAGTGAAGGAAAATTGTAACTCTCTATGGAGATCCTCCTCTATTGTCTTCTATCTTCATGTATTCTTCTTGTGAGCAATCGAGTCTTCCTCTACAAGAGAAAGGATTGCTTCTTGCTCCTCATTATTTGTCTACGCAAGAGCGTATTTTGTTGAGGCTTCTCAAAGCCCACTTGATTACTCTTCCTTCTCCTACACACAAGAAATCTCATAAGCATGATAAAGTAAAACATTCCTTTTATGCATACCATCAAGTGCTTGGCCATTCCACTAGTGAATGTAAGGCCTTGAAGGATAAAATACTACTTCATGATTTAGGTTTCATCACTCATTTATTTTTTGATGTACCTACCTCTTCTTTAATTGACAAGTGATATTGAGGTCTACCTCTATCCTATTTGTTTTAAGTGTTCTCTCATGAGGCTCTCACACCTACCTTATATATTTTCTCACATGGTTCTCCTCCCCTATATGTTGGAGGAAATGGTAACTTATTCTGGAGATGTGTGTCCTTCTAAGGACCCCCTCTCTTCTCTCTATCTTTCAATTGGAGTGTCCCCTTAAGTGGGCCACTTGTTGTCTTGAGGGGTTCCCGAGGGACCCCATTTGAATTTTTTTTATCTCAAATGCATTCTATTGTGTCTAGCTTGGTGGCAACCCGACGAGACCTATTTCATATCTTTGAATCTAGCTTGGGGGAAACCTGACTAGACCTCGCTTTTCAAATAGCATGTCCCTTGAGTGGACCCCTCTTCTTTTGAAAGGTTATTGAGGGACCCATTTGAAAGCTTTCCAATTTTTTGATGGTTTGCGTGACTGCTCGCTTATTTTCCTGCATGGCTACTTTGTTTTCTGACATGTTTCATCCATAGATTAACATGTCACTTTGCAAGTGCACCTATAAAGCCGCTTTCCAATCCAACTCTATGGAGTCCCCTTCTTTGGGTTTCCCTCATGAGAGAGAACTTGGGGGACGCCTCCTTGCAGGTTTGTGTGTCTCTAAGTTGATTACATCTTTGGGTTTCCTCCATGTGAGAGATCTTGGGGGATGCCTCCTTGCAGGTCTGTGGGCCTATAAGATACTCACATCTATGGGTTTCCTCCATGTGAGAGATCTTGGGGGATGCATCCTTGTAGGTCTATGGAACTGTAAGATGCTTACATCTCTAGGTTTCCTAGATGAGAGAGATCTTGGGGGATGTCTCCTTACAAGTCTGTGGGTCTGTGAGATGCTTACTTCTCTGGAATTCCTCCATGTGAGAGATATTGGGGGTTGCCTTCTTGTAGGTTTGTGGACCTGTAAGGAACTTACTTCATGAGGATTCCTTCATGTGAGAGATCTTGGGGGTTTCCTCCTTACAGGTCTGCAGGCCTGTGAGACGCTTTTGTCCTACGGGATTTGTCCATCGTTGGTATGAGGGCCTTTGGTGTACTTTGTGAAACTTCATAGTTTTGCAAAGCTATGGAGTCCTTATGTTCAAACCTCCTTAGGAGAGAGTGCATGTGGCGTTGTCTCTCTTGGAATTTTCATTCCTTTCTAGCTTCTCCAACTCTTTCTTAAATTCTCTTTTCTTCTCAAGTTGTATATACCAGATTGAAGATCTACATCTTCTTCATCTTGGGTATATGCTCCCTCTCTCTTCAATATTGGTTGCTTCCCTAACTTTTGGGTGCACTCTTTTCTTGAAGCAACCAATCCTTACCTTCTTCTCTTCATTTTAGAATTCTTCTATGTGTTATTTCTTAATTTGAGGATGCCTCATAGTACTGAGACAACCTTCTACATCAAGGTCTCTTTCACTTTCCTGACTCAAATCCTTTAGTTTTTTGTGTGCTAACATTGTTGTTTGGTGTAGGTTTTTCTTGTCTAATGCATTTGTTTTGTAGGTCTTCAGCCTAGGGGCATGGTTCCTTGGTTCAAAGAGTTATCTGCTTCCTCTATAGTATCCTTTTGGCATTATGATGTTATTTATGTTTAGTAGACTTCCTTTAGTGTGTATATTAGTGTAGGTTCATATACTTGCTAAAGTGGGGGAAAATCTAATGTCACAAAATTTAACCCCTTGCAATTTCACATACATTCGTGCATCCTATTTAGTGTCTATTCCCCTCAAACTTGTGTAGGCTCATTTTAGCCCCTGCATCAGGCTTTTTCCCTCTCAAGATGCTCCAACATCCTTTTTCAGCAGTTATCCTTGTGCATCAGCTTTGTGTCAAAACTTATGCTTCTCCTGTTCTCATTGTTTTGTTGTGTGATGTATCCATACATTAGCGCACTGCATGGACATTTGTGCACTGCGCTAGTGTCCTGTGATGTTTCAACATTCAATTGACCATTTTTGTGCATGTTTTCCACTTGTTAACAAATTTTTTTAGTGGTGATGGCTAGGGATGCCTTGTAATGGCTGCGGAAGCTTCTTTTCCCTCCTATTCTCTCTTTTTAATCAATTCTTTCAATCCATTAATCCTTCTTGAGTTGTCTCCCTTGGAGACACTCTCTTTTTCCTCTTCACTCTTTTCCTTGTAGAAATCTCACTTGTTACAACAACTTAAAGCTCTCACGTTCTCACAACCCTCTTTGTAGCTCTCTTGGCTCTCACAACCCTCTCTTTTGTTCTTACTCTCCCTCTTTGGCTTGCTTAATCCTTGCAACTCTCTCTCCCTTACTTCATGCTTGCGAGCATCTTGGGATTTCACACATCCCCTATCTATTGCATCTCTACTTTGTGATACAAGTTCTCCTCCTTAAGTGGGGATTTCTTTTATCACCTACATTTTGTGATACGGGTTCTTCACCTCAAGAGGGGATTGTCTTTATCACTCCTTTTTCCATTTCTCTCTATCTATCTAGTTTTTTGTGGAGGTGGGAACACCAAAGTCAAGGTTTGACTGAGGAAAACCCCTATACAACCCCAACACTTTATCTAGATCTTATGCATGGAAGTATTGAAGACATTCATCTATTGGAGGATTCATCACTTGCATGGTTGCAAGCAATTTCCTTTCTTCTCTTTATTTCTACCATCTACACTTCACTTTATTTCGATTCTATTGTATTCTATGATTTTCCTACATTCTAGAATTTCTCAATAGTTTTATTGTTTGTAGCCACTATGCTATTTTCTATGATATTCTTGGTTTTTGGTCCATATGGACGCTAGTGCACCAGGGAGATTTCAACACACCACGTTGTCGTCCTTTGGTTGACAGCTCATCAGTTTGTCTAGAAAATTGTTGTGACCTACTCTTTTTGATTCTAGAACTTTCGTTGTGTCCCTTGAGGTAGTTTAGGATAGTTTTCCCCTTGGGAATCTCTTGAAAATAAAGTGACTCATGAGTAGCGAATCCCCCTTTTGTACACACACACACATCATCCTCTCCATATGTTTCCCTCTCACTATCTTTTTATATGTTTCTTACCTTCTCTGTCTCTATCTCTCTATCTCTCTCCCTATCTATCTCTATATCTTTATCTCTTCCTCTATCTACTCTCTCACTTTATTTCTCTCTCTCCCCCTCTCCCTCTATCTCTTTATATATATCGCTAGATCTCTATATTTCTCACCCTCTATCTCTCTATCTCTACCTCTCCCTCTCTCTATTTATATCTCTCTCATTATTTATTTGTCTCTCTCCCTAACACTTTCTCTCTCTCCCATCTCTCCCCTTCATCTATCTATGTCTCTCTATCCTCTCTCCATCACCCTCTCCTCTTATCTCTCTCTCACCATTTATTTTATGTTTATCTCCCTTTCACTCTTTATCTATCTCTCTCCCTCACCCTCTCTCTCTCACTCTCCATATCTATCTCTCTATCTCCCCTCCTTTATCTTTCACTATCCTCCCTCTCTATTTATCTCAATCTCCCTCTACCTCTATATATTTTTATCTCTATCACCATTTCATTATTTTTCTATCCATCTCCTTCTCACACACACTCTCTCTCCCTCCATTTCTCTCCCATCTCTCTCTATCTCACTCTCACCCTCTCTATCTCCTTGTCCCTCTCTCCCTCTCCCTCTCCTTGTCCCTCTCTCCCTCTCCCTCTTTTACTCTATCTCTCTCTATCTCACTCACTCTATATCTCCCTTCCATCTCTTTTTCTCGTTCTATCCCTCTCCCTCTCTATATCTTTTTCACCTCTCTCTATCTTTCCCTCTCCTTGTGCATATCTTTCTATCCTTATCTCACGATCTCTATATATCTCTCCCTTTTTCCCTCTTCCTTATCTCTCTATCTCATCCTCTCCCTCTATATTTCTCTCTCACTATCTCTTTATATGTCTCTTACCCTCTCCCTCTCTATCTCTCTATCTTCTCTCTTCATCTCTCTTCTTCCCCATTTTTATCTCTCTCTTACAACATCTCTATCTATCTCTATCCTCCCTCTCTCTTTATCTCTTCCCCCCCTCTCTCTTTCCCTCTTCCTCTCAATATTTATAATTTTGTAAGCTACAAAATGCAAGCACATTTTATGAGTCATAAAACGTGCTCATGTTTTGTGGCTCACCAAACATGCTCATGTTTTCTAGCTCACAAAGTGTGCTCATATTTTGTGGCTTGCAAAATGAACTCATTTTTTTTGGCTTACAAAACGTGCTCACATTTTGTGTCTCACAAAATTTTCTTGCATTATTGCTTGGTATTTACCAAGCCATAATGTGATCGTTTTATGTGATTTTGAACATAAAAGGAGTGTGTTGTGTAGAAAATTGGTCATTTGTCCACTTTTTGTACATCATTTCAATGCAAACACCCAACATTGAGAAGTAATTAATTGATGGAGACTATATATTCTTATTTTGGAAGCTATTGATATCATAAGGTTTTTTTATTTTAATTTTAAAATTACTCACATATATCATGAAGGAGATCAAGTAGAAAATTGCATTGCTAATCTAAACATTTAGGAAAGTTATCATGATTATTCAATCATAGGAAAAGGTTAGAGAAATTTCTCACTTTTATTGAATATCAAAAGTTCTTAAAAAATATATTTAAAAAAATAAGAAGTTAATGCAAGTTCTTTCTTGGATTCTATTTTTTTCAATGGTTTCTTTATTTTATTTTTTATTGTCATTGGTATTGGAAGATCAAGATCTTCTAAATTTCTATGCATATTTCTATCAATTCTATTGCTTATGATAAACTTGGTAATGAAATTAATGCTTTTATTATGGTTTATAATCATGGAGCTGGCTTATCTATCTTTCCAATTGTGATGAGAGTGTTTTCTTTTTGGAGTACAATGGATCAAGGGTGATGGTTGGTGCTTCTAATATTTTCCTTCAAATGCTATTCATATTTTAGATTTAACACTAAGGTGGTATTTGCATATTATTTAAACTCTAATCTTAAAATTTTCCACAATGTTCTTCATTTGGACATAGATTTGATTTATTTTCATTTATCCTCTTATTATGGGTCCTTTTGGGGATGTTTTTTTTATTATGACAAGTAAAGGAAGGGTTAAGTGATTTCACCCTTTTTATTAGAAAACTAAGGTAAACATGACAAAAAATAATAAGCCTTACAAATGAGATAAATGATATAAAATAGGTTTTTTAAAAAAAAAAAAGATCTACAAAAATAATTGATGAACTAAATTATGCCTAATTACTTGGCATGTGAGAAAAGAAGAATAAAATGAAAACTTGAATCACATTTTTGTGTGATTTCTTACACTTTTACATAGGAGTCCAAATTCTTTCATCATACCCTAAATCATTGATTGATAGTTGGAAAGCATTTGATACTTGGTGAATCTAGATTTTATGAATTTCCTTCTATAAGGGATATTTGAGTTGGGAGGGTGCCCCCTCTTGATGGGTTGTCATAGAAATTTTCTTTCTAAACTTATGGTGAATCTAAAGGACATGGTTCTTTTGTTTCCTTGACAAAGAGATGAAGTGGGAAAGAATATTTTCACCTTGTGACATGACATGCCAACTTGGGTCTCCTAGTGAAAAATTTTCAACAACATGACCTATATCATAGTATATCAAAAAATGAAATGGAAACCCTTCAAAGTCTACAAGTTGAACCCATTATTTTCCTTAACTATTCGGGTAATGTCTACAAGAAGATACTCAAAGATATCTAGATCTACTTGAATATTATCATAAGCTATATGAGTAAAAGTTGAATAGACCTTATCTATAGCCAAAAAAATACCTAATGAGTTGTTGATTGCTTGAAATAAGGAGTTTAACCAAATTAAAGTGGAATATTAGGAAACCTAAGTCAATAACACATTGAAAGATTCCCTAAAGGTATTGAACGTCAAATGCCACAATATTAATATGGAATGTGTTGACCCCAAAACTAAAAATAATTAAAAAATGACCTTGTTCTTTGATAGATTCAAACGCTTCAATGAAAAACCCTTGAGCACAAGGCAAAATTGTAGACTATCTTCCATGAGTGTTTGGTAGTTGAAAGAGATTCACTTGTTTAGATCTAGAAGACTTGGCAAGAGGTGGTTGAATTTGCTAACCAATACATGCATAGAAAAATATAACTCTCACCTTCAATTAGGTTTAGAAACATTTGCTTCATGATATGGAATGGTTTGGTGGTTGGAAAGAATCAAATGAGATTGGAATTATTTATTTCCTAATGAGGATTGGATTATGAGTCTATCATCTTCTAGCATTGGACACTTCCATTCCTTTTCTAATTAGAAGCTTTACAAGCACAAGAAGTGGCCTTTAGTTTTATATGGTCTTCAATCTTGTCATATATAAGTTTAATTTTTATGCTTTATTGGTCTTTCCATTCTAGAAGATGTAGCTTTGGAATGGTTAAGAATATTATATTTTGATTTGGAGTGGTTATTGACCTTTTTCTATCTCAACTATGGTTCTTCAATTTCTATTTATGCTATTGATTTTTTTATACTGCATGAATTAGCATCAAGATATTTCTCAACATGTCTTAGTTTTTCCTCATTCATGTACGCTATTTCTATTTTGGAGTGTATCTCTATGGCTTTGGGCTTTTACTCACTCCAATTTTCTCTATCATTTTTCTATTTTTCCTTCCTTTTCGGTTTCTTTCCTACTTGAATTTCTCCCTCTCACACCTTATGTAGACTATTGTGACTCGTATCAATTGGATCCTATTAATTGTTTCTTCATTGTACTCTTCCTTCATATTTGCCTCTTTCTTGTGTTTATTTTTCTATGGATTGTATTTGGATCATTTTTTCTTTGATCTACTACTATTGTGCTACCATATGGTTGTATGTGGGTTCTTATGGAACCTATTTCAATTCATTGTATCCCTTATGGGCCTCCTCATTATGGTACAAGGAACTATTATCATGCCTAACGCCATGCATGAGATGTCTAGAAGCCTTATGGATGGAATTAAAGTGTAGGAAATAACTACATGAGTGTTAAGGAGACCTTATGCTCTTTCAAGGATTCTTGTTTATGGAAAGATTATTAGTACTTTTCTATGAATACCAATTATCACATTAACGAGACTAAGGATAGTAATATGACTAGTAATATGTTTTTTCCAAGAAGGGATATAGATGTAGTTATTAAGACATTGGATAATTTTAGTAATGAAAATATTGAATATCAACATTACCCATCCTCCCCAAAAGGAAAGAAAAAGGATAGCATTGAGGAACCTTTTTTGAGTAAGAAGCCTCATATCTCAAGGGATCCCTTGCATTAACATATTACTCATCATCCATATTTTTATATGCCTTGGTGTTAGAATGATAACTTGTATAAATACATAGCTCCTACTATTTCTATTATTTACAATCTAGTTACCATTAGAAATGGGTGTATCTAGGAAACCAAATTGGGCAGAATAAATCTTCAAGACCTTCCCTTAGCCATCATGGGTTAACTAGAGAATGTGAATACTCAATTAATTCATTCAAGAATAGAAAGTGATGAGAAAGCACATAATGGATGAGCAAATGGATAATTTGAACCCTATGAATATCATCTCCAAAGATATCACATTGTGTTACTATCTCAAGGTTTTCATTTAAAAAATTAGACCCCTCATTCATGATAGTAATCATAGGCTACATCATAATAGCCATGACCCACATCCATCCATTCATCACTTGCATGGTTATAAGCAATTTCCTTTCTTCTCTTTATTTCTACCATCTACACTTCACTTTATTTCGATTCTATTGTATTATGTCATTTTCCTACATTCCATAATTTCTCAGTATTTTTATTGTTAGTAGCCACTCTACTATTTTCTATGATATTCTTGTTTTTTGGTCCATATGGATGCCAGCACACCAGAGAGATTTCAGCACACCATGCTGTCGTCCCAGAACTGCGTTGTCGTCCTTTGGCTAAGAGCTCGTCCGTTTGTCTAGAAAATTGTTGTGACCTACTCTTTCTGATTCTAGAACTTTTGTTGTGTCCCTTGAGGTAGTTTAGGATAGTTTTCCCCTTGGGAATCTCTTGAGAATAAAGCGACTCATGAGTAGTGAATCCCCCTTTTCTACACACACACACATCATCCTCTCCATCTTTTTCCCTCTCACTATCTCTTTATATGTCTCTTACCTTCTTCGTCTCTATCTCTCTATCTCTCTCCCTATCTATCTCTATATCTTTATCTCTTCCTCTATCTACTCTCACTCACTTTATTTCTCTCTCTCCCCCTCTCCCTCTATCTCTTTATATATATCGCTAGATCTCTATATTTCTCTCCCTCTATCTCTCTATCTCTACCTCTCCCTCTCTCTCTTTATATATCTCTCATTATTTATTTGTCTCTCTCCCTCCCACTTTCTCTCTCTCCCATCTCCCCCCCTTCATCTATCTATGTCTCTCTATCCTCTCTCCACCACCCTCTCCTCTTATCTCTCTCTCACCATTTCTTTATGTTTATCTCCCTTTCACTCTTTATCTATCTCTCTCCCCCATCCTCTCTCTCCCACTCTCCATATCTATCTCTCTATCTTCCCTCTCATTATCTTTTACTATCCTCCCTCTCTCTACTTATCTCAATCTCCCTCTACCTCTATATCTTTCTATCTCTATCACCATTTCATTATTTTTCTATCCATCTCCTTCTCACACACACTCTCTCTCCCTCCATTTCTCTCCCATCTCTCTCTATCTCACTCTCACCCTCTCTCCCTCTCCCTCTTTGACTCTATCTCTCTCTATCTCACTCACTCTATCTCTCTTCCATCTCTTTTTCTCGTTCTCTCCCTCTCCCTCTCCATATATTTTTCACCTCTCTCTATATTTCCCTCTGCTTGTACATATCTTTCTATCCTTATCTCACTATCTCTATATATCTCTCCCCTTTTCCCTCTTCCTTATCTCTCTATCTCATCCTCTCCCTCTATATTTCTCTCTCACTATCTCTCTATATGTCTCTTACCCTCTCCCTCTCTATCTCTCTATCTTCTCTCTACATCTCTCTTCTTCCCCACCTTTATCTCTCTCTTACACCATCTCTATCTATCTCTATCCTCCCTCTCTCTTTATCTCTTCCCCCCCTCTCTCTTTCCCTCTTCCACTCAATCTTTATAATTTTGTAAGCTACAAAATGCAAGCACATTTTATGAGCCATAAAACATGCTCATGTTTTCTAGCTCACAAAGTGTGCTCATATTTTGTGGCTTGCAAAATGCACTCATTTTTTTGGCTTACAAAACGTGCTCACATTTTGTGTCTCACAAAATGTTCTTGCATTATTGCTTGGTATTTACCAAGCCATAATGTGATTGTTTTATGTGATTTTGAACATAAAAGGAGTGTGTTGTGTAGAAAATTGGTCATTTGGCCACTTTTTTGTACAACATTTCAATGCAAACACCCAACATTGAGAAGTAATTAATTGATGGAGACTATATATTCTTAATTTGGAAGCTATTGATATCATAAGATTTTTTTTTTTAATTTTAAAATTACTCACATATATCATGAAGGAGATCAAGTAGAAAATTGGATTGCTAATCTCAACATTTAGGAAAGCTATCATGATTATTCAATCATGGGAAAAGGTTAAAGAAATTTCTCACTTTTATTGAACATCAAAAGTTCTTAAAAATATATATTTAAAAAAAATAAGAAGTTAATGCAAGTTCTTTCTTGGATTCTATTTTTTTCAATGGTTTCTTTATTTTGTTTTTTATTGTCATTGGTATTGGAAGATCAAGATCTTCTAAATTTCTATGCATATTTCTATCAATTCTATTGCTTCTGATAAACTTGGTAATGAAATTAATGCTTTTGTTATGGTTTATAATCATGGAGTTGGCTTATCTATCTTTCCAATTGTGATGAGAGTGTTTTCTTTTTGGAGTACAATGGATCAAGGGTGATGGTTGGTGCTTCTAATATTTTCCTTCAAATGCTATTCATATTTTAGATTTAACACTTGGGAGGTATTTGCATATTATTTAAACTCTAACCTTAAAATTTTCAACAATCTTCTTCCTTTGGACATAGATTTGATTTCTTTTCATTTATCCTCTTATTATGGGTCCTTTTGGGGATATTTTTTTTATTATGACAAGTAAAGGAAGGGTTAAGTGTTTTCACCCCTTTTACTAGAAAACTAAGGTAAACATGACAAAAAATAATAGGCCTTACAAATGAGATAAATGATATAAAATAGGTTTTTCAAAAAAAAATAAAAAAAGATATACAAAAATAATTGATGAACTAAATTATGCCTAATTACTTCCCATATAAGTGGGCATGTGAGAAAAGAAGCATAAAATGCAAACTTGAGTCACATTTTTGTGTGATTTCTTACAATTTTACATAGGAGTCCAAATTCTTTCATCATACCCTAAATCATTGATTGATAGTTGGAAAGCATTTGATACTTGGTGAATCTAGATTTTATGAATTTCCTTCTATAAGGGATATTTGAGTTGGGAGGGTGCCTCCTCTTGATGGGTTGTCATAGAAATTTTATTTCTAAACTTATGGTGAATCTAAAGGACATGGTTCTTTTGTTTCCTTGACAAAGAGATGATGTGGGAAAGAATATTTTCACCTTGTGACATGACATGCCAACTTGTGTCTCCTAGTGAAAAATTTTCAACAACATGACCTATATCATAGTATATCAAAAAATGAAATGGAAACCCTTCAAAGTCTACAAGTTGAACCCATTATTTGCCTTAACTATTCAGGTAATGTCTACAAGAAGATACTTGAAGATCTCTAGATCTACTAGAATATTATCATAAGCTATATGAGTAAAAGTTGAATTGACCTTATCTATAGCCAAAAAAATACCTAATGAGTTGTTGATTGCTTGAAATAAGGAGTTTAACCAAATTAAAGTGGAATATTAGGAAACCTAAGTCAATAACACATTGAAAGATTCCCTAAAGGTACTAAATGTCAGATGCTACAATATCAATATGGAATGTGTTGACCCCAAAACCAAAAATGATTAAAAAATGACCTTGTTCTTTGATAGATTCAAACGCTTCAATGAAAACCCTTGAGCACAAGGAAAAATTGTAGACTATCTTCCATGAGTGTTTGGTAGTTGAAAGAGATTCACTTGTTTAGATCTAGAAGACTTGGCAAGAGGTGGTTGAATTTGCTAACCAATACATGCATAGAAAAATAACTCTCACCTTCAATTAGGTTTAGAAACATTTGCTTCATGATATGGAATGGTTTGGTGGTTGGAAAGAATCAAATGAGATTGGAATTATTTATTTCCTAATGAGGATTGGATTATGGTTCTATCATCTTCTAGCATTGGACACTTCCATTCTTTTTCTAATTAGAAGCTTTACAAGCACAAGAAGTGGCCTTTAGTTTTATATGGTCTTCAAACTTGTCATATATAAGCTTATTTTTTATGCTTTATTGGTCTTTCCATTCTAGGTGGTGTAGCTTTGGAATGGTTAAGAATATTATATTTTGATTTGGAGTGGTTATTGACCTTTTTCTATCTCAACTATGGTACTTCAATTTCTATTTATACTATTGATTTTTTTTTACTGCATGAATTAGCATCAAGATATTTCTCAACATGTCTTAGTTTTTCCTCATTCATGTACGCTATTTCTATTTTGGAGTGTATCTCTATGGCTTTGGGCTTTTATCTCACTCCAATTTTCTCTATCATTTTTCTATTTTTTCTTCCTTTTCAGTTTCTTTCCTACTTGAATTTCTCCCTCACACCTTATGTAGACTATTGTGACTCATATCAATTGGATCCTATTAATTGTTTCTTCATTGTATTCTTCCTTCATAGTTGCCTCTTTCTTGTGTTTATTTTTCTATGGATTATTTTTGAATCATTTTTTCTTTGATCTACTACTATTGTGCTACCATATGGTTGTATATGGGTGCTTATGGAATCTATTTCAATTCATTGTATCTCTTATGGGCCTCATTATGGTACAAGGAACTATTATCATGCCTAATGCCATGCATGAGATGTCTAGAAGCCTTATGGATGAAATTCAAGTGTAGGAAATAACTACATGAGTGAGGAGACCTTATGCTCTTTCAAGGACTCTTGTTTATGGAAAGATTATTAGTACTTTTCTATGAATACCAATTATCATATTAACGAGACTAAGGATAGTAATATGACTAGTAATATGTTTTTGCCAAGAAGGGATATAGATGTAGTTATTAAGACTTTGGATAATTTTAGTAATGAAAATATTGAATATCAACATTACCCATCTTCCCCAAAAGGAAAGAAAAAGGCTAGCATTGAGGAACCTTTTTTGAGTAAGAAGGCCCATATCTCAAGGGATCCCTTGCATTAACATACTACTCATCATCCATATTTTTATATGCCTTGGTGTTAGAATGATAACTTGTATAAATCCATAACTCCTATTATTTCTATTATTTACAATCTAGTTACCATTAGAAATGGGTGTATCTAGGAAACCAAATTGGGCAGAATAAATCTTCAAGACCTTACCTTAGCCATCATGGATTAACTAGAGAATGTGAATACTCAATTAATTCATTCAAGAATAGAAAGTGATGAGAAGGCACATAATGGATGAGCAAATGGATAATTTGAACCCTATGAATATCATCTCCAAAGATATCACATTGTGTTACTATCTCAAGGCTTTCGTTTAAAAAATTAGACCCCTCATTCATGATAGTAATCATAGGCTACATCATAATAGCCATGACCCACATCCATGCATTGGTAATCAAAGCATCAAATAGAAAGAAGATTCTATAGCAAATTTTAAATGTTGAACTATGATCTTACTTAAATAATAGTTTTCCTTTGTTGTTTTTATATAATCAACCTCTAGCCTATTTTATAATTGAACAAAATAAATAAATTTATTATTTAAAAAAGAAATACTTTAATATTGATTTGAAAATTATATAGACAATGCACTAAACAAATTCAAAAAAATTTAAATCACATAATAAATTATATTGAATAAATAAATGATATTATTCATTTTTCAAAAGCAATATGACCCAAATCCATGCATTGGTAATCAAAGCATCAAATAGAAAGAAGATTTTATAGCAAATTTTAAATGTTAAACTATGATTCTACTTAAATAATAGTTTTCCTTTGTTGTTTTTATATAATCAACCTCTAGCCTATTTTATAATTGAACAAAATAAATAAATTTATTATTTAAAAAAGAAATACTTTAATATTGATTTGAAAATTATATAGACAATGCACTAAACAAATTCAAAAAAATTTAAATCACATAAAAAATTATATTGAATAAATAAATGATATTATTCATTTTTCAACAGCAATATGACCCAAATCCATGCATTGGTAATCAAAGCATCAAATAGAAAGAAGATTCTATAGAATATTTTAAATGTTCAACTATGATCTTATTTAAATAACAGTTTTCCTTTATTGTCTTTTTATAATTGACCTTTAACCTATTTTATAATTGAATAAAATAAATAAATTTATTATTTAAAAAATAAATACTTTAATATTGATTTGAAAATTATGTAGACAATGCACTAAACAAATTCAAAAAAATTAAGATCACATAAAAAATTATATTGAATAAATAAATGATATTATTCATTTTTCAACAACAACAACAAAAAAAACATTTTTCAACAACAAAAAAAACATACTTTAAAAAATATATATTAAACATATATACTCAATGCCACTTCTAAATTTTTAAAATAACCTATTTTTTAAATCCAAACTATAATAATACATGGTACATATCCTCTAATATAAAATTCGTACAAAAAAATATTCTTTAATATCTTTTAAAACATTAGCGTCCCAACATCTCTATCGGCACATGCTGACTTTGGATAAGAACTTGCAACTTCTCCTCTATTCTTAAAAAAAAATTGCATTTTCCTCGGAGATTTTTAAAGGAAGCAGCCACCTAATTATTTGGCTTTGCATTATACCTTTCAATTAGAAGATGTAAATTGTGCAAAGATGTCAGTTGTTCAAAGGAGTTAGGTAAAGTTTTTAAATTAGTACAGAATTCTAAATTCAACTCCCTTAAAGCTGTGAGTTGTCCAAAGGTGTCAGGGAAAGCTTTTAACTTTTCACACCCACATAAATTCAAGTCCCTTAAAGCTGTGAGTTGTCCAAAGGTGTCAGGCAAAGCTTCTAACTTTTCACACCAAGATAAATTCAAGTCCCTTAAAGCTGTGAGTTGTCCAAAGGTGTCAGGCAAAGCTTTTAACTTTTCACACTGATATAAATTCAAGTTCCTTAAAGCTGTGAGTTGTCCAAAGGTGTCAGGCAAAGCTTCTAACTCGAAACAAGTTTCTAAATTCAAGTCCCTTAAAGCTGTGAGTTGTCCAAAGGTGTCAGGCAAAGCTTCTAACTCGAAACACCCACAAAAATTCAAGGGACTTAAAGCTGTGAGTTGTCCAAAGCTGTCAGGCAAAGCTTTTAACTCTTGACAAAAACCTAATTCCAAGTCCCTTAAAGCTGTGAGTTGTCCAAAGGTGTCAGGCAAAGCTTTTAACTTTTCACACTGATATAAATTCAAGTTCCTTAAAGCTGTGAGTTGTCCAAAGGTGTCAGGCAAAGCTTCTAACATTGAACAACATTTTAAATTCAAGTCCCTTAAAGCTGTGAGTTGTCCAAAGGTGTCAGGCAAAGCTTTTAACTTTAAACAACAAAATAAATTCAAGTCCCTTAAAGCTGTGAGTTGTCCAAAGGTGTTAGGCAAAGCTTCTAACTTTGCACACCCACCTAAATTCAAGTCCCTTAAAGCTGTGAGTTGTCCAAAGGTGTCAGGCAAATTTTGAAGGCCACCACAATTGCACAAGTCTAAATATGTTAAAGTAATTAGCTGTCCAAAAGATTCCGGCAGACATTTTAAACGCGAACACGCTCTCATACTTAGCACCTCTAAAGCAGGCCTTTGACAGATTTCCTGAGGCAGCTCCGACTTTTGTAACACGTCATCTAGAATTAAAATTTTCAATGCCGCTAACTGATTAAACACTAACTGATTAAACACCTCCGGTCGCTCCGACATTTCACTGAACTCTAGTTTTTCCAAAGGCCACGAAGGAGCTCCTGTAATCTGAAAGTTTGTGCATTTAGTGGAATCAAATGGGCAAATGACCTTCATTGACAATAAACTTTTAGGAAGCTGCATAAAGATTCCAATTGTCAGAACATGGCTACCAAACAATCAAAATGTATAAATAATAAAATGTAATTAAAGACAGAAGACTTGCCTTACACAGACTAACTCCACCTTCGGTGAAGAAAGGCCCATGGAACACCCTCAATTTATCAAGCTTCTCCAATTTCACTGGTAATTGAGGAAACTCATAGGATAGCTCAAGAAACTTCAATTCTTCAAATCTCATCTGACTTACTGTCCTCACTTTCGTTCTTTCTCCCAAGGCCAGAACTCTTAATGATTTTCTCATTGGATTTAAGTGGCTTTCGTCAATAACGTGTTCAGATTCCTCGTTAACAAGCCAGACTCCTTTAATTTGATTGAGCCTCTGCAAAAGTACTAAATTTGGTTAGAGTAAATAATTTTAAACTTGTATTCTATCCAATCACGTAATTGGAAGGGACACCTGGGTAAATATACCTGTTCGTCTGCCGCTTCACATAGGGATTTATAATCTAAGATTCTATTCCCTTTTGCTAAGCCAAAAGCCTTTGCTTTGATGATATCATGAACAACTAATTTCTCCCTAAGCGAATCGTAGGTGGAGTACGCATATGACTGCATCAGCCTTTTCTTAGGAGTTGAAGTGACCAATCCTGCCTCAAGAAGAGATGTAACTGCCGTTGCTCCCACAATATACTCCACATCTTCACGATTCGATTTGCTGAAGAAGTAGCATATGTCAAGTAAGGCTTCCTGAATGTACCTTTCCAACTCACCATACACGAAATCAAAAAGGCGTTCGCTCAGTCTTTCTTCTTTGATTTCGTCCCCATTTTCCAAAATTTCCAAGATGTTATCATCAACTCGATAACTTTGCTTATGTAATTGAGCGCCAACAATTGTGAGGGCCAGCGGTACCCCGCTACAAATTTTTAGTATTCTATTTAAATCTTCTTCTTTGATGGTTGAACGTTGAGTTGGATCTTTTAACAAAATTTTCAATGCATCTTGATCGGGCAGAGGGTTGAGACAATAGTCATTGCGCACCAGGTTGGGCTGCTCTTTAAACATATCTGTAGCTGCTAAATTTCGTGTTGTTACCAGAATTCTGCTACCTTGGGGAAGGCCTCCCAAGTCCTCCGGCAGAAGTTTTTTCAGGTCTGCTGACCGTAATGCATTATCAATGAAAAGAAAAATAGGTTTTTCTTTTTGACATTTAAAAGCTTCCATCAGACGATGTTGACCATCTTTGTGATCTCTTAACTCTATCCGTTGCCCACCATTATAATCTTTAAAACAGTCTTTCAAAATTTGCTGCTGTGATTTTGTTAAATCGTTCATCTCTTGCTCTTGAAATATTTCAAGCCTAGTATATTTATATTTCTTGAGATCCGTCTTTGAAACCACAGCTTCTGCGACTGTAGTCTTTCCGAGGCCCCCACAACCATAAATTACTACTGCAAGCGATGACTGGTCTGTGGTTGTCAGAAGATCAAGTATTGCATTCACTTGCTCGTCAATCCCAACTGTTGAGTGACAAACAAATATGTTAGGATAAGTTTTGCAGTGCTGAACTTGTATGTAGTATTATACTAAATAAATTAAAGATATATAAACAGAGCTATAAACAAAGCGGTGCTCCATTATAAAGGCCATAAACATTGAAGCATGAACAGCTTTTAGGAAATTAACTGAGAAGGTGAAGATCTACATTTCTCAAATGCAAGATACATTTTGCATTTAAGCGATAAGGAATTTACCATTTCAAAACAGCAATCTTGAAATGGTCTGGAGACCATAGTTTTTAGTAGGTAAGGTAAACTGAATTATCATCTAGTACTGGAGTATTATTCATCACAAATTTTCATGACTAAATAAATAATAATAAATTCTACAATAATAAGAAATACTTTAAAACTGTTATTTTATAAAAGTTGAGGGAAAAGTTTTTTTTATCTATCATTTGTCATTTAATTTAATTTGTTTTTTATCTATTATTTGTCATTTAATTACATTTAATTTAATTTGTTTTTTATCTATCATTTGTCATTTATTTCAATTTTAGTGACATGAACCCATCTTGAATTATACTAATTTTATCATTCTAGATTGAATGGTAAGTATAATTTTATTCTTTAAAGAGAATTATATTTATGATTATGTCTTCTTTATTCAAAACATTCTTTTGTTCATCCCAAGTCAGCTCTCTTACCAAATTTTGATCATAATCAACCAAATTATTTAAATTTAATGTATAGGATGTCTTATTTAAAGTCAAGCCCTAGAAAACTAGAAATCATCTTGGAATTTGAAAATAACTTATTTAAATTAAATCAAAAGAAAGTGAGACATCTGACATTGCAATTGAACAAATATTATACATAAGAAACTACATTGATATATATTTTGTCTTTAAATCTTATAATTTAAAACTTTAAAAGTGACTATCTTAGACCTAGGAAGGCTTCATGTTTTAACACTTGCACATGAGACTCTCCAAGTTACTTTATAGCACCACACCAAATTCAAAAAGAATGTATCATCATAGATATTAAGACTCAGAAGTGAGCAATACAAAAAGATAAAATCACATCTAGAAAGAGTAAATCATACAAGATCAAGAAAACTATTAACCGAAGAATAGACAATTGTCAAGTGAATCTTTATTGGCCTATCATTTATGACCCCAACTTTTGTACTTCCAATAAGATAAAATATTTCTTTTTAAATTTCAAAGTTTCTTTTCTTTGATCAATTGGACAAGAATATTACATTTAGAAATTGCATGATAAGTTGAAGGAAAAAATTACATGGGGATATTTAATTTGAATATTTTGCACGGGGTTAAATTTTTTCATGAGTGCATGTTTCAAAAGAGAATTATTTTAATCAAATTCTTGCAACAAAAATGTACTAACAAAAGAGTTTACAGAAACAAATAGAGAGTAATACATATTATAGCATTGATTGATCTAAAGGAGGGCAATGTTTGCATAAAGAAAACACGGAGTACAAATGATATATACAATGCATTTTATAAGGGGAAAATTTAGCACACTCTATTTTAATATGAAAGGGGAATATATATTTTATAAAAGTTTCAAAATCTAAGTATGGTCTTAAAAATACTTCATTTTTTTCTTAATCAAAATTTATAATGAGGGTTTGGGAGTTGCAAAAAATATTATGAGAAAATGTGGTCTTAAATATAAGGATTATGTGAGTTCTTTTGTTTCTAATTATTTTAAACTCATCCACTTTATGTCTAGTAGTACTTTAATCCAATCCTTTTTGAGTCTTAAGATGTGTGCTCATAGATTCCAACCCTCTTAGATGTCCATAATTTGACCCAAAATATTTGTTAGTTTTCAAAACTATGGGTCTAAAATCCTAAAACATCTCTTACCTTCAAGCCCAAGGATTTATTTTTAAGAAGGTAAAATTGAGGTTCACCAATAAACTATAGAGGGTTCAAGGAAAATGAATGAGAGTGAATAGTATCCCCTACACTTTGGACTTAGTTGGATGTATGAGGGTGTTCCTAGAGGTAATATTTCATAATATTTAACTACAACTAAAGATATTACATAATAAGAAAGTATTAGTAGTATGTAGAAGTATGATTTGACCCTAAATTTTATCACTAGATCAAATACAAACCTACTTTTATGACCTCCATTAAACGAATATAGACATGTAAAGAATGACCCACCAAAATAAAAACTAGTAAGCCTCGATTAAGATATTTCCTTGGATATTTAACACTAAATTATGAAATGCATAGAAACCTACTTTTACTCCTATATTATTGGTGAATGATTTTGTTCATTTTAAGAAAATTAAGGGTCAAATTTTCAAGACTAGTGCCTTATGTGGGTTATAGAGTTGCATTCAACTGTATGAACAAAACATGAGAAATAACAATGAATGTATGATACCAAGAAATCAAGTGTAAAGAATTGTTCTCCAAATGTGAAAAAACACAAATATAATAAGAAATTGACCATTATAAATATAATTTATATTTAATTAAAATATTGTGGAACTTATCAAATTTATATTACAATCATACTAAAAATGTGGATAAAGAAATCTATAAACAAGGAGAAACTTATATTTTTTCTTAGAAGTCTGTAAAATGTCTACAACTAGGCAAGGAGACATAAGATTTTACATATATATGCTTCAATTAGCTACCTCTCTACAACTTTTAGAATGTGCATCCCAAATGGTGAATAGATATGTAGTTGTTGAAACCCTATAATACCCTCTACAACCTATGTTCTATGGAAATAAGAATGACAAAAACTTTTAATGTGGAATAAAATTTTATTTATAGTTCACATGTCCCTATCATTTAGGACATGGATCTATCTTGCAGGATTCTCCCAAGACCATGGATGTCACATGTGGGAGTTATCTAGATTCATGGGACCTCAGAAATCAATGGAAGATATTAAGTGCAAGTTGAAGAGGGTGATTGGAACCTCAATGATCATATTTGTGGTAGCATAGTCACCCCTATTGTATGCAATTAGATATCCTTGAAAAATGATGGAATTAGATTTGAATAGATGTATTTTAGGAAAGAAAGGAGCAATTGGTGGTTTTAGGGTCAAATTTGGTATCAATGGAGTGATAGGAAAGCATTTAATGTATGTGAAGTAGGATTTCAAGGGTTTCTATGCCAAAGCTAGCCACTTGATAATTTTTAGGTGGGCCTTATAAAAAAATTGAGTATTTAGGTATCTAGCAAGAGTCCAAGTCTCAAAGGGACTTGAGGAATTGGAAAGGATTAACCAATTCAAGTGAACTAAGAGTAGGGAGGGAAATGGAATTTTGAACATAATAGAAGGGTTGGGTTTTGGGGGTTAGGAGGAACTTGGGAGAAGGCGATCAAGAAAAGGAGACGGCCAAGGTTAGGTAGAGAACATGGACCAAGACCAAAAGTATTAGAGGAAGGATTAGGCTATGGGCCTAAGGAGGAAATAGGGACCAACAAGAGAGCATAGACCAATAATAGAACCTCATGGGGGTGAGAAATACATAGCCATGGGGAGTGGAGGAAAAGAGGGATCACTTGGACTAAAAGGAAGAGGATTGCAAGGTTTAGGGACTAGGGAAAACCTAGCATCAAGGACATGGTGCCAAGGTTTGGATTCCAAAAGTTCTAGGTTCTAAGAAGAAGTGCATAAAAATAGGATTGGAGGTTTCTTGGATCTTAAGAGTTTCAAATTTTCATGAGTGGAGTGCATGTGACAATTCAGTCTAATGCAAATGGGTGGGGATGAAGGTTTTAAGGGAAACTAGAACCCTTGGACTTGGTCCTTAGATCTAAAGTTTTCCTACAATCTTATAGCCTATGGAAGGGAAATCAAAGACCATAAACACATAAACACACCCAAGACCCATATTGAACAATTGGAAAAAATAAAGGGGGACCCATTTAGGTTTTCTCTAATAAATTGTCAATGGTATATAACTAGGTAGGTGCACAAAAGGATTTAAACTTAGCTAATTATTAAATTTTATAAGTCCCACAAATTTGAGCATCAATAGTGGCTCTAGTTTGGGGTCACATGTGCCTCTTGTATGCATAGTGACAATCTATATATGTCTAAGAGTAAACAAAAATAGGGTACCAAAAGGAGATGGGATAAAAAAATTTCTTCATGTTTAAACAAGGATCATGATTATACAACTACACATACAACACAATGTTTAAAAGATGAGAAACAACATGAAATAAAATATAATATGTAAAGGGTGAAACCAACCCTTATAAAAGCGCTACTAATCAAAAGTATCATGGATCAACAACCACACCAATTCTTTGGCCGATCGCTTGAGGTACTATGCACAATCATGATACCCCTTAGAGTATTTATATGGCCATGTCATGGGCCATATTATTCTCCACCCAAATAATTGAGTGAAAACACATTTTTACTATTCCCTAACATCAACACATACATCCAAAGCTACAAATTAGGTGCTCATTGTTAACTATCATTCTATCTAGGGTATAGCTCATGTTATTCAAGAAAAATATTATATGTCTACCTCTTGGGTCATTAGATTCAAGTAAGAAAAGGTGGATGCATATTTTAAATATATGACTCACTAAATTTTATTGCATCTAGACTTGCACAACATTATGTAGTAGAATGCACACAAGAGGCATCGAGCTAATTGGTGCATCAATGTATTCTTAACGAATTACCTCAAATGAGATCCTACCCATATCTTCTTCAAATATTATCTTATCATCCCATGGTGCAAATATCAACTTTCCATCATGTGATGACCTATTGATCAATGAAATGGGTTGTTCATACTCATAATCATTCATTTCGATCATAACAATAGTAGCTTATGATGTGGTAGAGAGGAAAAATGAGAATGTTTAGAAAAAAAAATAAACTTACCAAAGTTGGTGTACCTTGAATAATTTCCTTGGTTTGCAAATACACATCAGCCAACTCCTTTCTCCAAGTGATTGATTCGTCATTTTCCTCTTCAAAAGGAATAAGGAAAACGAGGAAACTAATAATGGTCTCTTCATCATCATGACTTCCAAAGAGAAAATTTGAACTATATTTTTTAGATGAAGTTTTCTAATATTGCAATTGTCCACTTTAATGTGTAGATATTCCTCTTTACTCTATATGGTGACCTTTTCACAAGATATGTTCATTTGATCATATGGGAATATCAATTCATTTGCATCAAATATGCAAGGAATTTCTTGATTGCAAGAAGAAATATTTGTTTCCTCCAACTCATTTCTTACACATAGCACTTCTAGTGGATAGGGTTGAAAAAATTGAGCCTCATCAATTGAATTTTCTCCCTCATGAGCTTCATGTTCATGATTTACTAGCACCTCTTTTATTTATAATACTCATTGTTGCATCAAAATCTTATTTTTCTCTATCACCTTCTATGTAATATTATTTTCCCTAATTTTATCCTCTACTCATTGTAAGTTCTCACTACTACACATCAAAATTATACTTAATCTACCAACACTATCACTTTTTTGTGCATGCACATGTTCATCCTCTAGCTATTATTCTTTTTTGGGCCTACCTAACTATTACATCTATAAGGGATACCTTATCTTCACATTGAGCTTTAGATTATTGGTATGTCTTGATGAGCTCTCTTTAAAAAAAATTTGTAAGTTAGTAACTTATATTGATATGGATCAACAATATATTCATCTTGAAACTCTAATTCTACTACATCATACTCACTACATTCATCATTCTCATCTTCATAGTGCTAAAAAAAAAAAATGTATGGAATATTTTCCTCTTTGATCACTTAGTACAAATTTGAATTCCTAGGAGTAGCAAGTTGAGCTTTTTAAAATTATAGCTCTACAAGAAGGGCCAGTGTTCTTTCTCAAGGTGATATAACACATCTTCTTCATGTTTAAATTCTTCTCCATATGAAAAAATAGGAGAAATAGGATAACAAACAATAGCATGTATTTCCACATCTTGAGGTCTCATGCTAAAATTTTGAGTCTCTTGTAGTTCATGTTTTTCTATAATTTCTTGTTCCCCTTTTTTTATGTGCTCTAACAATTATTTTTGTTCAATATCAGTTTTAGATGACATACTTTGAGAAGTAGGACATGTGTGAGGGAATGTGCATCATAATATTGATCCCAATATTTTTGACCAATAGTCATATTATCTATTTATATATGAGCTTCCTTATCACTATGATCTTCATAATCATCATATTAATTTTTTTCATTTCTTCTCATTAGGAGAACACATACATTTTAATGTTTCTCTTTGAGTTTCCAATAGTTCAAGGTGTGCCAGTTCTTTTTTTGAATTTCATCTTCACATGAAATGGTGGGAAAGAGGTATATTTGTCATCAATTTCCTAATATTTGAAAATATTGCATACACATATCAAGGATTTTATCCATGTTTCCTCTACCAATAACCATATCATAACCTTATATATGGGCCTTCTAGGAATCAAATACTATCAAAAAAAAACTAGCACGTCAAGTTTAAGGAATAAAATATGGTACTCCTATTCATCTTCACATTTATATTCTATACTAGGAAAGGTAGGATAGTGGCCATCAAAATATGTTAATAAATCTTGATACTACATGTCATGACTTTTTCAATACTCATCAATCACTCTACACACCTTTCTCCAAAAAGTATATCTTCTCATTTCATCTCATAATCTAACCACTGTTTCTTTTATGTTTTTTTTATTATTTTATTAACTAAACTTTAAAAAGTGCACAAGTACTATTCTCTAGAATCTACACATGAATTATCTCTACCTCAAGTTCCTACTTATGAAATTTGATAGCTAGGTCTAAATACATCATTATTTTGATATTTCCATGCCAAATGTTTTCATGCATGAGATGAGATGCATATTATTCTTTATTATTAGTACCTAGGCTACCTTCTTATATTCATCTCAAAATCTTGTAATTTGTTGATTTTGAGTTTAATAAAAAAATATATCTAGGTAAGTGCAAGAAGTTGGGTTCACTTTTAGGGGAATTTTCAAGCTTGAAAAAAATATTGAGAAAAATAGTTATTGATTTTATAAAATGGGTACCCATTTTAAAATAAGTATCCATTTGTAAATATATTATAATCCTACTCTTTTTTGGAATGGGTTTGTATTTTATAGTGGGTAGGTGCATTTCATAAAATTTGGAATTAGAAACCAATGAGTTTTCTTTTATTTTAGGCTTAGAAACACTCCTTGACCTTGGACCTATAAGTACAATGTCATGAAAACATCAAGAGAAAAAATGACTTTGGCAATACAGCTAACAACTTTTTTAAGAATTTTTTATGAAAATAAAATTATTATAGATGACAATTTCTAGTTTTTAAATATGTATTGTTTTATGATTGATTTCATTTTTCTAGTTTTTAATTAATTTATGAGGAGACTAGTCCATAAAATTGAAATTTCAAGTGTTTTTATTTTTTTAATTACTTTAAATTTTTTAAGTTTCTTTTAAAAAAATTATGTCATCAATCTACAGACAATTCTTTACACAATGAAACAAAATCAAAAAATTATTAGTTTAGCTCAATTTTTTTAATTAATTTTTGAGGAAACTATTCCATAAACTTGGAAGAGGTACAATTTTATCCCAACAACTAAAAATTTAAAGTACCAATAAAAAACATGTTTCACTATCATTTTACTACACCTTTACATTGGCATAAGTGGATAGGCTACCAACTTATCCAACCCCATAGTTATAAATTTGACCTACAAAGGCCTTTAAGATGTTTCTAATTACCTATAACTTGGAAATGGATAAACCATCCCTAGAAATGACTAAATCATCTTTGGAAAAAGATACATTATCCTTGGTAATAGTTTCAACTATTGACATGAGTTGACAACTAAGAAAACTCACCAATAAAATAGATGGCTATAAATTTCTAGCAAAAATAATACAATTTTTTAATGAATATTATCAAACTATTCAAAGTGAATTTTAATTTAACATATCCTCAACAATGGCACCATTTGTCAATTCCCAAAATTGTAGGTCAAAAATTATAGAACACCTATTACCTTCAAGGCTAGGAATTTTTCATCAAGTAGCTTAAATATGGGTTCATCAAAAGATTATGGAGGGTTATATGCAAAAAAAATGAGTGGATAATCTCTCCTACACTTTATGCTCAGCTATATAACCTAGGAGGGTGCTCCTAGAGGTAATATTTAATAAGATTTAACCACAATGAAAGATATTACATGATAAAAAAAAATATAATAGTATCCAAATGTATTCTATGAAAATTCCTTCACTAGATAAAAGAATAACCTACTATATGACCAAGATAAAAACTACTAAGGATCACTAAAGATATTTCCCTAGATATAACACTAAATCATGAAATCCATGGAAACCTACTTCTTACTCAAGTATATTATTGGTGAAAAATTATTTTATTCATTTTAAGCATATATGGAGAATTAAATTTTTAATACCAATGCCTTATGTGGGTTACAAAATTGTATGATTCAACCATACCAAAAGCACATGAGAAATAACATCAAAGGTATGATATGAAGCAATAAAGTCTACCCAACTTGCAACAATTCATATATAATAAGTAAATGGCCATTACAAAGATAATTTGTAGTAAGTTAAAGTGATATGACCCTTATTAGATTCATATAATAGTCACACAAAAAAAATTGGAGAGGGGAAACTACAAACAAGGAGCAATTTGTTACACCTCTTTGCTCAATTATCCAAAATACCTACAATTAGTTGAGACACAATATTACATATATTTGTTTCAATCAACTACTTGTTTGTAACTTTTGGAATGCAAGTTAGCCATATGAAATACGAATAAACAACCATTTTAATTTGGAATGAACTTGTACTTATATCTCACATGTCCATGGCATTTGCAATAGGTTTAAGTGGAAGAGGAAATTATAGATTTGGTGTGTAGGATTTCTCAATTATATGGATGTCACATATAGAAGTCACCTAGATTTGTGTGACCTCAATAATCAATGGTATAAATGATCATATTTATGATGGTGTGATTGCTCGTATTTTATGTAATTAAATCTCCATGAGAAATCATGCCATTAAGTTTGAATAGATGTATTTTTGGTAGTAAGGGAGGAATTGGAGTTTGTAGGGTCAAATAAAACACCAATGGAGTGGTGGGTGAGCCATAAATGTAGGTGAAATATGGTTTTGATGGCCTTTGGATCAGTTTTAGCTACTTGACATATTTTTAGGTCCAAAAGGGACCTTCAAATGAAAACTTGAGTATTTAGGTGCCTGATAGGAGTCTAGGTCAAGGAGGTACCTGAGCAATTATAAAGGATGAAGAAATCCAAGAGTCAACAGTGGGGATGGGAATGCAACTTGGAACACAATAGAAGGATTAGATGTTAGGGGTAAAGGAGAATTTTGGCACTAGAAATTTGAGAAAAAGGGAAGGTTAGAGATCAAGTACAAAACATGGATCAATACAAAAAGGATCAAAGAAATGATTGATTCAAACATTTGAGGAAACAAATATTACGAAGATATGGGATGAGTCCCATGTGCAAGAAGGGGTCACATATAAAAAATGAGAGTGTCATGGGGAGCAAGAGACATGAAGTCATACGGAGTAGAAGAAAAGAGGGATCAAGGACTAGGAGGAAGAATACAGTGAGGTTAAGGCCCTAGGGTATGCCTATCTAATTGGTGACATGGTGCTAGGATTAGGGTTCTTCTTAGAGTTTCAATCTCTAGGGGGGGAGACATGATGGATTTGGATCAAGGGTAAGAGGGTTTTGAAGAGTTCTAAAGGTTATGGGAAAGGGAAGGAGTGCATGAGGGGGCCAAGACTTGAGGGATGGAAAAAAGGATGAGTGAAGATTTGGGCATGAAGAGGATTAGGAACTAGAATGATGCTAAATTATGACTTCCTCCTAAAGATTTTGGCTTCAAGGGGACAAAGAGGAAATGATAGAAAATATAGGGAATGGGAGCATTAGATAGACTTGGCACCCAAGGATTGGTTACCAAGGTCTAGTGTCCATTTTCAATCCCAGGGCCTAATGGGGATGGGAGAAGGAGAGAGAAAATTTAAACGAGTGGGGTTGATAGTTTTGGGGGAACTTGGGACTTGAGAGTTGGTTCTTATATCCCAAGTCTATACACAATTCAGTAGCCCAAGGAAGGACAAGGGGAGACTAGAAACCTAAAAACACACTCATGACCTAGACTAAACAATTAGCAACCATGGAAGGGGGGCCCACTCAATATTTATTTGATTAGTTATTAATGGTTAGTGACTAGCGAAGGTGCACAAAAGGAGACAAAACTTAGCCAAATATACATTTTAGGAGGCTTGTAGATCTAGGAATCAATACTATTCTCTCATTATAATTGTCATGAACATATTTTATTATATTAAATTTTAATCTAAATCTATGTTCATTTTATGGTAAAAAAATATACTTCTTCCCACTATTCCTAAAAGGTGGTATTGATACTTGTGCTACATGTTGATAACTCTTACTTTTAATTCCTATTGGGAATGCTTAAATTATTACTACAAATGATTCAAATTTAACACCACTATCAAAGATTGTACTAGATGTTGTTGTTGAGTATTTTTATTATTACATAGTTTATATTATTTGGGAGGACATTTTCTTTTGATCAAATTTGGCATTATATGGGGATTCTTCAGTAACCAATTCTACTATGTTTTAAATATTTTTAATCTACAGTAAATTTCAATTAGAGGATGTTGTACTTGGTGTGATTTCAAATATCAATGTCCTGAGGTTGGTGATTATTACATGGTCTTTTGTTGCTCAATTTGTGTGATCTTATTTTTTAGTGCATGTGGCCTCTTAAGTTAAGGAATTGAATGAGCGGCTTAACTAAAAAAAATATTAAGTTGAAATATTAAAAGGGTAAGTTAGTGGATAATTGTGATAGAAACCTAAATGGGAATCATTGAGTTCATGCATTTGGGATTAGTAATTTATATACATATGTTTTGGTATTTCCATATGGGGGGTCCATATGGTGTTATCTTAATCTACTCTTTGTTCATCAATAATATATTTTAAGCATGATCCTATATCATCAATCATGGGGGAATGTTGTGTGTATGCCATATATGAATGGAGATTTTTGTGGCATAATGACATGATGTTGTTGAGAGGACTTGTGTTGTGGTTTTACTCAAATACTTCTATTGTGATGTAAATTCCTATGGATACTTCTATTTCTGTACAAATTCATATTTAAAATTTCTTATGTTGTACTAATTGTAAATCTAGATTGATTGTGTGAGTTCTTGAAATGCACAAGTATGAGTGATATGTTACACATGGTGATTAGTTGGTTAATTAATTGGTAATGTTAAGACATATTTTTTGTAACTTCTTATATATTGGGTCCTTCATATAAATAATTGGCTAGACATTGTATATGTTTTGGTTGATGCACTTCTTATTATTGTATTTCTATTACCAATTTTGAGACACATTACCATATTTCAAAAATTATAGTTCTCAAATATTTATTTGGTGGATAGTTTCAAAAAATGCAAATGTTCCTCTTGACTATGTACTTCTTTAATTTGGGTGCAACCATATTTTTACCTAATGAGGGGTTAATCTTTCCTTGAGAAGTATTGATCAAATTTGATCATTTAAATGTGAACATGATGATATAAAAATCTAGTCTTTTAAGGATAGTGATGATATACATATTGTAGGGTGAAAGTACAAATTTGTGTCACACTTTTATAAAGAAACATTCAACACTAATCCAACTTTTAAACTTGAATCACTAAAAAGTGGCATATACGATTTGAATTTTGAAATGATGTATACTAATAAAATGTGTATTTTTTAATATATTTTATTTACTTTTTGAAAAAATTAAGAAATTATTTTAAAATATTTTTTTATAAATTAATAGTATAATTTAGTTGTTGATGAAATGTTGAAAAATGAAATTACATGAGATGTCAAACTTTATATAGTAAAACTTATATTTTTCTTTCAATTTTTTTGTGTTTTTATAACCTAAATATTTAGTGCATGGATATATATTTTTTCCAATTTTGATAAATATATATTTTTCAATAAATATTAAAATGTGTGCATTAAAATGTAGTTGTTTCCATTTGACGCCAACTTTTACATTAAATATTTATCTTGAAAACAGAAAGAAATTAAAACAAAAAAAAAAATTATACTATTTTGATATAGATTCTTTTATCTAGTGCATCATAATTTTTTTTTTTTAAATTATAATTTTTAGTATTTTTTTAATTTTTTTTTTATTCAAGGGGTAAACACTTTTGAATGGAGCTATGACCTAAAATACAACCATTCAACAATACCACCCAATGGAGTTTGAACCTTGTGGCAAGAACAACAATGCCACCTATAAACCATCACACCATGCCAATATCGGCAATTTTTAGTATTTTTTGTTGACATGGTAATCAACCTAATATATTATGTTTTTTTTTTTTGTTTTTTTTGGTTGCTCAGGAGGTATCTAACCTACTTTTAGTAAAAAATATAAATAATAATTATACTATTCAAATATATATATTTGAAAACTACACTTATAGATCTACAAAAAGGTACTTTTTATATTTTAAAAAAAATTACTTACATGAGTAGGGGTTGTTGAAACATCAAGTTTTTCAAATAATCATATTTTTCGGTAAATTGGCTCAACATAGTATTACATATGCATTTAGCCTATAATTTTAGCTGGAAAAGTTGTGGAAATATCCAACTTAGCTACAATTAATCTTAATAGGTCGTGTCTTTGACCAAAAATTATTTTTTAGTTAGAACTACTAAAATTTAGTTCTACTAATAAGTTGGCCAAAAGTGTGATACAACTTTGTATTTTTACCTTCTTGTATAGAAAAATGTATCCATTTACATTTTCACATTTTTTTGGGCCCTCCCTACTAAAATTGGGTTTCTTTATGCCTTATTTGGTCCTATTTTGCATCCGCAAGCCTTATTTAATGTATTTGTCTAAGGATAATCCTGAAATTTGTTAAATGACAAATCATAATTCATGTTTTTGGGTTGTGTTCCAAATCTGGTGATCTGGGACTCATACCCCTCCTTGGGCGTATGGGTCTTGTTGGATGTTGTGGATGTGTTGCTAATATGTGGTTATCATTGATGTCAACACTATTAGCATTTGGTGTACTAAAGGTTGTATATGTCAAAGATATTGAGAAAATTATAAATGAAAGTGTTACAAGTTCTCTGTGAAACTGTGCAGGTCTTGAAGGCATCTTGTTCTTTATGTTGAAATTAAGCTACTGTGGACTAAAGGGTTTTCTGATGAGTGTATCTAGATCATCTACCAGAAGTTTCAAAGGCCTGCATATATATTTGATCATGTTGTGGTCTGACAATGTTTAAGTGGCCTCTATTAGTGTTCTTCAATGAAGTTTATGTGTTTATGGAAATCTCATTTGCTTCAGATGTTTCTCTATTGTTTCCTACTATTATTAGATGTTTCTAGATCATGTTTTATCTTTGTGGTACGTCCACATTCATCGATGTACTTGTGGTTAGAAATTTTTCATGTGGATGTTCGTTTTTTCTTGTTCTTGGACCACATGTTGATGGTAGCATGTTGTGGATCGTCGAGATGAAATTAATTGAAGTCTTTTTGTGTTGGAGTTTTAAATTTGCGTCTCCACTATGTTGTGGCCAACCTTGGTGAGTTCACATTAAAACTTTATTTATAAATTTGGGGCCGACATTGCAAATATGTTTTATTTTCCTAACCGACTAAGTTGTTGATGAAATCTCATATAGCGGATATATAAGAGTGATTGTTTCATCAGTGTTGTGTGTTGGAAAAGTGTTGAGTGTGATCTTATGTGTGTATGTGTGAATATCATTTGATTACAGAGCAAAGTGTGAAGAAGGTTGAGCGAAGTGTGAAGTAGTTTGTGAACGAGTTTTCTATGCTTAATTGGAACTGTAATTAAGCTTGTGGAGATTCTATTCTTTCAATTCATACCCTTCGAATTATTTTAATCCTATTTTGTATTGTTGGGTAGAGAGCCCCTTTTGTATTTGAGTAGTGAGTTATAGGCAGTGTGCCTGAATGCATGTGCATTCCCTTTTTATTTCTCATTATACTTTTAACAAGGTATAATTTTGTGAACTAACATTCATCATGGTTTTTCCCCTAAAAGGGTTTTGACATAAGAAAATCTTCATGTTTTCTATCTCTCTGATGTGTTAGGATATGTGTAGGACCATCATAGAAAAAATAGGCCCTTAAGTGGCCATAAAATTCAAAAAAATCAAAATTAAGCAACTTGATGTATAAAATTGAGTAAGCTACCTATATTATTTCAAAAATATGTAAGAATAGAATTCGTATAAAATTGAATGTAGTTTCTAAACTACTAGGTTTATTTAAAAAAAGAAAAAATATCTATTTGGTTAAAATTTGAAATTTCAATGTAGTAGCACTTAAATTTTAGGGAAAAAATAAGAAGTAGGTGTCTATCTAACCACCTTAACCACAATAAAATGATAATATTTTTTTATAAGATTTTAGAAATAATTAGAGGACTCATGTCCCAATGTGATGCATATTTTTTTGTAATTTTTTTATAAATAAATAATTAATTATGAATTTTTTATTACAAATTTTAGAAAATATAAAAGCTTGTATGTCTGACCACCTTAACTTGGTCAAAACTTCATGAAATTCAATTTTATTTTTTTTAATCCTATATTATGTAAAACATAGAATGTGACACATGTTTCGGATTTAAAAATTATGATATTGTTTGAAATCTATAGATGTTTTTCAATCAGCCTATCAATCAGGACTTTAGACATAATTCAAAAAGAAAATGAATAATAATTATTTATTAAATTCAAAGTAAAGCATAATTTCTACTAGTGGAAAGCTGAGAATATCCTTTAAAAACTTTTTTCATTTTATCAATTTTGGGTTTAAAAAAAGTCATCAGCCACATACCCTACAAATACCCATCATATTGTCACTTTTTGGCCCATCATGATCCTGCACATACTCGTTAATTACTTATGGTTAATTGCTTATTCATCAGATATGAGATTCAGTTAAGTAAAGTTTGAAAAGTTTGTTATTCTGCTACAACCGATTCACCCCCCCTTAGTTGTATGTCCTTATTTTTCCAACAATTGGTATCATAGTAGGTTCCTCTAAAAAATTTTGAAAGCTTGAGGTGATCCGAGATGGCAACATTCAAGAAGGACAGTGAGCCCCTTTTGTATTTGAGCAGTGAGCTCTAAGCAGTGTGCTTAAATGCATGTGCATTCCCTTTTTATTTCTCATTATACTTTTAACAGGGTATAATCTTGTGGACAAACATCCACTGTGGTTTTTTCCCTAATGGGGTTTCCACGTAAGAAAATATTTGTGTTCTCTATCTCTCTGATGTGTTAATTGCTTATTCATCAGATCTAAGATTTAGTTAAGTTTGAAAAGTTTATTATTCGGTTACAATTGATTCACCCCCCCTCTCAGTTTTTTGTCCTTATTTTGTCAACAATTGGTATCAAAGCAGGTTCCTCTGAAGAAGTCTGAAACCTTGAGGTGATCCGAGATGGCAACATTCAAGAAGGATAGTCCAAGATTCGATGGAACTAACTACTCACTGTGAAAACTCAAGATGCAATGTCACCTAAGGTGTATTGGTGAAGCCTACTGGAAGATTACAAAAAGATCCATATGTTATTCCTCAAAATGTTCCTTCCACTACTGATGAAATCAAAGATGCTAAAAATAATATCAGGGCTATAGAAGCCTTGGTGAGTGCTTTAACAAATTCAAAGATGGCTAATGTGGTAGGACTGTAGACAGCTCATGAGATTTGGATGAAGCTGGATACTTTCTATGAAGGAGATGCACAGGTGAAGATGGCTAAGCTATAGAATCTAAAAGGCAAGTATGAAAATTTGAAAATGAGTGAAGATGAAAATATCACCTCTTTTATGCAAAAAGTAAATGAAATAGTGATGGGTATTACATGTGTTGGTGGTTCTCTAGATGAGAATGAAATTGTGGCTAAGATACCCGAATCCTTGCCTTCCTCCAACAAAGTGAAGGCTCGTGCTATTGAAGAGCTCAGATCAGTAACAAAGATGTCAAGAGACACGCTGGTTGGTAAGCTTGTTGATTTTGAATTAAGTGAATTTGGTGAATCTATTCCAAAGACTGAATCTACATTCAAGGCTACTGTATCCGAAAGTAACGAGCAAAGATATAGTCTGGGAGAGAGTTCCAAAAAGATATCCGAGTATGATGAAGAATTGAAGTAGATTGAAGACAAAGAAAGAGAGGTAGAAGAATTGGAAGCACTAATTATAAAGAAAGAAGGCAGAGGGAAAGGTAAGTATGAAGGAGTATTACCTATTAAATGTTTTTCATGCAGTAAAATAGGTCATTTTGCATCAATATGTCCTAAAAGAGTCCCTAGAACTAAGCCTGACAAGTTTAGATTCCAAAAGAAATGTTACTTTGTTGAAGAAGAAGTGACTAATGATGAGTCTGATAAAGATACTAGAAATGAAGATGAATGGGTTTTCATTGCTACTATTGAAAATAGTCTTGTGGCTATTGAAGATGAGAAATATCTTGCAGCTAGAGTTGAAGAAAAGGATGAGTAGGTTATTGATATTGGATTCTCACATCATATGACTGGTGATAAAAAGAAATTTGTAAGTCTAGAGAAATATAATGGTGGTGTTGTAAGATTTGGAGACAACAATGCTAGTGTGATTAATGGCAAAGGTTCTATTTGTCTTGTTGGTAAGGATAACACTGATGATGTTCTTTATGTTGAAAGCTTGAAGCACAATCTTTTGAGTGTTGGATAGATGGTGGGAAAAGGATATGATCTACAATTCAAAAATGGAAGATGCAAGATACGTGGAAGTTCTGGCAATATGATTACTGATGGTAAACAGACAAAAGGTAATATTTTTCACCTGAATACTACTAGTGGGAGTTGTTTAATTGCTCAAGTAGATGAAAGCTGGTTGTGGCATAGAAGGTTGTGTCATGTAAATTTTGATAAAATTTTCAAAGTAAGTTCCACTCAAGCAGTAAGTTAGTGAAGCTTGCTAACACAATTTGTAAGGAATGTCAGATGGGTAAACAGTCTAGAGTCTCCTTCCAAAGAAAATTGTTTCATTCAAATGATTTGTTGGAACTACTACATACTAACCTTTGTGGTCCCTCCAGAATCAGAAGTATACACATGGAGAAAGGTACTTTATGTTGATTATTGATGATTATTCTAGAATGATACGGGTTTCCTTTTTAAGAGAAACATGCGAAGCACTGGAAAAGTTCAAAAGTTTCAAGGCTATGGTAGAGAATGAGAAAGGTACGAAAAATCAAGTGTCTAAGATCTAACAGAGGTGGTGAGTTCACCTCTAGGGAGTTCAACTATTTTTGTGAAAAACAAGGAATTAGAAGATAGTTATCTACTCCCCGAACCCCTCAACAAAATGGAGTTGCAAAAAGAAAAAATAGAATAATTTTGGATGTTACTAAAACAATGATGCTAGAAGGAAATGTGCCCCAAAGCTACTGGAGTGAAGCTATAAGCACTATTGTGTATACTTTAAATCGAGTAAATGTTAATGGCAATTCTGGTAAGACCCCTTTTGAGTTATGGTTTGGTTACAAGCCTACTATTAAGTATTTCAAGATCTTTGGAAACAAATGTTATATCAAGAGAGATGATGATATAGGCAAGTTTAATGCACGAAGCAATGAAGGAATCTTTTTAGGTTATTCTACTAAGAGAAAGGCCTACCGATGCTATAGCATAAGACTGAGAAAGATGGTTGAGAGTGCAAATGTCAAAGTTGATGAGGATTCTATCAAATCATCAAGATATTGTGGATATGATTCCGATGAAGACAATACAAACAAAGGGAAGAATGCTCAGACACAAAATGAACTTCAATTTGTTCCATATGGTCTAGTTGTTCTGATAAAGTAACCTCAATTTGTTTTGGTAAGTCAAGGTAGTCAGGGAGCAGAAACAAGTGCAAGTACTAAAGGAAGATCAGAAGAATTAGAAGTTCAAGAAAATTCCAAAACTCCAAGGTATGTAAAGCTAAATCATTTTGAAAGCCAAATTATAGGAGATAAGAATAAAGGAGTGAGAACTAGAAGGAAGATTACAAAAGAATACAACTTGATTTCCAAGATTGAACCTAAAAATGTCACTGAAGCCTATCAAGATGAACATTGGATGGAAGCTATGAAGGAAGAGCTAACACAAATTGAAAAGAATGACACATGGATATTGGTTCCCATACCTAAAGACAAAAAATGTGATTGGTACTAAATGGGTGTTTCAGAACAAGCTGAATGAACAAGCTGAATGGTCTGAAACAAAGCAAGACTGGTATGTAAAGGGTATTCTTAGATGGAAGGTGTTGATTTTGAAGAAAATTTTGCCCTTGATGCTAGAATCAAAGTTGTTAGATTATTTCTTGCTTATGCTACATACAAGGACTACAAATTCTATCAGATGGATGTGAAGTCAACGCTTATGAATGGAGAACTAGAAGAAGTATATATTGAATAGCCAAATGTATTTCAGCTAACTGACAAGGAAGATATGGTTTGTCGCTTGAAGAAAGTTCTATATGGACTCAAGCAAGCCCCCGGAGCTTGGTATGCTAGATTGGACAAATACTTACTGAAGCTTGGATTCACTAAAGGTATTGTTGATAGCAACTTATATTTCAAATTGGATCATGATAAATAATTAATTATAGAAGTCTTTGTTGATGACATCATTTTTGGAGGAGATGATGGTTTGTGCATGAAGTTTGTTGATAAGATGAAGGATGAATTTGAGATGAGTATGATTAGAGAGATGAAGTTCTTTCTAGGATTACAAGTGACCAAGTTAGACAAGGGAATATTCATATCTTAGTCCAAATATGTGAGAAAGCTACTAAAGAAATTTGGGATGGAATATTCAAATCCTGTAGGTACTCCCATAGTGACCGAAAGCAAGCTAACACAAAATGATGATTCTCCTGAAGCAAATCAAACTAGATACAAGCCAATGATTGTTGGATTACTTTATTTAACTCATACTAGACTAGATATTATGAATGTTGTATGTATGGTTGCCAAATTTTAGGCTGATCCAAAAGAATCACATGTAATTGTTGTTAAGAGGATCTTCAGATATATGAAACGAACAGTTGACTTTGGACTTTGGTATCGAAAGGATAATGATCTCACTTTGAGTGCATATACTAATGCGGATTGGTTTGGTGATGTAGATGACGAAAAAGTACTAGTGGTGGTGCTTTCTTCCTAGAGAAGAAGTTGGTGTCCTAGTTGAGCAAAATGCAGAATTCCATTTCTTTATCTACTGCTAAAGCAAAATATATTGTTGTTGCAAACAATTGTACTCAAGTAATATGGATGAAATAAATGTTGAAGGATATCAGGGTGATATATGAAGAGCTTATTTCCATATATCAATCAAGTTTCATTTCTTGAGAGAGAAAGTGAATAAGAACAAAGTCATATTGGAGTATGTGCCTACCAAAGAACAGATTGCAGACATCTTTACTAAATTGTTACCGAAGGATACTTTTGAGTATCTCAGAGGAATGCTAGGGGTAGTTACCCCTCCTGATGAGAACTAAGAAGATGCATTTACTTGCATCAATCTGTGAGCTATATTGCTATATTTTGATCTCGATTGATGTTTATGTGGCTGCTACTTAGGGGGAGTAGTTAGATGTGCAGATATGTGGTTCATAGTGTGTATATGGAAAGTTCATGGTTACCTTTTCCATTTGTGTCAAAGGGGGAGAAGTGCAATGCAAAAAATCCATTTAAGAATCAAGGAGAAGTTGAGGAGAAGATTCGGAACCAAAGGGAAAGCAAGTGTGTTGGGTTGATGGTATTTTTCACATCATGTGTTGCCATCAATGCCAAAGGAGGAGATTGTTGGATGCTATGGATGTGTTGTTGATATGTTATTGTCATTGATGTCAACATTATTAGAATTTGGTGTGTTAGAGATTGTATATGTCGAGGATATTGAGAAAATTATAAAGGAAAGTGTTTCAAGTTCCTTGTGGAACTATGCAGGTCTTGAAGGCATCTTGTTCTTTACATTGAAGTTCAGTTGTTGTGGACTAAAGGGTTTTCTAATGAGTGTATCTAGATCATCTACTAGAAGTTTAAGAGGTCTGCATATAGATTTGATCATGTTGTGGTCTAATAGTGTTTTTGTGGTCTTTGTCAATGTTCCTGAATGAAGTTTATGTGTTTCTGGAAATCTCAGTAGTTGCGGATGTTTTTGTGTTGTTTCTTGGTATTCTTGGATGTTTCTAGATCATGCTCTATCTTTTTGGTACATCCACATTGATCGATGTGCTCGTGGTAAAAAAAAATTCCTATGTTCATTTTTCTTGTTCTTGGCTGACATGTTGATGGTAGTGTGTTGTGGATCGTCGAGGTGAAATTAATTGAAGTCTTTTTGTGTTGGAGTTTTAAATTTGGGTCTATACTATGTTGTGGCCAACCTTGGTGGGTTCGCATTAAAACTTTATTTGTAAATTTGGGGCCAACATTGCAAATATGTTTTATTTTCCTAGCCAACTAAGTTATTGATGAAATCTCATGTAGTGGATATATAAGAGCGATTTTTTCATCAGTGTTGTGTGTTGGAAAAGTGTTGAGTGTGCTCTTATGTGTGTGTGAATATCATTCGATTATGGAGCAAAGTGTAAAGAAGGTCGAGCGAAGTGTGAAGTAGTTTGTGAAGGAGTTTTTTGTGCTTAATTGGAACTGTAATTAGGCTTGTGCAAAAGCTATTCTTTCAGTTCATACCCTCTATATTTTAATCATATTCTCTATTGTTGGGCAGTGAGCCCCTTTTGTATTTGAGTAGTGAGCTCTAGGCAATGTGCTTGAATGCATGTGCATTCCCTTTTTATTTCTTATTATACTTTTAACAAGGTATAATATTGTGGACTAACATCCACCGTGGTTTTTCCCCTAACAGGGTTTCCATGTAAAAAAATATTGTTGTTCTCTATCTCTCTGATGTCTTAATTGCTTATTCATCATATCTAAGATTTAGTTTTTGATTATGGAACAAACAAGTTTTGAAGGGATCCTAAAATCCAAATCTAAGTTTTAGTTAAGTAAAGTTTGAAAAGTTTATTATTCTATGACAACTGATTCACTCCCCCCCTCTTAGTCGTTTGTCCTTATTTTTCCAATAGGTCCCACCTAGGTTTTGGGGCCTAATCGGAAATATTGCATTGAACTTAATATTTCTTGAAATTTGTGTGACAAGCTTAAGCTATTGGGACTCATGTCCCAACTAGCATTAGCGTCCCTCTTTAGCTTGGACCTATTTTGAATTCAATTCTTGACCAAATTTTATTCTCCTAGATCTGATGTCGGCTTATAGTGTTGTAATTTTGGGAAATTTGGCATAAACAAATATAAATACAAGGTTATTTCACTTAGTTTCACCTAGTAATTTGAGTCAAGTATCCTTATATTTCACAAGAGCATTATAGAGCATTCAAGAATGCTTTCAAGGGAATATTTGTAGAAGATTATTGTAGCAATCAAGATCCATCATCATGTCAAAGGCTTGATGCATCATGTATGTGGTTTTTAGCTAATCTTGTGATGTATTGTTATGGATAAATTCAAGTATTCAAAGGCATTATCTTTCATCAAGAATCATGATCAAGATCTACATCCATTGAGGCCACTTCTTGCTTGTTTACAGATCTACAAGATTTCAAACAAGGTTCTATTATTTCATCTTATGTTTCATGTTTTGACATTTCATCATGCTTCATTTCTCATTAAGGTTTGATTACCAAAATGGGGTTTGACCAAGGCAAACCCCCATTCCCTAACACAACATTTTCCCCTCTTCATGTGTAATTGCAAGTCTAGGTGATTTAGAGTTTGAAGATCCTTTAAAGACAAAGTTGCAAGATTTGAAAAAGCTGTCAAGTTTTCAAGAAGTTGTCATCTTCACGAAAACTCACCTATATGCTAGAATTCAATCCTTTCGAACTCAAAGATCGAACAAGACAAAAGCTACAAAAGATGAATCAAGGCCACAAAAATTTCAATCAAACCCCAATATTGGGACTAAATTTCCACCTTAGGCATTTGAGTCCTAGTATACACCTTTTCAATAGTTTTCTGTAGATCCTAGTTTGCCAACAGTAGATTCTAGATTTAGCCCAAAAATCCTAACTAGGACTAAATTTCCCAACCTGGTGTATCAATCCCAGTGAACATAAGAAGTTAGAATTTCAAGGTTGCAATCCTTGTCGTTGATCTCTCCAATCTTCTAGGTGCTTCTTTGTTTATCCTTAGTTTATTATTCTGATTATAAGTTTCATTTTCTAGGTCACATAGTTAGATTTACATATTGCTTCCATTTCCTTCTTTCTAAGCATTTTCTTAGTGGTGAACACCCTTTTAATCACACTAAAGGAGACCTTGTAGCAATCTCTTTTCCTAATTGGATCGTTAGGTTAAGATCTCTTAGGTTTTCTAGAATGAATTGAGAGTGAAATAACTACCCCTAGTTCCATCTCCTAAAAGGTGGAGGAACCCTATTTCCTATGGTTCATTTTGGTGAACCCGACTTTTGAACCCTTTGTTTCTACTATGGAGTGCATTAAAGTACTAGCTTACATTAAATTTACATTAGATCTTGCATTCAATAATTTTCATTTGTGGATTATAAATCTTGTAGTACTGAAAAGTGCATAGAGGTTGCATTTTTGCATCTTGCATCGTTGAATTTCATTGAAAAACTATAATTGCAAAAAATCAAGTTAACATACAAGTTAGAAACATTATAATTAACTCAAAATTTGTTTAATTTAGTGTGAAAACCCTCATTTGGGACTCATTCGCCCATTTGGGTGATTTAGTCTTGGTGCAGGTCTTTACTCCTGATTTCTAAGAATTTTGTGTTGACTATTTTTTAGTATCTAAACCTATCAAAACCCTATCTAGGACTCATTTTCCCATCTAGGAAATTTAGTTCCGACTCGAAACTACATTTTATAGCATTAAGAACTTTATTTTTGTGCTTATGTTTGTTGTTGTCAGATCTTTGTTTAGTTTGTTGATCTTCTATTTCATTCATTTCATTACATCTAGCTTAATTTGCTTCATTGATTGCATTTCTTAACTTCAAAATTGTGTTTACAAAATTTCATTTTTAGATTATTACATATCATAATTAGTCAATTATCATGTTCTAAATATGAAAATTGCATTATCCATTTGCATGTTTGCTCTATCACTATGGCATTTCAAATTTGTAGGACAATTATTACATCATGTTTTCATTGAAAAAATCTATGATTATCATAGTTCATGTTCTATTTTCAAATCTTGTTGAGTACTATAAGAAATTTTTGTTATGTGCATATGAATATGAAGTCCTTTCCCCTCTCTTTTTGTTCATCATTGATCCATCTCCTAATATCCCTCCTATGAGTGAGAATAGTCTAGTGAAAGTGAATAAAATCTTGGGAAATCATAAAAATCATATTCATTCTTCCCACTATCTCTCATATTTGTGAAGGAGATATTTTGGTGTTAGAAGAACCAATCAATGAGAGTTTTGAGAATCCTAGTTGTTTCTCTCCTCCTACCTATCTTATTGGACAAGACATTGCTAAACAAGAGGACAAAACCATAGGTAATCATGACGATCACATAACACAATAAGAAAAGACAATTGAAACCTACCTAAAATCCACTTCAACTAGTCTACATTCATCTCCCAATATCTTCCCCACTTTTGAGAATGTTTTAGTGAAAGAGGATGTGATTGTAAGTGAGGAGGATATGTTGGTATTAGATGATCAAATCTTTAAGATCCATGACAACCCTATCTATTTTTCTTCCCCTACCTTTCCTATTTTGGAAGAAATAATGGGAAAAAAGAATTTAATCATAGATAACCATGATAATCATACTTGCTCTTCTCCTAATATCTCTCCTATTTGCGAAGAAAATATTTTGGTGTTAAAAGATCAAATCAATGAGAGTTTTGAGAGTTCTATTTGTCTCTCTTCCCCTAGGAAAAAAATTATTGAACAAGAGAATGCCATCATTGATAAACAAGAAAACCCAACCATTGATGAATCCCCTACTTGTGATGAAGTTATTTCAGAAGAACCAAACATTGAATGTCATGATCATGTAGCTTGTAGCTCTCCTAAAAACTCTCCTACTGGGGAAGATATCATGGTGGAAGAAAATGGGAACATTGACAAATGTCTTTCAAATAATAGTGATGAGGCTTCCTTAGATGAAGATGGAGTGACATTAGATTCCCCTTCACTAAAAGATCATGAAAATAAGGATAAATCTTCCGAGGTATGCACATTAGATATCCCTTGAAGTACTATCTTGAGCATGAACTTATCCTTTATCCACCCTCACAACAACCACAAACTCAAAACAAACCCGTCCACATCCTCAAAACATTGAAGAATAATATGTCGTAGCAGTCGAGTTACAATACAATTGCTCATACATATAACACTAGAAACAATCTACAACCAAGACAAACAACTCCAACATCCCTTCCACTACCTAACCCTATCTTGCCTAGTGTTCCTTGTTTTCCTTCACATAGTGGGAAGGAGTAGGATCTTGTTGAGAAGAATACTCCCACAAAGATATCCCTATGGGGTCTAATTCAAACTTCACCTAGTTATCATACTATGCTTCAAACAACCTTACAACAAGTTGTGGTTTCCTCTAGTGAAAATACAAGTGATGTAGCAACTCTAATTCAAGGAATGAATGCAGTTAACATAGACATTACCTTTCATCAACATGAGCTACCTATCATGGAAGTGAGAAAGAAAAATGATGCCTTCATAATAATAGCTAAATTCAATAGAACAAGAATAAAGTGGACCCTTTTCAGCTCCTAATATCTATAGTGTAACCATTTTGGATAGACTTGGCATGGATAGATCAAGAATTGAACATAATTCCTTATCGATTTGAGGATTTGACAATGTAGGAAAGCAACTGCTAGGTGTGATCACCTTGGCTATTATAGTTGGAAAGGCCACATTACAAACTCCTATCCATGTTATGCCTCATGATTTTTCATACAATCTTCTTTTAGGAAGACTTTGGATTCATGAGATGCATGTGGTGCCTTAAACTCTTCATTGTATCATGGAGTATGTCTATAACAATAAAGTGTACCAAATTGAAATAGACCCTAATCCAGAAAGTTGTTTGAACATTAAGAAAAGAAAGGAAAATCCTTTGAAGATATTGAACCAACTACACAAATGGAACCTGTCTAAAAGAGAAAAAGCATTTTGAAGAAGTCACAAAGTTATTGGACGATGATTTAGGTTCCTTGGATTTCACACCTACATTCATGGGAGAATACAAGATCATAACAAAAGAGTTTAAAAAGCAAAAAGAACCAATGGTAAGGTCAACAAAAAATTCAAAGGCATCCACCTCAACCACTTTAGAAGAAGAAGCAAATTACACAAAAAGATTTGATGAAGTTGAGTACAAACAACCACTGAACTTGAAAGAATTGAAAACACTTTATGGAAGAGGTTATGAACTTATGAAACAACTTGATTTTAGTGGAAAAGGATGTGGTGATTGTTAGAGTAATTGGTTATTTACTTGATTAATTAAACAATATTTGTTTAATTAATTAATGTTCTCTTTTATCTCTTTTACACTTAAGCTAACTTTAGGTGCATAATAATTAATTATTTTTATTAATTATTAATGTGCAAGCCTAGGGTTTTCCTTTTTAGGTTTTTTGTGACCTATATATGGTAAAATACTTTTCTTTTGTAAATTAATTCCTTTTCACATTGGAAATATTGAGCTCCACATCTTTGAGCATTTTTTATGTGTTGCTTCTCTTTGCTTCTCCCTGTAACGGGTATTTTTAGCTTGCAGAGATCATTGAGCTCCTTCTTGGTATCAGAGTCTAAGGTCTGCAACTCCCTGTTCTTGTTTCAAGATTTTTGCATTAAAAGCTGGGGTTTTAAAATAAAAACCAGAAAAAAGGAAATTCTTAAAAAAAATTGAAAAAAAAATTATTTGTGGGTTTGCACCCACGGTATGCAGGGTACCGCCGACCCTACAAGTATTGCAGGTACTGCAGACTGCAGTACTCTGCCGACCTCCGACAACCACCAGTGCCATCCACGGCCCCCGTCGGGATCCGTTCACTGTCACTGGGTTTCTCCAACACCCTCTACTACCGCTCTAGTGGTTGTCGCTAGGTTTCTCCGGCGCCCTCTACTACCGCTCTATTTTTTTGCCACTGCCATCGCCGATGGGTTTCTCTGACACCCTTTGCTATTGAGGTTTACTCTGTCGTCGCCGCTCTGCTGCTAGTTCTTTGGCAACTCCAACTCGCCGATCTCTTCGAGCCCCTGCTTGGTCAACCACCGCCGCCAAGTCTCCTCGCCACCTCTGTTCGTGGCTCGTTCGACTCCCACCGTTGTCGTCACCACCTTCTGGCCGCTGCAGCTTCCTGTCTTTGCCTCTGTCGAGCTACTCTCAGCTGAGCTTCTTCGAAGCTCCCCTGAGCTCTATGGCAGTCCACTGCCGGCCTCCGCCAACCAACTCTAGCGCTCACTCCAACTCTCGGCTCGCCGAGCTCCCGACTCACCAAGCTCCCGGCCCACCGAGCTCCGGGGTCATCAAGCTCGCAGCTCGTCGAGCTCCCAACTAGCCCGGACTCCCAACACGCCGATCACATTTGTGACTAAGGACTTTGGCCCTCCACCTACCTCTAGCCCCCTGGGCACTCAGCAGACCAGGGGCTTATTTTGTTTAACCTCCAGTGCTTAAAGGAGGTAGATTTGTGCTTTTTCAAGAGACTTCATGAAATCGGGTCTAAAATCGGCATACGGTTTTCATTTTTTTCAAACGAGATACCATTGGAAAGATAATTTTGTGCCGGAAAGCATGATACTGGTAATTTTTTCTATATTTGTTGTTTGATTGTATTTTTTCCAATCAAAGTGGGGTCTTTTTTTTTGCACTTTTGGGCCATAGAAGGTGCAAACGGACTCCGTTTTTCAAAAATGAATAGGCGTTGGAAAGCTCTCAGCATGCTCTATTCAGATATGTGATATTTTTTCTCAAAATTTTCTTCAGGTATACAAGCATTTGTTTTGACATTTTTTTTGCTTATGCATTTCTTCCTCTTTCTCAAATTGTACTAGGGTTTGAGTTTATCTCTTGTGGGGGGAGTGTTTTTTTTTCTCGCTTTCTGTCATTTATATCAGAAAACCAGAACACCAAAACTCTCAAAACAATCAAACCCTTATGCATCTTATGTCTATTCTAAAAGATCACATAATAATAAAAAACATGAGGTACAGATGCAGGGTTTCATGGCAGACTCCTCAGTTGAGTTACATCACACAACTATCACACCTGGAAGTCTCACATGATGAGGCTTCTCAAGTCACAAGGTTTGTGGTCTTGTCTAGATGAGGTTCAGCCTTAGTTGCAGCGTCCTTTTGAGATTCTTCAACATAGGAACAAGATGGATGAGGCTATGGGTTTGTTATCCCTGCACGTTTCAGACAGTCTTCTATTTCACCTTGATGCTTTGCTCACTCCTTGAGCCATGTGGTTAAAGTTTGAGATACTTTTTGGGACCATTAATGAGTTCCAAGCATTATAGATTGAGGCAAAGTTAACTTCACTGTTACCTGAATCCTTTCCCACTATTGAGGAATTTTTGACCAAGTTCAAAACTATCTGCACTATTTTACAGGGTTGTGGTAAGAATAAGTCATACACAGAGTGCATTTACTTGATCCTTTCAAAGCTTCATGGTCCATTTCAGATATTTGCTTCTTCATTCTATTCCACCATGGATGGTCTGGGTGCTCATTTTACCATGCCTACCTTTGATGTGTTTTGTGAGTGTTTGTCTCGTGAGCAGTCACACCTTTCTCAAATAGATATGCTCTCAGGATCAAAGAACAAAGCATTGGTTGCTCAATCATCTAAGGAGAAACTGAAGCAAAAAATGAAGCCCAAGAAAGATTTTGTAGGTAGTGAGCATTCCTCCAAACCACCTCCTAAGTCTGATTCCAAACCACTTAATCCAAAACAGGGGGAATCTTCGAAGTCTGGTGAGTCTTCCTCCAAGACTAAGAAGAAATCAGGAGACACTTGCAGCTTTTGTGGCAAGGAAGGACATTAGTTTCCAGGTGTTGGAAACGATTAGAGGCTTTAGAGGAAGCCATGTAGCAACATCATATCTCCTCACCTCAGTTGTCTTCTCCTTCCACTGGGAAAGGTCATGCTCTCACTACTTAAGCATCAACCTATGGGTGCACTTGGATTTTAGATTTTGGTGCTTCTCACCATATGAATCACACTCAGTAGTTGGTCACTTCTCTTGCCTCTTGTGGTACTTCACAGATTGCAATGGGTGACTCTACACAACTTTCAGTCTTGGGTTCAGGTTCTGTCTCTTTAGATGGGGGTACTCTACAAGATGTTTTGGTTGTTCCTGACATCTCGACAAACCTCCTGTCCATTTATCAAATTTTCCATTCTGGCTCTAGTAAGACAATTGAGTTCTCACCCCATGATCTGGTTATTCAGGACCTCCATGACTTTGATTTGGTTGTGGTTGTTGGGTATGTTGATATTGCATCTCGTCTTTGCAGATTTGATGGATTTGAGCCTTCTGAGGGTACAGGTTCATCTCTTATAGCACATGCAGATTCAGTGAGTAAGCTTTGGCATGAGCATTTGGGCCATGTCAATTACAGATATCTTCAGCAGATGAGTACACAAGCACTTGTTCTTGGTCTTCCACGGATTTCCTGCACAGACGATGTTTGTCATGGTTGTGTGCTTGGCAAGCATCACAGGGATCCCTTTCCGAAGGCAAGTGCCACTTGTGCTTTGGCACTCTCAGAGTTGATTCATAGTGACCTCATGCCATTTCCCACTCCTTTTTTTGGGGCCAAGTATGTACTCACATTCATTGATGACTTCTCCATACGCACATGGGTGTACTTTCTTAAATACAAGTCTGTTGTCTTTGATTCCTTTCAAATCTTCAAGACATTTGTAGAGAAGTAGTCTGGCCTTTCTATTCGACGGATACATACAAATAATGGGGGGGAGTATGCGCATCAGGTTTTCAACAATTTTTGCAATGAGCATGGTTTGCAACTTCAGTTTACTGTTCCCTACACCCCTCAACAGAATGGTGTCGCTAAGAGAAAGAATAGGACTTTACGGGAGATGACGAATTATATGATTCAGTCCAGGTCCATGGATCCATCTTTTTGGGCTAAGGCAGTTAATTGTGCCAATTATATTCAGAATCAGATGCCTCACAAGGCGATTCGACATATGACTCCTGAGGAGGCTTGGTCTCATGACAAGCCTCCTATTTCATCATTTTGAGTATTTGGTAGAGGCATGGGAATTTATTCCTGATGCTCAGAGGAGAGCCATGGAGCGGAAGAGTCAACCCCTCATTTTTGTCGACTACTGTGAGGATGTTAAGGCGTACAAGTTGTTTGATCTTGATTCCAGAGAGGTCCTGTTTTGACGGGATGTCTAGTTTGATGAGCACCTTCCCACAGTAGATACCATGTCTCCAATGTCTACTTCACTACCTACTCCTCCCACTGCAACTCTTCAAGATTATGTTGATGATGATTCTGATGAGTTTGCTAATGATCCCCCATCTCCACCTCGCACTTGCTCCACCTCAAATACCCAAATGGGCTCGCTTTACTGTTGAGGCAACAGGATCTATGGCAAGTGATCCTTCAGACACTCGTCACACCCGTTCTCATACTACGGATTCTAGTCTTTTGAGTCATGCTCTTTCAAAGGATCCTCAAAAAATTTCAGAGGCGACAGGTCACCCTGAGTGTGATAGTGCTATGGAGGAGGAGTATTCTTTTTTGATGAGGAATAGTACTTGGGATCTTTGTCCTCTTCCTAAGGGCAGAAATATGGTTTGGTGCAGATGGTTGTATCGCACCAAGTATGTTGCTGATGGTTCTATTGATAAATACAAAGCACGTCTTGTTGCGAAGGGTTTCTCGCAGGTTGAGGGTATTGATTACTCTGAGACATTTTCCCCTGTCACCAAGATGAATTCTATTCACTTTGTACTATCATTTGTAGCTTCTAGGGTCTGGTCCATTTATCAGATGGATGTTAAGAGTGTGTTCTTGCATGGTGACCTACAGGAGGAGATCTATATGGAGCAGCCTCAAGGATTTGTGTAGGATGCTTCTTTGGTTTGCAAACTTCAACGTTCATTATATGGTCTCAAATAGGCCCCTTGGGCTTGGTATGAGAAGATGGACTCTTTTTTGCTCTCCATTGGTTTCACACTTTGTCATTATGATCCCACAGTCTATATTCAAAATCTTAAGGGTGAGATCCTGATTCTTGTGCTCTATGTTGATGATCTCCCCATCATAGGTAGCTCATCCTCTATGATTCAGCATGCTCAGCGAGCTTTGATGGGGCAGTTTGAGATGACAAATCTTGGTCTTTTGCACTATTTTCTTGGTCTTCAAGTGATTCAGTCTTTTGATGGGATCTCCATCACCAACAGAAGTATGCTCTTGATATGCTTCAGTGCTTTGGCATGCTTGATTGCAAGCCTGCCCCCACACCTTTTCAGCCAGGGGTTGTTTTGACTACTACTTGCCCCACTCCTTCCGTAGATTCTACACTTTACAAGCACACTTTACAGGCAGTTAGTTGGTAGTTTGTTGTACCTGACACACTCATCCTGATCTTTCCTTTGCGGTTGGCCTTGTCTCTCGATTCTCCCATGATCCTCATGAGAGTCATTGGCAAGCTTCCAAATGTATTTTGAGGTACATTCAGGGCACCATTTCTTATGGCATTCACTACACATCAGGGGATCCTCACATTGTTGGCTACACTAACTCAGATTGGGTTGGTGATGTCAATGATTAGAAGTCTACTTCTAGCTTTTTTTTTCTGTTTTGGCTCTGGTCCTATCACATGGTCTTGTAATAAGCAAACTGCTCATACATTATCATCTATAGAGATTGAGTATCGCGTTGTTGTACTCGCTAGTCAGGAGATTTTATGGCTTCGACAGTTGATGACTGAGTTTGGTTTTTCTCCTGATAAGCCCACTATTCTTTGGTGTGACAATCAAAGTGCTATACACATTTCTCGCAACCCGGTGGAACATCAACAGACAAAGCACATTAAGCTTCATATGCATTTCATCCGACAGTTGATTCAGGATGATTCTCTCATCTTGGAGTATCTTCCCACTGTCGAGCAGGTTGTAGACATCTTCATGAAGCCTTTTGCATCGCCACGCTATCTTTAGTTGCGATTTATGCTTGGGGTGAAGGAAGTTGTCCTTGGGGGGTCTTTATGAGGCCTTCCTTCATGTTTCTTTCAACATGTTCTTCTATCTCTTTTTGGAGAGGAGTTTTTTTCCCACTGGGTTTTCTCTTTTTTCTCTATTTCATAGAGATTTCCTTATACTTGGGTACCTGATTTGGCCTTGTTGTTGGGACCCATTGTTTTTTTATTTCAGTAGCTTCTTCTAGGTTTTAGCTTCTCCCTAAGTCTAGCTTAAGGGGGGGTGTTAGAGTAATTGGTTATTTACTTGATTAATTAAATAATATTTGTTTAATTAATTAATGTTCCATTTTATCTCTTTTACACTTAAGCTAACTTTAGGTGCATAATAATTAATTATTTTTATTAATTATTAATGTGCAAGCCTAGGGTTTTCCTTTTTAGGTTTTTTGTGACCTATATATGGTAAAATACTTTTCTTTTGTAAATTAATTCCTTTTCACATTGGAAATATTGAGCTCCACATCTTTGAGCATGTTGTTTTTCTTTGCTTCTCCCTGTAACAGGTTTTTTTAGCTTGCAGAGATCATTGAGCTCCTTCAGTGATAGAGAAAAAGTTATTCATGTCCCTATAGAGCCTAACACACAAGGAACAACTAATGGTCTTGGTTATTGCCCTTTGAAAGAAACAAAAGCATAAGAAATACCTTCACTTAATGCCAACACTCTTATGAAAGATTCTTCCAAGACAACTTTAACTTTGGTGCATCCTAAACTGATAGATATCTCATTGGATTGGCATCAATTTGATACTTTGTTTACTCATCATAATCAGTAACAATAGTTGTTTCTCTTTTCCATGTAATAGTTGTAGGGTCATAGTAAACTCACTATTGCATGTTTTACATTCATTGCAAATAATTTCCTTTTTGCAAGGAGTAGCATATCATCATCCATTCGTGACTCACCTTGTCCTGCACTAAGCGGGGGCAGGGGTTAGGTAACCTTGTCCTCGTATAACACTTCTCATTGTCTCTTTTATATTGTTGACCTCTTTCCATGTATATATAAGAGGAAGCTTGGGAAGTGGACAACATGCCTTAAGTTGACTCGCATGTGACGTACTAAGTTATCTTTAACAAATTTCATTTTGGGGGAACCCTTTATTCATGATGTATTTTCTCTCGAGAAAATATGACTTGGAATAGGGATTTCCAAAGAAGCTCTCGTGTCTTAGGAGTTAACATTTGCTACTTTAAAGTAATTGCTCACGACATGGGGTTTAGCAATTTCTTTAAATTGGGGGCGTACATTAGCATTATTCTTTTATAACTCATGTTTCATTGTGTAGTCTTCTTACTTCATGCAATGCATCTTTCTGGTGACATTGGGTGTGATGTCCTTCAAGAGTGTGATCTCTCTTAGCATATTATATTCCTCTTAGTGGCTTAATGCAACACATTGCATCCCCTAAGTTTTGAATCTTATTTTCTTCGATTGGTCCTCTCTTGGAGACATTAGGCATGATGTTCCCTAGGTTGATACCTTACATGAAAAGGTCAAAAATCCTTTGAATGTACCTTACATTACTTTTCATTTACAATAGCTATTATATGGCCACCTTGCATAACACACTTTGTTTGCCTATAGAGCCATCATGTTTGTTCATTCAAGTGTTAGCATACAAAGTTTTGCTTGCCTCATGAATCATGTTGTTTGTATTTTGTGGCACCTTATCAAAGTTATTAGGAGGTATAGATTTGGTATGATTTGTGTATGGGAGTCAAACTTAGGCATGAATTTCCCATAGCCACTGTTTTTCTATGTGAGTGCATATCGGTCGCGTGCATATGTGTCTTTGGGGGATCGTCTAGTGGACGGCCTGAGGTTCCACTAGCCCTTGTGAGCGTGAATTTGGTTTGCATATTGGAAATCATATTCCACTTGTAAAAAAATTTGCACAAACAACTTAGATTTGATCCACATCATGTTGGACAAACAATTGAGGCTTGATCCACCCCACCTTTTTTATTTGGTTTTTATTTTGTTTTGCTTTTCTCTTTTCTTTCTTTAAGTCTTTGACATTGTATGTTTGTGTATCTTAATGTTGCATATCATACACCTTATGTGTATCCCCTTGTTCTTATGTTGGTTTGATGTAGGATTTTGGATCTTGGGGGCTTGGCCACCTCCTTGATCTTTGTCATCCTATACCATTCGCATGGGTATACTTAGACCCCTCTTGATGCAAATTTGTCTACTTTAGTGTGAGTTTGAAACAAGTTTCTCCTCTCACTAAAGTGGGGGATAAATGTAGTGTAGAAAAATGTATTTCATTACATTTTCACACTTGTTTGGGCCCTCCCTACTAAAATTGGGCTTCTTTATGCTTTATTTGGTCCTATTTTGCATCCATAGGCCTTATTTAATGCATTTCTCTGAGGATAATCTCAACATTTGTTAGATGAAAAATCATAATTCATGTTTTTGGGTTTTGTGTTCAAGATCTAGTGATCTAGAACTCATACACCACCTTTAATGTATGGGTCTCACCTAGGTTTCGGGGCCTAATCTAGAATATTGCAAAGAACTTAACATTTCTTGAAATTTGTGTCCCGAGCTTAGGCTATTGGGACTCATACACCCCAACTGGAATATATGAGTACCACTTTAACTTGGAACTATTTTGAATTCAATTGTTGCAAGGTTGTATTCTCATGGATCTGATGTTAGCTTGTAGTGTTGTAATTTCAAGAAATTTGGCATAAACAAGTATAAATACAGGATTATTTCACTTAGTTTCATCTAGCAATTTTGAGTCAAGCATCCTAATATTTCACAAGAGCAATAGAGCATTCAAGAAGGATTTCAAGGGAAAATTTCTAGAAGATTATTGCAGCAATCAAGATCCATCATCATGTCAAAGGCTTGATGCATCATGCATGCGGTTTTGAGCTAATCTTGTGATGTATTGTTCAAGATCAATTCAAGTATTCAAAGGCATTATCTTTCATCAATAATCATGTTCAAGATCTACATCCATTGAGGCCACTTCATGCTTGTTTGAAGATCTACAAGGTTTCAAACAAGGTTCTATTGTTTCATCTTATATTTCATGCTTCATTTCTCATTAAGGTTTGATTACCAAAATAGGGTTTGACCAAGGAAGACCCCCATTCCCTAACACCAACATTTTTCCCTCTTCATGTGTGATTGCAAGTCTAAGTGATTTAGAGTTTGAAGATCCTTTAAAGAAAAAGTTTCAAGATTGGAAAAAAAATTCATCTTCATGGAAACTCACCTATAAGCCAAAATGCAAACCTTTCTACATTGGAGATCAGACAAGAAGAAAGCTACAGAAGATCACTCGAGGCTACAAAAATTTCAATCAAACCCTAATATAGGGACTAAATCACCACCTTGGGCATATGAGTTCTAGTATGCACCCTTTCAGCAGTTTTTTGTAGACCTAGTTTGCTAGTAGAAAATTCCAAATTCAGCTCAAAAAACCTAATTAGGAATAAATCACCCAGTCTAGTGTATCAATCCCAGTTCAATCATAAAACTTCAGATTTTCAGGGTTGAAGACATTGTTTTTGATCTCCCCAATCTTCCAGGCACTTCTCTATTTATCCTTAGTTTATTATTCTAATCATAAGTTTCATTTTCTAGGTCACATAGTTATATTTTCATATTTCTTTCATTTCCTTCTTTCTAAGCATTTTCTTAGTGGTGAACCCCCTTTTAATCACACCTAAGGAGACCTTGTAGCAATCTATTTTCCTAATTATATCATTAGGTTGAGATCTCTTGGGTTTCCTTGAATGAACTAAGAGTGAAATAGGTACCCCCTACTTCATCTCCTAAAAGGTGGAACCCTATTTCCTATGGTTCATATATTACTAAAAAAATATTAAATGTCTAGAGAGGAAATACCACACCCCTTAATCTTCAAATTTGATATGTTTTTATCTTTCAATATATAGAAGCCTTTATTTTTAGTGATTTATTAGTGATGATTATGATAATAACATCATTTTATTTATAATTTTATCTTATTAAATTATTATTTTTATCATTATTGTTCTCTTATATATCTTGTACCTTCGTTTTGTGTTGCTACACTTAACAAAACTAGGTAAGGTGGATATCATGGAGAGGAAGGAATATAGTCTTGTTGGTGATATCCCTTACGAGATGACATGTTATAGTACAAACATTGTAGACCATAGAAACCACTCTAGAATCTAGACTACCCTATTTGACTTGTTAAGGGAAAATGGATAGGAGGATAAGGATTCAAAAAAAGATAGTATTAGAGAAATAAATAATTAAGATGGAAAAGGAGCATCGAATAAGGTTGGATTATTAATTTTACCTATAACACATAACCAAATCTCCACATAAAACAAATATATGTCTATGGTAAGGCTACCTCAACTTTTTCTACATAAATCTATGTGTTATTGAATAATATTAAGTGACATCTATAACTAGTGAGCATTCATTTCATATAAGTAATCAACTTCAACTTGGGGACATAAGTAGACAAACACACACATTGACATTTCAAATTAGGAGGAAATATCTAAGACAAGTATTAAAGAACACAAAATGCTAAAATACATTAACATTACTACAAGCTAACAAACCATGATCAATAAACTCTATAATATAGAAATATGAAATTTGATTCAATATTAGAAATCCAAAATATATTTACAATAATTTATTTCCCTTGTTTACACAATTGTAGGAAGCCAAGTGTGTATTCAAATAAAGAAACTTGAAAAAAAAATTATAAAATAATGGATAATGATGGAGAGGGAACATAAGCCAAAGGAGCCTCAATATCTATCAAGGATGATATTCAATTGATACTAGATCAAAATGTGAGAGACAAAACAAATAAGTAGTTAGAAATATTAGCCACAAGTAGTTAGAAGTATAATGAATTCCTTTTCATACATGTGCCACCTATTGCTTCTCAGAAAAGATGACTTGTGTGATCTAGTGAAGAATAAACCTTAGCCAGTCATAACAAATATTATATGGTGGCTCACAATCAATATTCATTATAGATGGTAGGGTGAATTCTAAACATGGGATAGAATACACCAAATCAAATCAATATCAATTAATTTAAATGGTCAAAAATATCTAGTAGAAGTGGGAAGAAGATGGTAGAAGTGAGAAGATTTTCAAAGATATGGGTCTAGCCTAATTTGACAATGAAAAGGACCAAGAAAACCAAACTATCAAATGCCACCTTAGAATGAACAAATAGTGCACTCCAAAATATTCTAGAATCGAAAGAACTTCAAAAATTCTTAAAACTATTGAGAGTACTCTAAAGTAGGTCCCCCACTAATATCATATAAGTGGTGACTATGCAAAGGTAGCATCATCATCATATAATTTTAGAAGAACAATGTATAGAACATCTAGGAAGATTCCAACATGGATATAACCATCACACCCTTATAAAAATGAAAAGAAGATAAGAAAAGAAACAAGTCCCATGTGAATATGATGTACAAAGGAAGAGGGGATATATGGAGCTAATGAATATGAAAAGAAGTTCTTTAGAGAGGCTAAGAACATGGAATAAATATGGGAACAAGGGGCTACAAATTGAATTGAGAAAATAAAAGCTCAGGGAAAGCTTCCTATAAGATCATGCCATCCACAACTAACCACTAAGTCACATGAATCACAAGGAATGATCTAGGGCATAGAGAAAGGGAACCCAAAAAATCTAAGAGAGATCTAGAGCTCAAATGAATCTATTTAAAATAAGCCAATGTATCCATATATATTATCAATGATAACTCATAGGGAGTGTTTTTAGGAAATAATATAAGTCTCAAAGAGAAATATGATAAGAGAAACACATACTTGCACACATTATTTCACTATTTGATGTAAGTATTGTAATATGAAATGGATGAATTATTGTTTACCTTATTTGATTGTATTTTCCCTACTTGATGTGTGAATCCATAGCCATATAGTTGAAAGGTTTTTGAAACTTGGGGAGTAAATAATTCTTTTAATATTCAAAGAATTAAGGAGGCCCGGGATTAATCTAATGCATAATGTTGGATATTAGAGAGACAGTTATGGATACCTTGGCTCTATTGCTAGTAATTATTATAAGTCAACTCTCTTAGATCTCTAGCGATTCAAAACTATAACTCAACCTAAAAATCAACCATACAAACTATAACTCTGAGCATCAAATAAATCAACAACAGTTTAAATTAGAAACCACAAAGGTTTAGGAAAACCATGAAGAAAAAATAGAAGAAATATGGCTCCCAAACTTGCCCGTCCAAATTATAATTTCTATCTTCTTGGTCTTGGTCCTCTTGGCTATTTTTAGCATATTCTTGAAACATCTTACAACTATCATATTTTTCATATTTGACCACCCAAAATTGGGAGCCCTAATTTGTTCTCATTCAACCTACTTAAATATTATCCATGACAAGTGTACCAACCTATCATAATTATGGTCAAGTTTATGTTGTAACCTCCATCTTATATGCTCTTACACCTCATATAATGTATTTTATGTAACTCCCTTCATGATGACCTTACACACACCACAAGATGTCAATACATAACCAAACCAAGCCACCTCAAAGTGAGACACCTACCTTCTTGTGAGAAGACAAAATTCATTGAAAGAAAATATGCAATAAGCCTCCAAGAAGGACAACAACTCTCCACAAGAGGAAAAAATCACTAGAATATGATATAGAAAATATATAAAAAAAATTTAAAATAAACATTAGGAGTTCAACATTGAGACATTTTTTTAACATTATCCCACTTGTCAAACACCTTGCAAGAGTAATGGGAAAACTTACCAACACAAAAATATAACTACTAGGGGCCAAGAGGCCCATAGAGTCACTACACCATTTGAACTTTTATGTATTGATAGGCCTTGTCAAGTAATTTAAAGAACTAATTAAAGCGTCAACCTTCTCCAACATCATCCTTCCATTCTCCACCATGTTATAAAAAAATGGTACTAGACATCAATATGCTTTGTCCACACATGGAAATTCAAGTTCTTTTCTAGGCATATGGCACTCTAACTACACATATAATTATAATAGACCTTTCATCTAGATCATTATTGGAACATATTCTCTTGATACAAATAACTTATTTACAAGCATGTGTAGTTGCCATATACTCTACTTCTATAGTAGAAAAAATAACGACAGCGTGTTGCTTACTCATCCAATTAATGGCACCACTAAACATTAATAAAATATATCCACTTGAGAATATATTCTACTATAAATATCACCATTCTTATTAGAATCTACATATATATGAACTCATATAAATATTGGGTCCCTATAAGATAACCATGATAATATAGAGAATACTTTGAAGTACTTTAATACAAATATCTAAAGACCCTCTACATCCTAATCTACCTGTCTAATAGTAGTCATAAATTAGCTAAGGAATCCCACTCGTTAGGCAATGTCTAGTCCTAAGAACAAACCATAGCATGCATCAAACTATCAATAACACTAAAATTATGAAATTTTCGCATATCCTCTTATCTCACTAGAATATTTTAGAGAATTATTAGTTGATAACTTCATTCCCATCATAATGGGAACACACAATGTTTAGTCTCCAAGTTCCCATGCTAGATATCTTCCTCTAAATTATAAGAGGGAGTTACACTTGTTGAGTAACTTATGACCCTTTTTATGATGTTCCATAAGGCACCTTTGAATAGAGAGAATGAAGTTAAAATTGAGTGCCCAAGTTAGTGAGAGAATTATGACTAATTTATGGTAGGTGTAAAAATATGTTATTTTTAGCATACAAACACCGTCTTGGGATTTTTGTGGGATTTTTTCAATAGGGATTTGAATGCCACCTTTTTTCAGTAGTTTTATCTCACAATTTCTTAATTACCATTTGATAGTTTCATGCATTTTTCTCAATATTTATTAATTTTTGAGATAGAGATTTGTTAGGAAAAGGTTTGTTATGCACATTACATAATGGTTATAATATAAAATTGATATTTATTTATGATGTATGGAATTTTTGATGTGTGCATCACATGAGTTAGACATTCTTGGGGACACTTTATATGTTGTATGGAACATTAGGATAAATATTACTTACAGGTTACACACAAAAACTATATTAAATATTAGGACATGCAAGGTTTCCCATTACGCTTGGACACATGGAGGATACATTTGAGGAGCTTGGTGTTTCAGAAATATTGATGGAGGCTCTATAACTGCATTATAAATTTTATTATTGGATAATATATTGATTGTGGAGTTTTTGGAGGTTATATTTTTTTCCCATGAGGGCTTTCCTAGAGTATATCATGTGTTATCTTAATGGTATATTTTTCTATTCTTTTGAATGGTTGATTCTAAGTACTTGTTTACATATTTATCTCTCTAGGGGTTATGTGCAAATGTTTATCATTATTGTAGTTTTTCCTTTCAAAGTTTAGTGTTTCATAAATACTCCACAAGTACACAAGAAGTTTCCAAAAGGCTATCAAATTAAAGAAAGAAATTTGTTACATATGTACTCTTGTGTTGAAGATTAATAGATACTTGTACCTCTCTTTGATGGTAGAGTTTTTTCTTGTGATAATTTATTCACATTCACTTGGTTTCATGTGTTTATTTATCATGATTTGTTGATTTCTATGTGCTTCTATATAATTTGATAATGGACAAATCCAATTGTGCACTAATAAATCATATTTTCATATTCTTTGGAGGGGTAAAATTTGTAGTTTACCTTTCTTTAACAACAAGGGTTACATCCAAGGGATTTTTATCTAACCCCCTTCAATAAAGTCCCCTTAAATAGAACCCTTCCAGGCTTAATCATTATTTTTCTAAAAAATATGTTTAGGCAAAACTCACCTGATGTCCCACAAGTGGGACACACTATCATGGGATTGTCTTCTATCAAAACCATCTATTTAAAATTACTGTACCCAAGAGAACTACTACTTTCTATGTATGTGGGATAAACCTACTATGAAAAAGAGATGAATCACAAAGCATATGTGTCGAATGTTTTTATTAATAGAGATTAATTCAAAATTAATTAACTAAGAAGAAATAGTTGATACTACATTTCCTAACAATAAAATCCTTTAAATGATCTTAATTTAACTTATTGAATAAATTTTGTATTAAAAATGTCTATTTTAGAGATTGAATGATACTAGTTGTGGAAATCATTCTTATTCATCTTCACATCCCTTAAGATATCTTCATAAATATTGATGAATCTAATCCTCAATAAGTGTGTAGGAAAAAGAACCAAAAGAAAAGAGTATGAAAAATATCCAATTTGATGGAAGGGGAAGGGCTAAGCAAAGGGCACATGGATTCCTAAAGAAGAAGTAGATTGACTTGGGTAGCTGAAGCGATCCTCTTCACTTTCTTAACTTTGAACACCCCATCTCATAATTTGATTTCTTAAGGTGTTTGATGTAGGAGCATGTAAGGGGTCATATAATCTTGCATCACTTTAAAATATTTTCCTCTTTTTTTTGTATATTTTCTTCCTTATTACAAGTGTTTTGTTTTGACCATAGATCCAATTTCCAATCATAATCCTCTAACTATTCACATAGAAGTACAATAAGTCATCTTTCTTATACAATATTGCATATTTATGTTGTAGCCTCCAAAATAGAACCAAAATATTTTAAGGAGCCTTGAACATGTCCACATGACCTGATTTGTATTTTGTCACTTATTGTAAGTTGTGGCAAGCTCCTTTTGTAAAATAGGCCTCATTTAGACAATACACTAACATATATTAATCTTGTACCAAATTGAAATTATTCTTAATTGTATCTTGGTCCTAGAGAGTTCATTGGGCCTAATCTCACTTTTGTCAATTTTAAAAATTGTTGAAAAATGATAATACTTTTTTTAGTAATATGATTATTTCAATAACCTGAAAATTATATAACACTAAAACAAGTTGGAAGATTTTTTTGTTCTCCAAATTGTTCTCCCTAATTTAGTTTTTAGAAAGGTGTCTAGTTTTCTAACCTATAAGCTCTCACCAAATAAGGCAAGGGAAAGCTTATTTTCACCAAGTGCGCAGGAGCTATCTTAACCTATAGAAATAGGGTTGCAAGATCTAATGTTTATGGAAAAGCATATTAAATACTCATGTAAAGGGAATGAAAGTGACTCATAAATAACTTTACAAGTAAAATCAAGCTTGTAGTTACTTCATAAGCCTGACCACCAAAAAATAAATCATCTAGTTGAAACAAATACTTAAATGCAATTATGAAATTAAAAAATCTAAAGTAGAAATACTTGTTTAACTCAGAGACTTACCTGCTTTCTTCGGATAGACAGGCTTTGTTATAGGAAGTTCAGTGGGTATGTCCTTCCTCATGTTCATGATACCAGTCAACACAAGATTTGGATACAACACACTTATTCTTTTACGAAGATTCGTCAAGTTTTCAGAGTTGACCGAAGCTTTGATAAACCTACAACACAAAAAATAGTTAACTATCTATAAATGACTAGTATCCCTGACCCCATCATTGTTCTAACCTGAAAACACAAAATTGTTCTATAAATAGTTAACACAAAATTGTTCTAACCTGAAAAGCTTGTTATCCTCTAATTGACAGAGGCAGGTTATTGAGCCTTCAACAATCAACTCAATGGCTTTCATGAATTTTTCCTCCTCCTCTGGAATCATTTTCTTTAAACTTTGAAGATGCCGAGCAAGATCAAACAGATCTCCCAACACTTCTAAACATTCAGGTTGACCATCTCGCATTTTTTCATATTTAGATAGCACAAACGCAATTGCTGCCAACCCTGCCACGGCTGAATGTATTTGAGTGTTTCTGCGGCAACTTTTATCCCTTGATGCAACCCTTCCTGTAATGAAATAAATTGTAAATGGTCAGCCCTCAGTCTAAAGACAAAGAAGCCCACATCAGGATCTTAAAAAATTATAAGTTAATTAGTTTGATCTAAAAAAACTTACAGAGGACCCAAACTTATTTAAACACTCTAGGAATTGGGAGCCTTTATTAGTAATAGACGTCCATATGCCACTTTTTTCTTCTCCTTCCTGGGTTGGTTGAGAGCTTGTGCTGGCACTTTCAGGGTTATTCTGTTGCTCAGACTGCAACAGGTAGAAGTAAATAAAGGTTAGAGACTCGATTATTGCTGTAGGACAATTGAAAGCAGAGTTACATTCCAAGCTTTTGAATGGTGGGGTATATACTGACCTTTATCCTTTGGAGGAGTTGGTGGATCATATGGATTAATTCATCAATATTGCCTGTATCTTTGATTTCCTTAAAGAGGCCAATGCACTCGTGCAGCTCCTCTGGAAGCTTTGTTGAGGATGAGGCTGGTGGTGGATTCTCTCCTGGAAGCTTTCCCGAGGACGAGGCGGCTGCTGGGTTCTCCCCTGGAAGATTTGCTGAGGACGAGGCAGCTGCTGGGTTCTCCCCTGGAAGATTTGCTGAGGATGAGGCGGCTGCTAGGTTCTCCCCTGGAAGATTTGCTGAGGACGAGGCAGCTGCCGGGTTCTCCCCTGGAAGATTTGCTGCGGACGAGACAGCTGCTGGGTACTCCCCTGGAAGATTTGCTGGGTTCTCCTGTGGGAGCTCTGTGAAGCAGCTCTTGCACTTTGTGAGGCAGTTACCCATGGTATAACTAAAGGATTAATAATTTGCAGAAAGGATCGGGCTTGCAAGGATACTGATCAACAAGATACAAACCTGCAATAGGGAACTTAGAAATTCTGATAATGGAAAGAAGTGGTTTGAAAGGCAGAGCAACGAAACATTAAAGCGGCAGAACACTCAAGGGCATGTGCAATAATGCCACTTTAACGTCTTTCAAGAATAAGTTTTCTCTTTTCAAAGGCACTTTAAAAAAAAGTGGTCAAGATGGTGCGTGAAATTATTACAACGAATGTGATTTCCCTTCGGTTTGGAAGACGTGTGGAAACTTTGAATCACATTTTTAAATTTGGTCATTGTCGTGTGGGTTCCAGACACATTCCCAGCCTCACGGCTCCCACCAAGGCCCCACAGACAGCGCCGACGGCAGAAACTAGAGTACGAATCATTTCATAACATGACATCTACCAAACACAGTTCACAGTAACATTGTCAGATTCTCTTTGATCTGTGTTTGTGATCAGATTGTTTTATGTCCATCGGATAGTTCACGCTATGTTACTCTGTCAAATTTCTACTGTTATTGTCTTCAATACCAACCAACACTCCTGTGTATGATGTGACTTCACAGAGAAATGTGTGGTTTTTTAAGAAAGGACGACATGACTACCTAGAGGAATCCAGCTGTAGACAACTAATTGCCACACTGACCACACTTTCCGAACGGCGGGAGTGCGGTACAGACCATGTGATCATGCCATAATTTTGTACATGTAGACAGTAGAAGTGATCATGCCTTAATTTTGTACTGCTACAACTTTTGTTTTGTTAAAATTTTGAACTGTTAAAATTTTCTTTCTTTGATTATAAATTCAAATTCAAATTCAGTCAATGCAATATTAAGTATGATATTACGTTTAATGTCTTTAGTTGTTATATTATGTTACAAGATAATAAATATGTCTATATTAATGTTGTATTGTATTTGATATGTGATTTTTTTTTTTTATGTTGAATAAGATTGTAATGACATAATTAATTAAGATTGGTTTTTTAGAAGATGTAAAAGAACATAAGAATTTCATTTTGTTATATACAGAAAGATTATTCATTTGCGTGTTTTGAGAAATTTTATATACAGAAAGATTATTCTTTTACATTTTTTGAGAAATTTTTAGAAGATGAGAATGTTTTAGGAAATATTGTATTGGTATAATCTTTGTAGAAAAAGTATAATAGTGTTAATTCTATCATTTTAAATAACGTGAATTAAATATGTAACAAACTCATATTTAAGGTTAGAATTAGTTATTTTGGTTTAATCAAAGATGGATGAGATTTTATTCAAATTATCAATATTATATTATTGTGATTGAAAGATTCTTCCTCATCATTGTAAGGGTTTCTAATTCAATTAATGGATGGACACGTGTGTGTGTGGGTGTGTGCATGTGTGTGTGTGTGTTTGCGCACACACATGTGCATGTCTGTCCAAGCCCTCTCATGGATTAACAATGTATTTTTATATCATATTTTACATTTGATGGGTTTTCGTAGTATAAAGTTTTGGGTATTGACTACATCATTAAAGATGTCATAAATCAAATATCTAATAATCCCACCTTTAAGGGTGTCATTAGTTATAATGACTTAACCAAATAGGAATTTGCATTTATTTAAGCTACCAATATCAATTTGAAGACAATGATTTTTTTTTTTTAATATTTGAATAAATTCCTACTTTGTTTAATGGATAGACATGGGTGCACCTAAGCTCTTCCATTGAGTTAACATTGTTCTATGATTCAACTCATCAAACATTTTTTGCTACACTTTTCTATAGTTGCATGCTTTCTCATCACCTATCATAGCATGAAGAGCTACTTCTATGGATAACAAATGTTTTACAAAACTTCTTGAGTATCGCATTACTACAATGGATCTCCTTATTTCAATAACATTTTTTGGCATAGGCCATTTCACTATGGCTTCCACCTTTGAAAGGTATGTTGAAATAACACTTCTTTTTCTACAATGTCAAATATACCAATTATGGTTATGCAAATTTTCATTTCATACCTTTTAATAGAAACATTTCCTCTATTCAAAATTTTAGTAATTTCTCTAGCTACTCTAGGCACTCCTTACATGTTCTACTAAAAAATAGTGTATCATCCAAATAAATAATATTGCATTCATGAGTCTCATGAAGGTTGTAAGAGTGTTCCATAAACCAAATGGGAGTAGTAGACACTCAATGATACCATTTTCTTCAGTGTCATATTTCTTGATGTGACATTATTAGAAATAAGGTGTTTTATTCACACAAAGAGGTCATGAACATAGTTTATCTATATATTGGTAGAAAATTATTGAATATTTATATGGTAGGTTGTACTAAGTTCTAGATGTGGTGTTGTGGTGTAAATTCTTATATTAGTCCACTAGTGTTATGTTCTAATTATAACTCTTTTGGAGGACAACTCACAACCACATAATTGTACGTATGTCATTGTAGGTGTGTATTGAAAGAAAGAAAAGGTGTAGTATAAAATTCCTACCCTAATATATGAGAAGAGATATGCGCAAAAATAAATTGATCATATGGTTAAAAGGAAGTACACTCAAAAGTAGTATACTATAATATATTGATATACATGGGAAAAAATATCACGCTCCAAAGCAAATCAATGTATTCTATAGTAATAAAAAAGTCATATTACACTTACAAAGTCTAAGCCTTTACATGACTATCAAAAATAAGACATCAAGAGAAAATTTTGGTAGCATAATAGTACCTATAAAACTTAATATAAAAATCATTGGACATATATATGCATAACACTTCATGAAACTTTAGATTATTTGCTTGGTATATGACAATCTATTTGCCATAAAGAACTCCAATAGCTTACTAACTTAGCCCCACATTTGAAAATAATATCTTAAGTAGTATGGCCTCCTTACAAGAACAGGGTGAGTTTATTTGCTAACTTCCATGAAAATTAGATCATCTTACATATTATTTAATTCATTGAAGACAACAAATAAATTATGGACAAAAATATTAGAGAAAAGAACACAATTATGCATTTTTTGTCATTAAAATATTATATTAAAATTTATTGTATAATTATCAAAGAATTTTCCTTCCACAAGAAAGAAAAACTTGGGGACTGGTCATTTTCTTTACTATACTAGCTTATTAGTGCACAATAGAATATATACATTCATCAAAGAAAATTAATAACTACTATAGCTCAAGAATCTTGTTAAATTTTTCTAAATATTACGAGAGAGTGAGTCGTTGAATCAATATTATTGATGATTGCCACTCATCCATCACTTCATTAAGAACCTCTGACCCATTAAACAAGTTCTATACTCAAATAAAAGTGAAGTTGATTTATTTAACTTCAGTCACCGTGAACACAACCCAAGGACTTGGGCAAGCATTTGAAAAAGAAGAATTACACAAAGACAAAGATAACGAAACATACCCATTATAAAATTCTATTGGAAAGTTATATAACCATAATAAATATTAAAAAACACAAGATTTTTTTGACATAAAAATTTAATAGTGTAAACATGTGGCAACATACCAAACTAGAATTTGAATTTATTAGGTTCAATGTCAATTGAAGATGGTATAGACACCTAAGTTTGAGCACTTGAATTTGGTCAAATTCATCCCCTTTTTCGTCTATCATCCCTTCCTATCCATGTTAATTAAATAATATTGTTATTATTTAATTAATATCATTAATTCCCCTAAAGCCTCCTAAATTCCTAAGGTATTTAATTAATTAAATACTTTATCACTTTAAGCCCTTCTCTAAATTAAATAAATATACCAATTTTTATTTAATTTAGTCATATATCCCATAAAATTAAATATTAACTCCCCTCCTTTTTGTCTCTCAATCACATCCTCCATAATTTTATCATTAATCCTAATTCACTTTATAATCCCATCATTAAAGATGCGCACATTTTTAATCCATGATTAGGATGTGTCACATCCTCCAACTTTTGCAAGTGACCTTCAATCATACTCATTAGCCTAATCCCTCGCCTAATCACCCTCTTTAACCACTTACACAATCTAAACCTTTTGGTTAGAAGAACATAATCTAATTACCATTTATGGCACCTATCCCTTGTCCTCTTATCATTAATGTTTTCTCCTTTTGGAGAAGCCATCCCATATCTTTGAGGAGTTTTAATTCCCCTTTATTATCCCAGGCATCCCTTAAGGAAATTTTAATTCTTTTTATTTCCAAATGCACACTAAAATGAATTTTTAATTCCTCTTGTCACATCTTCCCAATTATTTGAGAAGATTGGAGAAGAAATCCCTTTATGAGGGAGATCTTTCCCATACTCCCATTGTAACGCCCACCCCAAGCTTAAACTATATTATATAACAAATTAATGATATTTAGGAAATAATTAAATGAAATAGAAGTAAATTTACCTAAAGTGGCTCAAATTTTTTTGTGACCCTTGAAAGCATTACCAGCTAGAAGCCACTCACCATTATGGGCTAAAATAAATCTAATACAAACACCCTATAAACTGTTATAATATAGAAGGATTAATTGATAGATAGTAAATACAAGAATTTAAGAGTATGCATTTACCTGAAGGCTTTCTACATCTTAACCCATTTAAGAGGAGGACAACTATGTTTTTATTGCCAAATTTCACCACTGAAGTTTACTATGCTATAATTATCCATGCAAGAGAAGTATGCATCAAGTATGAAACAATACTTTCTTTGTAGCACCGTGTAGATGGGTAGATGAAAATGATACATCATCATAAGTAATTCAAGCATCACTTGTGTTAACACACTAAATGAAATGTTGATCAAGCATCACACTCCCATGGTCTTTACCTAAAATGAAATTCATAAATGGAGGCCCATGTCTTGGATGCTTTAATGTGATTGAGATGGACGAAAGCATATGCTTTCCTAGTATTTATTTAATGTTGCTCTATTGCTTAATAGATATAGGAATGTTAGGAAATAGAAGGTGTCTCGATCTTTGATTTTTTCTAAGATTGGATTTTTCTAAATATTAAATGTTGTTGATTTTCTCACTCTATCTTTGTGAGTTACAACTTGCAGTTTCTATTCTAATGAGGAGTCAAGTTAGAAAGTTGATTTTTACAGGTGGAATTGTACATAAAAGTTTTTTCTATTTCATTGTTGAGTTTACATGGAAAGTGAGTTTTTCAAAAAATAGTTATTTTGGAAAGTACAGATTTTACAGTGGTGACAATTGGAAACTTGTCGTTGTGCGCCTGTAGTGTTTTTAGAATTTTCCATGTTGCACATTCATCCTTGGGCAGTTGCTTTAGAAATGTTTTATTTTATGCATTGTAAAAACTCTATATATTGAGTACTTGTGTATTTTGGAGATGTATGTAGAATGAGTAAGGTGTTGAGTTTGCAAATATTGTTGTGCTACCAGAATTCTTCAAATATTGTTTACTGGTGATACTCTTGTAAAAGACTTGCTCCACGAGTGTATGTAATCTTGTTGTTGGATTTGTAATACATTGAGCAGGCTTTGGAGGGTGGGGTTTTTTCCCGAAAGGGTTTACCCCACGTATATCTGGTGTTTGTGTTAATTGTTTATTTTTTGTTATGAATGTGTTGTTGGAATTTTTGTAACTGTTTGATCAAGTTATAAATTTTGCATAATCTCTTCTCAAGAATGGTGCAAGAAATTGTTTCTGCTACTTTAATTTCCTTACAAGTGGTATCAGAGCTAAAGGTCTCATTAGACTATGTCTTGTAGATTCAATCTTGATAAATGTCCATGAAGAACCCACTTCGAAGGCTCTTTGGAAGAAGTTGGGTGAGATATACCAAGCTAAATCTCTACTAAATAAGATTTTCTTGAGGAAGAAGTTGTATTCCTTGAGAATGGAAGAAGGTGGATGAATTTCTGAGCATCTAGAATCATTCAATATGTTGGTGACTTAGTTGACCTCAGTTGGGGTTAAGATGGATGAAGAAGAAAGGTTTCAAACTTTGTTGTGTTCGTTGCTAGACTCGTGGGACAGCCTAGTCATGTCCATTGGGAGCACTTACGTTATCTTGAAGATGGAGGATGTTGTTGGTCCTCTACTCTCTTAAGAGATGAGAAGGAAGGTTTCTTTGAATGCCAAAGAGGCTTTGAGTGTTCGAGGAAGACAAAAAGAACAAGGAAAAGATGAGAAACAATGTGGTCGTTCAAAGTCCAGAAACAAGGGGAGATCAAAATCTCCTGGTAAGTCCAAGGCAATATGCTAGAACTATGGCAAACCGAGACACTTCTGAAAGGACTATAAAGAAGAGAAGAAAAAGAAGAATAAGAAGCAAGATTCTGATTATGAGTCTGAAAAGGAAGATGGAGATGCCTTAATTGCAGCCTTGGCCACTCGTGTGGGTGATAATATATGGTTGATAGACTCAGGTGCATATTTCCACATGACTCCTAATAGAGAATGGTTTAGTAAGTATGAAAACTTTGATGGTGGTAAGGTGTATTCAAGGGTGATGATTCTTTTCTTGATATTGTTGGTCGTGATAGTATTAATGTGAAATTTTTTGATGGTAGAGTTAGAAGATTTGATGGTGTCCTGCATATCCCAGGACTAGCAAGAAATTTATTATCTGTTAGCAAGCTAATAGATGCGGGTATGCATGTACAATTTTCTGAAGCAGGTGTGAAAATGGTGAGAGGTGCTATGGTGATAGCAAAAGGAAGCAAATTGGGTACATTGTACTAGCTTGATGCATGCACAGTTGAATGCAATAATACTTTTGATAAGAGTAATCCAGAAACTACTTCGCTGGGAAAAGAGATGGTTTCCTCTTCTACAGATGGTCGTGACTTCTGAGCACCCAAGGGTGTTGTGTCTACTGAATCAATGTTTTCCGCAGAGAAGGCCATGTTATGGCACCAAAGACTTGGCCACATTGGAGAGAAGGGTTTAAAATCACTAAAAAATAAGAACCTTATTAAGGGGTTGAATGATTGCAATCTAGAGTTTGAATTTTGTGAACATTGTATTTATGGCAAACAAAAATGCGTTTAGTTTTACTCGTCTTCTCATAAGTCTTCATGTATCTTGGATCTAATTCATTTTGATGTATTCAGCCCCGTTGATGTTGCTTCTATTGTTAAATCAGTTTATTATGTTACTTTCATTGATGATTTCAATAAGACATGGGTATATTTTTTGAAGAGTAAATTTGAAGTTTTTAGTTGTTTTAAAGAGTTCAAGGCTTTGGTAGAAACTTGGACTGGAAAGAAAATTAAATTTTTGGGGACTGAAAAATGGCAGTGAGTACTGTTCTACAAACTTTGATAGATTCTGTAAAGATTCTAGGATTAAAAGACATAAGACAATCTGTATTCTCCATAGCATAATGGAGTTGCAGAAAGAATGAACAGGATGTTTATGGAGAAGGCTAGGAGCATGTTGAGTGGAGCTAGTTTAGAACAGAATTTTTGGGCTGAAGTTGTTGTGACTACTTGTTATTTGATAAATAGATCTCCTACATTAGTGCTTGTTGATATAACGCCAATGGAGGTGTGGTCGGGGAAAAATCCTTCACTTAGACATCTGAGAGTTTTTGGTTGTGAAGCATATGCACATGTGCCTAAGGAGAAGAGAACAAAATTAGATTCTAAGGCTGTCAAATGTATCTTCATCTGTTACAGCTATGGTGTGAAAGGATACAAGCTTTGGGACCCTATTGCACAAAAGGTAATTTATTCCAGAAGTGTTATTTTTAGAGAGACTAAATCTTCTTCTATTAATTTTCAACCAGAATAGCATAGAGAAATTGAATAGAAAAAGGATGCGGTTCAAATTCCTTCTACACCTAAGGAAGTTGAATCGATACCCTGAAATAGACAAGAAGTTGAGGAGAGCTCTGATGGAACTTCAAATTTTTGCTCCTTGTGTTCCATTCCTACCCTACCTTATGTTACTGGTCTTTCATGGTGTCGAAATTTTCCTAGGGTTGGGGCTTTTAGCTTTATTTTCATGTAAAACCCTTGTACTTATTTTACGCATTGGTTGGGATCTTTTTCGCTGTTACGTTTTTGAAGGGTTTTAAAATGACTTATGTCCTATTGTTTCGTCTAGGTTGGGTCCCTTTGGTCTTAATATTTATTTCCTCTACAGGATTTCTTTTTCCTAATTCTTGGTTGGCCCCGTGTTTCATCGTTTAAAAACAACTTATGTCGTTGTTTACCATTTGCCTAGTGATGTCCCTTTGTCCTTTTAATAAATATTTTATTTTGCAAAGGGATAAAATTTGCACAACCGTTGATCAACTATTGTTTGATCCTAGTTATTCCCTGCCACCTAGCGATGACCCACCACACTACTTTGGTTGATTGCGATATCACGGGCAGGCGCCACATGTCCCATCTAGTGAGGCCGAAGGGGATAAGTTTGAGTGACCATTAATCAACTATCATTAGATCTCAATGGTTGCCCGCCATTGTGTGATCAAAAATTGCAAGGTTTTTATTGATCGCAATATCACAAGCGGGCACCACATGTCTCATTTGAAGAAGCAAAAAACCTTGGTGAATTAATCCAGCCTTAATACATTAGACGACATATTACTAAAGTGTTCTTAAGATGCACATGTTTTAATCAACAGGTATGTTATAATCTTGATGGGAAAGCTGCTCGACAGTTAATGATAATGCTAGCAACTGTGTTGAAGGAACAAGATTACCAATGATCAAGATCAACGGTTGCTTACCATCACGTGATCAAAAGTTGCAAGGTCTTTACTGATTGTGATATCGTGGGCAACCGCCATGTGGATTTCCTTGGTAGCGTATGGTATGGTGGGAATTTTATTGCCATATTGGCAATTGTGTCAGCTTGTTTTGAAGGCGGTCGTTCGATGATTTGATATAATTGAAGGATCGACAGATATAATTTAAATCTGCATCAAATATGGTTGGAGTCATTCATGCAGCACGCGAGTGAGCTTTAATGGCAAATGAGACACTTGCTGGCATGATTTGATCGAAATAAAATCAATTCTCCTGCTTTATTTGTATCACAAGGCATTCAAGTATTTTGTGAAGCAGTCTCAGAGCCGAAAGCGAAGTTGCGAGTCTTTGCAACCAAAATTTGGGATTCTTACAAGCACAAAGCCGTGAGTTAATTTATGTGTTTCCTGGTTACTTCGCACTTGAATTTGGGAAAATATTTGTTGTATTTGTCATAGGACTTGTTGATAAAAGTTTCAAGGCTATAGTTTAATTAAATTGTGAGAAATTGCAATGTTTTGTAATTTCATATCTCTGGTTAGTCCTAGTTGTTTGAACTGTGAAATTGTAAAAATACCCTACTTTGTCCAAGATGGCATTGCTAAAGCAACATTCTCACCAAATTAACTATTTAAGAAGAAACATGTATGATGATTTCCTGTATCAATTGCCCTTGTCAACGAATGATAGAAAGAAAGGATTGGTTCTGATGCAAGGGAAAATCCTAGGGGAAGGGTTAGTATATAATTGCTCCAACATAGCTGATGCTAAGGTTCCTCTCACAAGTTTGGAAATGTTCAGATTGTGGTATGGACAGAGGAATTTTCCTCACCCTTTTTCAAATGGCTGGATGTATGATTTGGGGAAGCTAGTGGTTCCAAATGTGTTCCTTGATATAGACCTTTTTAGAGCAGTGGTCGCAAGATATGACCTTGTCACACGAGTAATTAGGGATAATGATGGAATAGTTTTGTTAAGCATTAACATAGATGAAGTCCGACAAGTTTTTGACTTGAGTGAACCGAGTGAATATTTGGTTCCTATTGATCTTGAGGAAATGAAGCAAGAATATGCAAAGTTGAAGTCTTTTTTCAGAGATAAGTTGCTTCCACCTCATTTGGCTAGGGCGGGAGGTTCAATATTTCATATTAGTCCCAGTGACCAAGAACCTTTCAGATTAAACTATTTTGCAAATAATTTCTTAGCCACTTTTTATTCATTATGCCAGATTTTGGGTTTTAGTCCTAGTACGGTGATGCCCATTGCATACATGTTCATGGGGGTGTAAATACAACACCCTAACTTCTCTGTGACTTATGACTTTGGTTCTTTCTTAGCTGAGAGGATACATGAAGGGTTGTCAAAGTTGCAGAAAAATGATACCGACACACAATTCTTTTGGTATTCTATGTTGATGTATATGTTCTTGTGCAAGAATGCTAACTTTTTCTCTAAGAAGATGGAATTGAGGTAATTGGTTGATGGAGAAAGATTGCCAGTACAATTATGGAATACAGATTTATCTTGCAATAAGGAAAGCACCAGTTATGTGCAATTTGATAATTGCTTTGCTTCTAGATTGAGGGCTAGACTGATAGTAAATGTACCCAGGATCCTTGAGGAATTGCATGATTTCCTCAAACCAAAGGGGAGGAAGCCAGAACTGAAAGTTTTCCATAACTGGGGTGACATTATCCCATACCCAGTCAACACTGTTTTGAGGGTATACGGTTTTCAAGGAACCCCCCATATACTACCATAAAATGTGCCACCAAGAGTGGGGTTTGCAGAAGTTATGTGGAAAATAGGTTGTATCCATGAGGACAACCTCACTAGGAGGGGTAAGGGAACATTTTTCCCATATTATATAGTGGTGTCTGATTTTTCCTTTTCAAAAGGAGGCTAGGTGCATTTTGATAAATTCTTTGATGATTACCATCTGAGGTGTGGTCCAAAGTGGCAACATGATCTTGAGGGTTTCTTTTCCCTTTTCAAACAAAGAATAAAGGTTGGCAAGTTTGTGCATGAGTTCAACTTTCCTGAGGATTTGATTAGAAATGAATTCGACCTAAATAGGTAGGAGTTGAACAAGGAGAAATGGATAGCTTATGATAAGCTACTAGATATTGTGCACAAGATGGATCCAAAGTATGATCCATTGTTGGAGTTTAGTCCATACCATAAGAAAATTAACTTTCTAATGGGGAACTTCAAGAAAATTATGGGAACCTTGAGCACCAAAAAGATAAATTTAGAAGTGAGTCTGGGTGTACAAGAAAAAGGTGCCAAACCAATTGAAACAAGGCCAACATATCAACCTACGGGAAGAAGGCCCATTTATAGGAGGAAAAGGGATGATAGTAGTGATGAGGAAGAAGTGGATAGAAAGGGGAAGTAAATAATGAAGTTTCCTTCACAGCCAAGTCCAAAATTCAAAGTGCTTGGGGCAATTAAAATCATTGATTTAGAATCATCCCCAGAAGATAGTCCCTCATCACCACCATCTGAGCCAAGCCCTAAGAGGAAAAGAATTGATCAACCACAGGATCTAATGGATGATATTGTTGTTATTTATCATGACATGCAAGTTGGTGTGCCTTCCCCTCCTAGGCTAGCTAAGTTGGTTTTATCCGATTTGGATATGAAAGGAAAATGTGTACAATATGCAAGGATGGAAGCATGTAAGGAGTTTCTAGATGACAATGCATTTGTAAAGACTCTTGTATTCTTGCAATTGGTATGGAGGATGAAGAAGAGAAGAGAACTAAGACCTGGCAGGTCATACTAGGAGAATGATGAGGAAGTGAAAGCTAAATTAATGGAAGAATTCAAGAACATTAGTCCTGAAGAAGGAAGAAAACTGGTGAGTTAGGCTGGTGTAATGATTCTACCTAAATGGGAAATTGTAGATGCAGTAGCCTTTAATGCTATTTTGAAGTCTAAGCATCCCTTGCAAGACTCTGAAGAAGAGGTCAAGGCAACACTGCACAAGACTCTACTTTTAGTGAAGAGTATGAAACCTTGGCAATTTGGGTATTGGCCCCACGAGGGAGAAAGCCAAATGTTTATGATATCAACCCAAATTTAAGAGGAGGGCTAATAATGAAGAGAGCTTCAGAGACCTCAACCACCGAGGCCACTAATTTGACTGTGAATGTGGCTAAATTGGCCCAAAAGACTGCTGAAAGGGAGGAGGCCAAAAAGAGGAGTCTAATGGAGAAGTACAACCTTTTGATTGAGGAATATAACAAGATGCAATAGAAGAATGTTGAGCTACAGACTAAGGTGGAAAGGTTAATGTATAAACAGATTGGGGAGACATCAAGTTCTCTGGAGACTAGTATATTGCCTTCCATATCAGGGCTAGTGCCTACTGCTTCTCCAATTGTTTCCACACTAGGGTCTCCCAGTCAAAATCCTTCCTTCACCCCTTCTTTAGAGGACATTGATGAAGAAATAGAATGCTCTGTGGATCCTATAAAGAAGCAGCTCATGCATAAAATTGATGAATTACAAGCATCTTTGAAGGTAAGTGAGCAAGGATCTCTTTCAAAGCAAAAGGAGATTGTTATTGCTATCTTGAGACATTTAAATGAGATGGTTGATAATAAATTTCCATCTATACATTCTTTATATTCTTTTTTATTAGATGCAATAAAGAATATTGATAGGGATCAGGAGGTAGTGATACCATTGATTGAAAATTGGATCCCTAGGGCCAGGGATTTAGATGTAATGTATAAGGCCTCAAGGTTTGATACAAGTAATAGGCCCCAATCATTAAGGCCTACTCAAGTATTAGTTAAGTCACTGCAAGGTTTTCAGACCCTACCAGATGATTTGAGTAGGAAGATCAGGGAATTGGTGAAGATTTGTAATGATTGGGGTAACACATTATTACTTGATATAATTGATTAGTAGGGGAAAATCAGGTCACTCCAACAATGGCAGGATCAAGCAAGTGAGGTCATCAATGATCAAATTAAATTAATTTGTGATGACTCAAATTATGATTTGTTGGTGATCTGTATGGATAAAATCATTAGTATCAGCTCATTTTTGGAATCTTTTGAAAGGGATGCAAATCAAGTAGCGGTAAAATACACACCTTATAGTACCAAGGTGAATGAGGTGATTAATTTTGACTGGCCAACTGGTGATTAATATATGAGTTGCTAACGAGTGGTAGATTAGATATTGCAGTTACAACGGTTTCCAATCTTGCTTTGGTGGAAGTCTTGGTGCGGGATTCTTATGATTTTTTGTTGCTGCATCATCTTTTCTCAGCGGGCATGATGAACAAGAATATTCTCTAGGATGATTATTGTTGTAACAATTTTTGGAATATCACCAGGTGCTCCAATTGGCTAGTGACATGTGTACTTTCTGGCCCGATGCTTGTTTCATCCTTCATTTTCTATAAGGATTTCAAGGCCAGAAGTACGGGTTAGCAAGTTAGATAATTTTGGGTCGATTCTAGGTGAAGTTGTAGAGCAAATTGTGAAGTTCGATGGTTTTAGAGAAAAATGCAATTTAGGTTCTGAGTCATTCTATAACAATTTTTGGATTCACGGGGATTTAATGTTGTATAATAGTACTAGCATTCGAGTTGAAATGATAAATTGAAACTCTTGTCTCTCCACTGTATATGCGTATTTGAATTTTGAATAAGATGACTAAGGGTTGTTTCATTCATCTCACTGTTGTGGTGTGTATGATCCTTATTTTAGCTTTAATTCAAGGAATTAATTAAAATGCTTGAATGGGATTATAGGAAGATATGTTTTGTACAAGGATTTGATAAGTAGTATTGAGTTAGAATACATATTAATGAGATTACAATGCAATGCCATCAAGGATTTTATATGTTATGTGTTAAATTTGTCATAAATCCTTAGATGTTTATAAATTTGACTCCTACAATGGATATATGACACTGATCTAAACTGTAATTTCCCATATGATTCAATATTTGTTTGTATTTTCCTAGAGCTTGCTACAAATTACAAATTAATGACTATCTTATACTGTGGATTGTGTTGTAGTAATCTCATGCTCCAGATAGTTGATATTATCGATGAACAGCCAATTCTATTCGATGTTATCCTATCGTGTTGAGCTATTAAGTGAGATTATTTGTTACTGTTAATGTTGTTTATAATAATGGTGTATAGGTTGTAAACACATTAAGGGATCACCCTCTTGGGTCTTGCAGAGCCCGAAGTGTAGGAGGCTTTTTTAAAGTCCTCGTCAGTTGGTCCAGGTCCTTCGAGTTGCCCTTGATT
>VDFB02000017.1:532237464-532271113 GCA_007258455.2 Sequoia sempervirens
GGCTAGAACAGGTTGCTTTGTTACCTTCTGCTTCAACAGTTCAAAACTCTTTGCCGCTCCAGTGCTCCACTTGAATTCTTTTCTATCCCCTCTCATTGTTTCAGTCAGGGGTCCACAAATACTACTGAAGTTTTTAATGAACTTTCTATAAAAACTAGCCAAACCATGGAAATATCTCACCTCGGTAGCAGTTCTTGGGGTAGGCCATTCCAGAATAGCCTTCACCTTCTATGGGTCCATCTTGAGACCTTCTGCTAAGACAACAAACCCTAAGTACACTAACTCCCTCTTCACAAAATTGCACTTCTTTAGATTAATCAGCAGTTTCTCTTCTCTTAACTTCTCAAAGGTTCTCTGAATATGCATCAAATGTTCATCCAACGTCTTACTGAAAATCAAAATATCATCTAAATACACAATAACAAAACTTTCCAGAAATTTTTTTAGTACCTCATTCATGAGCCACATGAATGTGCTCGGTGCATTGGTTAGCCCAAAGGGCATGACTAACCACTCGTATAGGCCCTCTTTGGTTTTGAATGCAGTCTTTGATTGATCTCCCTTTCGAATCCAGATCTGGTGATATCCACTCTTTAGATCAATCTTTGTGAAGTACTAAGCTCCACTCAAATAGTCCATCAGGTCATCCATCCTTGGTAGGAGAAATCTTTACTTGATTATTATCTTGTTTATGGCTCAGGAATCTGTATACATTCTCCACTCCCCATCCTTCTTTGGTGCTAGTACTGCAAGTACTGCACATGGACTCAAACTCTCCTATATCAAACCCTTTCTCAACAACTCTTGAACTTGTCTGTTCAACTCCTCATTTTCTGTTGGAGTCATTCTATGAGCTGCCTTATTTAGCAAACTGGCTCCAGCAATCAGGGCAATCTGATGACTAATCTTCCTTATTGGTGGTAAACCATCAAGTACATTATTAGAAACAATATCCTGAAACTTATCCAACATCTCAAAAAATTCTTCTGGAACCTTCTCACTATCCTCCTTACTCACTCTAGGAATCAATGCATAACACACATGCTCATTCTTCATACCTTCTAAAATTTTTTTTCCATCTACATAAAAAATTCTAGCACTACTACATACCTTTTCTTCGGTCTCCTTCAGGGGTTTCAACTTGTGACGAACCCCATCCTTTGTCAAGGAATAAGTTTTTGCATGTCCATCATGTATAGCTCACCTATCGAACTGCCACGGCCTCCCCAACAACATGTGGCATGCATCCATGGGGATGATATCACAGAGTACCTCATCATGGTAGCTCTTGATCTTGAACTTTACTAGGCACTTCTCATTGACCAAAACTTTGTGGTCTTTCTGTAACCAGGAAATTCGATATAGATGCGGGTGCCTTTCCCTCTTAAGCCTCAACTTTGTGACCATCTTTTTTGACACCAGATTATTGGTGCTCCCACCATCAATAATGACATCACAACATTTTCCTTCACAATTGCACCTTGTGTGAAATAGATTCTTCCTCTGTTCTGGCTCCTTTTCCTCAGTCACCAGGGCTCTCCTAATCACTAGGGCTTCTCCCCTTTCAGCATCATCTAAATGTTCAGATTGGGCCTCCTCATCTGCATGTGCAACCCTTCCATGACCTTCTGGCCTTTTGTTTTCCCTTCTTTGGTGTTGTGGACATTCATAGGCTCGATGCCCTTCTTCACCACACTAGAAACACGTTCCTTTGAAACCAGCTCTTTCAGATCCTTGTCCATATCTCCCTTGTCCTCTACCTCTTTGATCACCACTGTTTTGATCACGATGGCGGTAGAAGTTGTCATTCTTTTGGCTTCGGTTGGTACACACATCTTCACTTTTATTTTTATCATCATTTCGGCTTCCTAAAGGTCTTCCACTGCCCCTTCCACTTTGACCTCCTCATCCTTTTTGCTTGCCATCAAATCTTTTGTTTAGCTTCTCTTCCATCTTCAGAGCAAACTAATACACATCCTCAATGGTGGTCATTCTGACTAGGCTTAACTCCTCCTGAATGCTCGGTCATAACCCATTAAGATATCGGGCTACCTTCTTATTGGCTTCTGTGTGGCCCGTTCTGATGATTATCTTTTGAAAATATTCAGTATATTCTTTCACAGATCTGCTTCCTTACTTCAACCCTTGCAATTTCTTTAACAGATCTAACTCATAGTCCACTGGTATGAACTGCTTCTTTAGTTTCTTTATCATATGATCCCATCTGGTGATATTTCATTTTCCTCTTTGATTTATTTCCAACTGGACCTCTTTCCACCAAATACTGGCATGGCCCTTCAACTTCATTTTCACAAACTTAACCCGATCTGGGTCCTCTATTTCCTCATACTCAAAATATTCTTCTAGCTCGTTGATCTAGTCGATCAACTCTTCTGGGTTCAGACTTCTGGAATAACTGGGGACTTCTACTTTGGGTCTTTTCTCGATCTTCAAAATGGCCCTTATTAGCCGCATTTGGTCTTGATCAACTGTTTCTTCTTCCTCTTCTACATTTGAACCTTCTTCCTCTCCTTCATCCTCACTTTCCTCCCTCAGGTTTAACCCTCTTCTCAATTGCTCTTGTAATGCATCAATCTGTCTTTGGAGGGATGCCAATGCATCTCTTCCACCAATATTTTTGCCACCTCGACCACCTCTGGCACCACCACGCCTACTAGGCATCACTCTTAGAGGCATCTTTCTTGACCTTGACCCACAACCATGATCCTAGTGCAAACTGCCTCACGATCGGCGATCTGTCCACACTCTCAAGAAAACCCACTCTGATATCACTTGATGAGGGCACAGCCCGAGACTTAGAAAATAACCCACAAATAGGAGAATAATTTTATTATTCATAAAATGGAGCTTCTTATATGTAGAGGATTTCACATCCCCAAGTTCTACAACACATGCAAGTTACAGAAAGCTACAGAATCATCCTTTCGCAATATGCGAGCTTGTCCCCAAAAAGTTACCCAAAAATTAGAAACCTGCCCATAAATAGAGCTTCTCTTTAGTTTGGAGCCAAAACAACATTCAAATTTGAGTTTAGGTAGTTTGGTGCTAAAAAATTACAACTTGAAGTTCAAATTTCAAAAGAACATTTGCAATTGTATCTTCTAGAAAGTGCGCCAACTTTCTGAGGCCATAACTTTTGATCTGGGACTCTGATTTGTGAACTGTTTGAACCGTTGGAAAGGTCTCGAAGTCAATAATGCGCTCAAAATCCACTACGCCAATTTTAGCAAGTTTTGAGGCTGATCCAAGAACTCTAAGTGTCTCAAATCTAACTCGGAAGATTTTCAGGTGCAAATTTGGGAAACTAAAACTGCAATATCTTTCAACCCAGGAATAGAAAATAAAAACCGTAAATTAAGAATTTCATTATGACGAAAATGGTATCCAAAAATGAAAAAACATCTAAAAACCAAGAAACTTGAAATTTAACTATTTTTGGGTGATGCAAGATTGCCCTTACACCACTGGATGCTCCTACATCACATAAGTTCATTCATGGTTTTATATTTTGTACTCTTTTATGTCATGAAATAAAATTTGTTATTTTTATATGACTTTTTGCATCCTCATGATCAGGTTACTATAGGTGATGCTCGTGGAATAGGGTTTGGTACAAGTGTCCATCCTAATCTTCTTGCACATACATCACATCATCCAACCCCATCATCCGTGCCTATATTTTTGACTGAAATTTTGGCAATGCATAGCATGCAGGCATCAGGTAGTGCACCCTTTGGCAACAAACACATGCCAAAACATGTATCAAGACATGTACCTAGGGATGCAGAGGCCACTAGTGTTGGTGATGTTATAGCAATATTTCCTGGATCTTCCCATATTACTAGTACAAGAACATTTTCGGTCACATTTGTGGTGACCGAGGATTTTGTTCCCATAAAGATAGAGAAGGTCCTAGGTACTTTAAAATGTTTTAATTATTATTATATATAATCTAATTGAAATTTACTTATTAATCAATCTTTTTAGACTAATAATCCCATGATCATTTTGTAGGAAATGATGTTTTTTATAAACATCTAAGTGATATTACATTGGAGCTCTTTGATCCCACCATACATACACGGTGGAATGCCCAAAATCAAGATTTAAAAGATGAGCTCATTAACCATTTAGTTGTGTTTGGTGATAAAACATTCAACCGAACCAAGGTCCTTAAGAAAGATGGTACCTATCTAAAGTATGTGAGGGTCCAATATAGGTCACATTTAGAGAAGAAAAAAAAGTAAGAGCATCACCCCATAATTCTGAAGAGGGAGTGGAAGGACCTGGTGTCAGATGGAAAGGAGAAGGTTGAAAAGAAAAAAAGGAAAGACACCATCAGGCCAAGGAAGGTATGTGATACTATCAACAATGTAATTATATACTGATTACTCTTTCCTTTTACATAATCTAATGTATTTCAAAATTTTCATAGGCTTCTCGACACATCAAAGGAAACAAAGGCAAGACTAGAAAAACATAGGCAACACAAACTTGGCTCTGGTGGTTATATGAAATTAATAGCAAGAATTGTAAGTATCAATAAATGAAATATTGCATCCAAATAATAAATTGCAATTTTTTTGGTTTTATCACACCATAGAAGAAAATTCATGATCTTATGCAAAAATGTAGAGCTCTGAATTCAACAGAGCACCCAAAGAAGAGGACTTGAAGATTGCCTTCCAGCAAGGCTATGGAGCCGTGGTTGAATGCCTAAGATTCTTGACTAGGCAAACACAATCTTCCACTGCATCTAACACACAAGTAAATAAACTCAATAAATTTTATTTAAAATTGAATACTTGTGCAATGTATTCAATATTAATTTCCACCATAAAGTAATTATGTGTCTATTTTTTTTAAACAGACAAGCAATGATAATACTACACATGACATTGGAATGCAACCTAGTGAGGGTGGAACACAACCTGCAAATGAAGGTCATGGTGTGCATCCCAGTACTAGATGTATTCATGTGATATACAAAATGTAGTATGGATTAATACAATTAAACATCTTTAATTGCAATTGGTGTATTAATTAATGTAACCTTTTGTATTTCAACTTTAGAGCATGTAGAGTGTGATCAACATGTTGAGCATGATCAGGCTAGAGAAGATCAGGAACATGATGTGGCCCCATTAGGTAAAGAGGACCACTCTAATGTTCTTTTAAACATATTTAATTGCAATTGGTTTATTAATTAATGTGACCTTTCGTGTTTCAACTCCAGATCAAGATTTAGAGGGTGTTCAACATGAGGCTATAAGACAAGATCAGGAACACGATGTGGCTCCATCAAGTAAAGAGCACCACTCTAATGTTCTTTTAATTAATGAAATATGTGTAACGATAATAATAAAACATATCAATTTAACATTTCTTTGTTATTGCAGCAGACCCCACCTTGTAGCAACCTTCATGTCATGATCAGTACACGACTAGGTGTACATTAAGATCACAAGCAAAGGGAAGAACAACTAAAGGGGGACAAATGATTTAGAAAATGATACTCCACTTTAACTTTTGTTAGCTTCAAAAAAGAAACAAAAAAAAGTGATTGTAATCATATTATGACAACCATATTTTTGATAATATGTAAAAATTGAAAGAATGAATATTATATGTTAATGAATGAATGTGAATATGTTAATGAATGAATGTTATATGTTATTATTGGATGAATGAATGGATGCATCAATATGTTAATGAATGAATGGATGCATCAATATGTTAATGAATGAATGTTATGTGTTAATGAATGAATGCATGAATATATTAATGAATGAATGTTATATGTTATTAATGGATGAATGAATGATTAATGTTATATGATCAGATATGGGGAATTGAGAGTGATGTAAGGGGGGGAGGGGCCAAATAAGCTTCCATCATCACGTGGTTGGCCCTGTTAAGTAGAGAATATTAAACTATTCTCAAAACAAAGAGAAGCTCAATAAGGTAATGTACTTTTCAATATAAGAAATGCATCATTTGAAGAATCAAACCAATATGCAAAGATGAAAGAAATCGCTAACTTTTCACTATGGTGGCACAAAAATGATTCTTTATACCTGATGCCTTCATTTTCCAAGCCAATTTCTCCTACTTTGCATAGCTCTACCATGTTTGTGGATGTGATATGACTCCTACACAAAAAAAACATACCAGTTTACGACCTTCAATCCAACTACATCCAAGTATCTTTTTAATTCCTCTATCTTTCATCAATCTCTTTACTATTTGAACCTTGTACAAATATTTTAGACGAAGAACCCATTATTGTGAAATGTGCCTCTAGTTGAGTAAACTGAATCCATGCTCTACATCATAATTTGAAGTTGTTTCCATTCCAATGTTTTGAGTTTAGTTTGTTTGTATGGATTTGTATGAATACCACATTGTGTTGTGTGTGGATTTGGTTTCAAAGCTCTTTTTCTTTTATTTTTAGTGGTGACATAACTTTAAAATTTGACTTTTTTGCATAATAGGTTAGTGGAAAAATTGACAGCTCTGAAGGGTTTAGAGGCTCGATTGAGATAGATACATGGATATTTGGATCTTGTTGTTGATGGGAGGATTCCACTTAACCATGAAATTTTGTGCTATCTGTAGGTATGCAAAAATTTATCTACTTACATTCATTCAACTTACTGTCTTCCTTACCAAAATCTACCCTTGTTAAGCCACAACCATAACTAGCACACTAACATAATGCTTCAATCTTAGTCATTAATCTTTGTCTTGACAAAAAGGATAATAGTCATTAATACATTAATAAGGGTAAACATATTTCATAAAGACCTATTGAAGATAAACCATAGTCTACCTTTGCTAAGGGCATAGGATAGTCTTTTGGATTGTTTACAAATTCATATCTATGATCACTTTCCATGTCTTGAAATTTAGCATGTAAAACCTAAGACTCATGTCCTCATATGCTTCATGCCTCCAAGTCTGTCCACAAAAGTTTCATGGCACAAGTCTTTCCACAAAAAAATTCATGCTCTATGACTCCTGCTCTATGATCTATTTTCTTGCATTTGTTCTCTCAACGCTGTTCCTTTTGTATGTCATTGCATCAAAAACCTGATTAGATAACTATTCACACCCTCTACTTTACAACATCAAAACTTGATTAGAGAACCATTCACATCATTTACTTTACGTCATATCATTATGCATTTCAATTGTATCCCTTCAAGGCAAAACAATCAAACACCTATACCAAATTACCAAGGCATATTAACAACCATATATACCTTCTCACTATAACCAATTATCAGACCTTCAAGACAATAGGTTCATCATGTTTTGAAAGAAAAAATCAATCATCTACTTCACAAATCTATCCATTCCAACTTACTGTCCTTTTTGCAGTCAAGTCATCATGCATATTAGATTCACCATACCTAAATCATTAAAAATAACATACACTTCCTTCTATACCTTATCCTAAACTTTGAAACATATTTTTCAACATGAATAAAATGGTTTCCAACCACTAACAATTCCTTTTGTCACTGTTTTATCATATTACCATTATCCATGCAAAAAAGCACCACTTCTTAAATAGGCTTCCATACCCTAAAGAGGGTGAATCCCACAAACCAAATTCAAATCCCAAAAGTCAAATACACATTAAAATACCTTTTACTATCCATATCAATATAGTAAAAGCTTTCAATATTCTGCTTTAAAGAAATGATCATGTTCTTACACTGTGCACTGCTAAAAGGCTACTAAAGTAGGCCTATTTTGCAAAGGAAGTGCTCATAAATCTTCACCAAAACACCAATAAACTTCAAATAGTCACCATACATGCCACACAACTCAAGATTCAATCAACTTTAAGGATTGAAAGGCTTTAAAACTCCCTGAACCATCAAACCCTTGTTTATAGGGTGAACAAGCACCAAAACATGGAGGGTTTCATGAAACACATACTTAAAAACCTCCAATACTCCATCCAATCATTGAAACGTGATTCATTGTGTATTCTTATGCTTTTATAATCATATCCTAGCCCATGCATGTGTTATTCCTTCAATACGCTACTTGAAACCTCCATTTTTGGGTGGACAAACTCAGTTTTTGTCTTGAAACAACAACATATTCTTGTGTTCTGGTCTTCTACTATCCTACCACCATAAACAAACACTAAACACATAAAAAGACTCCTATTTAAATCCATCCCATCGACATATTATACCTATATCGATGGGATGGAGATAGGATTAAAACCACCATTTAGTATGTGATTAAAACAACAATTATGTTTATGGAATTCAATTCATCCATTTTCATCAATTTGTTGAATTGTTCTAGCATAAATATAATTAAGTATAATTAATTGGCATTAATTTACATAATTTTGATCATCATGGCACATCAATTTCCCATACCAATCCTTGTGTCCGCTAAATTTGTATCCCTCAAGATCCTAAATGATTGGTTAATTTTTTGTGAAAAATTCACCACACCTCTATTGATGAGTTAAGGTCTTAAAACCACCATTTAGTATCTAGGCCATTAACAATGAATGTGGAATGACTCAAAAATCTCCCTTCCTTTATGCTTTGGTAGATGTCCATACCCTATTCCAAAGCTCCCATTTTGGGACAGACAAGCAAGATGTTGGCCAAAATTGTAAAATTTGGCTCTACACCTACCAATTGAATTTGCTTGAAATTTTGTAAATCCTTCTAAATAATCCCTTTTGTGCATATCCTGCAATCATGGCATTCCATTAGACCACATTTCTTTGGGGTGTTTTTTCAAACTTTTCATTGCCTTGTTTATGCTTCAACATTTTGTATACATATCTACCAAAGCATTTCCAACTATAATATCTGACAAAAATCTCCTTTTCATTATACTTAGATGAATTTTCATGCCTTATTCCAAAGCACATGTTTTAGAATAGACAAGAAGGATGTTGTAAAGGGTTAAGGAATTTGGCTTTACACCTCCCAATTGCATAGTTTACTTCATTCATCTAGCATATTGCCAATGTGTTTCACAATTGTTGGAATCATATCCTAAACTGCTCATCGGGTTGAAATAAGTTGCTATTGCTATGAACAGATTTTGAGAAAACTAAAATTTATAGAAGTCTAAAGCTACTGAAAATTTGAAATTGGTAGAAAACTCAATCTGAACCTTTGGTAGAAAACAAGTATGCATTTGTTGGAAATAAAACTCAATCCGTAGCTGCCAAAAAATTAGAGCTAAACGTTAGCTTCTGACTTGGCCAAACACTGTCATCATACATGCCAAAGGAGGTTCTTTCCAACACATGCTTCACTCCACTCTCTAAAATTCCATTTATAACATTTTCTCCACTTCAGCTATTTTTCTTTTTCCATGTAATATAACTAGCTTTCTTACATAAAGGTACATTCATTAAACCTAGAATTAGTGGACCTACAAGGTTGGGCTGCATTGACCAACAAAAGACAAGACTAAGCAAATCAATTTCTTGTGGACTGCATACAAGTTGCCCCATTAGATCCACATCCCAGAAGGAGCCTAATTACAAAAAATATTAAAGGTAGAATTAACCCACTACCTAACAATTAGCATAAAATAAAGGTTAATAACATAATTTCTATTATTTAGGATGTATATGATTAATAGTTGTAGGATTTAGTTATTTCTTGTTTTCATAATTAAAGGCATGCCACATTATTCAGCTATGCTTCATGAAGGGTCTGAAAATATATATGAATAAATGATTATCTTTTTTATTTCCAAGGATTAACATAACGTATTTACTCTGACCAATTAATGAGATATGAATATTTTCTATAGTTATTACATTCTTTCTTTCTAGTTTGGTTTAAGATTTTAGTTTGACTATGAAGCTGCATGACCTAAACTCTGGTTTTATGCAATTTTTTAGTTTTTTTATTTGAGGGATAATAAGTTGTCAACATCGGTTGACATTGAGATTCTCAAGAAGGTGAAGGTGATTCACAATGAAGGAAAAAATCATGCTTTCAATGTAGAATCTTTACAATGGTATTAGACTATTCCTTTCTATTGATAGATCACTACCATAAACAAATAATTATTTAGCATTTGAGAGCCATGGTTCTACAAAGGCATTGCAATTCACTATGAAAGTAGCTCGACATTAGTCATATAACGGAATGCAAATTTCTGGTGACTCTTGTTGTTGGGACTGGTATGACATAGCCATGCCTGTAGATATTCTGTTATAGTGGAATTCTTATTCTTCTATATTCTCTTCATTCCTAGGTTTTGGATCTAAGCTTTAATGAATTTAAAGGACATGGATTTGAGCCTCTTGGAAATTGCAAAGGTCTCCAGGTTTGTCAGCCCTACAGTACCCCTGCAATACTTTTAGCCTATTGACATTCTTCTGCCATGAAACTTGTTTTCTTCTTAAAATTTAAATTGAAATTTAACTTGTTTTGTATTTTTATTTGTAGCAACAATTGTATTTAGCAGGCAATTAGATCACCTCACTCATTGGGATTCCAAAACTTCCAAATTTAGAGGTATTTACATTTTTATGGTATTTTTCATGTCTTACATGCATGGAAAATTATTTTGTTTCATTTAAAGATAGTTTCTTGTTTTCATAATTGTAACCTTTCTAAAAGTTTCCATTTTTGTATAAAATGTCGCAATCCATCTTATTTCTTGATTTGATTTGTTAGTTTCTTTCAGTTGCACAAAATAAGTTGAAGTCACTTGCAATGGCAAAACAACCTAGACTTCAGGTGTGTGATCTAAAATTGTCACCAATTTAAAACAAGGTTTTAGTTTTTACATGGAGATTACTGTTTTTGCTTGAATCATAATTTGTTTTTGTCATCAAAGGTTTTGGTAGCGAGAAAAAATAAAATATCAACTTTGAAGGGCTTTCCATATTTGCCTGTGCTTGAGGTTAGTTGCTTTACCTCTATTGCTAATTTAATATTTTTATTTTCTTCTTTTTTCTTTGCTTGGTTACTTTCTCCAATACCTTAAATCTAATATTAGCTTGTTTCTCTTATTCCAAGACATTATTCTTAGTAGTGGTTCTATAGTTTAGTTTATCTTTTGTTCTTTTAGAAGTTTGTATCAACAAGTGTTATTAACATGGAGCAAGTTTTTGAACATGTTTCTTAGCAATGTTTCTGTGGTTCAGTTTATCTTTAATTTTTTAGTATCAACAAGTGCTATTAATTTGGAGTAAGTTTTATCCAATGATCATTTTACTACTGTAGCATTTGTGTTTGGAGGAAAGTCCTATTTTAGAGATGCCTCACCTAGAAGTAGCTGCCATATTATTGGTTGGTCCAACTCTCAAGAAGTTTAATGGAAGATGTATTGTGTTGAGATTTAAAATTCTATGTATGATAGCTAAGGAAATTTGAATGCTACAAATGCCAAGTATTTCCACAAAGCAGAGTACTAGATTCTTGCATTTTTTTTTATCTTTCATGGAATCTCACTTGTATATTTTTTATTTTTTTTTGTCCACAAATTTGCTAGAATTATTTTGTCTAGTTTAGTTCCTTTTTTTCAAATGTCAAACTAGCTGGTGATATTAGTATTGTGTTACAAGTATCTATTTTCCAATTATTGTTTATGGGTTTTTCCACTTGATAATATAGTGTCCTAGATTCATTCTAATGGAAGAATTTCTTGTAGATCTCTTTGTTGATGAGCAGAAGCTTGCAAAGCTCTATCCTCCTCACACTGCTTTATGCATTAGAGATGGTTGGGACTTTCGTGGTCCTAATGAAGCTGTTGGTGGGGACTCATTTCATTCCTCAAACTTTTACATCTATCTAAATGTATTTTATTAATTTTAAAGTTATCATTTGTGTATCTAGTTTCTTTCTACATGCTACTGTGGTGGTATTGTTATATGCATTTATTTATATGATATATCTTTTGAGTTTTCCAATTGTATGGTCCAACTTATCTTATTCCATTTTATATTTCTTTCGCATGGTCGAAGCAAATAATGTGTTCGTTCTCATGAGTCCAACTACACATGGCTCTAGTATGTGCATTCTATTCTTAGTAATACATAAAATTCAATGGAAAATCTCTAGAAGCATGTTTGATATTTCTGAAGCTTACTCAAGTGATCCAGATTAATAGATAGTGACAACATCTGTCAAACCTAATGATTTCATATGATAGCAGGTAGGGATTAGGTCTTAAGCCAGTCATGTACAAAGTGAAGATTTAATGGTCAACTTTGTATTTGATTTTAAAGCACACAAAAGAACTATGGAATGGATAATTATCGTGGCTCACACATATAACTACTTTAAAATTATTAGCATTTTCCTAGCACCTAATGGTGCTTTTTCTAGTAAGAGTAGAATCAAAGAATTTTAATGCTCACAAGGTCAAAGATAGCCCATGAGATAGAAGATTGGCATATTGGCATTTTGAAGTACTTATCTTCTACTATTTATTTGATGATGAATTCTCTTGTTTTCTCAATTGTCTTCTCTTTGAAAAAATCCTGTAAGGAAGCTACTACTAAAGTACTTGTGTAATTGGCCCAGATGTCATTATATGCTTACACAAATGTAATTAGCCTATCTATCAAGTTGAAGATATAGGGACATTGTGATGTTCTTTGCATCAAATTTGTCTTGGAGTTTTTTTCCTATCTTTGGTAGGACTAATAGCTCTACACCATCAATTTCTTGTAGCAAGCTTTTCAACTTGCTTTCAAGGTGGAAGCTAAGAAAAAAAAGGCACAAACAAAGCCAAGTCAATTTTTTTCCTTTAGAGAAAGATTTACTCTTCATCTTTTATCCCTGCTAGCTCCTCTCATGCTATCCACTTATCATATATGAATGTATATTCTTCATCAAAAGAATCCATTAAGGGTTCAATAGTCTCATTTAGAAATGGAAACAAGTATTGTCCACAAGCACATGAGACACTATACCAATGACTATGTGGCCTCAAATGAGCACACTAACAACTTTTGAATGAATTCTTTTTTTTTAAATTGCATTGTTTCGTTGAACATAGTTGACGAACAACCAAAAACGCCTGATAAAACTTTTGTTGCAAGTATAGCAAATGCATTGGAAATTATTGGCGGTTCATCGTTTCTTTTTGTCAAAAGTTTGATGAAACTCTAGTGTTGTTCCAATGGTTTGGGAGGGGCATGCCAATGGTTTTCTAGTTATTTCGTGTCGCTAAAGCGATGAATTTTTTGTCAAAATTCTGACAAACAAAAGTTCACTTTTTCATAGCAGCGACCGACGAAAGTGGGTTGTAGTTTCGACGTTTTAAATTTTGTTGGGAATGCGACACAAAACTTGCAACGAAAATTATTTGAGTGTTTCGTCAGTAGTCTAACAATAGTATGTCAAAATTTCAACAAACCTTAATCAGAAATTGGAGTCAAATACAATAGTGTACAAATCTATAACTTCTCTTGTTAGTGCCTTCAGCTTTTCTCAAAAACCAACATGTCCTAGCTTTTGTATAGATTTTTACTCATTAATTAGATTTTGAAACAATTTTTTTTTTTATAAACTAGACTCCACTTACATGTAATGAAAAAAAAATTGATTAGTTTTCAAAAGTTTTAGGGGGGGGCATGCTCAAATTTTAGCTTTTCAAGATGTATCCACTTTGAAAATTCTTAAAATATTATACATTCATTAAAAACTTAGCCGAGAGAATTCAGATAAACTACATGGCATTAGCTAATTTCTCACTATTCGAATTTTTGAAATTCTAAAAATAAGTTGACTTTTTAGAGAGAGACCCACAAATGCTATGATATTTTTTTTGATAAAAACAAGACCACTTATTCCCCCTTTTTCAAAGCCTTAATGTTCATTATTTTCAAAAATAAATAGTGACTTAGAAAGTAAATTCAAAGCTCTAAAACTCTTGTTCTTGTTGCATCTTCAAATTTTGAGTGTAAATATCTTTAATTTCTCATGGACATCAAAATTTGCTGCTTTTAGAAATAAAGTGGCATCTTAAGAGCCATTTTTGTGTCACAACTTGGTGCACTTACCCTAATAGTTGTCTCAAGATATTATACTATCCCTCATCATCAACTAATTAAATGTCATAAATAAATAAGATAGGATTGTTAGAGACCAACAAGGCTTGAGGACACCCACTCAAGCTAGGTGATTCCCTCCACTTGCTTCCTCTTTGGTATTAGTCACACACATTTGAGTCCAATAGAAACCAATCTAATCCACTTATTCTATGAAACCCACCTTCTCCTTTTCCATCGTATCTATAAATACCATCCACTAGTCAACAACTATCCATTTCAACATGTATTTAGTTTTTGGTTGCCTCAACCTTTTTAACCATTCTAATCACAACAATAAATGACAACACATATAGTAGTTTGATTCAACACAACCTCAAAAAGTCACATGTACCAAATTTTTATGCATACAAGACTACACAACATAGTTTAATCTAAAATTAGGTAAAATGCCATAACCTAATTCATATTTTAATAGTAAATCAATATCAAAAGATTAAAAGCACCACACCATTAAAAACAATTAAATACTTTAATCTCCAACCTATCAATCATGACTCATTTTAATTTCTAATTATGATTATAAACTGCTTGATCATTAAATTAAATGTGATAGAAAAGTTTAAAAAAAAAATTTAATCAAAGTGTGGGTTCAATTGGTTAGGATGATGACATGTTCCTTGATTATGCCATCTATGAACTTTTCAAATCCCTTAGAGGTGCCAAGATCATGCCCTGAAAATGACTTTGGTAGAAAAGATACCCCTAAATCTATAGCTCTCACCCGAAGTGAGGTCAACTTAGACTTGTGTTGTCATTGAACCATAGATTTTAAGAAGTGTGGAATGTTGTCTCTTTTGCTCAATTAGGGTCTTTCACCTAATGAAAAGAGATAGATCTCATGCCCAAAATCTAGGGTGGTTAATTAAAATTAATGTATGTATGATGTGATTAGGACTAAATGCAATGAACTAGATGCAACTAATTGATAAGATTGATTGATTAAGTATGCAAAACTATTGAAATGCAACTTGTTTGAAAACACATTATGTTATACAAAAATGAATTAGAAATGTGAACAAAACTGAATAGAAATGGATGAAACTGAAAGTGTGCACCTGAGATATGGATGGAGACTAGAAATGGCTTCTGGAATACTATTGATGTTGATTTTCAGGCCTGGTGGGACTCATTCACCATTCTTGACGAATCAGTCCCAATTTTGTGAAACTGTTCTGGAACCCGTTTCAGAAAAATGGGTATCCAAAACTGCAGAAAACCTATTTTAGGTCTAGAAGCGGGAATCATTATCCATCCATGGAGAATCAACCACTTTTGAATTTATGAGAATTCAAAAGTGGAAACTGTAGTCTTCGATCTGCACTTTGACTCTTGACAGGTGTTTGCCTCCGAGAGTCTGATTTCTGAACCTGAAAGTGACTTTTCGTTGATATTTTACCTTAGACAATGAAGAGAAGACTTAAAAAACTTTGAAAATTGATTCTTAATGATATCCAAGCTTCCAAGATGCCTAAATCTGCAAACACACAAGACAAGAGAAAAAAATGTTGAATGTTAGGGCATGGGGGTTTGCCTTGGTCAAACCCCTTTTAGGAACTTAAACCAAAATATAGAAAGAATGTAATGAAACATGAAATAATGGAGAAATTACCTTGACATGATGATTGACCTTGAATTTATACAACAAAACATGAAGAATCTTCCCTTGAATGTCTGAAATTTTTTATCTTAATGACTTGAAATGATGAAATCCTAACTTGCTTGTCTTGAGATGGAAGAGTGATGGATGAATTATGAAGAATGGTTATGATTTAGGGCTTAGAGAGTTGATTTTATAGGAAAATCACCTTATTATCCCATAAATTGGATACCTTAGGCCAACATGTAAAAATAATTTTATAAACTTAAATTTTAGCTTTTCCCACTCAAAGGTCAAAATTGACCCAAATGGGACTCATTCGCCACCTTGGGCAGATCAATCCCACTTGGAAGGGACTCATTTGCCACAGGTGGTGAATTAGTCCCAGTGGGACCCATTTGACAACTAGGATGCTAGGAAATAAGGAAATAAGGTTTATATTGTGATATTTTCGGTTATTTGATCAATTTAAGCCTCAGGATGCACAATAGGGCGTAATAGGGTCCTATTAGTGATGATGTAAAGGTCAATTAGGGCTTGGGACACATAATTCAATGTGAAAGTGCGATTAAATAAAATTTACAACACTGAAATGAGGTCCACATAGCCTTCTAGATTGATATAATAATGTCATTAAACACATAAATTTTATAATGTTGAATTAGGGAGAAATGGGTTCATTAAGTCTAGAAAAGCATAAAAGTTTTTTACAACACCTTTACAAGACATCATTAAATGCATTTGAAAGAGTCCAAGACCTAGTGTGGATGTGAAAAACACCTCACAACACCAAATCAAGGCCTCATTAAGTCCATTTTATCATGAATTATTCCCATGTCAAGCAAGTTGCCTTTTTTCTACAGTACATTTAGCCGCCACTTTAGTGAGAGGATGTACTTGCTTCAAACTCACACTAAAGTAAACATTCAAGAGGGGTCCAATCGTACCCATGTGGATGATAAAGGAAAATAAAGATCAAAGGAGGTGGCCAAGCCCCTAGGATCCAAGATCCCAAGTCAAGCCGACATGAGTGCAAAAGTTCACACACAAGGTGCAACAAAACAAGATAGATGATCATGCAATGGAAAGAACTAGGAAGAAGATAAAGATTAAAATGAAAAGGTGGACCAAGCTTTGATTGTTTTTCCAATTAGTTATGGATTACATCTAGGTTGTTTGTGAGAAAAAGAGAATGCATACTCACTTTGGGACGATGAAACTCTTGGTTGTCTGTCGGGTGAGAAAGCCCAAAAGGAAAGAAACATATGCTAGTTAGTATGCACTCAAACACATAGGTGGATATAGGGAAATTCATACCACTGAATGGGCTTCCTTCTCAACCATACCAAATTTATACATCATGATAACTTTAATAAGGCGCCACAAAGAAGATGTCATTTCGAGCTCTATGAAGTGAGCAAAACTTCATATGCTTGACACTCATAGACATTGTTAATGAAGAATAGTGTAAAGATTGTTCAAAGGGATTTTTTTTTGTTGGTGCAATGTCTCATCTTAGGGAACATCATGCTTAATGTCTCCAAGAGAGGATAAGTCAAAATAAGTATCACGCTCTTGGGGGGAATCAAGCCCAATGACTCCACTGAGAAAAGGATGCATCACAAGAAGAAAGAAATCACACAATGAAATGTGAGTGGTGATCTATGCTCCCACTTTAAAGAGGTTGAGAACATCGGTACTATGAGAAATTTCTTTAAAGTAGAAGAAGAGGACATGAGAGCTTACTCAGAAATCCCTATGCCAAATCACATGTTTCTAATAAGCTACGTCATGAAAAGGGGAGTATGTGACATGCAAGCCAACTTAAGGCATGTTGTCCACATCCCAAGCTTGCTCGTATATGTTCATGAAAGGTTAACAACTAGCCAAAGGAGGCAACCACAAGTGACATACGAGGATATGCCTACATAACCCCTTGCCCCCACTAAGTGCAGGACAAGGGTGAGCCAAAATGATTAATGAAATGCATGCTAGAGTGAAAATCAATATCAATTAGAGAAACCAGTTGCCCCCCACAGAGGGAATCATACCAAACTCCTTAAGATTTTGGATTATAAGACTCAAAGCATGAAATTCATTCATGAAGTGACCATGAACTCTATGATAGGCACAAAATGAAGTCTTGTAAGAGCATTTATTTTGAGTTCTAGGGGGAAGAGATATCAAGTGATCTTGGAGGAGTCTCGACAAGATGTCCTCTTGATCAATGGTAGAAGGTGGTCATGTGTTATGTGACAAAGATACCCCTTGATTAGTATTAGTTGTCATATCTATGCAAGACTCTTTAGATTGTGAGATTTTATTCTCTCCATTATAGGAGGGTGTAAATTCTAACAAATTCAAATCATGAATGTTTTGTGAGATGACATTGACATTAAGTGAAGGTGCATTTCTTTGTTTCAAATTTTGTAAAGGATTATTTTCAAGACCACTATTGTCGATGAGTGCAGGATGGACAATGGCTAAGGTTGATTTAGGAGTATGTTGTGTGAGATTATTGATGTTGAGTGAAGGCTTGTTTATCTTAATCAAAGGACAATAACCAATGCCATGAGTCGTTTGTTATGTGTTAGGCTCTATAGGGTTGAAAATACCTTGTTCTCACTTTCCACACCCTTTTCCAGTATATCCTAATTTTTTCACAAGTTCATATCGTTTTCCATAAAGTCTTTCGATTTCTTTCATATTAGGAAAATAGTGATAATCTATCTCATCAAAATTTGTTGTGTATGTTGTATGTTCTTCCAAAGTAGAGGAGATAGATGGTTGAGAAGATTGTGTGGAATTGTGAGTTGACATGATGGTTGGTTGTTTTTGTGTCTCATCTTTCTTTTGTCTAATAATGTATTTTCCCATATAAATGATGGTGTGAATTCTAAGGATCCCCAATTGTCACCAAATAATTTAGACACCGATTCCTCGTTGATTTTTTCAATTTCAAGAAGGTCTATATTAGATTTTGGAATCAATGTTTTTAGAGGACTTGTAGCTCCTTTTTCAAGGTACAAGAAACTTTTAGGCTCAGGGTCTATTTCAACTTGATAAATGTTATTGTTATAGACATATTTCATTATAAAATGAAGGGTCAAAGGCACTACATTCATCTCATGAATCCATGGTCTTCCTAAAGGAAGATTTTACAAAAGATCATAAGGCATGACATGAATAGGAGTTTGCAAAGTAGCCACCCCAATTGTAATAGGAAAAGTGATTACACCAAGTGGTTGCTTTGTTGTATTATAAAATCCTCGAATAGATATGGGATCAGGTATTATTTGTGACTTTTCAACACACAATCTATCAAGTATATTCACACTAAACACATTAAGGGAAACACCATTATCAATAAGGGTTTGCTTTATCCCTATCCAATTGTATTGAGCAATGATCATGAAAGCTTCGTTTTGTTATTGCACTTCTAAAGGGGGGAGTTCACTTTGGTGGAAAACAATGTCAGAATTTATTCCTTGGATCATGGTTGCAATGTCAGTTGGTTGCACATTAGAAGGGACTAGAACTTGTTGCAAAGCTGATTGGATCATGTTGTGATAGTGAGGGGAGGCTTGAATAAGGTCTCATAATGATATTTTAGCACAAGTATTCTTTAGTTGTTCAACAAGATTGTAATCCTTTCCACTAGGAAGGCTTGGTAAGATAGGTTTAGAGGGGATAGGATTAAGAAAAGGTAAGGTAGTTGGGGTTGGTTGCGGTGGTTGTGGATTATTTTGAGTGTTATATGTATGAGCAACAGTATTATAACTTGGTTTTTGCGATACATTATGCTTAGGTGGATAAAGGATAAGTTTGGATTTGTTTTGAGTTGGAGGTTTATGTGAAGGGGGGTAAAGGATGAGTTGAGGGTGAATAATGTTAACATCCCTTGGCAAGTAATATTCTATATCATTATTGTGGTTCTTGTCTTGCATCATGATATCCTTCCTAGGAGTAAGGTTTTGAGGAGAACTGCAAACCAAATTTAAGGTTGGTTCTTCTAAAAGGACTTCATCACAAGTATGAGGATGATAAATGGTGGAATTTCCTTGTCCAAAAATATTTTTGTGAGGTGAAGGGGGAAAACCAAGATTCTCATGACCGTCATCGATTGTGTTTTCTAACAACAAAGTATCTTCTTCACAACTAGGAGAGATACTACGAGAAGGAAAAATGTTATTGTCATGATCATCGAAGGTTGTGTTATGTTGGTTGTTTTGTCCATGAAGAGAGGTAAAAGGAGAGAAACAACTAGGATTCTCAAAACTCTCATTAATTGATTCTTCTACTAAAATATATTTGTCACCAAGAGGAGAGATATTATAAGAAAAAGTATGATTATTAGGAATGACTCAAGTTGTAGTATCTTTCACTAAAACACTCTCATAGGGAGGGGATAGGAATTTTTTCTTAACATGTCTAAATATGTAAGGTACTAGCATTGTTTGAATAAGAATGAAAAGCACATGTAACCATTTCATGCAATGTTTCAGTAATATGAACAATGCATATGCAAAGATATAAAACACTTTTATCCAATGTATGCAACACCAATGTATATGCAAGAATGAAAAGTACTTTTACAAAAATAATGCAAATTTTTATGAATATAAATATTCTATATGAAAAAGTGAAAAGTACTTTTATCGATGTGATGCAAAATTTCAGAAATATAAGCATTTTCAGATGTAAGGATGTTTGCAAATGAATTAACTTGAAGAATGAGTAGTCTAGAATGATGTTTTTGACTGAAATGCATAAGAAAAATATTCCAAAAACTTTCTAGACCTATAGTATATGGTACTAGGAGGTTGAGGAGGCACAAAAATGAGGTTTCTGATGCTGTAACAGTCAATTAAAAATCTGAACAGGGATTGATTCGCCCAGCATGGCAAATGAGTCCTAGTAATGGTTTTTTGCAAAATTTTCAAAATTTTTGGATTTCTTTTGATGTGTTTGATGTCGTATGATGCAAACCTAAGATGAAGATGCAAAATTTCAGAATTTTTAAAGGAAATTATATGCAAAAATGCAAGCTAAATGACCTTTTCACTAATGCATGTTTTTGAAACCCTAGAATGCAAAACAATGCAAAATCTAATGCATGCAAGCTATTTCTAGGATAATGATGGACTCAAAATCAAATTAGAAGGTATTCAAAAAGTAGGTTCACCAAAATGAACCATAGATTTTAAGAAGTGTGGAATACTATGTCTCTTTTGCTCAATTAGGGTCTTTCACCTAACGAAAAGAGATAGATCCCATGCTCAAAATCTACGGTGGTTCATTCAACTTAATGTATGTATGATGTGATTAGGACTAAATGCAATGAACTAGATGTAGCTAATTGATAATATTTATTGATTAAGTATACAAAACTATTGAAATGTAACTTGTTTTAAAACACATTGTGTTATGCAAAAATGAACTAGAAGTGTGAACAAAACTGAACAAAAATGGATGAAACTAAAAGTGTGCACCTGAGATATGGATGGAGACTAGAAATGGCTTCTGGAATACTTTTGATGTTAATTTTCATGCTTGGTGGGACTCATTCGCCATTCTAGGCGAATCAATCCCAGTTCTGTGAAATTGTTTTGAAACTCGTTTCAAACAAATGGGTATCCAAAACTATAGAAAACCTATTTTAGGCCTGGAAGTGGGACTCATTTTCCATCCATGGTGAATTAGTCCACTTTTTAATTTCTAAGAATTCAAAAGTGGAAACTGTAGTCTTCGATTTGCACTTTGGCTCCTGATAGGTGTTCGCATATGAGAGTTTGATTTTTGAACCTGAAAGTGACTTTTTATTGATATTTTTCCTTAGAAAATGAAGAAAAGACTTAAACAACTTTGCAACTTGATTCTTAATGATTTCCAAGCTTCCAAGATGCCTAAATATGCAAACAAACAAGATAAAAAAAAGAAATGTTGAATGTTAGGGCATGGGGGTTTGCCTTAGTCAAACCTCTTTTAGGTAATTAAACCAAAATATAGAAAGAATGTAATGAAATATGAAATAATGGAGAAATTACCTTGCCATGATGATTGACCTTGAATTTTTGCAACAAAACATGAAGAATCTACCCTTGAATGTCTGAAAGTTGTTATCTTAATGACTTGAAATGATGAATTCCTAACTTGCTTGTCTTGAGATGGAAGAATGATGGATGAATAATGAAGAATGGATATGATTTAGGGTTTAGAGAGTTAATTTTATAGGCAATTCACCTTATTAGCCTGTAAATTGGATCCCTTACGCCAACATGTAAAAATCCTGCTCAAAGGTCAAAATTGACCCAAATGGGGTCCTCATTCACCACCTTGGGCGAATCAGTCCCACCTGGCAGGGAATCATTCGCCACAAGTGGCGAATTAGTCCTAGTGGGGCTCATTTGATAGCTAGGATGCTAGTAAATAAGGATATAAGGTTTATATTGTGACTTTGTTAGTTATTTGATCAATTTAAGCCTCATGATGCACAATATGGGGTAATAGGGGCCTATTAGTGATGATGTAAAGGTCAATTAGGGCTTGGGACATAGAATTCAATGTGAAAGTTGATTAAATACACTTTTCAACACTAAAATTAGGTCCACATAGCCTTCTAGATTGATATAATAATGTCATTAAACACATTTTATAATGTTGAATTAGGGAGAAATGGGTTCGTTAAGTCTAGAAAAGCATGAAAGTCTTTTACAACACTTTACAACACCTTTACAAGACATGATTAAATGCATTTGAAATGGTTCAAGACCTAGTGTGGATATGAAAAACACCTCACAACACCAAATCAAGGCCTCCTTAAGTCCAATTTATCATGAATTATTCCCATGTCAAGCAAGTTGCCTTTTTTCTATGGTACACTCATATAGATAAAATAGAAAAAATGAAAAATAAAAACTTAAGATCATGCTTCCATATCAAATAGCAAAAACAATCTAGACTTAGCACAAAACCCTCCATTTGAAAAAATGAAAATAATAATAATTTGTTATACAAGAAGGCAAGGAAATTTTAAAATGTTTAAAGAATACTAATTTTTAAACTTTGCTACTCCCATGCTTTCTAGATTAAATTAAACAACGTGGAAGATTAATTTTTAAAACTCCTTAAAGTTGGTGAAAGGTGTAGTTTGGTCCAAGGAGCTTGAGTGCATTCCATTGAGCTCAACACACATGTAAACTATTCTATATAATATAACTGAGCAGGATATTTGCACAGCTTAAAAACTCCTCCAATTATTTTTCTTTATCAATATTGATAAAGTCAGATGCATGAAGTGAGATGTCGTATGTAAGGTCGGATTTGATACCAGGTCTTCCGGAAGTCAGAACAACCTCACTAGCAAAGGTCTCAAATACGTGGTAGCATTGACAATTGGTCACCCATTTCTTGTCACCTCCTCTTACTAATTCTAACTTCAATTTTGTTGGAATTCTCCCACAACACAACTTTGATTGTGCTAGCATAAATATTTGCTAGAATGCAAAGCTTCTTCTAGAGTGTTCAACCCACTTGATGACGTTTTTCTATTAAACTTGTGATGCCTGAACTAACAAGGGAAAACAACGTTATTAGTACTTGCCATTGGTATAGTACTATTGTAAATGAGTTTGGCTTTTTTTTAGTTAACTAGTTATTAATAATTTAGTTTTTAACCAATCAAAAATAATATTTACAAAAATTAAAAATAAAATTCAATTTTGTAAAGTCAACTTGTAAAATTAGTTAAAAAGTTATGTGTGTTATTGACCCATTTGTAGGGAAAGAAAGGTAAATTTTTTTTAAAGAATGATTTTTCATTTTTTGCTTTATAAAGTCATTTCATTAAATGTTACTTATTTTGACTTTTTTTAGAGTGTAATTGCTAATTTTTTATTAAAGAAAATCTCACAAAAATCAATTAACTATTTTATAGAGATTTGAATTCACACTATTAAAATAATAAAATAAAATAAAAATTGTATTATTCTTTCCATTATAATATCTTTGTTATCTATGTTTTTAATATTTTATGGTATAATTTAATTATTATATGCTCTCCTTCTTTTCATTAATAAAGTCTTTTCATTATGTATATTTTTATATTAATTTATATCCAAAAAAATTATAACCTATAATATATAGGTATATAAGATAAGCTATACTAGCAATCGCACCTTTGTGTGCAATGGGTATGCTGAAGAGCTCTAATTTGAAAAGAGAAGGAAATAGAAATTGGAGGGAAAAAATGTTTTATGCTAGTGTTTTCTATTGTAGAGTATTTTTTGTAGAAATATATAAAAAAATTTACAAGAAAAAATCGATGGACCAGGAAATGCAAGGAAGTCAGGAAGTTTTGTTTTATGCCTATAACATAGATACTGATGGCACTTTCAATTTTTTGTAAATTTTGGCGTACTCATGTGAAAACCCTAGGAATTTTGACCTAAATATCTTTGTCACATCTATTGTAGGGTTCTTATATGAGTTTTAGGGTTTTATTTTTTGTTGTTGTTGTTGTTGCTTGGCGTTCTATTTTGTTGCTGGCTATATAGTGTCTATTGTCGGTTATAGAGAGGGAGGAAATTCTCATATTTACATCATCATGTGACTATCATCCTGTGACCGATTTTTCTCCTGGGCAGGTCTGAATCATCCTTTTCTATAGGCTAGGGGAATAAATTTTTTTCATCATTACTTCCTTTGTTCTGCATGATTTTGAAGTTGTGAGCCTACTGTTCTCGTGTCACTCTAGAGAAGTCCCCTCTTTTAGAACAACTTATGAGCACGTGCATAAAAATTCCACTTAAGTTCTGATGTCCCTTGTAACTATATCACTCATTGTTGATTTATTCATAGGTTTACACTGTGTACTAGGGATGAGCAATGAGCGGTACTTTCCTTTGATATCGCTCATCGCGAATAGCCATTAAAAAGAACATTTGTAATAGCGATGAGCGATATGTTGTCACACCATATGATTGTGGATATATTGTCAAAAGTTGTTCTCACATTAGCGATGTGCAATGAACCCTATAAATAATGTAAACCATTCATCGCTAATTGCTTGCACAATATATGAGGAGAATTAGCGATTAACATAGGCCTTATCGCTCATCGCAGATTTATCTCTGAACTTAAGTTCTAAATTAGCGAGAAGCAATCAGTGCCTTCTAAAAGGGTTTTTCTTTTGCTAATTTTGATGTGATCTTATGGGCGATATCTTTGGCACTATTTGTTCTATGCAGGTGCACGTTTCTAAGATTTGGTGTTTTCACCATGTCTCTCCTCGCTGATGTGTTCCTAGGGATAAAGTGAGAATTAGCGAAAGCACGATGAAGGGACATATGTGACTGAGAGTCAAGCCATTAAATTAAGGGATAAATGTCATCACAGAAATGTTTTCATCGTTGATAGAGCCGAGTGATGGTAAAATAAATCAATGGTGGGTGATAACCATTAATGAAAGGAGCAATGTGGTAGCATTTGAGGAGATCTCGCGCAAAGCAAGAAGGGGATCAACGAAAGAATTGGATGACCATTGATAAAACTTTAAAGCAAGATGATCCAACGAACATAAAGCCATCACATAAGTAATTTCATCAATAATGAACACCTTAGGATTAGGGAAGGATCAACGATGAAGCGAGGAGGACTGCACGGAAAGTTTCTCTCTAAATTGGCTTTATGTACTTCACCGATATTAATGAATAGCACAGATTAGGTTGGCGATACATGCCAAATTGTCAGGACATGTATGATTAAATCAAGGTTAAGGAATAATGTGTCAATATTTGAGATAGCATCAATGTTTTCAAGAAGCAAGTTGATAATAGTCAAAAAAAGATGCTCATGGCCACCTTAGATGAAATTTTAATTGCTCTCAGATGAACGGTCTAGATTTCAGAGCCAAATTGATATGCTACCAGTTCGCTCGCGTAAGGAGTTCTGCATCATTAACTCTGCATGCTCGAAATCTCTATTTAATGCAGGATGATCGATGATTATTCTCATTATCTTTTTAGTCTGCAATGTATGTTAGGCTAGTGTGAAAGGTTGTTGGTTTATCTGTGGTAGAATTTTCTCGTCCTGGTTGGGTTGGTATGAAATTGAGTTCTCTAGTCTACTTAGGACTTTTATTGCTTGAATTAGTCGTTATCACTAGGATTGGGGTGTTTTTCTTGTGGGTGTTGAATCAAAAGAGCTTTTAAATTATCATTTTGTAAACTCTGACAGGATGGGAAAAACTGGTGAGGAAACCCTGCCTGTTAGGTCTTGTCAATTAAGCACATGTCAAAATGCCATGAGGAGGTAACTAAGCAAGAAACCATGGTTTCCCATGAGATTGCAAAGGGAAAAAGGAGGGCTAGAGGCCATAAAAAGAAGACAATTGTGCAGAGTACTTACCGCTTGAGAAATAGGACCCTTCCTGGGGAAGCAGTTGAGCCCAAAGGCAAGGAACTGGCGTTGCTAGTCAAGAAGGCCAAAAAGAAGGAAAAGAGCTACCAGACCAGTCAGGGAAAGCATAATTCTCTTATTGTGCTTTCTGACACTCCTTCAGAGCATAATTCTCTTATTGTGCTTTCTGACACTCCTTCAGACGTTTAAGCTAAGATAGACTCAAACTATGGCCAGTATCTCCGTTCCCTGGTGCCATATGATAACTCTGATGATGGCGTGCTTATAGTACCTCCAATTGCAACAAGGACTAGAAGTGGTTGGGCATTTTTGGATGCCAATGACTCTGAATAAGGGTCACCTTTTAATTTGGTTTTGATGACACCATGGTCGTTGCATAGGAGGTATTTGTTTTCATGTGTCCATGGTTTTTCTTTTTCTTTCCCCTACTGATGTGGAGGTTTTCCAGATAATATGAACCAAATCCTTTTTGTTCCCAACAACGAATGCTGGGACGGTGACAGCTAACATTCTACACATGTTTTTTGCCTCCCCTGTTTTGAAATGAATTCAAAATGAAATTGAAATTGTAATTCAGTCGGGTGCTTGTTGCGCTCGTGTTTATATAAAGGGGATTTCATGGTTGAAAAAGAGAGAATTTAGATTTTTAAGTCCAGAATAGGGTCACAGTAGATATTTAGCTCTAGTAGCATAATAGAATGTTAAAAGGTATTCTAGTAGATATATCGGAAGCAAGGCTAAGATGATAATTATACTGTGTATAAATATTGAATATGTTTTACAATGAAATATCAGAAATGAAGAAGAATATTAGCTTTTCAGAATTTTACTCTCCTCTATGTTTTCTCCCAAGTTATGAATGAATATTGTTAATGACAACTTCATTTGTCTTTTGGCACTTGCATAGAATGTATGAATTTATTTTGCGCTTCAATTCGACGAATTGATTAAATGTTGAAATGAACTCATTGGTTTATGAGAAAAGCATATAGGATTTCAAAAGGAAGTGATATTCCAAAGATACAGTTAGATGTTACAAAGTAACACTCTAATGGTCCACTAATTTATGAATTTCAATTAAGATTGTATTACCGGTTCATTACCAGTTATAATTTTTTTTCTGCCTTAGATAAAGCAACAATTATCTGGGTAGTTTATCTTATGGTCAGTTGAACCAATATTGAATTGGGCCTAGGATTTAAGATGAAGAATGATTTAACATACTTTAAATTACAATGTCCCAACCCTAGGTATGAAGGAGCACTTCTTGAAAATAACTAACACTCCTATCTAAGGTTTGCTGAGCTTTTTATAGTGATTTTCATGAAATTGTGCATCTGTGTAAGGAAATACTCTTAACCAAGCGTGAAATATTATGAGTATATAGGGGATTACCCTCCCTAGGTCTCACAGAGCCTGAAGAGAAGAAGTAGAGTAGTAACTATTCTACTTAAGTGTTGGCCAATCCTCACCCTAGCTGATAATTGGGTCATGGCAAGCTCATAGGTTAAGACTGCGATTAAGTTTGGTTCTAAAAAAATAACCTACAGATACCATAGCCAGTTCCATGAAATTTTAGTTCGTTACATGAACCTTAGTTAAATTCAATCAGTTTAAAATGATATTCAAATTTAGAAATAGAGAAGATTAAGCTAGTTCAATTGCACATATGAGCATTTATAGTTAAGAATATGAACAAAACGCAGAGCTTTAGGAAGAACATAAAATTATGTGGACTATCAAATTGACAAGGTCATGACTGTACTTCTTTTGCATTGTCAATTGTGTTTCCTCAATAGTTTTCCTGTGAACAAACATTCCAGAGGTGGGAAGGTAGTACATACAAGTAGAAATGTCTACAAAATAATTCTATAAGACCCTTTTAGTTGCTATCGCAGGTGCTTAATAAAAAGACCCAATCACATCTTCTGTCCCCTCAATGACTTTTATGCATTGCATCTACTCTAAGCAATATATTGCAACATATGGTATTTTAACAAAAACAAAACAACTGAATGAAGCTAGCAGTATTATCTGTTAGTACTCCTTGAACTGAGCTTTTCTAGCTCAGTTCAAACTTTTTAAAGAAAAAAGTCTAGAAAGCAAGAATGCTCTTGCAACTTAAGAGAAAATTATTTCTTAACCACAGCATTTTTGCTCTTTGGATGTATCTTAAAAATACATCCTACACTTTGCGATTCACGGGAAAGGAAACCCATCTAATACATTTTACAAATTCCATAAAGTTTTTTATAGAACAGTCATGTGAATACCTACAAAACACAATCTTAAAAATAGATCAACCCATTTGGAAGAATGCTAGAAAAGCATGAACTAAATTGCAGAATGATACCAGAATGGCACATTCATGAATCAAATAAGTATTATTTGTTTCACTGGTAAAGAAATAACAAGCAAAGATAGGACTTCAACAGTGGAAACAAGTAAATATTCATTAGCATACATCAAAGAAACTATCTGTAAAATTTTTGAATATGTCAAAAATAATTTGGTCAAAAAGGAACATGTCTAGAATTCCATGGTAAGAGTTTTGCATTTCACAAGACTTTAAACATTGACTCACCTTAATCATATGACCAGAATTGCTGACATCCAATAGGAACATCATTTAAAAAGTCACATACAATACAAAGAACTCATTTCACAATTTCAATCAGTTTAAAATGATGTTCAATTTTAGAAATAGAGAAGATTAAGCTAGTTCAATTGCACATATGAGCATTTACAGTTAAGAATATGAACAAAATGCAGAGCTTTAGGAACAACATAAAATTATGTGGACTATCAAATTGACAAGGTCATGACTGTACTTTTGCATTGTCAATTGTGTTTCCTCAAGAGTTTTACTGTGAACAAACATTCCAGCAAATAGTCTGACTTTTCAGTAATGAATGCATGGAAATAGTTTGACGGATGAGACCCACTGCTTTCTAACATTACAAAGAAAGTTCATTCCTGCAAAATACTGAAATTGAATTAGCCTCAGAAAATTTGTGCACTCAGAAAGGCGTTCAAATACTGAAATTGAATTAGGACCAAAAACCCCAAACATTTTATGCACTTAGAAAATTAGCCTAACAACATGGTAGATTAAAACGAAAAAACTCCAAACAGAACAATAGATCTGTGTAATGCTGATCTCTAATCAATCATTAAGTAATATAAATTAAACTGAATATATTGCCATTTGCTTTTGCCTCTCTTGGATAGGCTGCAGGAGAAATATGCCTTACCATTGGGGAAGTGGTCAGTTTCTATTCATATAATCTCCTGTCCCTAGTGCTTGAGCATTTGGAATTGCAGGGAAACAGACAATTGAGGTTCAGAGATGTCAGCTATCATGTTCTGGGTAGGAATCAGGATATTGTCAGTTTTTCTGGGTATTGGAATCTTGTGTGCCGTAATAGTGTTGTCTATTTAAGGACCTCTAAGTTATTATCCAAATTTATCATCTCTTTTCTTGGTGATGATGGGTCAGGAAGTGTGACTGGAAAGGTCAGAGATACTTTCATAGCATTTGTCTGAGGTTTTCATAGGGAAGACTATTTGTAATGGTTTGGTTGTGTAATTTGTTTGTTATATAGGGACCATGGTGGCTAATGTTTTTGTTGGACCTATACAGTTTGCAGTATGCTATGGATCTACTATGGGGTGCACTCTGATCGGCGGGAAGACTCTTAAGGTCTTTATATATGCATCCTGTAATCTTAATACATTTGGAGGAGTGATAGTAGATTTTTCCCATTGATGTTTGGTTCTGTTTTGCAGTTTCTATACACTATATATCATCCAGATGGAGCAATGAAGCTATATGAAATTATCATTTGCTTTGGAGGGTTGATGTTGATTTTGGCTCAGATGCCTTCCTTTCATTCTCTGAGACTAATTAATCTGGTGTCCTTTGTTCTGTGCCTTGCTTACAGTATCTGTGCAGTGATCGGTTCCATTTATGCAGGTTTGTGTCTAGATTGATTCGTGCACTGTGCCCTTCACAGTGGTATGGGTTAAGCTTAAGAAACTTTCTTAAGATTCTAAAATTTGGGTAGAACTATCAACAACTCTAATACAAAAATTGTAGTTGTGGGGCGCACATTGCTTTAAGGATAACTTCAACAAGGAGCAGGTTCTTACAACTGCTCTGTATTTCTTGTTTTGTTTATTTCACCGAACCAAGATCATAAAAATGTTCGCCTTTCCATTACCTCATTACCATTTGGACTATACCTTTTATGCCCACATACTTTAACCTTTCCTAAAGTTTTGGTAGATCTACAATCTAAAGATGTCTGAAAATAATCTATTGGTAGAATTTAATAAAATGTGATTTCATATCTAACAGGTAATTCAAAAGAAGAATCTGACAAAGATTATTTTTTGGTTGGAAGTACAACAAGCAAGATATTTGCAGCTTTGAATTCTTTCTCAATCATTGCTACCACTTATGGTAATGGAATCATTCCTAAAATTCAGATATGTTTCACTGATTTTCTATTAAAATTAGGGGTTGTAGTCTATCGTAGAGAGCTTTTAGTGGAAAGGCCCGGGCAATCATTACAACAACTATATAGAGAATCAACACCCGAGTATAAACATTTTATACATCGGTGATCACTTCTGACTAGATATGCATCTGTATTAGTTTCTAAAATTTTTCTTTAAAATCAATTATTGTTTTGTCAGCTAGACACAAATAGAATTATAGGCCTTATTGAGCATAGTGTTTTCAGGCAACTCTGGCGCCTCCTATATTAGGAAAGATGTTCAAAGGATCGTCTATATGTTACACAGTGGCGGTGTGCACATTTTTCTCTGTGGCAATTTCAGGCTACTGGGCGTTTTGCAACAAAGCAGAGGAACTATCTTTACCAATTTCGTCCCATCTGAGGGGCCTCTGTTTCTTCCTAAATGGTTTCTAGTCATGGCTAATATGTTTGTGTTTTTCGAAGGAGCTCCAGTTGGAATGGTTAGAGAATTGAAAACTTGTTAGTCTTTTGAAAATCGAAAGGGGTTTTATACATTTAGTCGAACCTGTATCTAGTTCTACTCCAGAATGCTCAAAAGCTCTTTGAAACCAGGGCAAGTGACTTACCTACAAGATAAAGCTGTAGGATAATTCTGAAGGCTTTGCAGGAACAATATGACGATGCCCTATGGAGCCAACCTGCGCACAGCTAAGAAAACAGTAATTATACAATCAGATAAATCTTAAGGAAAAACGAGCTGGCTGTGTACAGGTTGCAAAAATGGCGTAATGAAACCACGATAACTGACTTACCTCTAAATTCAGCAGTAATGGAGTATTTCTCTCACTGATGCCGACGGATGAAGATGTTGACGGTTTGCAGAATGGATACCTACTATGCAGACCTTTTTTTACGAAAGCTAAAACCAGGGATCCCAAGTCCAAACTCCAGCTCTATTTTCCTTGACGTTGCCCTGCTTTCATGGTTATTATCACACTTTATGTGTGTGTCATATTATCGATCTCTGCAACGACTGGAGTTGCAGGAGCGTTAATTTTGCCTAAATGGGCAGACAAATAAGAATCTGAGGTCTTGATGATAAGCTCATACATTAGCGTCCACGTGTGTTATGAGTATAGGACTAGGTTTTTGTTTTGCATGTCCATTAACAAAGCCTGGTAGTGTGTACCCAATTTAGGTGTGTTAAACCATGAATTTGTTTCTGACCCAGACTCTGCTGATTCCGCGAGAGAATCTTGGGGCATCGTAACAATTCGATCTGGAGACCCACTCATCATATTTCGCCGTTTTTCGCTGCTTTGCCCTCCACTATGGGCTTCCGCTTCTCCAAGCTTTCCATCGTCCACACTCTCTACCTAAACTGAATGCAAGATCTGAGGAATGATTCGATCTCCCTGTTTTAAATAATCTACGGCTACATTTTACCACACTGTCAAACAGGACCTCTCTGTGTTTATAAATCGTTGATTGACAAATTGAGCTCCAAAGCTCAAATAAGGACATGCCTTGGGCGTAATTATTTTAGATCTTTATAATATATGATATACAACCTGTTTTAATATAAATAATATTAATTTATATATATAACTTATATTAATGTAAAAAATTTATATATTATTTCTATTTATATCTTATGTTATTGAAGGCAATATTTTGTAGGTAAATAAGTTAATTTACATTGTGACAATATAGTAATTTGTATTATACATTTATATTAATATATATGATAGGTTAGTTTATTTTGTAGGTCTCCTTTAATCTATATTTTTATATATTAATATATATTATATAAATTATTATGATTTTATCTATTTATATTAATATATAATATAGGTTATATATATATTATAATCTATTGTATTTTAACCATCATTTTTATTTATTTTAATTGAATCATTTATTTAATTTTTTAATTTATATAAATTATTTATAATCTCATCTTTTTTTCTTATTTCTTTGGTTAAATTATTATTGTTTTAAGTTTTAGTATATTTTTATTTATATCTTCCTTCATTTCTTTTCTTTATCATTTTTGGTGACCTTGTAATTGTTACTCAAATGTTTGTTATCATTCATCTTGTTGTTCGCTGTTTAAAGAATTTAACCTTTTTGATCCATTTTGTTTGTGTTATTTCCTTGTATTATATTTATTCCATTTTTATTATGTCTTTTATGTTCTATTTTCACTTTTACTTGTTTTAATCTCTCCTGGGCACCACACTCCCTCTACCACTTAACTCTTCTTAGGGTTATTTCTACAATCATATTCTTCATTATCCTCTTCTATGATAGATGATGACTATGATTAGAGTTGGTAAAGGGTCATTAAATTATTTTTCATTGTTTAGACATTTCTTTAACTTTTTGATTATTTTGTTTGTGAGCTATATCATATTACTATATTATTCATTATTCTAATATGTCTTGATCATTTTTTCGCCTATTTTCACTTTTACTTCATTTTCCAATCTTCTCCCTCCCTACCCTCTCCCACCAGTTAACTCTTCTTAAGTTCATTTCTACAATCATATTCTTCACTATCCTCTTCCTACGATGAATCATTTAGTGTGTTTTGAAACATCAATTAAAAATAGCATACATAGTTTAATCTAGAAGTGTTTACTCTATCATTCCTGAACTTTGAAAGAATCATACCATCTATAATCATCAATTCATTAATATTTAACAATTATTGATTTGAATGAAGAGATATAGTTGCACTTGTGTCTACTAGGAATCAAATTTGATAATTTAATATAATATATTTTATTTTCTAATATATATATATAATTAAAAATAAACAGCTTGTAATAACTAACCATTTTAACATATAACAATTCATAATAAATATCTAACTTTTAATATTTTTAGTATGTATTATATTTATAAAATTTATTTAATATATCATGATTCATAATATAACATTTATTAAATATGTTTTTGATTAGATAAGCAAGGGAAGGGCCCTAATCTCGTGGTACAAATTAGAACAACAAATAGAGAAACAAACTGGGAAAAACAACACTA
>VDFB02000017.1:532271213-532285390 GCA_007258455.2 Sequoia sempervirens
GGAACTGCCACGTCTGATGCCACGTGTCGGGACACTATTCGCCAGAATCTGCCACGTATGCTGCCACGCTGGTGCCATGTCAACAGTACGGACGGACACGTGTCAATCCATGATTGGTCCGTATAATCTGAGTCACCTGCCACATGTTGGGCCGAAATTCATCCATTTGGCTTCCGTACTGTACGGACTGACACGTCACCATGATGACGTCATCATTAGTACCCTCTAAGTTGACCGAAGTTTGACTGCTTCTAACTCTAGCATACGACGTCGGATTTTGACGAAACGAACGCCATCAGAATCATCTCGACGAGCTCTTCGCGATGACGCTGATTCCATCAATTTTTGAGATGATTATTTTTTTCACCTTCTGGATGCCCTTGAAGCTAGTTTGACTGGAAGTTTGACTGGCCGTAACTTGCACAAATGGAGTCCTTTTCGACCCGTTCAAGTTGCGTTGGAATCAGGACGTCATTCTCTTTCTGATGATACTAAAATCTGGAGCATTGGGAACACTTCAATTTTCACTAAAAAATTGTCCCCCGGATCACCTGTCCTAGTGCAGTGGCAGACCTATCCCTGTGCAGTGGCGGACCTATCCTAGTGCAGTGGCGGACCTGTCCTAGTGCAGTGGCAGACCTGTCCATGTGCTGTGGTAGACCTGTTCTAGTGCAGTGGTGGACCTGTGCTTGTGCTGTGGCAGACTTCTTCTAATGCTGTGGTGGACCTGACTTTTGACCAGCTTATATTGTCACTTGGCACTCATTTCCCCTCTATTTTGAACATCGATACGACCATTTAGCATCCAAAACAAACATCTGAACATTCGTTCCAAGTCTCCATCCCTTCATTCTAAAAGTCATTTATCCTGAACACTCTTTTGGTTGTTTCGAGAGCCATTCGTCTACCCTGAGACGCTCCCCATCCATCCTAAACCCGCTTTCATCTCCGATCTCTGTTATTCCATATAAACCCCGTTGGAGTAGTCATCTGCATTGACCTAGGTATTCATCCCTAATTATAATCATCGTAACTGGCTTAGGATTTCTATCCATCTTAAGTCAGTCATCCTTTTCGACCCAATCAATCCACTTCTATCTCAAGTTAGATTCAGTGTCGTTATCATACATCCACCTTTCAATCAATACGTAGTGTTACCAAGGATCCTTCTTAAACTCGGTTTTGGATCTCGATCTTCATCATCTTTATCATCACATCAATCCTAATCATCAGATCAATCCAACTCCCACATCATCAAATCTATCCAGATCAAAATCCAAAACCTAGACTAATCAGGTGCCATCGAACCAATCCACATCGGCCTAACCGATCATCATCAACTAATCTCCCATTAAATCGAATCAATCTTCCATCATCCAGGTCTTCCCAATATCTTGGTCCATCTCACGATCTTGCATGCCCATTCAAACTCGATCATAGGCAAAGAAAATGGCCGACCAACAAGCCCTGAATGCCCAATCGAACAACCCCCAAAATCCCACCAACACAGTCAACATCTCATCAGATCCTAACTATGGTGCTAATATCCCTCACGATCCCCACAATGGTACCTCATCACAATCCAATGTGGATGGTCAAAACACATCACCACCTGGGGAGGAAAACATGGCTGATCAACCTGAGCTCACATTCGAGGAACACTTCAGCAACCCTGTTAATGCACAAATGACAGAACGCCTTCTCGAAAGACATGGTGAAAAAATCTTGGCTCACTTGATTGAAAAAGGTGTCAAGCTGCCATCAGGTGTTGACTTATCCAAGTATGGCACCTCCACAACTAATGTACCCCAAGGTTCACATGACATTCCCAGTAGCTCGTATGTCCCCAACGTTCCTTTCGTAGAAGGTTGGCATCAACCTGAATTCGGCAACGTTGTCCTGTATCCCGTTGGAAATCCCACACATCCCACCATCTTGGTTACAGGAACACCCCAAACCATTGATCCCAATGATCCTTTTGCCTATGGCATGTTGCAAAATGTCCCACAACCGCAACCATTAATGCTACCAGCACCACTCCCCTCGAGCCCCCCTCCTGTCAACACTGGGGGCAACCCTTTCGCTACCTTGCCCCCACCTCCTGGGGCTACCAATCCTCCACCATCATCATTCATACCCCAACAACCACCATAATCTAACAATCCTCCACCATCGTCCCAATCCAACATCCCTCCTCCATCGTCATTCATACCCCAACAATGTCCCAATCCAACATCCCTCCTCCATTGTCATTCGTATCCCAACAACCTCCCCAAGCCTATGCTCCCACTAGTGCTCAACAACCTCCCTCGCACAACATCTCAATTGCACCTCTACCTCAACAACAACCATTGGTCAATCCCCTATTTTCAACACAACCATCACAACATCAACCACAAGGAAATCAACCTCGGCCTTTAGCCCCGACCATATCTCCATTCCTTGCATCCATTTTATGCCTGCAAGCGCAACCACCACATAACATCCCATCTCGCCCACCACAGCTGCCAACTATGCATCAACAACCACCCCATCATTAAAACTATTATAACCAGCAACAATATCAACAACAACCCTCCTATGTGGCATCGCAACAGTCATATCAACACCCCCAATATTCACAAGCTAATCAACAACACCTTCTCCCTACTTCCCAATAGTACGCCACCCATAACTACCTGACCCATCCATATCTTGCCTCGCAACAACAACCTCTTTATCAACAAGGTCCCTTGGCGTATCAGCAGGGGATGCCACCTCCTCACCCATATGCCCATCTCCAAACATCATCTAAGAATCCATAATCATCCTACCATCAATATCCATCCAACACATTGGCCAATGCGGACATACTAGAAATCAAAGCCACTCTGAAAGATCTCCAAGCAGGGACTGGCAAACAATCATTCAAGTTTGAAGATATATGCCCATATCCGTATGATCCCTCCATCTCATTGATTCCCTTCCCCAAACATTTTGAAATGCCAAAGTTTGACAAATATAAGGGGAACAAAGATCCTAAGGCCCACTTACAGGAGTTTTACTCCCAGTGTCAAGAAGTTATCCACAACGACAACTATCTCTTGCGCCTATTTCCTCAGAGTCTGGAAAGCAACGCCCTAGGGTGGTTCATGACCCCCGAAAAGGGATCTATAAAATCTTTTGCGAACCTGTCAGAAAAGTTTGTCTCCTAATTCTCCTTCAACTTGGAGAAAGATACTGATACCCTGGATCTTCTCAAAGAGAAACAACGTGAAGGGGAAACCTTTACTAGCTACCTCCAGAGGTGGCATGCCCTAGCAAGCCGAATGAAAACCCCTTTGAAAGAAAAGGACATGGTCACCCTCTTTGTGGAGAAATCTCATCCTGACATGGCTCATAACTTCCGATTACATGGTGTCACCACTTTCGTGGAGGTGGTAGAGAAGGGACCCATCCTTGAGCGCACCATTGTTGCCAAGGGGCACATCAAAATATATAATCAAGATAAGGAAAGGTAATTCAATGACAAGCCACATTTTTGGAACAAGAACAAAAATGTAGTAAATGATGGTGTTACTAATACTAAACATGTCCATGTGGCCAACACATCCCAGAAACAATAGCAATCCATACCTAATGCCATATCCATACCACAAGGGACACCCCATCCTCCCCAACAGTCCAATCAAAAATAACCAAGGGAACACTAAGTGCCAGTATGCTCAACTAGGAGAACCCTTGAGTGTCATCTTCAACAAACTGTTGCAGATTAGCTATCCGATCATGTACCCTGTCACCAAGCTACTTGACGAATCCAAACCTAAGCCCGCATGGTTTAGGGAAAATGAATATTGTGAGTTCCACAAAGTCAAAGGACACTCTTTGAATAAGTGTCAGGGTCTGAAAAACTACGTCCAAGATCTCATAGATCGAGGTGATATCAAGGTCAACCCAAATCAAGCTCCGTCATCCAATGCTCAATTGCAGATCTATCAAAATGCCTTTCCAAATCACAACCAAGGCCCAAGCACCTCAAACAGTAATCCTCAAAATAAAAACACAAATAATGTGAGCTATAAGAATGTACCTCGCAATTACAAGGGTATTATTCATTACATTGAGCAGGTAGAACCTCGTGTATCCATGATACATGTCAAAGCTAAAGACCCTCAATGTGCTGTTACCACACGACAAGCCTGCATCACCATTCCTGCAGCCTCTGCACCCGCCCAATCGACTCCTATAACCTCCCAGTACAACATCCTTGATCACTTAGGAAAGACCTCTGCACATATCTCCAATTTGGATTTACTTAAGTCTTCCCCCGTGCATCAAGAAATCCTCAACAGAGCCCTATAGGAAACCCATGTGCCTAATAACATTGATCCCACATAGTTCCATGCCTTGGTAGGACACCTAGCTTCATCTCACCAACTGTATTTCAGCTAGAACGATATGCCCAACATTGATGCCAATCACAATCGCCCCTTACATATCAAAGTTGTGGTTGCCCGTCATAAAATAAAAAGAGTCTTGGTAGATAATGGCTCTGCCCTCAACTTGTGCACTCTAAAGTTCATAAAATAGGTGGGGTACACTCAAGTAGATTTAAGTAATCAGATCATCACAATCAAGGCTTATGATAATGTAGAAAGGAGTTCAGAAGGGATCATCAATCTTCCTATCCAAGTGGGACCGGTGGTTCAGTACAGTACCTGCCATGTCCTTGATCTAGACTTGCCATATAATCTCCTCCTCGGCCGTCCATGGCTCCATGCTATGCAAGCCGTCCCCTCCACCTACCATCAGTGCCTCAAATTCCCAATCAACGGACAAGAGGTCACCATCTATGCCGACCCCCAACCATTTGAATACTAGAAGCGTCATTTCCCCATTTACATTATTGTCCTAGGGTTGAAATGGGGGCATCCCAGTCATCATCCACTAATCCGCTCTCCACTACAAAAACCACTCCATCGTCCACCATTGATCCTACAGTCACAAAAGTCCAGATCATTGACAAAGGGTGTGGTAAGTATGAAATGCATACTGCTCTTAATGTAGCGACCATGCCATCATCACCACACGAGTATAGTCAACCTTCGCATGCTACCCCAAAAGAAGATAAGACTATCACCTTCCGTGGCAAAAACATCCCTACCACCACTTTCCGATCTCCAAGTATCAAGATAGATGCGTCAGAAGAGGACATAAGCCAGTGGGTCTACCAAGAAGAACCCCAACCTAAAACTCCTCTCAAGGAATACTTTCAAGAAAAGTACCCGTGGCCAACAAAGTTCCTGGAAAAGCATAACTATCAAGGCAGGGGCCTAGGAAAAGAAGAACAAGGGCGGTTGCAACCCGTTGATATGTCCCAGCTACCAAAAAATGTGGGCATTGGATATGATAGAAAGCAGAAAGGCCCCGAAACGTTGTCTAGTGCTTCCAATAGTGTCGCTGTGGACAAGGGCTCCTAAGGAGGAATCCATCATACGTGCATACGATGATGTCAACCACACCGACCTATCATCTATGTTTGAATGCCTATCCGTCTGCACTATTAACCTATCCCTTTGCCATCCTGAGCTTATTGATTGGGACCTACGCAATCGCACACCTATTAGTATGTCGGCGGACATATATGTCAACCTTATGGGGTTGGGGGAGGATGAACACTCCAGTCGCAAAAATAAGAATAAGAAAAGTAACAAGCGGTCATCTAGTGAAAACAACCCTGAGGCACTTCTTGACTTTGAAAAAGTAAAAATAAAGGACACATCTGACGGCGAAAACCTTGAAGAGGCGCCGGAAGATGGAGATGTTCATCTTCCCCTTATGGGAACTCAGTTATCTGCCCGATCATCTATTCTGATTGAAAAGACTCAAGAAGTCAATCTGGGAACTGCTGAAAGCCCTAAGGTCACCTATGTAGCTAAGTCACTCTCAGAGCAAGAATATCCGATCATCGTGTAGCTACTCCAAGCGGGGATCATTAACTTTGCGTGGTCATACTCAGACATGCCAGGCTTAGACCCTACCTTAGTAGTTCATCACCTAGACATTTGCCCAGATGCCAAGCCTGTCAAACAAAAGCTCCGCAAGACACATTCGTAAGTCGCATTGTTAGTCAAGAAGGAATTGGAGAAGTTACTAGAGGCGGGTTTTATCAGACCAATTGACTACTCCAAGTGGATCTCCAATATAGTACCAGTTGCTAAACCAAATGGAGACATTCGTGTTTGCACAGACTTCAGGGATCTCAACAAAGCCTGCCCAAAAGATGACTTCCCCCTGCCGAACATTGACATGTTGGTAGACCTGATAGCAGGACATGAGATGTTGTCCCTTATGGATGGCTTCTCTGGATATAACCAGATCCGAATCACACTTGAGGACCAGCACAAGACCACCTTCACAACTTCTTGAGGCACTTTCTGTTACAATGTTATGCCCTTTGGTGTCAAAAATGCGGGGGAAACATATTAGAGGGCAATGACGGTCATCTTCCATGACCTCATACACATCATCATGGAGGACTATGTCGATGACCTATTAGGAAAATCCAGAACATGAGCAGAACATCCTGCCATCCTGAAAAATATATTTGAGTGGTTAGAGCACTACAAGTTGCAGCTAAATCCAAAAAAGTGTGTCTTTGGGGTCACTTCAGGAAAGTTGTTGGATTTCATAGTCTCTCGCAGAGGCATTGAGGTTGTTCCCACCAAGGTAAAAGCTATCCTGGACATGCCACCTCCATGTAAACTCAAACAATTAAGAAGCCTCTAGGGGAAGATGCAGTCCATCTGTTGGTTCGTAGCCCAACTGGCAGATAAGTGTCAACCATTCACTCATCTTCTGAAAAAAGATTCCACCTTCTGATGGAACCAGCAGTGTCAAATGGGCTTCGATAAAATTAAGGAATATTTAGCCCATCCCCTAATATTGATGCCACCTATTCCTGACAAACCCCTCTTGCTTTATATCTCTGCCACTTCAGTTCCACTGGGGGCATTATTGGCAAAACATGATGAGTCGTCGAAAGAGAGGGCAATCTACTACATCAGCCGAAAATTGGTTGGCTATGAGCTAAACTACTCCCCCATATAAAAAGTCTGCCTCGCACTCATCTTCAGCATAGAGAAGCTTTGACATTACATGCTTAGCCATCCAGTAAAATTAATTGCCAAGATCGATCCATTGAAGTATCTGTTATCTAGAACCACTCTGACTGGCCGCATGGCTAAGTGGGTCATGCTCCTTAGTGAATTCGACATAGAATATGTGGACCGCAAGGCTATCAAAGGGTAGATAATTGCAGATCAGTTAGCAGAAGCCCCTTTAGTTGATACTCATCCATTGATCACGGAATTCCCCGATGAAGAGGTCTTCTCCATTGATGAAACCCCTACGTGGACACTCTACTTTGATGGATCATATACACATAATGGATCGGGGGCAGGCATTTTATTAGTCACCCCTCAGGGTGACTACATTCCCAAGTCATTCAGGATAGCATTCCCATGTACCAACAACATGGCAGAATACGAAGCTCTCCTCACTGGCCTCAAAATTGCAAAACAGTGGCACATAACTTAGTTGAAAGTCTTTGGTGATTCTTTGCTAGTCATTAGACAAGTTAATGATGAGTTCCTAACCAAAGATGATAAGCTATTACCCTACAAGTGCATGGTGGATGATTTCAAGAAATATTTCACCTCTATACAATTTGAACAGATTCCCAGGGTACACAACAAAGCAGCTGATGCAATGGCCACTATTGGCTACCTGTTGGACATGCCCAAAGACCGAACAGAATGCGAGTTTCTTGTAGAACAACTTTTAATCCCAGCATATGACATCCCTTAAACTAACATGGTGTACGATATCGTGGGTCCCACCTCCCCATGGTACCAAGACATTTATACCTATCTCCATGATAACATTATACCCCCAGATCTTACACGTAACCAACACAAATCCTTCGTTCATCGTTCTTCTCGATACGTCATCATCGGTGATACACTTTATCATCACGGGTATGATGGAATCCTCCTTAGATGTCTGAATGAGACCGAAGCCCATGCTACACTAACAGAGGTACATGGCGGTGTGTGTGGAGCACATTCAAATGGTATGGCTATGGCCAAAAGGATCGTACGAGCTGGGTATTATTGGCCTACGTTGGAACATGATGCTTGCGAGTTTGTAAAGAAGTGTCTTCCATGCCAGCAACATGCGGATTTAATTCATGCCCCAACATAAGATCTTCAGCCCCTCCTGGCACCATGGTCATTTTCTCAATGGGGTTTCGACTTGATTGGCAAGATTTACCCACCATCATCCGATGACCATTCATTCATAATTACCACCATTGAGTACTTCACCAAGTGGGTGGAAGCAATGCCCCTTTCACAAATCATCGGTACTCAGATTTCCAAATTCATCCTTTACCATATTCTTTGCAGATATGGTATACCATCCACTATACTCTCTGACAACAGCAAACCTTTCAAAAACCAAGCCATGAAAAACCTCTATGATACTTTCCATATCCAACACCATTGGTCAACACCTTATTACCCCTAGGGTAATGGTCAGGCAGAGGCGACTAACAAAACCCTCATCCATATTCTCAAAAAGGTTGTCAATAACACTAGACGGGATTGGCACCTACATATTCATCCTGCCCTCTGGGCATATCGTACATCCATCCGTACCCTGACAAGCACCACCCCCTACTCTTTAGTGTTTGGTGCTGAAGCCGTCTTGCCGATCGAAGTTGAACTTCTGTCATTGAGAATCTCTCTGAAGAACCTTATCAGCGAAGAGGATGCCCGTGTTGCATGGCTTGCACAGCTAGAGTTACTAGATGAACAAAGAATAAAGGCATATGACCATCTCCAAGCATACCAAAATCACCTCAAGTGTAGTTACAACAAGAAGGTTCACCCTCAACAATTCCAGGTGGGCGAGCTTGTCCTAAAGGAGAACCAACATACTCAGCAAGACTGGGACAAGAAAGGAAAATTTGAAGCAAATTGGTTGGGGCCCTATATCATAGCTGCTAAATATGGATCTGGGGCATACAGGTTGACTACTCTTGAAGGAGAACCCCTTGAAGAGCCCATCAATATCATGCACCTGAAAAATTTCTACACATAAATCTGCTTGGTTACCCCACCTAGTCAAAAAATCAAAAAAATCAAAAAATCAAAAATCCAAAAATAGTCAAGAGAAATAAATCCATCCTATGGTGAAACCACCTCTTGGTGGCACCTTGGATAAGTATGGATGGTGAAAACCTGGCAACGGGCATCATCCATAGAGGGCTTAATCATTATCTACCTGACATCTTAGTTATTTTATGCCTTCAGCCGCACTATTGTCCTCACCCATCTCATCCTCGGCTACTCGGTAAATATTGATTGAGCATTGGATGACCCATCTAGCCTATCCCCCATTCCTGAGCTTTTCAGTATCCCACTCTGAGCTTGTGTCACTCATTCCCTTCATTTTTATGTTCGTGTCATCAGGTAGGATCATTCATCGGTCGGTCTTCACCTAGGTCCCATCTTGTCGCGTCTGTCAGTCGAACTACGTTGCCCCTACGCTGTCACATAGGCAAGGTTGATCATTTGATTCACCCCCAGGGCATTTTTCCATCATCATCGGTTCCCATTTGTATCCTTTTCGCTTTATCCATGGTCTTTTCTAGAACTACGAGGGCTCTGCGCTTTCACGTAGGCAAGGCTAATCTATGATCGGCCCCCGAGCCCCTAGGTCTGTAGGTTATGTCGGTCTTTTGTACTTCGTCATCAAGTTGTGCCCACCTCTAACCGGTTCTTAATAAACAAGGCTTCCTAGTGTTACAAGATCTTGTCCCTAGGTAACATCCTGCATCAACTGGGTCATTCTAATTTAGTATCCATCTTTGGTCTCAACAGGATGAATCCTTCCTAGTAGACCTCATCAATCCCATCCATCACCTTGATCCTATGGCAAAGGACCTGTTGTCTTGATTATGATCTCTTGATGCTTTCAAATTTTGTTTATCGTTTTGGGTTCCTTCCCATCACTTGTCAGGGTCGCCTTGGTCCACCATACCATGGCGTGCCTTGACCTGCTAGCATGGGGGCATACCTTGATCGTTTCTTTTGACTGCGATCTTCTCAGTTGTCCCTCGTAAGACCCAGCGAGATCTCCAAGGTCTTGTGTTATGTTGGGACAACTTTGTGTATTTTTGGTTATCTCAACACCGGGCCCGACTGCGGTCATTGCGACATCGGGGTGTTGAGATAACCCTCTTGTTCACTGTGTTTGTTTCATGCATAGAGTACTCGTTCGCCTTGATCTTCCATATCAAGGTACTTAGTACCCTACGTTATAGTAAAAATCAATGCTCCAAAGATGGCAAAATCTCATTTTCACTGCATTTTCACCACTTTGAATGCACCTTTTGTTTCCATCATGACACTCGCTTATGATTTCGGTTGTGCAAGTACTCTCGTTCTTTTTCCTCTTAAGTCCTCTTTTTCTCAGGATATTAATGGTTTTTTTTGGCAAATGCACTCTTCCACACGCCTATCACCCATCCGCTTCCTCATAACGGTCTTTATTGACACTTAGGTGCATCCATACATCATAAATCATAGAAACGTTTATATAGATCATAAACATGTGCATCCATACATCATAAACCATACATAATTATCCATTTTCTTAAAAAACTAGGCATCTATCATCATAAACTATATAAACATGCATAAATTGTCCATCCACATAAGTCATAAATTATATAAACATGCATAAATCATCCATCCACATGTGCATCCATATATCATAAATCATAGAAAAATTTACATCGATCATAAATCATCCATCCATAAATCATATATCATAAAACGTACACAATTATTCATTTTCATAAATAGCTATGCATCCATCACCATAATCATAATAACATACATGTACTTTCATAAAAACTTAATCATGAAAACATAAACCATCCATTCATATAAACATGAGTATATATATAAAACCACATCATGAATCATCCCATATAGCTACATAAATAGAAATATCATGCATAGTGTCAATAAAAGCCATCGCATAATCAAAATAATAAACATCCTATCATAATACAATACATATCCATCATATATCGCCAAATAAGATACAAAATCTAGAGATATGGATCACCTCTGCCCTCTAGCGATATGCACAAACCATCCATCTTGTATTTGCCAAAAATAACCAATGTCCTGCATCTGCCTGCTCTACTATGAGCTTCCCACATCTGATCTCTGCGGAGAGTCGGGTACTGGCCCTCTGTGTGTTGGTGTCCCCTGGTACTCATGTGTGGGTGTCCCCTAGTACTCATGGGTGGGTGTCCCTTGGTAACCGCCGTATGGAGACGGAGTCCACCAATAATCGCTGAATCCCCTAGTGCGTGTCCCTAATGACTGGGATGGCCCTAGTGGCTGTGGAGCCTGACTGACGTAGCGTGCGGTGCGCTGCACCGGATCTGGAACAACCTGCTCATATACCCCCTCCAATAGCTCACCTGCTGCATAAACTCATCCCTCTGCCCAGCTATCAGTTTCACGACATTCCACTCATGCCTATACCGATCTCGATCTGCACTAATAGCTCACCGCTCCCGGGCCTAGGCCTCCTAAGCTAGTATCAACTGATGTATCTACTCTGAGCCTCTATCCCTCTCTACCTGCAATGCATGTATCTGCGTGTGCAGCTCCTGCACATCTATGCCTGACCCTCCCCCCTCAACTAGCCCCCTCTGCAACTGAGTCTGTGCGACATCCCTCTCACCCTGTAACGTCTGCATCCACGACTTTGCAGCATCCCTTTCCCTCTGTGCAGCCTGTCCCCGTGCCACCGCTACATCTCTATCCCTCTACAGGACCTGCAACCTCAGCTCAGCTGAATCTCGCTCTCGTCGCAAGCTTGATGCCTGCGATGTCGCTGTATCTCTCTCTCTGTGAAGAGACTGTACCTCTGTCTCGGCCACCTACCTCTTGCTCTATGCTACGCACGATTTGTCCCTTCCATTCCCCCGGTCCATTTCCATTCTTTCCATCCTGTCTCCCCTTTCTTCCACCATCCATTCCATCCATTCCTGTCCACCTCCATGCCAGTCCACTCCATCTCTTTCCTCTCCACCATTCCCATTCCATGCTAAGTGGGCCCCTCCACCTCCCTTTTGTCCACTCCACCCTCACCTCCGCACTCCACTTTTCGCTCGTTCTTGATCTCTCCACTTCCTCAATACCACAAGCGGATCCTCCCATATGGTGGGTGAGACCTTCCATTCCACTCCGTCCATCTCCCTGGTCATTCCCTCCATGTCCATCTTCCACTCACCACGGCTCTCCACCCCATTTATCCTTTCCATACCTCCCTCCATTTGTCTCCACCCCTGTCCTCCCTCCACTATCCTCTCCGTCCATTCCTCCATCCCCTCCATTCCATGTCCCTCCCCCTCCCCCTTGTCCTCCACCCTCCACACCCTCCTAGGTCTTCATTATGTCCTCCTCTCCTTCTGTCTATCTCTCCCCTTTGATGGTAGTCACAGCTGTCTCCCTATCCAACCTTCTCTCCCCTCCGACCCCCCAGCCCCACCCTGTCCCTATGGCTCTCCTCCTCATCTCGGCCTCCTCCCTATCGATCCACCACCACCCTCCATTCCTCCCCCTCCTTCCTTCTCTTCCTGTTGACCCTCCCTCCCGGACTCCAGCCTCCTCTCTCCTCCTTGACCTCTCCCCTCCTTAGCCTCAGCCCCTATCTCCTCTGCTCTATCTCCTCCCTGACCCCTTCACTGTCGTCTCCTCCTCTGGCCTCCTATCACCTGCTCCTATGCCCTCTACCCTCCTTTGTGTCCTCTCGGTGGCTTGGGCGGCCTAATCACCCACAATCACCTCTTGTCCTCTAACCCAAATCCTCGTGCCTCCTCAATCGGCACGGCTGGTGTAATCTGCTTTGGTGGATGTTGCCTGAACCACTCTTCATATCGCTCTGTCATCCCTATGTCTCGTGGCCCCTCTCACCTGTCTAGATAGGGCCTGAACACCAGTCTCTCAATATCACTCCATACGCTGCATAGGTTCAGGGCATCTCCCTATGGCCACTCCCGTACCTGTCATGCTAATCTCACTCGGCCTTCCAGAATATCCTGTCTCACCCCGAACTGTCTCGTCACCCGATCCAGTCGATGTAGCTCCACTACTCGTGGCCTGCTCCCAATAATGTAACATCAAGTAAAGAAATAACCACTGTGCAATCCCTCCTCCCTCGACCACCCCCTGAATCACCGCATCATGTATGGCCTCCACACTATATCCACTGCCTGCACATAATCAAACTGCCTCCTCCACACATCTACCTCTTGCATCTCTCGATACCGCAGTAGCATCCCTGCCTCTACTCCCCACCACCACATTACGAGCTGTGTGTCATCATGGTCACCAACCCTCACTATAATCGGCCTGGTAATGTGGATATGCTCCTAGGCCCACACTTGTAGTAAAGTGATGTGTGTCACACTCAGCTGTCTCTTATAACAAATCACGTGCATGTCCCGATACAACTGAGCTAATATGCATGTCCCCCATGCAAATTGTCCCTCCCGGCCCTTGATGATGTGCTGGATCACCTCGACTGACCTCATGTGCAAAAAATAACCACTCCGGTCTGGCAGTAGTATCCCACTAATTAGCCCAGCCAGGTACAGTGATAGTACCGGCACCCTGCATGCTACCATCCTATCTACATCCAACTGACCCCACTGCACTAGTAGCTCATCACTACCAAAAACAATGTGCACATACTCATCTAGTGCCGCGTCCTCTGACTAGCACTCGCTAATTGACAACCCTGATATCGAAAGCCTCATAATTTGCCACACGTCCTCTAGTGTCACCGTCATCTCCCCTGTCGGTAGGTGAAACGTCGACGTCTCTGAATCCCACCACTCTATCAAAGCTGTCAACATGGCCCCATGGGTCTTGATCGTCGGATATGTCAGCATGTGTAGTAATCCTGCCTCCATCAGTCTCATGTGATCCTCCCCGGTCATCCTCGCTATGCATCTCCTCAGCACCTCTGATCATCTCTCTCAAATACGCATAATCCTTGTTTTCTACATGCACCCAATCATTTTGTTATCATTTTCATTCTTT
>VDFB02000017.1:532285480-532304133 GCA_007258455.2 Sequoia sempervirens
AATCCAATGCAGCAAAACAACAAAAAAATTCTACCCATTTTTATTCTCGATGCCCCAGACAAAATCCATATTTTTATTTTTTCAAAACACGTGCATAAATGACGCAAAAACACAAAGTTACGTTTTGAGCTAACCTGGCGTGGTACGGCACGGTGGGTGAAAAATAAACGTCTCTCGTCGGCCCGATGAATGATGTCACTGTCGTACTCCGGCATGATGTCTGATCTCACTCGCCTCCTAGTCTCCCTCTCCTCCTTCTCTACTGGCCAGCTGTCACAATGAGCCAAAAGTAATTCTACAATTACCTTTTATCCCCTTTTCACATTTTCCCTCCTTTTTCAACTTAAGGTCTTTTTTTCTTTTTTTTAACCAAAAATTCCTCCAATTAATTTATCCAGCCTCTTTCTTCCCAGGGCTGCCATTTGCACATTGTTTATTCGATTCACTCCGTTAGAGTGCCATTCTTCTCATTTTTCCGTGCTCTTTTCAACAACATGTACCACTCCATACTTTCGAGAAGTTGACCGGAGCTCCCTTTTCCTCCCCCGTCCCCCTTCTCGAGGGGGCATACCCTACCATTCCCTCCTAACCTGTCGCTCTAAGCCTACCTTCGCTAGACTGGGGCATCCTCTCCACATTCCCTCTATTTGGGGCAGCTCACACACATTCCCTCATGCTGGGGCATCTCTTTTTTTGATCTCTTCCTCTATAGAGTCATCTGCATTTTGTTTTTATTTGAAACCCTATTATTCTAATAGTATTTCGAATAGGGGCAAAATGTAGACATCCAATTTGATCATTGCCATATGATCAAACACGTCTCCTTATTTATCCAATTGCTCATCCCCTCTGTCAATATTAATTAAACCATTTGTTTAATTAATACCTTGCATCTTACATAAGGGTCTAGAGTATTTAATTTAATAAATACTTTACCCCTTTTCCTCCTCTAAATTAAATAAATTAACCATTTTATTTAATTTAGTCATATTCCCTTTTTGGAATTAAAATTCATTTTTTAATTCCTCTTTTCTCTCTCATGGTCACATCCTCCAACTTTTGCAAGTTGGTCTCTAATCCATCTTAATTACTTCATCTTCTTCTAATTAACTAGGGTTAACATGTGCTCACCCTTAATCATCATTAGGGTCACATCCTCCATAATCTCCCACTTGCTTCTAATGAGTCATTAGTCCATCTAACTGAGTACTTGCACAACTTTAATTATTTGGTTAGCCTAACCCAATCCTCTTCCCACTTATGGCATGTGTCCTTAAGTCAACCTTATTAAAGACTTTCTCCTTTTGGACAAGGCACTCCACTTCTCCATGTGAATTTTTAATTCACCTTTTAATCCCCCAAGGCACCCAAAAGGAATTTTTAATTCCTTCACTTCTCCCCACATGTCCTTCACTTATTCTTTATTCTTTCCCATCTCCCCATGAGAATATTTGAGAAATTTTTAATTCCTCACATGTCCTCTCACCCACATGGGACAAGGACCTCCTTTATGAGATCTTGTCCAATCCCAAGGTACTTTGTACCCCCCTCCATGTCATGTACTTCTCCTTCCACCTTATGTCCACTTCACCTTTTAGGGCTATATCACATGCCACATGTCAAGATGTGAGGGCTTGTGAGTTCTCAACTCACCTTAGCCCTACATCTTGATATTTGGTGGCTCAATCTTGGCCATCCATCTCCTGTAGGAATTCTCAAAATTCCTATAAATACCCCCTCTTTTCTCTCATTTTGGGGGAGATCATTTTGCTAGCCAAACTCTTGCAATTTTGTTTCTCAACTTATACTTAGCCATTTTCATGCTTTCATCCATTTTCACCCATCCTTCCTTCATCATTTAGCTTGCATCTTGTGCCATCCAAGGAGCATACACATCAAAGATCGAAGGGCCAACCAAAGGATCGATTCGACGCAAGGTATATAGTTCCATTTTGTTGTTTTCATCTTGTGTTGTTTCTAACTTAGGCTAATCTTGAGGTGTAGGTTGTTTTGGTGTTTATTTGCACTCTTTTACTTGTTGCTTTTTTTCTAACGCTCATATTCGACCTATCACAATATTATTAGGTCTCATTTGGGTGATTAGGGATCTCTCAAAGTGAGTCATTCATCTCCATGTTTCATTCATGCATCTCATTCTAGCACAATAGAATAGGGTTGCATTGCATTTTAGATTTCATAATATTAGACACACTTAAGGATAGGATTTCTATTCACATTTTCATTCAAGATTCATTGTTTCCATCAAGGTTTAATTATTGAACTAGGGGTTTGACCAAGTCAAACCCCCCATAATCAAATCAACATTATATTCTCTTTTGTAGGTCCTTTTTAGAAGTTTAGATCTGGGAATAAGATTGGGAAGGAAGAGCAGATATTGGAGCATAGATTTGGACTTTGAATTCCTGAAAAATTAGAATGGGATTGATATGCCAAAAGTGGTGTATGAGTCCCACTACGGGAAAATTTCTATATTTTTGAAGATCCTGAATCTACACTGTTAGAAACCTATTCCAATCCAAAAACCTTAGACTGGGACTAATACACCAGAAGTGGAATATGAGTCCCATTGTTTCCTAAAGGTAGCATTTTTAGCATTTCAATGTTGATTTTGACCTCCTTCAGATTTCCAAGTGCATACCTTTGATCTCCCAACTTTCTATTCTAATTTATACGCAATTTTAGGTCATTTAGTGAATTTTTGCATTGCATTAGGTTTTAGCATTAGGTCTTGCTCTTCATTAGTGTTTCCAAGCCCTAGCTTGGTGGTGAACCCCTCTTTAGTTTCTAATCATACCTTAGGACACCCTATTTCAAGATCTCTTTCTCCTACTTCATCCTTGGATTGAGATCTCTAGGGTTTCCTTGAATGAGAGTGAAGAAGATTGTTGTTCTATGTCCTAAACCATAAGCAATGACAATTTTACACATTTCATTTTTTGTGAACCTACATTTAGAACATCTTAATTCTGATTTTGAGTGCATCATCATCCTAGATCTTGCTTGCATTAACATTGCATTAGGGTTTGCATTAGTCAATTGGCATCTAGGGTTTCTAATTCTTGCATTAGTGAAAGTGAATGTAGGTTGCATTTTTGCATCTTGCATCATTGAATCTCATTTAAAATCTACATTTTCACTTAGCTTAGACATCATCCAAAATAGAAAACATAACATTCACACAAAATTTGCTAAAAATAGTGCAAAAATCCTCACCTGGGACTCATACACCCCTCTGGATGATTTAATCCCAGTATAGGAGATTTTTCCTAATTTTTGGGTATTTTGTGCTAATTGTTATTCACTATTCAAACCCTTGAAAAATACTTTTTGGGACTCATACGCCCCTTTGGGAAATTTAGTCCCATTTCAAATTTTAAATTGCATTTTACAACATTGAATTCTCTATTTTTGTGTTTTTGTTTGCTATTGTTGTCACTTTCAATCTGCGGAGTTTCTATTACATTCAATTCATTAGATTTAGATTAGTTTACATTAATTTTAATTATGGATAAAATTAGATTATTGTACTTTTCATTTTCAACATTATTTCATAGTTCAGTTAGACTAAATTACATTTGGCATTCACTAGAAGACAAAACAAAAATATCTACAAACTGATGGACCACTTGGAGAAAACATAGTTATTTGAATATGTCAAATCTCTTTTTCCAATTTAACCTAACCCTCAAGCCTTTTAGTAGTGATGAATTTGATATGTTAGATGAATCCCTTGAGGAAATCATCTCATAAGGTTCATCCACTAAGGCTTGTTATGGAAAACTGAAAACAAGAGATGTAAACATGATTCAACCTCAACTTGTAATATAACCCACCTTCACACAAACCACAAACTAAAAAGCAACCTATTTTTACCCTTGAACCACCTAAGAATAATTTTTTTGTAGAAATCAAACCATAGTACCATTGCTCATACATATAACACTCAAAACAATCCACAATCAAAACAACCAATTCCAACAACCTTACCTTTGCCTAACCTCATCTTGCCTAGAGCTCCTCATTTTCCTTCAAATAGTGGAAAGGAGTATGATCTTGTTGAACAACTTAAGAATACTCCTACAAAGATATCCCTACGGGACCTAATTCAAAATTCACCTAACTATCATACTATGCTTCAAATAGCCTTGCAACAAGTTGTGATCCCCTCTAATAGAAATGCAAGTGATGTAATAACTTTAATTCAAGGGATAAATACTGTTAACATAGACATTAATTTTCACCAACATGAGCTACATCCCTTGGAAATGAGTGAAACAATGGAAAATGGGGGAGAGATGCTTTTGTATGGTTTATAACTATTAGAATTGGCTATGGCTGCCAAGATCTATGGACCAAATGGAAAGCACAAAAAGAGAGAAATGATATGACAAGAATAAACTGTATTTAATGTCAATGATATGAGATGATTATGATTTATTATAAATGAGAGAGACCCCTTGGTTATATAGCCAAGGTGAGAACATAGAAGGGCATAAGATTATGACAAGTGGCATAATCTTATGACATGAGACAATTATGAAGAGCTATCACTCCACTTAAGGTGGAGAGATAATCACATGATATGTCCACAAAAGGTGGAAGTGATGAGGTAATGGAATGTCAAGTCCACCAAAAGTAGAAATTCTCCAACAACCTCCTATGTGGTCCCTAAGTAAACTTAACTAAGGTGTAATTATGACCTAGGACAAGGTACAAGACATTTAATTACACCAACACCCCCCTAAGTGCAACTTAGGGAGAAGCAAATTATTATACAAATGACACAAAGATGCAAAGATGGGTCCCGACTACTAGGCCATGTTAGGTACCCATGTACACACAATGCAATCTATCACAAACGAGGAAAGGGAGAAAACCTCATGGGAAAAACTCCCCCTCAAAAGAGAGATGAAATACAAAATAGAAATGCTCTCAATGAAGAATGAGAAGGTAAAAACCCCATGTGAGGAAAAAGACCCCCCCATAAGAGAGAAGTAGAAGAGAGACAAGGTAGCCCCCCCTCAATGTTGAGTCTCTTGCAATGATGGTAGAAGCTCGACATTGAATGTTGAAGATGATCCAATCTCACCGAAACACATTCCCCCCCTTAGGAAGAAACAAAACCAAGGATGTATGCAAGATGTCATGAAGATGGATGATGGATGATGATGTCTCTAAAGCATGCTCAAGTGTCTCCATGTCGATGCCAAAAACTGAACCACTCCAATCAGGCATTCTAGGCCACACTGCTGAAGATGACAATCCAACATCAAGTAGAGATGAATGTAGAACATTATCCAAAGACAAAGATATCCCCTCTAAAGAAAAAGAAGCCTCATCCAAATGTTGTCCAAAAGTATCCACACTCACATCAAACTGTGAAGAATGATCATGTAGAGAATGAACAAGAGAGTCAAGGTGTTCCCTCACAACAACTAAAGAAGGTTCATCTTCATCAAAGAGAAGATGAATGCTATCAATGGTGTCCTCCAAATCCACAAGATGAGACTCCACAAATAAGTCTAAAATACCTGTCAAAAAGCCATCCAAAGTAGCCATATCTGGAAGACTATGCATGTCCTACTGCACTGAATCACTAGGAGCCAAAAATATTGAATCACAAGTAGCATCAAGTACAATAGTAGATGGAGGAGATGAAATGCATGGCTCAAGGACTGGATCTGATGTGATAATTCCCAAGTTCAAAAAGCCAAATGTCTCCTCAGAATCATACTTGTGATCAACAGTCAAAGGAACAATGTCACCATCAAAAGCAAACTGTGCAAAGGAATACAACTGAGATGAATGATCAACCACCCCAGTAGCAATGATATCTCTAGTCTCCAAGTCCTGAATAATAACAGAATTAGGAGTGAACTCCACAGTTCTCTCATCTCCACCATGTGTAATCTGATAAATGGAAAGAAGATTGTTTGTCAAATGAGGAACACACAAGACATCCTGAAAAGTGTTTTCCCCAATGCTAATAGATCCCTTCCCTGTTACACTCATGTATGTATTATTTCCCATCAAGATAGCAGACATAGAACAAGGATGAAATGAAGAGAAGATAGTCTATGAAGATGCCATATGATGTGATGCTCCTGAATCTAGAAGCCATCTCCCTAATATTGGACTTGAATGAGCACAAAGAGCTTGTCCTTTAAATCCTGATGTTTGACCTTTGTCCTTTTTAGACTGTTTTGAAGTAGAAGGAGAAGAAGATTCAGACATTCTAGAAGGCAAATCAATATGATTCTTTTTGAGAAGATTTTTCAGCTCATCTATGTCCTTCTTATAACAATAGTGTTCTTCATGTCCATCCTTCTTGCAATCTGCACAAAAAGGCCTCTCCTTCTTAGATGATTCTCCTTTTGATGATGAGGATTGTGATTCTTTATGTGGCTTGTTCTTTTTCTTCTTTTGCTTCTTATCAAGATTGTCTGATTCTTTCTGTACCTTAGACTCATTTTCCACCAATGCTTGTGGTTTGGAAGACTTGATTAGACCCATGTTCATTAACTTAGCTTCCTCTTGGATTAGGAGATTTGCAAATTCATCAAACTTAGGATCAACATATGATGCTCCCTTAGAAAGTCGATGGGTATGAAAGCCAGAAACAAACACTGAATACTTAGGACCAAGCTTGGATAACACATTCAGAATCAATTGTAAATCCTCTTTTTCAATAGTGCATTCTTTCAATTTTGTTCTTAGTTGCTTGAGTTTGGAGATGTAGTCTTAGATGTGATCAAAACTTTTAGGATCAAGATTCATCAAATCATTATCAATTTTATAGCCTCTAATCTTGTCTGTTTTACCATACAAATTTTCAAAAGTCTTCCATACTTCTTTAGGTGTATTACATGATTCAATATGAAATTGTAAATCAAATGAGACTAATGAACATATGCATCCAAGTGTTTTCTCATGATCAATTTCCCACCTTGCCAATTCTTTAGCATCAGTAGGTTTTTGAATTGTGTCCTTTAGATGACCTATTAGACCTTTCATCATGAGATAGTTTGATACTGATTTTCTCCATGTAGCATAATTATGTGGATTTAGGGGTTCAATTTGAGATCTCCCCATTGCAAGAACACAAACCAAGCAAAAGAATGCAAGCAATCACTACAAGATTACCCCCAAATCACTCAATCAAGAAACCCCCCAAGCAATATCTGATTTGGCACTTTATATTTAGTGCGTTTACAATTGCCACTTGCCAAAAACAACAAAGTGGTCTTTGATCTTGGTACATGCAAATGCCAAAATAGGCCACAAAATCAAGTACAATTTTTGGTACAAAATGAAATCAATCTGATCATACCACTGAGAATTACACGAAAAATACTACATTTTCAAAAAAAATTGCACTAAAAAATGTTACCGTAGGAGCAAGATATGAGTTCCCGAAGTTCCCAAAATGAGGACGAAGCAACAACACTTGTGAGAATCTGAAATTTCTAAAAAAACTAGGCACCAAAACTAGAAACTGATTGCACTAGTATGTAGAGCACAAAAAATTAGCCCAAATAAAAAAAAATTGCTCCAAAAAAGGAGTCAGAATGAGCAAAATATTAAGCTTCAAAGTTGGACTAAAAAAATCAAAACTGCCAACCATGAGGGAGGAGAAATTTTTTGAAACTACTGACGTACTGCTGACGTCAACAAAAGAGAATGTTAAATTTTACGTCCCGCAGACCGTCAAAAAATAATATTCTTTCCTTGTAGAATATTCACTGACCATGAGCTTAAGATTGACGGCTATATGGCCGTCGAAGTCCACGCCAGTACTTCTATTAGAATATGCTTTCACTTGACGGAATATTCGTTGCTGGAATCTTTTTCAAATGCCGCCCAAAATTTGTGTTGACCCGTCGATAGATGGAATGAGAAGGCTGGTGGTTTTTTGAAAAGAAATGCTAGAAATTGATGCCAACGCCGGTGAATGTGGGAGCCACAGGGGCCACGGCCGGCAGGCCACGTGGCCTTCGTAGGTTACCATGTACCTTTGGGTATTGACAGTACCTTCTGTGGATTTGTACAGTCTGCAAAGTGTACAAATTTCGGCCCTTTTTTTAATTTTTTTTTCAATGATTTTTAATAAAAAACTTTTCAAAAAAAATCAAAAGATTTTCTTTTAATTTTTCTAAAAAAAATTCAAAAATATTTCTACGGGATTAAATAATTTTTTTTGAAAAAATGGTACCGTCGACGCAATAATGATGACCTGGGGGGTCGTACAGCTCTTTGGGATTTTTTTTTTTGCCTCACCGGATGACTTGCTCCAAAATGGACGATTTGATAGTCGATCTTAGGGTTTGTGGACCTTCTGGACACGATGGCAGGGTCAGATTTGACCCAAAATGCTCCAAAATTGCAGCCACCTTATGGATCTAGTAACCACTCTTCAACTTTAAACCCTCGTAGATTTGACCTCGTATGTCCAATTTGGACAAAACAAAAGGAAAAATTGACTATCTCAAACCTTCCAGACACAATGGTGAGCTCAAATTTGTACCAACAAGCTCAGATATGAACCTGCAACAAAGAACCAAGAATGGAACCTCCTCAGATCTGGAATCTCTCTTTAGAAAAAGACTCTCCAATTGCACCCAACCCGCTCTGATAGCATGTTAGAATTGGCTATGGCTGCCAAGATCTATGGACCAAATGGAAAGCACAAAAAGAGAGAAATGATATGACAAGAATAAATTGTATTCAATGTCAATGATATGAGATGATTATGATTTATTACAAATGAGAGAGACCCCTTGGTTATATAGCCAAGGTGAGAACATAGAAGGGCATAAGATTATGACAAGTATCATAATATTATGACATGAGACAACTATGAAGAGCTATCACTCCACTTAAGGTGGAGAGATAATCACATGATATGTCCACAAAAGGTGGAAGTGATGAGGTAATGACATGTCAAGTCCACCAAAAGTAGAAATTTTCCAACAACCTCCTATGTGGTCCCTAAATAAACTTAACTAAGGTGTAATTATGACCTAGGACAAGGTACAAGACATTTAATTACACCAACAAGAACATAGAGCAAGACCCACTTTCCAATTACCTCATTCAAGGATAACCCTAGAGATCACAATGCAAAGGAGAAAGAGATCTTGCAATAGGGCTATCCTCAGGGCTGATTATAGACTAGTGAGGGGTTCACCACCAAGTTAAGACTTGGAAAGAGAAATGCAATGTAAGATGTAATGCTTAACCCTAATATGATGCAATCTTTCACCAAATGACCTAAAAAAGTATTTAAAATAGAATAACAGGTAGTAAGATGAAATGTGTGCACCTAGAAATCTAAAGATAGTTGGATGGAGCTTTGAAATGTTGGAAATTCTAACTTTAATGTTGACTAGGACTCATATGCCAAGTTGGGTGAATCAGTCCTAGATCTAGGTTTCTATGCAGAAACATGAATCTGGCAAATGTGTATCTGAATATGTAAAAATATGAATTTTGACCTAAAGTAGGACTCATTTGCTAGAACTAGCAAATCAATCCAGTTAGGGTTTTCTAAAAATTCAAGGTCTGAATCTAGTCTTCAAGGTCTACTAGATGTGCTTCCCAAATGATTTTTGGATCCAAAACCTTGATTTACAACTTATAGAAGTTCTCCAAGTATCTCTAATGCAAGATGACAACTTTGAAAACTTTCTCCAAACTTGCTCTTTGATGTGTCTTCAACCTAAACCTACAAATCACACACTAAAGAGAGGGGAAAATGTTGTTTTGTTAGTGGATAGGGGTTTTCCTTGGTCAAACCCCGTTTTGGTAATCAAACCTTGAAATGTAATGAAAGAGGAATGAAGAATGATGAATGAACAAAATGAGATGTTGTAGCTCACCAAACCCTAGCAATAAGAGGCTGAAAACATGTATGAGATGGCTCCAATGGATGTAGATCTTGAATCTTTCTTGAATATGATAGATCTTGAATGAAATGCTAGCTTGAATCATAAAACCCTACATCACAATTGTTACCTCAAAAATAAACATGATGCATGAAATCTTTGACATGATGCTTGATGATTGAATAATGCTCTAAAATGCTTGATAATATTCCCTTGAATGCTCTTGAATTCTCTTGTAAAAACTTGAATACTTTTGTGAATTCAAATTTTCTATAAGGATGCTCATTCAACTTGCTAGCTATAAAATGAGTGAAAGAAACTTGTATTTATACTTAATTATGCAATAATTCCCAAAATTACAACACTACAAGACAACATTAGATCTTGGAGGATAAAATCTTGCCAATAATTTGAATTAATTTTAATTTTGGGCCACACGAGACTCGTTCACCCAAGGTGGTGAATGAGTCCCATCAGGCATAATTTATCGGACCAAATTCAAAAATGCTTCTGAAAGGTGTAAAACCAAGATTGGGACCCAAAATCCTAGGTGGGACTCATACGTCCAAGGTGGAGAATGAGTCCCTGACCACCAAATCTGGGCCACACAACCTGAAAACACTAAAATTATGATTAGATGTTGGTTTGTGTTAGGATTGTCCTTGAAAAGATGTATTGAATGAGGCTTGTGGATGCAAAATAAGGCCAATTAAAGCATAAAGAATCTCAAATATTAATGAAAACCCTAGAAAAGTGTGAAAGTGTGTTACAACACTTTACAACACTTTAAAATAAGGTAGGATTAAGGCAAATTTTGGTTAAAAATAATTTTATTATGTTTATTCCATTAATGCAACCTTAGAAAAGTGTGAAAGTGTTTTACAATAGTTCACAACACTTTAGCAAGGTTCCAATTAAGTTTACTAGTTCACAAGGGCCCAAGACCTAATATGAATGTGTCAAACACATTACAAAACTAAATCAAGGCAATATTAAGCTCAATTTAACATGGAGGGCCCAAACATGAAAGGAAAAGTAAAATGGATACTTTTTTCCATTGCCACAATGAGACATAAAAATGAGGCCTTCATGATAATAGCTAGATTTAACAAGACATGAATAAAAAGGACCCTTATTGATAATGGCTTTTCTCTTAATGTATGTAGTGTGCATCTTTTGGATAGACTTGGAGTAGATAAATCAAGAATTGAACTTGATTCCTTATCCATTCGAGGATTTGACAATGTAGGAAAGCAACTGCTTGGTGTGATTGTTTTACCTATTACGGTTGGAAAGGATACCTTACAAACTCCTATTCATGTCATGCCTCATGACCTTCCATATAATATTCTTCTGGGAAGACCGTGGATTCATGAGATGCATGTGGTTCCTTTAACTCTTCATTGTATCATGAAGTATGACTATAACAATAAGGTATACCAAGTTGAGATAAACCTTGAGCCCAAAAGTTGCTTACAAGTTGAAAAAGGAAAAACAAATCCAATATATTAATTCCAACTTTGAACATAGAGCCTATGAAAGAAGAGAAATAAGAGAGGTAAAGTGTTGCAATTATTGGAAGATGATTGGGGTTCCTTAGAGTTTACACCAATATTTATGGGGGAGTACAAAATCACAAAAAAAAGAAACTGAGAAAAAAAAAACCAATGGTAATTTCAACACAAAACTCAGAAGAAAACTCATAGACATCTACCTCATCTATTCTAGAAGAAGATAAGCACTACACAACAAACTTTGATGAGATATATTATCAAAAACCACCAAACCTAAAAGAAATGGAAAGAATTTATGGGAGAGGTTATGAACTTATTAAACAACTAGGTTATAGTGGAAAACAATGTGGAAAGAAAGAACAAGGCATCCATGTTCTGGTAGAGCCTAAAACACAAGAAACAAAAAGTGGTTTGGGGTATTTCCCTTCTAAGATAACACAAGAAACAAAAAAACCTTCACTAAACATCAACACCATCATGTGCAATCCTAAAACAACTCTCACCTTGAAGCATTCAAAATTTATTGATACAACTTGTGAAGCATCATTGGAGTTCTTCGAAGATGATGAAGCTCTAAAAGAGATGTTAGGAGTTTATGATAAATGATATACTCCTAAAAGGGAATGGGTCACATGTGTTGTGATTAGTGAAAAACAAGGAAATTAATGAGATTGAAGAATACAATCCTAAATTTTTGAAACAAAATCCACTCCCTTTAGGAGATACCATGGACATATCAATGGATATTAACAATGCAGAAAAAGTGATTAAGACAGGAAAGTTCCTTGATGATGAAGAACTAGAGGACCATGCAACTTTACTTCATGAATTTCATGAACTCTTTGCTTGGACTTATTTGGATATGTTGAGAATTGACCCTAAGATCATAACACACAATATCGTCCTTGTTGAAAATGCTAAACCTATTAGAAAAAAGATACGAAAGATGAATCCTAAGATAGCATTGCTAGTAAAAGTTGAGATTGAGAAGCTCCTCGAAGCTGGTTTTATACATCCTATAGATTATTCTCCTTGGATCTCAAACATTTTCGTAGTCGCAAAACTAAATAATCATATTAGAATGTGTATGAACTTTCATGATTTGAATAAAGCATCTTTTAAAAATGATTTTCCCCTTCTTAATATTGACATGATAGTAGACTCGACTATAGGACATGCTTTATTGTCATTCATGAATGGATTTTCTAGATATAATAAAATATTTATCAACCCTAAGGATCAATACAAAATAGCATTTACAATAGCTTGGGGAACATTTTGTTGGGTAATGATGCCTTTTGGACTAAAAAAATGTGGGTGAAACATATCAACAAGCTATGATATTGATATTTCATGATTACATACATAAGATCTTGGAAGATTATGTTGATGACATTCTATCCAATTCTTTAACTCAACAAGACAATGTTAATATCCTTCAGAAGATCTTTGAGTGAATGCAAAAATATAACATGAGATTGAATTCAAAAAAGTGTCTTTGGTGTAGATAGTGGAAAACTTTTAGGTTTTATCATATCTCACAAAGGCATTGAGGTGGACACAAAGAAAATTGATGCTATAGTTAACATGCAACCTCCTAGAAACATCTCTCAATTGCGTATCTTACAAGGAAGAATTCAGGCTATTAGTTGTTTTGTAGCATCCCTAGCAGACCAACCATTACCATTTACACATCTCCTCAAGAAAGATGTTCAATTTAATTGGAATGAGGATTGTAAACAATCTTTTGAGAGTTTGAAGGATTATCTTGCCACTCCACCTATTTTACAACTTGCTATGCAAAAAAAACCATTCATCCTTTATACTACAACATTAGTTCATGCTCTCATAGCCTTGTTGGCTCAACAAGACAAAAATGATAAGGAACATCCTATTTATTACATTAGTCGAACCCTAATTGATTACGAAACATGATACACAATGATATAGAAAAACAATGTTTGGCTCTTGTATTTGCTACTAGTAAATTGAGACATTATTTATTGAATTCTAAAATACATGTGATGACTAAACTCGATCCTTTGAAACATCTATTCGCTAAAATTTTTTATCAGGATGCTTAGCTAAGTGGGTTATGTTAACTGAGTTTGACCTTAAGTTTGTTTCCAAAAAACAATTAAAGGACAAGCCTTAACTAACCACTTAGTAGATGCTCCTTCTCCCCTTGCCTTGCCTAATATAGAAGCATTTCCTGATGAGAATGTGTCGACTATTTAGAAAAATGAAGAAACGTTGGAATCATACTTTGATGGATCTAAGTGTATAATAGGCTCTGATGCTAAGGTTATGATAGTCCTACCTACAAGTAAGCCTATTCCCTTATCCTATCACTTAAACATCCTATGCACAAATAACATAGTAGAATATGAAGCATTAATTGTTGGCTTATGCACTATTTTAACTTTGGGAGCTCAAGATATTAAGATATTTGGTGATTCACAATTAGTCATTAAGCAAATAAACGAAACATATCAAGCAAAGCATGACAAATTATTGAAATACAAGGATCTCACAATGACTTTGTTGGAGAAGTTTGACTCATTTACCATTGATAACATCCCATGAAAAGATAATTGGCATGCAGATGCAATGGTAAGTGCAACTTCTCTTATATCACCTCAAGATCCTTCAAAATATTTCACATTTATTGTCCATACAATTATGAACCCATCAATAGAATATAATGTTGAAGAAGTATTATCAACAACTGCAAAAATCTCTAGTGAATGGTATGCATTGATATTTAATTATTTAAAAGAAGGTATCTTTCTTGATCCGACAAATAAGAATACTCGAAACTATCTTTTCAAACTCGCATCTAAATATATAATTCTCGCTGATGTGATATACCGAAGATCCTTTAACGAGATTTTACTTAAATTCCTTAAATAATTCAAAATAACCATAACACTTGAACAAGCTCATGTAGGTGCCTATGGAGGTCATTTTGGAAGAAGATCATTAGTTCAAAAAATTATCCGCATAGGATATTATTGGAGACATATGGAAAAGGATTGCTTCAAATATGTTAAGAAATGTCACAAATTCTAGGAGCATAGCTATCTGATTCATGCTCTCACTTCTAAGCTTGATACCCAAGTTCCTATTTGGCCATTCTCAGTATGGGGATTGGATCTCATTGGAAAAATCTAACCTCCTTCTTCTACCAAACATACCTTTATAATTACTGCAATAGATTATTTCACAAAATGGGTGGAAGCTATTCCCCTTCATTCAACAACTGTCGATGACATATGTCATTTCATGTTGGAGAACATTATTGCTTGCTTTAGACTTCCTTTTGCATTGGTTTCAAAAAATGGGACACCATTTAAGAATAATGACGTGAAGAAGTTCTTAGAAACATTTAACATTTAGCATTGCTTCTCAACACCTTACTATTTGCAATCTAATGGACAAGCTAAATCAATTAATATAACCCTTGAGCAAATATTACAGAAAATAGTAAACAAACACAATAAGGACTAGCACACACAATTGATATATGCATTATGGGCTTATCGTACTAGTATATGAAATTCTATTGGGAATACGCCTTATAACCTTGTATATGGTACTGAGGTGATAATGTCCTTGGAATTAGAGATTCCTTCATTAAGAATCACTCTCCAAGGACTTATTGATGACAACACTTATAAGGAATAGTGATTACATCAGCTTGAAATGCTTGATGAACAATGCATTAACACTCTTGAGCACCTTCAAGCTTATTCTAGAAAATTGCAACATAATTACAATGACCATGTCATCCCTCGTGTATTCACTAAAGGTGATTTGGTGTTATTCAAAAATCAACATAATGTCAATTTTGTATCATCCGAAAAAGGAAAATTCAGTCCTAATTGGTTATGACCTTATATAATTAATGAAAGTTATGGGTCCAGAGCATATACGTTAATAGAAATGGATGGTACACCTCTTAAAGAGCCTATTAATGTCACACATTTGTGTCGGTACTATGTCTAATCTTCTTGAATAGTGTGAATGATAAAGTAGTGGTGTTAGAATTTGTAGATGACATTCTATATGCTTTCACATTACTTCATTCTTGACAAACAATTATTTGTGTCTTGAATACTAAAGCAATTATTTAAATGATTTTTTAAGTATTTACTATAGGTTTCATACTATTCAAGATAATCTTGTATGTTTTGTTAGATTAGATCCTTATATGCATTTAATGTTCTATAGTTAGATCATAGGTGTATTTAATTTAGTATAACATACTCAATCACAATGTTGTATCTAAGAGAAAGTAGAATAATTTTAATTAGATCACATAAAGCATGTTAGATCATGAAGACATTTATCAAATAGTCTTACAAAGATTATCTAATAAATCACATTGCCATTTAACATAAAACACATAAGCATAAATAATCAAACATTAAAATGATCATATATATATATATATATAATTTTAAGTACATGTTAGGGTGATCCCACAATACTAGTTTACAACTTTTGGCCAAACTGGACATTGAACTGATTTTTTTTAACTAAATCTTCACTTTCAGGCACCTATAGCAGCTAAACCGTGAGGAATTTGAAGATGATGCAAACTAGTGATTTGTGACATTTTTTCTGTAGATTCTAATTTTATTTTATTTTCAATTTTTTTTAAATCAAATTGCACTTCTTTTTCCATCTCCTTCGAAAACTAGTTTTTAACAATAAACACCATTTTTAAAGAGTGATGTCACTAGTTAACACATAATTTTTTTTATAAAGGATAAAATTATAATATTTCAAATTCATATTTTTAACTACTATATCTAGTTCATGGAATTGGTTTTGTAGCATTTAGTTGAATTATTTTTTCTTAATTAAGTTTCAAAGTCGAACCTTTTAAAATTTAGACATGATTCACTGGCTAAAGCATAAATTTTTTTATATGTATCAAAATTCTTTGTTTTTGTTGGATCAAGGACATCAATATCTAGTTCATTGATATTTTTCAATTTTTTTTTTGATAATATGCTATTTTTCCACATGTGCAGAACAAAGAGCTTGATTTTTGGTGAAAAACCTATGTTTAATCAAACTAAAAAATAAAATACATAACAAAACCAAAACATATTAAAATTATATTTGATGGATAGCTCGTTCCAAGGTCTGCCATCATCCAATTGCATCTATGAATTCTCCTCCATTTTCATTCTCAACTTGAGCTTCAAAGGGAAAAAATTTGTAGAAATTTGGTGCAAGAGGGGTAGAAGGGGGAAAGAGGGGGGTTCAAATGAACCCAGGTTCAAGCAAACCCCCCTTGGAGGTTTGCTAGAACCAAGGTTTGAATGAACCTTGGTTTGATCAAACCCCACCTTCTATTCACTTTTCCATTGTTTTCATTATAAAAAAATGCAAAAAGAGTGGGTCCCATCATATAATAGGGTTCACTCGAACCAAGGTCCATTCAAACACCCTAGTTCGTGTGAACCCATCAAAAGAATTTTTTTTTCATAGGAGCATTTTTGTAATTTTCCTTCCTCACTGGAATTGTAAACTAGTATTGTGGGATCACCTATCATCAAATATACAACACTAGGGTGCCTTGTGGCTACTAGGTCCCTCCGGATCTAGTGATCACATCTGTCTAGATGCAGTCCATCGAGAGATGGTAAGATGTGATCATGATTGTAAACTATTAAGAGCATCCAAAGCATATTGTAGACTCTATGCTCATCCAATAGCTGTGGTCTCCCATCCAACGACCTCTAGATGCTCTTGCTCTATGTGGTCTCTGTCTACCTATTGCTTGGCTACCTCTGCATGGAGTCTCTTGAACTCCATTGGATCTTGAGATGATGAATCTCCTCATAGGAAGCCTTGGCTCAGTGAGCATGCCTCTTAACACCCTCATATGCTACCCTTAGTCTAACATATGGCTTGAACAACTTTGGCTCCCACTCCATGATGGGTGGGGGCACATAGTTTGTATTGGTAGCCTCATCGAAGACTGATGGGGGCACTATATCTACAACAACCTATTGGTAGAGATCATGTAAGCCTCTCACATCCCCTATAAGATAGAAATCATAAATGTAATTAGTACACATCATGAGATATATAGACATAAAATAAAAATAGTAAGCATGAACATAAGCACGAGCATAACAGTAAATAAAATGTCATCACCTAGATCTCCAACTAACTCTATGAAGACAACCTCATCCTTTGTAGGAGGCATCAAGGATGTGCTAGCCTCTCCATGACTATAGGTGTTGGTGCATGCTGTAGCTGTTGACTGTGATCTATTCACACACATGGGAGCTGGATGTCTCCACTCATGGATAACTAGATCCTCATTCATTATATCATCATCCTTGCTCACCAGTTGCTCCTCCTCCTCATCCTCCTCTTGCCCATCATAATCCAGGTCTATAGCCTCGTCGTAGTCCTCATCTATCTCATCTACAAATAGTTCTATAGTCCTGAGCCCTGTCTCCTTACCTCTCTCCTCCTCATCATCCCTCTAATATGAAAGTGGTCCTACAAAGCCTATAGGCTCATCCATCAGGAATACATGATCTAGTCATGCTATTGCCCACCACTCCTTGTACACATCTATGGTATCGATGTCATTAGCGTCGGATACCGAGGGAATATCATGATCCTCACAATTTTAGTCATTGTAGATGACATCATTAGTGGTGAATCATCTCATATCCCCAGACCTCTAATCACTCTGCATTGATCGCTTGTAAAAGGGTCGTCCCACTAGTGGTACCTGTATCTTCCTGAATTGTCACATGAAATGATCATAGTAGAATGGCGGTACTACATAGTCGTGTCTAGCTAGTAGAAATCTATCCATCTGCATCCTCCTCAAGTGTCGAGTCTCATCCGACCATTGTGGTATCAACTAGTATGGTCTCCACAAGATCTCCTCTTGATCCAATTGGTTGAATCTAACCCTCCAAAAGTGTAAATCCCTGTACTACCATGATTACCTCAGTGGATAACTAAATGCGTGAGGATATCCTAGGGTTGATATCGATGGAAAAACTATTGGCCTAGTGCATGTCATATGCTCCGGGCACCACACCTACACTAGCATACAATGCACCATATTGTTAACCTCATGATATGCAAACTACCCTAGATCATAATACAAGTGTGTAATGATGTTGATGCCCTAGGCATATATGATCCTTTGTTGTGTGATTTGTTGTATCATGTGAACTAGTCCTCC
>VDFB02000017.1:532304233-532353848 GCA_007258455.2 Sequoia sempervirens
TACATTCATGTAAATAAGATTAAACCCTAATACCATAGGTCATATTCACCATTAAAGATAAACTGTAACTTTAAATATATTTAAGAAACTTAGAAAACTAGATTTAATCATAAATTTTCAATAAAAGCAATATATGGATTAATTTAAAGTGGGTTCACAAACAAGGAAAAATTGTAGAACCCATTTTTGGGATTGAAACTTTTACAAAAGCATACCTATAAAAATAACCACAATAGAATATACAATAATACACACTAATAATTGAAATATGAGTTGCACAATTGTAATACAATGGATTACTCTCAAGGTAACCTACAAAGCAAACTAGATATATATGTTACTAAAGATCCACCACCATTAAAGCTTGACCATAAAATTTGGGTGAGATCATTCCTTCAGTCGTAGGGTTTTATACTAGATGATGTGAGATCTACAATGGTTTCATCCTTCAATCTCCACAAACTTGTGGGTTTTTATTCTCATAGTTGGATGCTTGAACAAGTTTGAATTACAATTTTTGTTCTAGGTTTTACTATGAGCTTTTCATGATAGCCTCTTGTTTGATTTTTATTGTGGGATTTTTATGATAGCCTCTTGATCCCATCTCTGCAATCTTAAGATACTTGAGAAAAACATCAAAAATTACACATGGTCTCCATCATGGGCCTTGTAAAAAATGGCTTCCTATACTTGTTGACCATCATCTCACTTTGTAGGGTGTTGCCACAATAATGGGTTACACTTTTTGGGACATCCTGATTTTTTTTGAAATCACATATTTTTAGAAAATATAATTATCTAAGTATTTAAAGGTTCCATTTAAAGGATTCTAATTAAAGAGGGTTCAATCAAATCCCCTTAGATCAAACCCCCTTGGATAGAACTCCACTAGTTTTAAACCATACCTATAATGGAGTCTCCTTTACACCTATGAAATTGTTGATAAAAAAAAACTTTTGATTTACCTTTTGGGGGTTCAAATGGATTCATTTAAAATTTATATTTTTTAAGTATGTAGTCCTTATTATAAGCTTCCCAAAAATTACAACTTTAAATATATTTAGTTTGATTTTTAGATTTATTTTTATTTCTTGTGAAAGTAGGTTTTTCACCGAAAATCAAGCTTTTTGTTTTGCACATGTGGAAAAATAGTAGATTATTAAAAAAATTCTGAAAAATATCTAGGTGCTTGGTATTGATGTCCTTGATCCAACAAAAAAAAATTGATACATAAAAAAAAGAATGTGTTATACAATACACCTATGTCTAAATTGTAATTAGTTTGATTTCAAAACTTAATTAAGAAAAAAATATTTAATAAAACACTATGAAACCAAATGAAGGAGCTAGATATCATAGTTACAAATTTAAATACATTAAAATTAGAATTTTATCCTTCATAGAAAAAAAGTTATGGGTTATATAGTAAAAATCACTCTTTAAAAATGATGTTTACTATTAAAAACTAGTTATCGAAGGATATAGAAAAAGAAATGCAATTTCATTCCAAAATTTAAATATATATATATATAGAATCTACAAAAAAAATCTCAAAAATCACTAGTTTGAATCATCTTCAAATTCCTCATGGTTTAGCAGATATAGGTGTCTGAAAGTGAAGATTTAGTTAAAAAAGTTCAATTCAATGTCAAGTTTGGCCAAAAAGTGTAACCCACTATTGAGGGATAACCCTTCATCGAGCCAGAAATGGTGCCTTTTTATGTGTAAATGAGCTTGGAAAGTGTGGAGGAGGCCCCCTAAGACTTATGACTACCCTCAACAAGTATGGTAAGAGTTCCTTTTAGTTTGAAACCATAATTACCACCTTAATGGTGAACATTGGCATCCTCATGTCAAACCTTGCTAGAATTCCACGTGTATTCTAGCTTCAAAAGGATGGGTTCAATTGTCAATGCTAAGTGGAATCCCATTTGAGTCATTATAATAAACATTAATGGCACTTCTAATGTGTAGGGTGGTAGGTGGAGATGAATAATGGATAATGGCAAGAGTGTTGGGGTTTGAATTTCAAGGTTGACTCATGGTTCACACCTTCAAAAATTTATAAATTAGGGTTTGAAGGTGAGGTATGTTGAAGGGAAGTATCCCAACATCTCAACCATGGCATGTGGATAATTAGGGATTGGCGATGAGGGATGACTACATAAAAAACATTAATTTTTTGATGGTCGAGAAGTGAAAGTGGGAGTGAATCAAGGAAATGGTAGTAGGGGGAGTTTGACACTCCTATAAGAGTGGAGGAGTGGGCATGTCAAGAAGGGGAACCTCACAACACTAGTGACTTACATAGGCTTAGTGAATCTAATATGCTTCCATACTTAGGTACTGCAAGGGTCACAAGTGGACTCATGTGGGAGACCAAGTTGAATGATACATAAAAAAGTGGAATTGGAGATGAAGATGGAATTAGGAAATGTGTATTTTTTTCTAAACCATGAAAAGCCAAATGAGGGGAAATAAAAATTCTACCCCACTCAAATTTTCTTATCCTCAAGCAACCACACACTTGGATGTTTTAAAATTTGTGGGTCTTCTCATGTCATATTTTCAATGTTTAGGTTCTTCCATCTAATCAAGTACTCTATTATCATCTAACTGTTTCAAGGATCAAAATAATTTTTCCTTCACCATCTAACATAGGTAGCTTTAAGGAATGTTTCATATGTTTGTAGACTCTTCATGTGAGACACATGGAACACATTATGAATCTTTATTTTCTCTAAAAATTATAACTCATAGACTACCTCACAAACCCAATTCAAAATCTTTTAAGGCCCATAAAAATGAGGCTTGAGTTTTTTGGATCCAGTTTTCTTTAATGAGGCTACTTGCAAGGACATAATTGAACAAACACTAGCTCTCCTACTTCAAATGTTTTCTCCACCTAATGGTAATCAACATACATCATTTGTAGGTTCTACACCTGATGTTTTTTTTAGCAACTTCAAAATGTCTTAGTCTTGTTGGATATGATCACTCCTAGGACTCTGCTATTATAAAAAACAAGGCCAATTTTTTTAGGTTCATACCTATATAATTTTATGAATGGTATCATTCCAATGTACATTTGATTAATAGTATTATAACAATGTTCCCCTAGGTGAAGCCACTTTATCCATATCTTTTGATGGAATAGTTACTCTAATATCCTTCTACCCATTTATTTACTATTTTATTTTATTTGTCATTTGGGGATGGTGGCTAGTGTTGGATGTGCTTTTTATTCTTGATAGACATAATAGCTCTTTCAAAATAGACTCACAAACTATCTCTATCACTAACAATGCTCTTAGGCAATCCATGAATCTTAAACACTTCATTAAATAATAATTCAATAACCTACAATGCATTATAATCTAAAGAAATGACAAAGAAGTGTACATATTTTGTGATTTTATCCACCACCACATATATACAATCCTTGTCTTGGTCTTTAGGAATTCCTATGATGTCCATTGAGACACTCTCCTATTTCTACTATGGAATTGGTAGGTTTTGTAAGAGTATGTTAAACAGGTGTAGGACAACTAAGAGGGGGGGGGGGTGAATTAATTGTCACAAAATTTAAACTTAAATCTTTAATGCTTACTAATTCCACAACTGCACTATTGTGTTATTAAGTAAGAGCATTAAACACAAATAACAAAAAGTAAATCAAAAAAATGAACACCAAATTTTTATGTGGAAAACCTAGTAAGGGAAAAACCACGGTGAGGGTTAACTCACAATATAAAATATTATAAAACTAAATACACAGGCTCACTACCAAGGGCTCACTTCCCAAAAGAGGACTCACTGTCCAAGTACAAAGGTTCACTACCTACAAAAAGGACTCACTGTCCAACAGGGAGGCTCATTGCCTATGGATACAAGAGAGAACAAAAGATCCACCACAACAATTAACACACATGTGTAGGATTGCAAAAACCTTTAGCTCACTAATTTCAACACAATGAAGAACTATTATCACAACTCACTCACACACTTCTTGTCTTATGAGTTGTGGCTCACTTTCGTCACTTTGCATCACACTGTCATACAACTCTCCACAATTTGACTTGCTTTTATACCATCCTCAACCTTAAAAACTTTCTCCAAGGTCAGCCACAAATACCTCATTTCATAAATTCAAATTAGGTTGGCAACTCAACATTCCCATGATGGAAAGCAATGAGAGTGGACCAATAAAAAAATTTAATCAAGACCAAAAATAATGTCTCGAATCAACCACATGCTTCCTTAATTAAATTTTATTATTTGAATGAAGTGTAAACACCAGGTTGGCCAAAACTAATGAAAAAAAAGAACATTAATGTACATGCTTCCCAACAAGAAGATGACACACGAACACCACAACATGCTTCCTTATGCATGAGAATACATATTAGATTCTTCCAGATACATCCGAGACAAAAACAAAAAACCTCAACCACTGAACACCTTTCATCAGTCCATCCAGACCATACAAACTCAACTTGAAACACTGAAACATGACTTCTGAATCACCAAACTTCAAACCTCTTTGCTAGAGCATAGAAAAGACCTTCACAAGAAATATCCAAGATCTGCAAGATCTGAAATGAAACAACGAAGGACTGCAGAGTAGAAACATTTATCCTAGTCCACAGAAGACCAACTCTGCTAGAACAGTTCACATATCGGTAAATGTAACTTTCACAAACCATCAAACTAGAAACTAAAACTCAGGAGATATCACCAAAATATCACCATCATCAAACCTTTAGAACCATACAATCATAGGATCAACACAGGAGAAATTCGGAGCACATATCGAAGCACATTCTAAACACATTCGTTGAACTTTGACTTCTCTTCTTTATTAATTTTCTCAAAAGCACTTGGAAACTCATCAAACCAACACATATGTAACACCATAAAGATAGCTCCATGTACTCACAACATCTCAACAACATCTCAACTATACATGTACAATCTACAACATACTGAACTATGTTGAAATCAATGGCAACATTAATGACAACACCGCCAGACTAGCTCATACTTGCAACAATCTCCCCCTTTTTCATTGATGGAAACACGTGATGTGAAAAACCATCAAAGACAAAATTCTTCATAATATCCCAGGAGAACACCTTCTCTTCCTCTGCAATTATTTTTCACATGACTTTCTCTCCCCCTTTGACATCAGTGGAAAAGACCAACAACTCTGATCACTCTCCCTTAGGAGTACACTCATATTGCAACAATGGAAACCTTTTCTACTCCCCCTACGGAGTAGATCCATTTATCAGTCCAAATAAATAAATAATTTGTGAATTCACTGGATTGATGCACCTTCATGCGCACTTAGTTCGGAAGGCCAATGACCCCCAACCTCTCCCTAAGATGCTCAAAAGTATCTCCATTTATCAGTCCAAATAAATAAAGAATTTGTGAATTCACTGGATTGATGCACCTTCATGCGCACTTAGTTCGGAAGGCCAATGACCCCCAACCTCTCCCTAAGATGCTCAAAAGTATCCTTTGGAAGAGCCTTGGTAAATATGTCTACAATTTGTTCCTTTGTTGTCACATACTCCAATCTGACTTCATTCTCCAACACTTTTTCTCTCAGGAAATGATATTTGATAGATATGTGCTTTGTTCTTAAATGCATAATCGGGTTCTTTGAAATGTTTATTGCACTTGTGTTGTCATAGAAAATAGAAATAGGCTCATCACATATCACTCCAATGTCTTTCAGAGTTTGCTTCATCCACAAAACTTGGGTGCAGCAAGATACTGCAACAATATATTCTACCTTTGTAGTGGATAAATAAACCAAGTCTTTCTTTTTACTCAACCATGAAACTAATCTTCCACCAAGAAAGAAAGCACCACTGGTACTCTTCCGGTCATCTACAAATCTGGCCCAATCAACATCTATATAGGTACACAAGGTGAAATCATCACTCTTAGGATACCATAATCCATAATCTGGTGTACCTTTCAGATATCTAAATATCCTCTTTATAGCTATAACATGTGCTTCTTTAGGATCTACTTGGAATATTGAAACTAAACATACTGCATGCATAATATCTGGTATAATAGTAGTAAGATACAATAGTCTTCCAATCATAGATTTTTATTTGCTCTGATAAGTCTTAGCAGACTCATCATCTTTGCTCAGTTTACAGCTGATTACCATAGGAGTACAAACTAGTTTGGAATCATCCATCCCAAACTTCTTCAATGACTCTTTTACATACTTAGATTGTGAAATGAATATCCCTTTATCAGTTTGATTCACTTGTAGACCAAGGAAGAAATTCAATTCACCAATCATAGACATCTCAAATTCTTTATGCATCTCTTCAACAAACATTTTACACATTCCTTCATTACCACCAAAAGTGATATCATCAACATATACAACTACTATCAACATTTGTTACCTTGCACTTTGAAGTACAAAATGTTGTCAGTAGAACCTTTGCTGAATCCTTGCTTTGTCAGGTATCTATCCAATCTTGTATACCAAGCTTTGGGAGCTTGCTTCAATCCATACACCACCTTTTTCAACTTACAGACAATGTCTGGTTTGTCAGATAACTGAAACCCTTCATGTTGTTCCATGTACACTTCTTCCTCCAATTCAATATTCAAATTTTTTGACTTAACATCCATCTAATACACTTTGAAGTACTTGTGGGCAGAGAATGCCAAGAACATCCTAATAGCTTCCATTCTGGCCATAGGGGCAAATGTCTCTTCAAAATCTATACCTTCAACTTGTGAATATCCCTTGCATACAAGTCTTTCCTTATTCCCTACCCCTTCTCCACTCTCATTTACCTTATTCCAGAACACCCATTTTGAGCCAATCACATTTTTATTCACAGGCCTAGGGACTAGTTCCCATGTCTAATTCTTCTCGATTTGTTGCAACTCTTCTTTCATACCTCTCATCCAACTCTCATCTTCACATGCTTCACTTATAGATTTGGGTTCAATTTTAGAAAGTAGACACAAATTTGCCTCAGCTGCAACTTTTCTTCTTGTCCTTACACCTTCACTTTTATCTCCAATTATTTGTTCCTTCAGATGATTCTTCTATACATACTTAGGATTCCTAATAGAAAATTCTAGCTCATTCTCTTCTTCTTCTTCTTCCACTTGTTCTTCTTTCTCTTCTTCTTCCTTCTCCTTGTTTTCCTCAGGTACATGTCCACATATAGGATCATTAGGTTCAACTTCACTTATCTTAATAGGTTTGCATATGTCTTCATCAACTTTCACATTAACACTTTCAATAATCTTTCTCAATCTTTTATTGAAGCATCTATATGCTTTGCTAGTAGTAGAGTATCCAAGAAAGATTCCTTCATTGCATCTAGCATCAAACTTTCCAAGATTTTCATCATCTCTTTTAATATAGCATCTGCTACCAAATACCTTGAAATATTTCACAGTAGGAGTCTTACCAGTCCATAACTCAAAAGGAGTCTTTGTGTTGTTGTGTCTAATCTAAACTCTATTAAGAATATAAATAGTAGTGTGTATCGCTTCTCTCCAGTACACATCCGATACATTTGATTCTTTCATCATGGTTCTAGCATCTTCCTGAATTGTCTTGTTCTTCCTTTCAACTACTCCATTCTGGCGAGGGGTTCTCAGAGCATAAAACTATCTTCTTATGCCATGCAGTTCACAGAATGCATTAAATTCTCCAAAAGTGAATTCTCCACCTCTATCAGATCTCAAACACTTGATTTTTAGATTTACTTCATTTTCCACTCTAGCTTTGAATACCTTAAACTTATCCAAAGCTTGATTCTTTTCTCTGAGAAAAGAAACCCATGTCATTCGAGTATAATCATCAATAAGAAACATGAAATACCTATCACCATTCAGGCTTCTAGTCCTAGTCGAACCACAAAGATCAGTATGAATTAAATCCAACATTTTGGTAATCTAGTGCTCTTTTCCCTTATAACTGCTTCTTTTTTGCTTCCCTAGTTGACAACTTCTACATATAGCATTAGCAGGTCTTGTGATTCTAGGTAGCCCTCAAACAATCTCCTTTGAACTAATTTTAACTAGGTTATCAAAGTTTATATGTCCCATTCTCTGGTGCCATAACCAACTTTCACTAATTTGAGATACAAGGAAATGACCATCAAATCCCTTCAGTTGATAGATGTTTCCATGAATTCTTCTTCCAACAACAATCATATCTCCATTTCTAGATCCTTTTCTAATTTCACAGGTGTTATTCTGAAACACAAGTTTAAAACCATTGCTACACATCTGACCAACACTCAAAAGGTTATGCCTCAAACCCTTCACATAATATACATCATCAGTACTATGCACTCCATCAAAACTAATTGAACCTTTCCCACAGATCTTAGCTCTTGAATCATCACCAAACATAACTAAACCACCACCATATTTATCAAGTTTAGTGAACTTGCTCTTATCTCTGGTCATGTGATTAGAACATCCACTACCAATTACCCAATAGTCTTCATCCTGTCTTGCATGAAAAGCGGTAACCAAAGTACCTTCCATCTTACTTCTCTTATTCTTCAGAGTCTTCTTACTTACACATTTTCTAGGGTTAGTGGATATAGATTTACTTTCCAAAGCTAAGAATAAGCATTCACTATCATCAACCTCATTCTCAAATTCATCATCAAAAATTCCTGCTTCTTGTTTAACATAGTACAACTTCTTATATTTCTTATCCTTCATATCCTTATTCTTATAATCCTTGTTCTTCTTACTATGCAACTTTATTCAAACATCTTGAAGCATAATGACCAATATTAACACAACTAAAACATTTAAAGGGAAACATAACTTTGTACTTTCTGGTGTCTTTATTCAACTTCCTAGTGAAGTTAGCTTCCAACTCATCAACTCCATCACTATCTGGTTCATCTTCAATCTTCATTGCCTTAAATGTCATTTTTGTCTTTTTTTCCAACTTGTCTTCTTTCCAAAACTTTCTCATCTCAAATGCTTGCAAGGTGCCGAACAATTGTTCTAAAGTGTACTTCTTAGGATCATACATTTCTTCCATAACTAAGATTGTATTACTATAGCAATTCGGTAGGGTGATTAGGATCTCCTCAATTATATCTTCATTTGATAGTTTTTCTCCTTGATTTCTAAATTCATTTGTGGTCAGTTCAACCCTCTGAAAGAAACTTGTAAATTCTTCACCTTCTTCCATCTTCAGATTTACAAATTTATGCTTTGCCGCCAACTCTTTGTCAATTTCACTTTTTCATTTCCTTCATACATGTCTTCCAACTTCTTCCAAACTTGATATGCAGTATCAAAAGAAAGAAATTTAGCTCACTCATTTTTAGATAAGCCAATACAAATAGCATACTTTTCCTTCTCATTTTCTTCATAAGCAAAGATCTCATCTACAGTAATAAGACCACTAGACAGAGGTGTATACTTCGTCTCAACAACCTTCTAGGTCTTGAAACCAAGAGAGATAATATATCCTTTCATCTATCCCTTCCAATAATTGTAGTCAGTTCTATCAATGATGCAGGAGCATCCAGTGGTGTAAGGGCAATCTTGCATCACCCAAAAATAGTTAAATTTCAAGTTTCTCAGTTTTTAGATATTTTTACATTTTTTGGATACCCTTTTCATCATAATGAAATTCCCAATTTATGGTTTTTTTTTCTATTGCGGGGTTGAAAGATATTGCAGTTTTAGTTTCTCAAATTTGCACCTGAAAATACTTCGAGTTAGATTTGAGGCACTTAGAGTTCCCGGAATGGCCTTGAAACTTGCTGAAATTGGCATAGTGGATTTCGAGCATGTTCTTGACTTCAAAACCTTTCCAACAGTTCAAACGGTTCATGAATCAGAGTCCTGGATCAAAAGTTATGACCCTGGGAAGTTGGCACACTTTCTAGAAGATACAATTGCAAATGTTCTTTTGAAATTTGAACTTCAAGTTGTAATTTTTCAGCACCAAACCTTCTAAACTAAAATTTGAATATTGTTTTGGCTCCAAACTAAAGAGAAGCTCTATTTATGGGTGGGTTTCTAATTTTTTGGGAAAAATTTTTGGGGACAAGCTTGCATATTGCGAAAGGTGATTATGTAGCTTTCTGTAACTTGCATGTGTTGTAGAACTTGGGTATTTCATATCCTCTACATGTAAGAAGCTCCATTTTCTAAATAAAAAAAATTATTCTCTTGTTTGTGGGTTATTTTCTAAGTCTCGGCCTGTGCCTTCATCAAGTGGTATCAGAGCGGGTTTTCTTGAGCATGTGGACATATCATCGATAGTGAGGCAGTTCACACCAGGACTGTGGTTGTGGGTCAAGGTCAAGAAAGATGCCTCCAAGAGTGATGCTTGGTAGGTGTGGTGGTGCTAGAGGTGGTCGAGGCGGGATAAATGTTGGTGGAAGAGATGCACTGACAGCCCTCAAAGACAGATTGATGCATTACAAGAGTAGTTGAGAAGAGGGTTAAACCTGAGGGAGGAAAGTGAGGATGAAGGAGAGGAAGAAGGTTCAAATGCAGACGAGGAATAAGAAGAAATTGATCAAGACCAAATGCGGCTAATAAGGGCCATTTCAAAGATCGGGAAAAGACCTAGAGTAGAAGTCCCCAGTTATTTTAGAATTCTAAACCCAGAAGAGTTGATCGACTGGATCAACGAGCTAGAAGAATATTTTGAGTATGAGGAAATAGAGGACCCTGACTGGGTTAAGTTTGCAAAAATGAAGCTGAAGGGCCATGCCGATATTTGGTGGAAAGAGGTCCAGTTGGAAAGAAATCGAAGAGGGAAATAAAATATCACTAGATGGAATTGTATGGTAGAGAAACTAAAAAGGCAGCTCATACCAGTGGACTCTGATTAGATCTGATGAAAGAAATTGCAAGGGTTGAAACAAGAAGTAGATACGTGAAAGAATATCTTGAAGATTTTTCACAAGATAATCATCGGGAGCGGTGAAGCCAATAAGAAGGTAGCCCAATATCTTAATGGGTTACGACCGAGCATTCAGGAGGAGTTAAGTCTAGTCAGAATGACCACCATTGAGGATGTGTATCAGTTTGCTCTGAAGGTGGAAGAGAAGCTGAACAAAAGATTTGATGGCAAGCAAAAAGGATGAGGAGGTCAAAGTGGAAGGGGCAGTGGAAGACCTTCAGAAAGCTGAAATGATGATGAAAAGAAAAGTGAAGATGTGTGTACCAGTCGAAGCCAAAGGAATGACAACTTCTATTGCCCTCATGATCAAAACAGTGGTGATCAAAGAGGTAGAGGATGAGGGAGATATGGACAAGGATCTAGAAGAGGTGGTTTCAAAGGAATGTGTTTCTAGTGTGGTGAAGAAGGGCATCGAGCCTATGAATGTCCACAACACCAAGGAAGGGTAGACAAAAGGCTAGAAGGTCATGGAAGGGTTGCACATGCAGATGAGGAGGCCCAATCTGAACATTCAGGTGATGCTGAAAGTGGAGAAGCCTTAGTGATTAGGAGAGCCCTGGTGACTGAGGAAAATGAACCAGAACAGAGGAAGAATCTATTTCGCACAAGGTGCAAGTGTGAAGGAAAATGTTGTGATGTCATTATTGACAGTGGGAGCACCAATAATCTGGTGTTAGAAGAGATGGTCACAAAGTTGAAGCTGAAGAGGGAAAGGCACCCGCATCCATATCGAATTGTCTGGTTACAGAAAGACCACAAAGTTTTGGTCAATGAGTAGTGCCTAGTAAAGTTCAAGATCGAGAGCTACCATGATGAGGTACTCTGTGATATCATCCCCATGGATGCATGTCACATATTGTTGGGGAGGCCGTGGCATTTCGATAGGCGAGCTATACATGATGGCCATGCAAACACTTATTCCTTAACAAAGGATGGGGTTCATCACAAGTTGAAACCCCTGAAGGAGACCGAAGAAAAGGTATGCAATAGTGCTAGAATTTGTTATGTAGATGGAAGAAAAAATTTAGAATGTATGAAGCATGAGCATGTGTGTTATGCATTGATTCCTAGAGTGAGTAAGGAGGATAGTGAGAAGGTTCCAGAAGAAGTTTTTGATATGTTGGATGAGTTTCAGGATATTGTTTCTAATAATGTACCCGAGGGTTTACCACCAATAAGGAAGATCAGTCATTAGATTGACTTGATTCATGGAGCCAGTTTTCCAAATAAGGCAGCTCATAGAATGACTCCAGTAGAAAATGAGGAGTTGAATAAACAAGTTCAAGAGTTGTTGAGAAAGGGTTTGATACAGGAGAGTTTGATTCCATGTGTAGTATCTGTAGTACTAGCACCAAAGAAGGATGGTGAGTGGAGGATGTGTACAAATTCTCGAGCCATAAACAAGATAACAATCAAGTACATATTTCCCCTACCAAAGATGGATGACCTGATGGACTGTTTGAGTGGAGCTCAGTACTTCACAAAGATTGATTTGAAAAGTGGATATCACCAGATCTGGATTTGAGAGGGAGATGAATGGAAGACTGCCTTCAAGACCAAAGAGGGCCTGTACGAGTGGTTAGTCATGCCCTTTGGGCTAACCAATGCACCGAGCACATTCATGCGGCTCATGAACGAGGTACTAAAAGAATTTCTAGGAAGTTTTGTTATTGTGTATTTAGATGATATTTTAATTTTCAGTAAGACGTTGGATGAGCATCTAATGCATATTTAGAGAGCCTTTGAGAAGTTAACAGAAGAGAAACTATTGATTAATCTAAAGAAGTGCAGTTTTGTGAAGAGGGAGTTAGTGTACTTCGGGTTTGTTGTCTTAGCAGAAGGTCTCAAGATGGACCCAGAGAAGGTGAAGGCTATTCTGGAATGGCCTACCCCAAGAATTGCTACCGAGGTGAGATCTTTCCATGGTTTGGCTAGTTTTTATAGAAAGTTTATTTGAAACTTCAGTAGTATTTGTGGACCCCTGACTGAAACAATGAGAGGGGATAGAAAAGAATTCAAGTGGAGCACTAGAATGGCAAAGAGTTTTGAACTGTTGAAGTAGAAGGTAACAGAGTAACCTATTCTAGCCCTCCCAGATTTCAGCAAGGTGTTTCAGGTGGATTGTGATGCCAATGGTTGTGCCATTGGAGCAGTGTTGAGCCAAGAAGGTAAGCCCATTGCCTATTTCAGTGAAAAGTTAAATGATGCCAAGAGAAAGTATTCTATATATGATCAGTAATTTTATACAATAGTTCAAGCATGAAAGAAATGGAGACATTATTTGTTGCTGAAGGAATTTTTTCTATATACTGATCATCAGGCATTGTAGTACCTAAATAGTTAGGGAAAATTAAATCAGAGGCATATGAAATGGGTAGAGTTTTTGCAGAATTATACCGACTGGGAAGTCAAATAGGGTTGCAGATGCCTTAAGTAGGAGGCATACATTGATGACAAAGATGTAGATTGAAGTGGTTGGGTTCAATGAACTTAAGACACTGTACATAGAAGATCCTGATTTCGCAGAGGCTTGGAAAGCTTGCAAGGAACCTGTTATAGTGGACAGGACAAGGTGGCTGGATTTCATAATCTAGGATGGCATGTTATTTAAGGGAAGTCAATTGTGTATCCCAAGGAGTTCCATGAGGGAGAACCTAATAAAGGAGAAGCATAGTGGAGGAATTGCAGGACATTTTTGTTGGGATAAGATCATTGCCATTATCAGTGAGCATTATTATTGGCCTTAGTTGTCACAAGATGTGAAGAAGTTTGTACAAAGTTGTAGGGTATGTTAGATGGCTAAAGGAGTGAGCCAGAATACAGGCTTATATCAGCCCTTACCTATACCAGAGAGGCCATGGGAGGATATAACTATGGACTTTGTTCTTATTTTTCCAAGGACACAATGAGGGAATGATTCAGTCTTTTTGGTTATTGATAGGTTTTCGAAGATGGAAAATTTCATTCCATGTCAGAAGACCCATGATGCAGTCCACATTGTTGACTTGTTCTTCAAAGAGGTGGTGAGGCTACATGGTCTGCCAAAGAGTATTGTTTCAGATCGTGACACCAAATTTGTGGGGTACTTTTGGAGGACCTTGTGGAAGAAGTTGAAGACAGAGTTGAAGTTCAATTCTACACACCATCCACAAATAGATGGGCAGACAGAGGTTGTTAACAGGAGTATGGGTAACCTACTGAGATGTTTGGTAGGAGATAAAACCAAGGGATGGGACTTGATCTTACCCTAGGAAAAATTTTCTTACAACAATTCTGTCAACAGAAGCACTGGTAGATCACCGTTCCAAATTGTGTATGGAGGTAGCCCCAGAACAACTCCAAAATTGAGGAAGATGGACCAAGAGAAGAAAATAAGTGTTGAAGCTGAAGATTTTGTAGAACACATCAAGAATATACATGAGAATGTACGATAACACATTAATAAGATGAATATTCAATATAAGGCTAAGGCATATCAAAAAAGGAGGAATAAGGAGTTTTAGATTGGCGATGAAGTAATGGTCCACTTGAGGAAAGAAAGGTTTCCCATGGGAACCTATAACAAATTGAAGATGAAGAAATTCGGTCCCTGTAAGATTTTGAAGAAGCATGATTCAGGGAATGCATATGAGGTAGAGTTTCCTGATGGAATCAACATTTCCCGATTGTTCAACGTTTTAGATTTGACGGAGTATCATGAAGGTGGAACGGAGGAAGCACCAGCAATACGGTAGTATGGTATTCCAGCACCTACTTCAAAAAGGGAGGAGATTGAAGCAATCTTGGATAGTTGTGTGGGAAGGAGTACCAAAAATAGGCAGTATGAAGAATATCTGGTGAAATGGAGAGGAAGGCCTATGGAAGATTCATCCTGGCTATCTAAGGCAGTGGTTGACCAGTTTGGTTTTCCTCAACCATCTAAGACATGACGGGTCACTTCTCAAATTACCCTGGGTGTCTGATGCAGGAGCATCCAATGGTGTAAGGGCAATTTTGCATCACCAAAAATAGTTAAATTTCAAGTTTCTCAATTTTTAGATGTTTTTATATTTTTTGGATACCCTTTTTGTCATAATGAAATTCCCAATTTATGGTTTTTATTTTCTATTGCTGGGTTGAAAGATATTGCAGTTTTAGTTTCCAAAATTTAAACCTGAAAATATTCTGAGTTAGATTTGAGGCACTTAGAGTTCCCAGAATGGCCCCAAAACTTGCCAAAATCAGCGTTGCAAATTTTGAGCGTGTTCTTGACATCGAGACCTTTCCAATGGTTCAAATGGTTCGCGAATCAGAGTCCCGGATCAAAAGTTATGGCCCCAGGAAGTTGGCGCACTTTCTAGAAGATACAATTGCAAATGTTCTTTTGAAATTTGAACTTCAAGTTGTAATTTTTCGGTGCCAAACCGCCTAAACTCAAATTTGAATATTGTTTTGGCTCCAAACTAAAGAGGATCTCTATTTATGGGCGGGTTTCTAATTTTTTGGGAAAAAACTTTTGGGGACAAACTTGCATATTGCAAAAGGGTGATTCTGTAGGTTTCTATAACTTGCATGTGTTGTAGAACTTGGGGATTTGAGATCCTCTGCATGTAAGAAGCTCCATTTTCTGAATAAAAAAAAATATTCTCTTGTTTGTGGGTTATTTTCTAAGTCTCGGGCTGCGCCTTCATCAATCAAACATAGGGATCACCAACTTATGTACCATCGGATATTCCTTAAACAGTTAAGCTCTGCACCAAGGAACCAAAGCTCTAATACCAATTGTTAAACATGCATAAGAAACTGAGAGGGGGGGTGAATCAATTGTCACAAAATTTAAACTTAAATATTCAACACTTACTAATTCTACAACCACACTGTTTTGTTATTAGGAGCATGAATCACAAATAATAGAAAGTAAATCAACACAATGAACACCCAATTTTTAAGTGGAAAACCCAATAAGGGAAAAACCACGATGAGGGTTAAATCACAATATAAAATATTACAAAACTAAATACACAGGCTCACTGCCCAAAAGAGGACTCACTTTCCAAGTACAAAGGCTTATTTCCTACAGAAAGGACTCACTATCCAATAGGGAGGCTCACTGCCTACAGATACAAGAGAGAACAAAAGATCCACCACAACAATTAACACACATTTGTAGGATTGCATAAACCTTTAGCTCACTTCTTTCAACACAATGAAGAACTACTATCACAACTCACTCACACACTTCTTCTCCTATGATTTGTGGCTCACTTTCATCACTTTGCATCACACTATCATACAACTCTCTATAATTCAACTTGCTTTTATACCATCCTCAACCTTAGAAACTTTCTCCAAGGTTGGCCACAAATATGTCATTTCATAAATTCAAAGGAATGAGAGTGGACCAATAAAAACATTTAATCAAGACCAAAAATAATGTCTTGAATCAGCCACATGCTTCCTAAATTAAATTTTATTCTTTGAATGAAGTGTAAATACCAGGTCAGCCAAACCTAATGAAAAGACAAAAGAACATTGATGTACACGCTTCCCAACAAGAAGATGACACACATACACCACAAAATGCTTCCTTATGCATGAGAATACATCTTAGATTCTTCTAGATACATCCATAACAAAAACAACAAACTTGAACCACTGAACACCTTTCACTAGTCCATCCAAACTGTACAAACTCAAATTGAAACACTGAAAGATGACTTCTGAATCACCGAACTTCAAACCTCTTTGCTAGAGCACAAAATATACCTTCACAAGATATCCTATATCTACAAGATCTGAAATCAAATAGCAGAGAACTGTGGAGTAGAAACATTTCTCCCAATCCACAGAAGACCAGCTCTTCCAAAACAGTTCACATATCGGTGAACGTAACTTTCACAAACCATCAAACCAAAAACTAAAACTTAAGAGATATCACCAAAAGATCACCATCATCAAACCTTTAGATCTGTACAAGCATAGGATCAACACAGGAGAAATACGAAGCACATACCATAACACATTCTGAACACATTCATCACTCTCAATTCTCTTCTTTATTAATTTTCTCAAAAGCACTTGGAAGCTCATCAAAACAAAACATTTGTAACACCATAAATATAGCTCCATGTACTCACAACATCTCAACAACATCTCAACTATACATGTACAATCTGCAACATATTGAACTATGTTGACATCAATGACAACACCACTAGACTAGCCCATACTTGCAATAGAGTCTAGGGGTGTGCACACAAAGATTGGGAACCAAAAGGTGGCCACAACCAATTTTTGGTCCATGGTATCAATAATGTGCTAGCATTATGGCTTAGTAGTGACTGAGCATATGCTAGTCACTATGGAGCCATAATATGTGCATTTTATAATGTGCTTGATTTTTGTGATTGTTAAAAATAAAAAAATGGGGGAGGTCATGTTGATTTGATCTTGACCCCCATTTGACACAAGTGAAGAAAAGTGTAAGAGAATTTTCAAGATCTCTGAGTGGATGCAGGCTATCAAAATACCACAATAACATGTATGAGGTTGAGGAGGTAAGATTTCTAGGTTTTTAGAATTTTAATGTCAAATAAAATGTTTTCATTTGTTTTGATTAATTTTAAAAAAAGAAATAATTTTTTTTGAAAATCTCTCAACACCTCCAAATACTAATTCCCTAAACTATGTAGAGGGAATTCTTATTGAAGAGAAATAAAATTGTAACCCTCATGAAACTCCTCCATCTATCCCTAGGCCTCCTCATGACACACAAGAAAATTTATTAGGTCAAATTGAAAACAAAAAAAATGAACTCCAAACATTGAGATCTATATGTTAAAAATCATAATACAACCAATTCACATTGTAGACCTCTTGCATCATCATTAGAATCTATCATTTCTCATATAGATTCAATAGTGGGAAAATAAACACATGGTCCAACATAGGGATAACACATGTCAATTGTACTACAAATTGTTTTATAAAAAATAAAGAGCAAAAAGAAATGAAATGTTATTTGTGTGTATTGTTCATTGGCCCAAAACTAATGCACCATTACATAAAAGTTATAAGAGATTCTCTATTCATAGGTGTTAACACAAAGGAATAAGGGAAAATTTTGTTATATGTGGTGAATGGTTTTTATCATCCCTCATGCAATAACAAGAAGGTCCCACAATATTCCCTTAGGAAAATCTATTGTCAGTTTGTCCTTGACAATGAGATTTGAAAGCATTTTGACATGAGATATTTTTAGGGTAGATGAAAAGGCTTTGCATAGGATACAGAGGGTACATTGTGCCTATAACCAATATCATGACCCCTAAGTAGAATAGACATTCAACAAGTGATGGTCCCTTCTACTATGAAGAAGAGTGTCGAGGTTTACACATAATATTCAATTATTTACTTGACATAAAACTTAATATAATATAGTAGGTCATTGTCACAAGGTGTTGAGAGTGAGACTTACAGGTGTCGACACCCACCTCACCTTTTTTGCAACTATTGATATGTTTGTGACTATGGGTTAGAGGATATTGAGGACACACACATTACAAAGGATGTTGTAGGGTTTCAAAGTATGGTAGACATGACCATCAGGAGGATACATCAATATTAGACAATATTGTGGTGACAAATGAGTTACTCGATAACACTTTCAACATTGATTTATAGGTAATTTCCAATAAGGTTATGTAATTTATTAAATTTTATTTTAAAATATAATATTAACTATATTAATCTATTATAAGTGAAAATCAATGTAAATAATTGTATGTAATGAATTTCCAAGGTTAGAGCATTCATACTACAATGTTTAGCCCTTCAACTCTTGATTATGCATATATGTCGAGACCATGATATGCAATTTTTAACAAAATAGCAAATATATTACATGTAAGTTATTTTATCATATATTAATGGTGATCTTAAAATTGATATTTTATGATGAATAAGTGGATGTTGGACCTTCAAAATCAACAACCATTGGTGGTAGTGGTTGTATTTCAAGTTTCATTGAGGTAAGTTTTACTATTTTCTATCATTATGTTTATTTAAATAATGTCAGGTATATTTTGGTCAAATAACTTTATTTTATTTTTAGATGATGACATAAATTCATACCCCTCTTGATATTCATGGCATAATGGAGGTGGGAATCGTTGCAACCATTTTTTCTTCAATGCCTTTGACAAAGGTATAAGCTAGTTTTGTAGATTTAATTTCATATTTCTTGTTTTATCCCACATTGGTTAGTGTAATTTTAAATGATATATAATTTTTTAGCATAATATGTTTCTTCATGCTTGTCATAGGTGGTAACAAATCCTTCATACACTTTCCCCTTAGATGCATGAAGAGAAGTAGAGAATGATTGAGGAAAATTATTAGCTTGTGGTAAGTGAATATTCACTTATTTGATTATATATTTAGTTTATCTATATTAATGTGCATATTGTTTGATTATATTAATATGTGGGGATCCAAAAAAACTAGAAAGGAGGTCCAATCATAAGTTATAAAAGCAACATACATTGGTCACATCTCCATCTTCCCAACAAACAAAGAGTCGCCGATATTCCATCATGTTCCATAGGATTGACATATTACTGAAATATTTTTTATATGCTTATTAGGATTTGTTGAATGCATATATGATTTTTTTTTATGCATATATGGCATTGTCATATGTCTAAATGAATTTTTTATACATAAATTTTGTTTAAGCAACTTGTAACTTTATATGCATATATGGCTTTTTTGTATACACACATTTTTATGCTATCAATGTATATGCCTATATGGCTTTGTTTATATGTTCATTATATTCATGACAAATGTATCTAATATATGGTATTATCATGATATTATGTATATAAAATTTTACATTATACAGAGATGTTGTCATATTTATTATTCCTAAATGATTCTATCAATTTTCCATGTGGTTTGATGTGTACAATGAGTGCATAGGAAACATGTATTAGCCAATGTGAGTAAATTCAAATAAATTAATCTTTAACTTATGTATAAAATAGTTAAAACAAATAAATTAAAACCTTTTATCTCCTTGAACCTAATAATATTCATCATGGAAAAGAAACACAAGGATCTCATAAAAAACCACCTAGGATATTCATAACCTAGATTAGAATGGTGATAGGGTTGCAAAAAGTGGCTTATGACATCCAAAAGATAAGTGGATAGCCATTCGTCACTCATTTATGATAGCCCTATCTTAGTAATCTTGACCCATGAGGTGTAGAACAAAAAGTAAGTCTATTGAAACATTTACATTGCTCTCAAATGATATTGTTTTACAAGAATTTATTTGATCTTCTCATATTCAAACAATGTGAAGTTCATGAAAACTAAGAGAGGTTATTGTGGAGGACTCCATATCCACCTATAGGTCTACATGGAACATTGTTGGGCCCTATAAACTTTGATAGTTCTACTCCATCATAGTTTGATAATTTTTTACTCCTAAGGCATTTAAGAGACCTAATAGAAATTATGTAGCTCAAAGGGATCAACATACTTAAGCAATGAAATGGGGCCTCCCCTAACATTCATCCACCCACCTCAATGTGTTGGTGCAATCGTTTCAACCCCACATGGTGTAGAATGAAAAATAAGGCTCTTGGCACATTTACACTACTCTCAAATGACTTTTTTGAAATAATCTAATTGATCTTGCCATGGTCAAATAGTGTGGAGTTGACAAAAACTAAGAGAGATTACTTTGGAGGGACCCCACATTCACTTGTAAGTTTAGATGAAACATTTGTAGGCTCCACAAACCCTATGAACTACTATGTCATAGTTCAAAAGTTTTTTGCTCATAGGGCTCTTAATAAACCTTTCCAAAACCATGTAACTTAGAATGATCAACACCCATGGGGAATGAAATAGGGTCTCAATGTCATCCAATCCAATCCAAATTATCCCATTTTTTCCATCCCAATGTAGAGAAATCCTAATCCACACAATATTTCCATGCAATCTAGTGCAACATCTAAATCATCAATTAGTTTTGATCCTAGCCTTGTTACAAACCATGATCCACTTTACTCAAATTATTGTCATCAAGATATACTATTCCCAATCCTTTTAATTGTCAACAATATTATATATACAAATAGATCATTATTAATCCTTGCATTATTGTTATTGTTAAAAAAATTTCCATCATCTTCATCATCATCACTAATCAATCAAATCAATTTTCAGCTTGACTATGGGAACATCATGTTTATCTTTGTATTGTTATTTATGCACACATGCTTGCTTGTATGTTTTATATATTTTTTGCATTTGTAATTTCCCTTTTAATATTGTACCACAAAAATATCAAGGTAGATTCAATATCATGGTTTCATATGAAATATTATGCTTGCATGCAGCCATTTTCTTTTGGGTTTATCCATGCATTAAATACATCATCACCTTGGTCTTCTACTCTATTGCATAACATCCATTGCTATATTAGATAAGGGTTCTCACCACATGTCAACATAAAAAAATATTCAAAAACATTCACTAATCTTATTGTAGGAAAAATGGAAATCATAATAAGAATAGAAATGGAGAAGTTCTTCAGTACAAGCTATGATCTTAGAAAGCTCAAGATGGAGGATATACTCATGGATAGTGATCTATGTTCTATGGTATTTGGATCCAAACCCATTGCTATGTCACAAGAAAATTGAAATATAATAGATAAAAAGAAAAAGGCCTCATGAAACTCTATTTGGTAGAATCCATTTTATTGAATGTACATGAAGAATCCATCATTGGAGCTCACTAGAAGAAATTGGGTGAGATGTATCAATCTAAATCCATGGAAAATAAACTATTCTTAAAGAAGTTGTATATCCTTAGAATGTAGTTTGGTGGTTGTGTGGCTAAACACTTGAATTCTTTCAACATGACTATTACCTAGCTATACTCCATTGGAGTGAAAATCCAAAGGAGGAATAGGATTGCATGAATTTTTAATAGTTTTTTCTACTCATAGGCTCACTTAGTGATGGTTATCAAGAATGGATGAGGTAGTTAAATCACTAATTTTAGAGGAGATGCAAAAAAAAAACTTATAAATCATCTAAGGAGGCCCTAGCTAGTCATGGGAGATCAAAAAGGAAAGGCGAGAAGGAGGACAAAACAATAGAAAAATCTAGATCCAAATCTTTTGGGAAGACAAGATTAAATGTTGGAAAAATTATAAGCTTGGGAATTTCAAAAGAGACTACAAGTAGGAGAAGAAGAAGAAGAATGATTCAAATAAAAAGTTTGAATAGTCTAAGGACAATAGTAATGTTTTTGTTACGATCTTCACAACAGATGCATCAATAGGTCTTGGGTTTCTTTCAATATAACCTCACATTCAGGTTGGTTTTTAAATTACAAAGAATATGATGATGTGAAGGTGCACCTTGTAAATGACTCTTATATAAATATTGTGAGTTGTAGAAGAGTCTTCATTCAAAATTCTTAATAAATGTATGAACGGAAACAATGATGTTGTGCAAACCCCAATCCTAGTACCTGCAAAACAAAGAGAATAAACAAGTTAACAAGAGATTGCAAGCTAAAACAAGGATTCCCCATGAAATCCATTTGAAAACTTCAAATTAGGAAAGAAAATAACAAAGAACACAATGAAACAAAGAAATATAGATTCACTCCTAATTAGAATAGCAAACATAGGATCCCATGGGGGAATTGGTGCCAATTTGATGTGAAAATTGGACCTTTCCCGATTCCTAAGATGCAAGCTTGATATGTTGTTGATGATTGATCCACTTTGATGGTGAAGGATGAGAGCTCCAAACCAAAATCTGCAAAAACCTAGCTAAGAACTCAATGATGATGGAGGAAAATGGATAAATATTTTAGAATAATAACTTTTCATAATTTGTGGATGATCAAATGAGGATATGAGCTCTTTATATATAGAATGTCAAGATGGATGAATGTCCAAATTTGAGCAATGTGGGACTAACATTCATCCAATGGGATGATGCCACTTGTCAAACTATGAATGGATGAGGGATGTGCAAGATTTGAGAATTGTGCCAATAAATGCATATTTTGAATTTCAAATTTGTTGAAATGACTTGCAAGAGGGAAGGGAAATTGCAATAAATTCCACTTGGCTCAAGACAAAGGACATGTAAGATGGAGTTATTTCCTTGTTGGATGTACATGTTGACTTGGAATTTTTGAATTCAAATTTAGAGAATATTCCAAAATATGCCTTGTGAGGAAAATAAAGATTTAATAAATGAATTAAATCTATTTTCATGTGCAACTTGAAAAATCTAGAGGATGGGACATGATTCAAAATTAAATTAGTCAAGGGTTAATTAATTTAATGAGAGATTAGATGATGTGACCTATTTGACTCAAATTTATGGATTTATTTAAATCAAATAAGAGAGGAATATGATATGAGATTAATTAAATAAGGATTTTGATTTATTTAATTAAAAGATAAGGTGTTAGATTAAATCAAAAAAGGTTTTAATTTATTTAATTTAATGGATAGACTTTAGAGATTTAATCAAATAAAATTAATTATTTAATTAAATAAGGATAATTAGATCAAATGGATTGATTTAATTAACAAAAGGGATTGACTTAATTAGATAAAATGATTTATTCAATTAAGAGAGAAATTGATGAATTTAATTAGATAAGAAGATCTGACTAAATGGTTAGACCGAGGGATGATTATGGAAGAAACGTTGTTAGTAGGTCAGGATCAGGTGCACAACATCAATCAATATATTTTATGTGTCTACATTTTGCCCCTCTTTGAAGCAATGCACTTGCTGCGTTGGTTCAAAGAATAAGCGATCTCGATTGAAGTCAATTTTTTTGATATTTAAGAACTTTCCCCATTGCTACATGGTGAGAGGAAACATTCCATTATAATGACCCCTCGAGAGATTGGACGAAAATTTTAATTTTTGGGTGATCTCGTGAAAAAAGAGGACAAAGTACCCAATAGGTCCGAAAGGGCTTCGAGAGGCTAAAAATGTGTCTAAATGGAATAAAACGATGAAAAACAAGCCTCAACTAGACAAAAACAGGTTCGGGGGCTCAAAACCCTAGCAAGACAACCAATCAAGGTGAAAAAAACCCTAATTTTTAGGCTTAAAAGGGGCTCGAGGGGTCACTTTCAAGTCATTTTCAAACACCTCCAATAGTAACCTCACAATTTGAGCTCAGACCTCCTGATGATATGATGCAATGACAACTTCCTCTGCACATTTTTGATTGAGTTCGGAAGTACTGTGGCCACCTGGCATCAGGGGCATCGGTAAGTGGTCCTTACCTTGGCTTCAATTTTCATTTATTGCCTTAATTAATGCTTTAAAGGGTCGGTCTGCCTATAGCGGCGCTATATGGCACCGCTCGGGAATCAAACTACGCCGCGTAATGCGATATTGCACCACGGCGATGTAGTTTGGAGTTTAAAAACTCTGACGCTGAGCTCGGGGTTGACGAAGGGATTTAAAAAGTGTGACGTGGTGGTCCCGATTTCGCCCAAAGTGCGCTACTGAATAATAAAGTGCACCACAGTGGTGCGATTTTTCTATTTTAGGGCCTAGCGTCAAAGTTTGATTAGAAATCAAACTACAACACCATCACGAGTTGCACCGCTAGAGAATTTTTTTGAACATGCAAGGAAGAATTTTTAAATTTTTTTAATATGGTGACCTTCCTTGATGCAGGATGCAGTGAGGGAGCTCTACTCCCGAGAGCACAGGTCACGGGACCTAGCTTGTTACTTGCGGGACCTAAGCGACAGGGACTAGGATTGACTCCGGATTGCGGGGTTGTGGTACATTGTTTACGTGGTGCCCGTGCGCACTCACCTAGGGATGCTGTCAGCATTGGCCGAGAGATGGCACAACGAGACTTCTTCATTTCACCTTCCCACTGGCGAGGCCACCATCACCTTAGAGGACATTTGGCACATTTTGCAATTGTCGATTCACAGTCGTCGGGCAATTTTTGACATGGACGAGGGGTGTGAGGCCTACTTGAAAGTCCTCACCACAGACGAGATTGTGTTTTGCAAGGGGCAGATAGAGCTCGAGCAGCACAGGATCCTGGCACCTCCCTATCGCTGGGTGATTACAATCATCATTTTGGGTCTTATTGCCCCTAACCAATGAGGGTGATATTTTAGTCCGTACTGGGGATACTGTTGGGAGCGGATGGTTCGAGACAGGCTGGTTCATTTTTCTTGGGGTCCTGTACTTCTAGCTTCATTATACAAAAACCTCCATGAGTATGTCTACATGGATGGCAGAGCACTCACAGTAGGGGCGACTCTTCTTCACGTCTGGGTGTGGGAGCACATCGCTATGTTATGGCCGCGTATTGTTTCAATTCCGATGGGGCTAGGCAATCCCCTTATGTGGTGATATAGAGGCATTGTGTCCTTCACACACACCGGCAAGCACAAGATCTCTTATTGGAGGAGAGTTCTTGACGAGATGCAGGTTTTTACTTGGAGACCCTACCTTGGTCAGCTCGGATGGGCCGACGATGCTGATTAGATGTTCTACTGCTGCCAAGACCGTTTTATGTAGGGGCGAGAGCATACTATGATCGAGAGGTACCTGCAAGGGTGCATGCAACATCAGTTTGAAGAGCCTCAGGATCACCTGAATGATGATTACGTGGTCATCTTCACCCGCTCCATGACATAGGTTTCATAGGGGCGGTACATTCTTGCTTCAGAGGCAATGGACAACTTTAGGCAGCTGGTAGCCCGACCATGGGCTTATGATCAGGGACTCATAGATCCAAGCACTACTCAGGCCTATAAAGATTGGTTCTGGCCTCTACTTCGGTTGATGATTCTAGGTGTAGTTTTGGATCCATAGAGAGTCAGAGGCAGAGGAGGAGGATGAGGATGGAGAGCTGACATTCAACAAGACCCACCATTTTTGCCTCCAGTCTAGCCAGATCAGGGAGATGTGCACATACAGGACCAGCAACAGGTGCCACCAGTCCCACCACCATGAGACAAGGATCCTCCTCGGGTACAGCCATAGGTACAACCAATAAGATAGGAAGATATACGGGATACTTTGATTGCGCAGCTGCAAGCCCAGGTCTAGGCCGTGACAACTGAGAGAGATTAGGCGAGGGCCAACATAGAGCAGCTTAGGGTCGAGAGGGATCAGGCCATACAACAAAGATAGGCTGCAGAGCTACAGGCCGCCACTGAGCTAGGCAGGAGACAACAGATAGAGAGTATGACAACCTCCTCCTCCCAGGGTATAGTGTCAATTCGATCTTACAGGGATGTCGTCTGAGAGGCTGAGTACTATTAGAGGTATTATCATGAGGCTGTACCTAGAGTAGAGTGGGTCCCAGAGTACTAAAAGTGGGCCAACCACAGACCAATAGAGTGTCATGGTGATAGGGGTGAGGGCAGCATCCACAGGGACAGAGCTTGACCGAGATGCTATGATACTTTTTGAGCCTTATGGGCTCATTTTTGATAGCCCGATGGGCCTTTTGTACTGATTGACATATATGTACAGTGATCCAATTTATTATTGTACTATGACAGTTGCGTTATTGATGATATATATATGAGCCGATGATGATTTTGATATGATGCAATGTGTACTCTTTTATTATTATTTATGCATGGATGATTTATTTCTATATGCTGTGTAATGATGCTTTTATGGATGCATTTATTTCTGATGATGTATGCATTATGATTATGACTAACAAACCTATATTATGTTTAACCTATGATATACAAAATGTGATGTGCAATGATGTTGTTAATATGATGATCTATTTTATATTAATGCAAATGGTGACGTGATACGTGGTATGGAAGGTAATATGCAAAATGATATGGTATATATGTGAAATGTTATGTGAATTATGCTTATATATGAATGGATTATGGATAGATGTACATTTTGTATGTGATGGACTATCTATGCCTATGTGGAATGATTTATGATGCTATTTATGAGATGACATGGATGATATAATGTGATGATCGTGATATGTTGCAAATGAGATGGTCTTTTAAGATGCTTAGAATAACAAATGTCATTATCCAGAACATATTAAATGATGATGTAATGTACGTGATGTATTTACTATGGTGTACTATGTGCAATGATATGATAATGTTTTATGGACTTAATGCATGAGATGCTAGTATGTATGTGATGCATTATCTTATAATGCCTATTTACCTATTGTTTATGATTACGTAGTATGTGATAATGTGAAATGGTTATGAAATGCAAATGAATGTTTATGCAATGATTCATACAATGTAATGTGATGCAATGTAATGGATGAAATGTGTTGAAATGGATGCACCTATCTATGAAGAATGCCTATGATAACCTGTTTATATGATGATTGAAATGCAATGCATGTGTTTCCTATATGATATGTTGATGCAATATGGTAATGATTTATGGATGCAGGGTTGATGACGATGATGGTGAAGATGATCAACTGTCATAGTACCTTGTTAGTACAGTTAGCAAGGAAAGAAGAAGTCATTTCAACAAGACACAAGATGATGCAAATGTAAATGATGATGATGATGATGATTACTTGCCGAGGAATTGGGATTTTCAAAGGGTCAATTTCCTTATTTTTGATAACACACGTTGTATGATGCATCAAGGTATAGAAAACTAGGATGGCGTAATACCTAGTGTGACGGGCTTTGACTTGACAATCAGATTGGAGTATCCTTGTTCACACCTGACATACAAAAACCTTGCTAGGATGCACTTTAGAAGTTCAAAACATCGTAGACCAAAACACGGAAAGGTAAAACCATCAATGCAATAGTCAACAAGTTGTCCAAAACCTCCTCCATACATACCTAACAAAGCAAGTATTCGTTGAGGTTATATTACAAGAACATCCAACAAGCATAGTAGACAAAAAGATATTGATCGTTGCCCCATTCCTATTTCTCTAAATCCTCTTGTTCGGATATCATCAAGAAGTTCTTGGAATGAGTGCAATAAGATAAGTCAAAAGATAAAGACCAAGTAAACAAACAAATTGATGCTCTTCAATACTGCTAATGGAAAAAGGATGTTTTTTTAAGGATAAGAACTGAAACTATTGCCAAAAGATAATTTCCATTGTAGGAAGGATTCATCCTAGGACATGTTAGTGGATGGCGGCATGTCATTTCATTTATCCAAAGCGTTTCTAAATGCTGATTGATATGGGACCAATTTGGATGATGAGTTACTGATACGAAGAGATGACCAACTTGCTTATGCACTGACTTAGACCTAAGACTTGATGTTTTGAGTTTTCACTTTTATCCCACTAGACTTGTTTCTGACTATTTCACCAAAGGTTGAGGATGATGATCAATTTATTATGGATGGTGTTATTGTGGGTAAAATCGAGATGATGCGGATGGATTTTTTCAAATATTTGGATGTTTTTTGATGTTTTGCAATGTTTTTGAGGCTATTTTTGGTATTTTCAATATTTTACAAATGTTTTAATTTTTCAATTTTCCAATGTTTTGGGATTTTCTAAGATTTTGACCAAGAGACTAACCTAAAGACCTATCCTAGGGGCTTCGGGGGCTTATCAACATATTAGCCTTGCCTACGTTAGACACACAAAGACCATGTACTTCGACTGACGACTTGACTGATTTACATATGAAGATATACATGATGAAATGCTAGTTTATTATAACAAATTCCTAAAGGACTGACCTAAGTGTATCTGGGGATGATCAAAGATCAACCTTGTCTATGTTCAAGCTCAAAGATGATGTAGTTTGACAAGACGACTTTATTTTTGATTTTTTGACTAACTTTTTGACCTGTTTTGGGATTTTGATATGTTTCGATGTTTTTGGATTTTCTAATTTTTTGATGTTTTTGGATGATTTGATTTTTCTGATGTTTTTGGATTTTTTGATTTTCTGATGTTTTTGGATTTTCTGATTTTTTGATGTTTTTGGATTTTTTGATTTTCTAATGTTTTTGGATTTTTTGATTTTCTGATGTTTTTAGATTTTCTGATATTTTGATGTTTTTGGATTTTTTGATATTTAGGACTTTAAGAATATACACGAATCCAATACAATGAGAACATGCCCCAAACGCGATGCAATAGACTACTCCGATAAAGGCAGGACAAACTAACCTTGAGGATGGGCCGAGTAGTACTAGGAGGGATCATGATACAAAAAATAAGCAAGCTATGGTGTAGATGCGAGTGGATGAGTGATGGATGGAGATCTGGATGTGATGGATGATGCAGAACAAGCCATAAAGATCCTGTGGATGGGAAGTGCTTATTTACACAAGTGCTTGTTTGCCAAGTTTTCACCAACGTACTTGTCCAAAGTGCCACTGAAATGGTTTTCACTAGAGGACGATTTTTTCTCTTTACTATTTTTGATCCTTTTTCTTTCTTTTTTTGCTTTTTTGCTTTTTTGCTTTTTTTGTTGTTACCAAGACGCCTGTTTTCTAGGTTTTTGGTGAAGTAACCATTTTTTCAAGACATTTTTTTATTTTTTGGTTCTATACCTTGAAAGATTTAGGCATAATTTTTTTTGAAATGAGAGCTATTCATGGGATCTTCCAAAGATTCCCCTTCGAGTGTTGATAGTTGATATGCCCCTAATTTGTAACTTGCTGTGATGATGAATGGTCCCAAACAATTGGGTTTAAATTTTCCTTTGCTGCTTGGGTTTGGGACATTCTTTTGATTTTCTTTTAAGACCAGTTCTTCGACTTGGAACGTCCTGCTTCTAATTTTCTTATTGTAGCTCCTTTTGAGTCTATTATGATAGACTTGTAAATGATTCAAAGTGTCTATACATCGCTCATCCAGTAGCTCCAACTCATTCAATCTTGATACTCGGTACTCTTCATCTGTAATGAGGTTTTGCAATGATATCCTAAGTGATGAGAGCTCGATCTCAATGGGGAGTATTGCTTTTGATCCGTAGAGTAGGGAGAAAGGGGTGGCGCCGATGGGTGTGCGGATGCTAGTTCGATAGGCCCAGAAGATGGGATTAAGCTATAAGTGCTAGTCACGACCTACATCATTGACTATTTTCTTGAGGATTTTTAGAATGGTTTTGTTTGTAGCTTTTGCTTGGCCATTGCCTTGGGGATAGTATGGGGTAGAGAAGCGATGCTAGATTTTGAATTTTTCACATAAGTCACGGACATCCTGATTCTTGAATGGTATCCCATTATCTAAGATAATGGATTGTGGGACCCCGTAGCGGAAAATGAGATAGTTCAGGATGAACTTTGAAATCTGCTTCCCAGTTATATACATCATGGATATGCCTTCCACCCATTTATTAAAGTACTTCGTTGCAGTTATGATGAATTTGTGGCCATTAGATGAGGTGGGTGTGATTTTCCCAATAAGATCGAGTCCCCACTGCGAAAATGGCCATGGTGTGACAATAGGATGAAGCTCTTGAGCTGGAGCATGGATGAGGTCCCCATGCTGCTGACATTGTAGACACCTTTTGGCATAGTCATGTGCTTCTTGTTCCATTGTGGGCCAATAATACCCCATCCTCATCAATTTCTTAGCTATGGTCATTCCACTTGAGTGTGAACCACATATACCATTGTGTACTTTAGTTAGAGCGGTCGATGCCTCCTTAGCGTTTAGGCAGTGTAGTAGGGTTCCTTCTATGCTTCTATGATATAGGGTATCTCCTAGGATGAAAAATATGGATTCCTTTTTAACAAGGGTTCATTTTAGGTTTGAGGGTAGGTCGGCGGGTATGACTCTTATTTGAAGGTATGTATAAATATCATAGTACCAAGGATCACCGGGACCAACAATTTTGCACACATATTCTGATTCTGGTATCTCGAACGTACGTATGAGAAGTTGCTCAAATAGGAATTCATATTTTGGAACATTGTTGGGGATGTCTAATAGGGACCCAATTGTTGCCATGGTGTTTGTTGCTTTGTTGTTGGTTCTAGGAATCTGTTCAAATGTTATTTTGATGAAGGATTCTTTGAGAGTCTCCACCAATTTCTTATATGGAGTGAGTTTGTCGTCCTTGGTTTGGTATTCATTGTTCACTTGATTTATGATCAATTGGGAGTCTCTATATACTTTGAGAGCTATGATGTTCCACTATATTGCTATCCTGAGACCTATGGTTAAAGCCTCATATTCTGTGATGTTATTGGTGCAGGGAAATGCCAGTTTGTAGGACCTTGGTATGCAATCCCCTTGTGGGGTGATGAAGAAGACACTGACTCCTAATCCATGCTATGTGTATGAGCCATTGAAGTACAGTTTCCAGTGGTTAGCTACATTGAGATTGAAAATAGATTCATCTGGGAACTCTAAGACGAGAGGGTTCTCTGAATAGATTGGTGCTTCTGCTAGTTGGTCTGTGATGAATTGGCCCTGAATTGCTTTCCTCTCCACATATTCGATGTCATATTCTAATAATATCATCACCCATTTTGCCATCCTTCCTGTGAGCATTTCCTTTGATAGTAGATACTTGAGAGGATCAATTTTGGCGATGAGTTTTATTTTATGTGCCAACATGTAATGTCTAAATTTTTGTGATGCAAACACTAATGTGAGGCATGCTTTCTCGATGAATGAATAGTTTAGCTCATGACCAACCATTGTCCTGCTAATGTAATGGATAGTCCTTTCTGTTCCATTTTCATCATACTAAGCTAAAAGACCTCCAAGGGCTGTTGCTATTGCTGACATGTATAAGATCAATGGTTTCTTTGGGATGGGTGGCATTAAGACTGGTGGTGTTAGTAGATATTCTTTGATTTTGTTGAATGACTCTTCACATTTGGTATCCCATTTGTACACTACTCCTTTGTGGAGTAGGTTAGAATACGGGTTCTGTTTGTCTACCAGTTGTGCTAGGAATCTTCGAATGGATTGGAGTCTTCCTTGGAGACCTCTTAGTTGCTTTAATATTGTTGGTGCCTCCATCTCGAGGATTGCTTTTACTTTTGTTGGATCCACCTCGATACCCCTCATTGACACTATATATCCTAGGAGCTTTCCTAATTGTACGCTGAAGACACACTTCTTTGGGTTTAGTCTAACCTTGTACTCCTCCAGTCTGTCAAAGATGGCACTTAGGGTTGCTATGTGATCTTTTCTTTTTTCTGACTTAGCTAGAATGTTGTTAACATAGTCTTCAACCATCTTATGGACCATGTCGTGGAATATCAGTGTCATAGCCCTTTGATATGTTGCTCCTGCATTCTTTAAGCCAAATGGCATCATGTTCCAACAATATGTCCCCCATGGACAAGTGAAAGTTGTTTTATGTTGGTCCTCTTTAGCTATCATGATCTGATTATATCCTGAGAATCTATCCATTAGTGACAACATCTCATGTCCCGCTATCATGTCTACTATCATGTCGATGTTGGGAAGCAAGAAGTCATCTTTTGGACATGCCTTATTTAAATCCCTGAAGTCTGTGCAGATTCTGATGTTCCCATCAGGTTTTGAAACATGTACCAAGTTTGATACCCATTATGGATAGTTTATTAGTCGAATGAATCCTGCATCTAATAGCTTATTTAGCTCCATTTTGACTAATAGGGTGATCTGAGGATGCATTTTTTGAAGCTTTTGTTTGACAGGCTTTGTTTCTGGATACACTGCTACGTGGTGAACCACAGTCTTTGGATCAAGTCCTGACATGCCAACATAAGTCCATGCGAAGTTTATTTTTCTTTCTCGTAGAAATGCCGCTAGGAGCTCTTGCTCTTCTGATAGTAGTGATTCCGCATAGAATGTGATATATGGGGTCTCCTATATTCCTAGGTTGACTGGATTGCATTTTTCTACCAAGACTGCTAATTTTTCCTGATGAATAGCTCTTAAAGGAAGATTGAATCCCCCATCCTTGAGTGCCTCAGAGAGGTTTTCACCGTTCGATGTCAGAGAGTGCCACAGTGTGGTTTTCACTCAAGGACTTGGATATTATTCTTAATTTCTTGCTTTTGCGACCGAAGGATTCAATCATTTCCCCATAATAGGCATGTGTGTCCAACTCCATTATAAACCCTGCTTTGTGATCCCCATCTGGAATGTTATCTCGCAGTCCCATGAATTCTGAGAGTGCCTCATCATTTTCAAATGTATCAAGAACTAGTGGTCCTCGTTGGTCATAGTCGATGAGTTGGGGATATACTAGGCAGATGTCATGAATTTGGTGGTCTGATTCAAAAGATATGTTGCTAATCATGCAAAGAGTGGTATCCTCAAATAGCCTAGGTAAGTTGGATGTGGGGTCCTCGTCATCGCTACTACTACAGACATCGATTATATCAAATGTAAAGTTATCTATGACATGACCTGTAGACACTGGTAAGCATAGTTCTGTTGGGGTTGGCTGAGGAGGATTATTAACTATTCTAACCACAGGACTTCAGCCTCATATGGTTACACTCAGAGGGGTACATCCAAGGCCAAGATTTTTTATTGGTCGCGTCTCTGGCATGATAGGTACTATAAGCCCATTATCGTTTTGTCCTAGTCTTTGGTTTCTATCATAGCTCATTGCAAGCATCATTTGTAGGCCCTTGCTTCTATCATCCATTTGGTAAATCAACCATTGGTCTTTCATCTTGATACAACATATGAGATTGATTTTCCTCAATAACTTCTTGTCAAAGATCTCCCCAATTTGTGAATTCGGGATAGTTTTTAGGAGATGTTTGGGATGTGGAGGCTTCATTTATTTGTGGTTGTCCCCATGATCTAGGAGATTGTGGTAATTATCCTACCAAAAAAGCATTATTAGGGAGCTTGTAGTTGCCACAACTGTTATCTTGGATGATGAGCTTGATGTCAGAGATGGTGGGGATGGCGGGAGTGGCAAGTGTCTCTATCACAGAAGTGGATGCAAGAGTGGCGAGATCGATGTATGGTGTAGATGGACCCTCATCATTTTTTGGTACTTGGGGGATTTTTTAATACTTTGCTTCAAGATTTTTGCAATAGGAAAAGGGTTCAAGATCTCCATGGATGGTAACCTCTTGTCCTTCATGTGTAAATTTCACACATTGGTGGAAAGTTGATGCTACTACTTTCATTGCATGGATCCATGGGCATCCTAAGAGGATGTTATATGGCAAGTCGAGGTCCAAGACCTGGCAAGTGGTTTCCATGATGGTAGACCCTACTTGAATAGGGAGTTTGATTGTGCCCTGAGACACTCTTTCTTGGTCATCATATGCTCTTATCGTGATACCCTTTCCTTTGTCGATGGAATCCTCTAGGATTTTCAATTGTTTGATGAGGTTGAGAGAACATATATTCAAACCTGCACCTCTGTCCACCAAGACCCTTTTGACCTTGCTCTTATGTACTATGACTTCTAAGTGAAGTGCATGATTGTGAGATGGTTGAGCAAATAAATCTTGGTCAAAGAGTGTGAGGAGATTTGGCATAATGATATTTCTGACCATAGCTTGGAATTGCTCCGCATCAAGATTTGCGGGGATAGTGGATGAGGCCAATGCTTCTTCAAGGATTTTCCTATGGGCAGATGAGATTTTTAGCAACTCCATGATGGAGATTTGTGCTGGCGTTCTCTTGAGTTGATGTAAGACATTTTATCCATTAGGGACAAATCTAGATGCAAGGACTTTGTTTGGCTAGGATGATCATGTGATGGTTACTTTGCCGCCTCTTGTGGTGACTCCACAATCTTCGGCATAAGTGCCCTTGATAGTAATGACCATGCAGTTTTCATCTAGGGAGGTGACGACTGTTTGATACACATGATTTATGTTTGAGTGAGTGCCTTTCCCTTTATCTTTGTTATTGTTATTCCCTTTATTGCCATGATTCAACATCGGATTCATATATATCTTAAGATCCTAGTTTCTTGTAGGTTGTTCCACGTTTATGATTCTTTTATCAATGAGATCTTGAATGATGTTTTTTAATCTCATGCAATAGTTTGTGGTATGGCCTTTGATTTTATGGAACTCGCAAAGTTGATTCTCGTTATACCAAGGAGGTTTCACATCCAGTTCTTAGTAATTCTCAAATGTAGGAGGCTTGATGAGTTTTTTCATCTATCATTTTTTTATTATGTCTTCAAGTGGTTCCCCCAAAGTGATGTATTTTCATTTGGGATAACTCTTTTGTTGAGGTGGTCCCCTTTGATCAGTAAGATTGTTGATTGTTGGATTGTTGTTTGGTTGTTGTGTTGAGTGATGATTTTTTTGGTGTTGGATTTGGATTTGTGGTGTGGTTGTATTTTGGCGAGGGGCACTAATGAACACCTTGGCATCAATGACACCATCATTAGTAATGTTTTTGTTGCTTGCCCACATGTGAGGTTTATCATTCTAGTTGGATGGTGGGAAATTGTTTTGTTGTTCGAGGTATGAAGTTGATCTTGCAGGTTGTGTCATGAGGGATCATTTGATACTGAGCGCCTTGGGGATCAACTGATCATATGTGGTTATCCCTTGAACCTTGAGATGAAATGACAAGAGGCTGTCAAGGTTGGCTGTGATGGTGCAAACTTGTTGTTCTTCAAACATGGTCCACTTGCTCCGATTGGCCTTGGATCACCATCGATGTAGGAATGACGCGAATGATTCACCCTTTCCTTGTTTCAGAGCTGAGAGTTCTTCTAGACTAACATCCATTGCAATGTTGCATGTGTAGTTCTAATGCCTGAAGTTAGATGAGAGAACCATTCCATAACATGGCCAGCCAAACTCCTAGGAAATAGCTGCATCAAATAAGTATCGTCGTATGTGACTTCTATGCAATGAACTTGGAATTCCCTAATGTGATCTTAAGGTTTCTCATCCCATGATATTTGTCAAAGTTGGGGATCTTGAATCCATTGGGGAATGGTTTCATTACTAGGCTCTTGTCGAATGGGTAGGGACACAAGTTGCTTGGTGTCTTTGTTGTTTGCCCTGATTGAAGATCGAGCACTTGTTGCGAGAGCAACCTAATTTTTACCATCACATCATTTTGTAGATCAGGGGGTGGGATGAAATTATTTTAGGGTGTTTCAATTTTGGGTTGGATGGGTGGGTTGTTCGGTGTGTTGTTCGATGGTATCTGTGTATTTTGTTGAGCTAGGTAGGCTTCCACCTATTGTAGTATGAACAATGCTTATTGTTGATCTTGCTATTGCTGCGCTAAGATTTGTGCTTGCTATTGCACTTGTTGATGTTCCAAAAACTCTTGTTGTTGTGCTTGTTGTTGTTCCAACAACGCTTGTTGTTGGGCTTCCAATTCGGTTGCTTCTTGCTGCTCTTGATATTGCTTTATTGCTTGCTGATATGCTTGCAATTGCGTTGCTTGTCTTTGTGCAAGAAGTTGTGCTTGATATTGGGCTTATTGTGCCTAATATTGAGCTTGTGCTTGTGCTGCTTGTTGTTGCAATAGAGGTCATGCTTGAGCGACCTTTTTAGCTTGCAATGCTTGCACGACTTGTGCAGCTTGAGTGGCTTATTGTTGTTGTTGCAATAAAGCTTGTTACATTTGTAGTGTGGCTTGGGCAGCTTGTACAGCTTGAGTGGCTTGTTTTTTTTGTTGTTGCAATAAATCTTGTTGCATTTGTAGTGTGGCTTGGGCTGCTTGGGTGGCTTGTGCAGCTTGAGTGGCTTGTTGAGCAACTAGGTGTACGACATTTTGTTTTTGCACTTGTTGGAATCCCCTTTGAAAATTAGCTTGCAATGCCACGTTGTATTGGCTTGATGTGGTGGAAATTGGTGGTGGTGGGGGTGGTGGTGGATTCAAAATGGTGTTTGTGGTAGTGGTGAGCGGTGATGTTGTGTTGATTATTTGATTGGTGGATGGTGTTGTTGATGTGATGGTTTGAGTGATAAGTGGTGTCGTTGATGTGATTGGTCCTTGAGAGACCATGCTTAGCGATGTTAGGGGGGGTGCTTGATGATGTTGCAATTTCTTGTACATTTTTTGTCCGTTGTTGCAATATCGACAACAAACTTTGAGCATTTGTCATAATTTTTTGATTGATATTTGGGATATTGGTTTGATTGATAGTTGGTAAAGGAGGAATCCCTAAACCAAGGAGTGGTGTGGATGATGATAGCAATGGTGTAAGAGGTGGAAATGTAAGGGGTGCGAGTTCTTGTGAAAATGTTGTGGTGTCAAAGATGCCCCCTGGTCCGAACATGTCTCCTTCCTCTTGCGAATTTGTGAGGAGAGAAGTTTGAGGCGTTGCACAAAAAAATGATGATGATGGATCATGATGGAAAGTGAGGAACATTCTTATGTGATGGGTTTTCAAGTATGTTTTGTTCCAAGGTGGTATTTTCATCCAAGTTTTGATTATTGACAAGGGAGTGCGCTTGAATAGCATTGAGAAATGCATTTCCCTTATTAACATTGGGTTGGGTTGGAGTAAAAGATGTGATTTGTGGAATTTTTTGGGTCATGTTTTGGGATGGGGGTGTAGATGATATGGGAATGGTGGATGAGATAGGAGGAAAAGATGTCTCCACTAGGGTACTTACATCAAAATTCGAAGGTAGTTTGGCTCCTTGTTTTGCTAACTCAAGCATGTACAATGAAGGGTTAAGCCTCATCATGATGTTAATGATTTTATGGTTTTCCGGATTTTGAAGCATTTTAGTCATTTCATCATGGGACATTCCAAAGGTAAGATCCTCTCCTTTGTTTTCCTCTTGCGGATTTTGCGATGATGAGATGGTCAAAGGATTACTTGATTCGACGGGATTCATTTCAATGTTTGTTTGGCTAAGATCACTTGAAGCGGGTGTTTCTTTGTTGGCTTCCATACTCTTCTTGTATTGAGATCTAGTTTGAACCATAAAACAAGGATCAATTTTCAAGAATAGGAGAGATGAATCTCTTGATTCTTTGGGTTGATCTTTACTTTATGTCCAAAGTAGAAATTTTTAGGATATCTTGAGGACCGAAGGGTGATACGATGATAGTGCAAGGGATGAATGATGTGAATGTTTTGGTCTTTTGATAAATATTGAAGGAGATACTAGGATTTTTAGGACTTTCAATGTGTTTCAGATTTTTGATTTGATTTGATTTTGGATTTGGGATTTGTCCTTGATTTATGATTTTGATTGCTTTTGATTTTGAACAAATAGACCCCAAGATGTTGGATGATGATCTAAGGGATAGATTTTTTCAATGGATGATAATTTGAATATGTGTAGGGAGAAGGATGCATCTACCCACACCTATTCAAACAAGATGATAGTTTAGCCAAGTATACAAAGAAGGATGCATCTACGTATACCAAGCTAAACAAGATGATTTTGATAACTTTGAATAAGCATATGCAAAAGGATGCATCTACACGTACCTAGCCAAAGGTGATTTTGATAAATTTTTCAAGGATTTAATCTCAATGATTTTGATATTTTTGATTTTTCCAAAAAGCCTAGCATTATGGATGATTTCAAGATTTCTCCAAAAGGTGATGGTGAGATGAATTTTGTTTTGATGTTTTTGAAGGATGGATGGAAAGGATTTTGATTTACTTTTTATCCTAAGATGAACCTAAAAAAAGACAATTTGTTTGCCTAGACCTAGGTATTGAAGAGCATACAAATGCTTCCTAGAGACCTTTATAACCAAAGAGTGATTCAATTTGAACATGCATTTTTGGATTTCGAACCAAGGATTTTTGTTTTGAACTTCTTGAGAATCATGAGGCTTCAATACACATGAAAGTTCATTTTACTTAGCTTTGCTTAATGGCTTTATTTTACCACAAACACTTTCTTTGATTAGATTTTCCAAACTAAGATGTCCAATGTCTAAATTTCTTCAAACCCCACAAGATATATTTGGAAAGTCGATGAATTGAAGGCAAAGGTTTACCTATTGTTTACTTAGGTAGACAAATCAAGATGTAATCCAATGTTTAGAAACCTCTAAGGATGTAAATCCCAAGGGCAAGCAATAACATATGGATCGAGTCAATTGTATTTGTCTCCAAAAGGGTTTGAAATTTGGATGATGATGTTAAGTGTTTGTTTTCAAGATGTTTCCGATTAAGCAATGCATTTTGTAACCCAAGAAGAAGTACAATCCTATGGATGTGTAAGACAATATTTGTTGGATTCCCACTTGGACAAGTCCAGCTACACTTATCTTTAGCGAATGGTTAGATGCTTGACCCCACTTGCTCCCCTCCATGGCACTCACTTATATGGGGCAGCCAAGCATCAACACCCATGAAAATCCCATGGCATGCTCTCCATTTCTACTAAAAGATCGTAAAAGTGTGGGGTGGCTTCAGAACAACTGTTCTTGCACCAACAAATAGATTAAAGGATTTTGGAAAATTCTAGCACATGGGTTTTAATAAGGACTTGCCCTTCGTGGAGATTGACCCATACGACAAGAGTCCCCTTTCAGATCCATCTTGTTAGAATCAACTGCGTGATATTGGAGTTTACTCCAATACCCACATTTATATACCAGTTGGAAATACACTTGGCTTTAGAGTGTTACTGGTTGAGTTGTTCCCTTGGGTGAGTACTTTTTCCCCAAGGCAGGCCCTCTAGGATAAACAAAAGTGAATTTGGAACAATATTTGTAACTCAATCAATCCTTGTTGGCAACAAAGAGAGAGAATATACGCAACAATGCCCCACTCACACTCGCACAAGATTTTGTTCAATTTTAAAACCCAAATCGAAGAGTGGAGGTGATTGCTTTGTCTCAACCTAAAATCATGAAAAAGGCCTTTTGATTCTCAAAATCGCTATAAAGCGCGAGAGAAGCACATACATCATTTTTCAATGAATTTAGTTTAAGCAAGCCTTCACGAAAACAAAGTTGCACTTGTTCTTTTTAAATTCACAAAGCAAAATGTGAGTTCTTTTTAAGCACCAAAAGACAAATGATAGAAATTTTGTTCAATTTTTATCCAAAGAAACAAACTCTAGTATATTGTGATTCTAATGTTCATTTTAGCCTTTTGCAAAAAATGGAAAGATTCTTTTAAACCCAAATGAAATTAGTGTCCTAAGGAAGAAGTGATAACAATTTCCTAAAAAGTGTTAAGCAAACACTAAAGTGTTCAAAAACACTTTGATTTGATGAATCATCCTCTTCATTCTTCTCCTTTCTTTGTTTCTGATTTCCAACTTACAAGGGAGAAAACCAATCAGATTCTGGAAAATACAGAGATTAAAAAGTAGAAAACATAAGACAAATTGATTATTAATCAAAAGGCTTATTTTCCATTTTTTACTTCCTGCCAATGGTGCAACTCATGACTGCATCATAGTTTGATTTCCAAGCGGTGCCCTTACAGCGTCGCTTACCAGTCAACGTCGCTCTGTGTCAGGACAGTGAGCTCAACTGCGTCGCAGTTTTCGCCTAGCGTCACAATTTTCATCTAGCGTTTCAATTTGGTTTTTTGAAAGTTTCCTGTGAGTCAACCGGTCAAGCGGTAGAATTTATAATTCAAATGTTGTTGGCGAGACGAGTCCAACGTTGCACTTTGAGTTTCCTGAGGTGTTATATAGCGACGTTGAAGAGACAACGGTGCCAAAACAGTGACGCTGAGCTCCTAGCGTTGGAATTTTCCTGCGTATGAACAAAAATACAAAAAATTATGAGAAAAGTGATCAAGAATGATATCCATCCCTCCTTCTAGTGCCAAATGTGTGAACCCCAATCCTAGTACCTGCAAAACAATGAGAATAAACAAGTTAAACAAGAGATTGCAAGCTAAAACAAGGATTCCCCATGAAATCCATTTGCAAACTTCAAATTAGGAAAGAAAATAACAAAGAACACAATGAAACAAAGAAATATAGATTCAATCCTAATTAGAATAGCAAACACATGATCCCATGGGGGAATTGGTGCCAATTTGATGTGAAAATTGGCCCTTTCCCAATTCCTAAGATGCAAGCTTGATATGTTGATGATGATTGATCCACTTTGATGGTGAAGGATGAGAGCTCCTGGAAGCCAAAATCTGCAAAAACCTAGCTAAGAACTCAATGATGATGGATAAAAATGACTAAATATTTTAGAATAATAACTTTTCATAATTTGTGGATGATCAAATGAGGATATAAGCTCTTTATTTATAGAATGCCAAGATGGATGAATGTCCAAATTTGAGCAATGTGGGACTAACATTCATCCAATGGAATGATGCCACTTGTCAAATTATGAATGGATGAGGGATGTGCAAGATTTGAGAATTGTGCCAATAAATGCATATTTTGAATTTCAAATTTGTTGAAATGACTTGCAAGAGGGAAGGGAAATTGCAATAAATTCCACTTGGCTCAAGACAAAGGACATGAAAGATAGAGTTATTACCTTGTTGGATGTACATGTTGACTTGAAATTTTTGAATTCAAATTTAGAGAATATTCCAAAAGATGCCTTGTGAGGAAAATAGAGATTTAATAAATGAATTAAATCTATTTTCATGTGCAACTTGCAAAATCTAGAGAATGGGACATGATTTAGAATTAAATTAATCAAGGGTTAATTAATTTAATGAGAGATTAGATGATGTGACCTATTTGACTCAAATATATGGATTTATTTAAATCAAATAAGAGAGGAATATGATATGAGATTATTTAAATAAGGATTTTGATTTATTTAATTAAAAAATAAGGTGTTAGATTAAATCAAAAAAGGTTTTAATTGATTTAATTTAATGGATAGAATTTAGAGATTTAATCAAATAAAATTAATTATTTAATTAAATAGGGATAATTAGATCAAATGGATTGATTTAATTAACAAAAGGGATTGACTTAATTAGATAAAATAATTTATTCAATTAAGAGAGAGAAATTGATGAATTTAATCAAATAAGGAGATCTAGCTAAATGGTTAGATCGAGGGATGATTATGGAAGAAACGATGTTAGTAGGTCGGGATCAGGTGCACAACATCAATCAATATATTTTATGTGTCTATAGATGTATTGTATTTACTTATTTGAAATGAAACTTAGTTTTTATAAGTTTATAAGTAAATTGAATGATCTATGCATCCAAGTTTTTTTTTTTGGGTGGAATGTTCATGATGATGAGAAGATCTATGATGTTTGCTAATGGTTTTGAATAGGCCCTCACAATTTAATGCAATAATTCTTTCATTCTTACAATTGAGATATATACGAAATCTCCATCTTTCACTAATGAAACTAGGGGAGAGGGGCCCATAGTGGAGCACCCTAACTTTGCGTTCTTCAAAATCTTATGTGAAAATTTTAAATGACTCCCAATTTTGTATAGCAGTTTATTTGGCAACTTGTGTGCTTCTATATTTCATCTTTAGGGTCACATCATCAAATATGATGCCACATCAACATGCTTTTTGTTAAGGTATCCAAAAAGGGCCAAAAAAAATGTAAGACCGATAGTGGTGCACTAAGTCATGTTTTATTGTTGCACTGATGTGGCATCACATGATTTGTCAATTTGTGTATTTTATGGAGAAAAAGTGTTTTGCAATTGGATATTAAGGTGCTGCACTATGGGGCCCAGTGAGGACTACTTCTATGCCCACTATTGGACCCTACTCCACTCTCCCCTAACAACAAAGAGAAGTTTTACAATTTATGGCACTTAAGATCAATTTAGTTGATTTCTTCATTTTTTCCCACGTGTAAAATGTCAAGTCAAGAATGGATAATTTCAATACAATCGTTGGCTTCTTGAAGAGTGAAACAATATTAGAATATTCATATCATGGAAAGAAACTCACTGAAATGAATACAGGTCCACAGATTTGGCCAGGCCAAGTTGTATGATTAGAGATGGTCTTTTGCTGCAACAAAGTCGTAAATAATAAAGTAGCTTTATTTTCACAAATTTAAATGCTTATCTGGATCCAAGTTTGAACATACTCCACAAAACATTAGGCAGAGAATTTGATTGTATGAGCCAATTGTTAAATGATCGTACAAAATAAAGTTGGGGCATGTTGTCAACTGGTTAGTCTGGAAGCGTAAATTAAGCTACTTGTCTTGAGCAAACAATGTAAAGTGTTGATTTATTCAACAGAACTTGGAGCCCAATGGATTCCCACCATTGAATCTCTTTAGGCAATTCTCTCCTGAAGGTGTATGAACATATTAGATAACAATAATGATGAATTTTTTAGTCAAAGTCAAATTCGATGGCACTACATCGTCAAGATAAGAACGTGTAAGCATTTGTCATTCCCTTTCATTATCCTATTTATGCTAAAGGCATCCCCACGCTCAGTTTTTGCGAGCCTCTTTTGTTAGAGTAATAAGTTATTATGCTTAATTAATTATATCATATTGATTAATTAATTAAGTCACTTATTCCTCTTTATTACTTAAGCTAAACTTAGGCACATTAATAATTAATTAATTATTAATGATTAAGTGTGCACACTAGGGTTTCATTTAGGGTTTCCCTTTTAGGGTTTCTTGGTCTCCTTCATAAGGATTAATCTCTATGTAATCATTGATTCTCTTAATGCATTTTTACACTTTGAGGTTTACAGAACATCTTCTTTGGTTCTTCATATCTTTTGCATGTGACAGGTATCCATCTTTCATGCAGGTGATCTTGGTTTTCTAACATGGTATTAGAGCTCTAGACCTATAGCTACTTGTTCGTGATCTGAAGATATGGCCTATCTGTGAGTTTCAAGTGCAAGGGTTTCCACAGACATATTTTCTACAAGATCTAGGGGTAGCCATTTTTTTGGGACACTATGGGCTCAAACGGACGTTTCCATCACGTTCGCAGCGTCCCAAAACCCTAGAAATGCCTATCAAATCATCCATTTTGGTGCAATTGATCTAGGAGGCAAAAAAAATTTGTCTGAGGGGTCGTACGACCTCCCCTGCACACATTCTGAGGCACGTTTTTGAAATTTTTTTTAAAAAAAACATGTTTTTTGAAAAACGTGCAGCGCTCATAGTACAAAATAGAATCCACCACTGGGCGGCCACCAGCCTGCCACCGCCGCCGGTCTACACTGCCCTCCAACCGCCAAATCTCCACCTCCGCCGGCCTCCCCAACCATTCCGCCACCAGCTCTTCTACCACTGCGGGCCCCTATTGCAATGGTTCCAGTCATATGGGGGACCGAGCGGTCTGTGCCCAACCCTCGGTTGACTCCAGTCTCCACCCGCAGTCCTAGCTATCGTGGACCAAGAGCCCCGAAACCCAGGCGCCCGACAAATATTGCGGCATCAGAATATTCTAGTGCTAAGAATATTTCGGGCACTGTTCAGCATATTCTGATGATAGATTTTTTTGCAGGGGGCCAATTTTTTGTGGTGATGGTCAGACGGCCGTCAATTTTATGCTCATGAACCGCTGACGTTAGCTTCTGTACGGCCCTCATATGCCCCCTCCTAACCCCAGTTTGCCCTAAAGAAGCAATTTTTTTCTTTTTGTCATAACTTGGACATACGGTATCGAAATTAGGAAAATGAGATATTGCCGGAAAGCTGGTTCCGAGAAATTTCCAGTAGTGCTATTTATTTTTCAGTATTTTACTTTTTTTGCATTTATTGCTGTTTGAAGTCAGGTGTTATTTTTGGACTTCTGAGCTCATAACTTTTTGCCATAATCTCCGTTTTTCACCTCGTTTGAAGCATTGGAAAGGTATTGAGGAGCTCTATGTTGCTATCCATGTACTTTTTCTATATCTGTCTTAGGTTAATCACTTAGTCCAGATTTTTCCAATGGTTTGTTTGGCGATTACTTGGATGTTTTGGCAGTTGGGAGAGTGCATCTTGCATCTTTGCACTTCATTTTCAGTAATACATCATTAAATAATTGCTTGCTTCTTCCTAGATTCCAGAGTTGTTCCCGTTTGGAGTTTTCAAGTGTTCTATGGCATCGGGTCTTTTGTTGCTTTATCATGATTCCTTGAGTCAATCAGTGACTCTCATCTGGTTTCAATAGTATACAAAAGAATATTTCCTTGCTTGCCAATATCAAGTTCCAGTGTTACTCTATAGAGTTCTTCCAGTGCTTCTTGCAACAGTCATCTCATTGTAGGCGGGTTTTGTCCCACTGGGTTTTTCCTTCTCTACCTCATTCTTGCATTTGTAAATGGGTACCTGATCAGGCCTAGTTGCCGGGACCCATCTTTGCTTTCATGCATCTTATTCTAGTATTTTAGCTTCTTCCTAAGTTCATCTTAAGGGGGGTGTTAGAGTAATAAGTTATTATGCTTAATTAATTATATCATATTGATTAATTGATTAAGTCACTTATTCCTCTTTATTACTTAAGCTAAACTTAGGCACATTAATAATTAATTAATTATTAATTATTAAGTGTGCACACTAGGGTTTCTTTTAGGGTTTCCCTTTTAGGGTTTCTTGATCTCCCTCATAAGGATTGATCTCTATGTAATTATTGATTCTCTTAATGCATTTTTACACTTTGAGGTTTACAAAACATCTTCTTTGGTTCTTCATATCTTTTGCATGTGACAGGTATCCATCTTGCATGCAGGTGATCTTGGTTTTCTAACATCTTTCATGTCGGATGGTGTAGATTAATCCAGGTGCAATGAAATACGATGGAATGAACTGCAGTTGATGATTCATTTTTCCAAACTCTTTGGGTTTGTAATGCACATGACAACGACTGCCTTAATAAGGACTGAGCTCGGTGACAAGGCTATGTTGGGTGTGAGTAAATGCAAATCCAATCTGCCTCCACTTGCTACCTCAATCTATTTGCATTGAAGAATATCTCACACATTGAATCTATCTGCCTATAGTACGCCTCATAACTATAGTCCACCTATGGATTAGCAATTGCATAATATCTTAGCCCAAGTGGGAAGAAGTAGAGTCAAGCACGACACAATTTGAGGTAAGTCAGTTACCCAAAACCCTAAATTGATTTCTCAGTCAATTCATATTTACATTTTCGGTAAATTTTTTTCTTAATCTGAAGCAGGTAGCTCTAATTTCCAACATTCTTACACCTACTTTTTATTTATTACTGATAGTTTGACGCAACAGTTGTAGGGAGAATATGGGTTCAAGCGATTTCTGCCCATTTTTCTCATCGGCATCGTTGACAACAGGACACAATGTCGAGAATCTATTTGCATACTCTAGGAAATACATGTGCAAGTTGTACAAGGTCATAAGGCAGGCATTTGTCCTCTTATATGCCAGACGTGAGGCTCCAAGTGTGAAGCACTTCAGGAGGTGTTGATATTCTTACACGCCCTTAGCCTAAGCTCCTTCCATGAGGGTTGTTTGGCCTGAGAACATTGTCTTGGGCGGTGGTGTTTACAATATCTGGAGCTTACAAACATTCCTGTAGCATTCCTTGATCAATTCAAGGTTCTCTTTGACAGTAGTAGCATCATACCCAGGTCTGAGCACTCAAATTTCATTTATACTTGTTTGGTCGAGGTTTGTGAATGTAAAAGTTTATGTGTGCCTAAGTTACATTCAGCTGTAGTGAAAATGAGTCAACTGTTCATGTATGACATAATTTATTTAACTCAGAAAATTGTTTAAAGCTACTATCATAGTATTCACCGTTATAAACATATTGTTGTAATCTCTTGACACACTTTGAGGTCCAAGGCTCAAGACAGCTTCTATGTAGACTCTGGTTTTTAAATTAAGTGCAAATGCTATCTACAAGACAAAGGAAAGGTTGTTGTACCACTATTTTAAATTACTGTTGTATAGTGCTTTGGGATTTAGATATGCTCATATTAGGGGAAAACAAGATTAAACAGGAAAAAATGAAAGCAAGAAAAGTGTTTTAAGTAGAAAGATGGCAAGCAAGAAAGTGAACCTGATTTTTTAGATGTGGATTCACTGTTTTAGATATATGGTAAATACCTTGCTTGATTTCTTTAGCTGGTTAAGCATTTTTAAGGAAGGGGACATGGGCTCCCAAAATATTGGTGAGTGCACATGATAGACATGACGACATTCATAACCTAAAAGGTAATGCCATATAGTGCAGAAGAGGTATTTAGAAGTTGCAAAAAAAAGTTAGGTAATTCTTAGCTAAAATTTATTATTTCTTATATGTTTAACTTTTAAGGAAGATTTGGTATTTAATTCTACATATGAGTTGAATTTCCGATTGGAACTGCAGAAAGGGCTTATAATATCAGTATGCCTTAAGTTGAAATTGTGCAACAAATGTGTTGGGTTTCATGTGGCTTGTAAATAGGCTTATGATGAATCAACACTATGTAATGAAAGGTTATCCTGAAGATTGAATAACTTTAAATCTTGAAAAATAGAGTAAATCTGTTTGTTGTCCACCTCCCCTGCTCTTTGACTTGAATACAAGTGCATCATTTAGTTTTTCATTATACTTTGGGTTTTGGTAATTACATATTGGTAATTAGTTTATCATCAATCAAATCTTGAAAAATAGAGTGAAAAAATCTATATAAGAAGTTGTTATTAGCTTACTATTATTATGCCTCAAGAATGCTTAGGTTACAACCCAACATTTAATATAGATTATAAACTACTAACACCAAGCAGTGTAGTTAGATAAAATTTTGTCATGAGCTATGGCTCACTGGCCAAGTTGCAGTTAATTGCAGAGTTAATCAAGAGAGCTTTCATTAGTGTACAGATTCACAATATCATGGCTTGACATGAATGCAATCACAATTATAAGATGTTGAACTGAATTATATAGAATCAAATACATCTCAATACATCTACTGAGAAAGTTCCATCTATTCTCTTTGTTTGATCCTCATTGCAAGTTTGCAATAGCCGGGATGCTACATAACATATTTGGATTCTAAAAGGCTGCATAGCCTTCAACTTTAGAAACATCACTACTATGGCATTACATTAAACGATATGGTGGAAACAAAGCTACAAAGTAGATTTACAATAATATCTATAATAAGTTCTAGTGAATGCTCTAATTTTAGCTTAATTATCAATCTAAAATAGATTAAGATGATATTTACATAAGTACAGGGAAATCTATCTTCAGATCATATTTGCATTATGAGCGATCATTCACAATATTAGCAGCAACAATAGATTCTAGAAAACTAGCATGAAAAGGATTTATAACCCTACAGTTTATCTAATTGTTAATTTAAAACTTGGCAAGAAGAAAGGATATTAGGTAAAATATTTTTTTCAATTCTAATTTCCTTTTTCTACAATCTTTTTATAATGTAGAAGTGGGGAACTACATACAATTAATGCAAATAAAAAATATGAGAAATAAATATTACCAATGCTTTAAGGCAGCCCCAATCATCAACCAAAGGAGAGGCTTTATAATTTATTTTTTAGGGTTTATCTATTGTAATCCTATCTTATCTAAGCATCTATTGTTTTGATATACCGTTATGAATAAAATTTGCATGTCAGTTTGTGGTATTTAATAAATGTTTTTTAGGCTTTTTTTAAAGCATAGATAGGGAGTTATGGATAAATAATGGTAATTCAATATTCAATTTTATTGACATTAGCTGCTCAAATGTATTCTAGAAGGGGTCTATCACAACCTTCACACATCATACACCTGTACTTTTTGGTTGTCTTGTAGTGTTGTGAAGCTAATCTAAAATGTCGGATATAATAGTTATAACTTCTGATGTTTGCATTGTTACTGCTAACATCAACAAATATTTAGATTGGTTGCTTTTATGTGATTGAATCACGTGAAGGGTTGGTTGAATTTGAGACAGTATCTAAATAATAGTGACGTGAGTAGTAGCAAGCCTTCATACCAATTATGACAACAGTTGTTTGAGACAATATTATAATGATAGAGTGAGTTGTTGTAATGAACCGGACCAATTTTTTTTTTTGTTTTTTCATAAAAGATTACAATGCAACATGCACCCGTTAAGGTTAGCATAAACCAAACGATGCAGAAAGTAACTCTAACTAGAATGTACACCAGGATCCCGATGCGGGCAAGGTGTGAGCATTGGTCAGAGGATCTCAAAGTAAATGCTGAACAAGAACTCTAACCAGAGATGCGTCGGTGAACAACGAGCATTCGGTCAGAGGATCCCTATCTATTGCAATACTGAAAAGGGCTCAACACCAAGTATGTGCTACTCAATCCGTGATGGATAAGAGAAGACCATTTGGTGGAGACTTAAGGAAATTACAATGTAAAACAGAAATAGGCGGCAAGCCAGCCTCTTCCACTTGTTCAGTGGGCAGTACAAACATAGAGAAATTGCAAAAATGTTAAATGATGCTGACAGTACTACTGTACAGCTTACAATATCAAAAATTCATCAATTAAGCACATTATAAGAGAACCTTCAACAATTACAACAATATAGAAAGATAATTCGAAGTCTTCTCAATGGCTTTCCTTGCACACAACTCGAATGATTATTTTATGCTCGCTGCTATGACAGAGTTAGGACTGTTTTTTCTGTTATCAGCAACACTGTAACACCAAAATATGCTCACAAACCTCACACCACTCATTCAAACTGCAAGTAAATAGATGCAAATGACAACTAAGATGGTGGCGCCCAAGTTAGAGACATAAAACAACCCCAAAGTACTGATATTTAATTTCTACACAATTCCCAATGAAGGTACAATGGTACGGCCCCTTGAGGAGGGCGATTTCTTCTTAAAATACC